>CM040118.1:435506639-436126355 GCA_022559845.1 Amorphophallus konjac
CCTTAGACTCTAAATGAGATGGACGTTGTGCAGACTTTAGCCAATGCAATGTATAGACTTAAAGAATTACTTCAAGTGGATGGCTGTACAGACTTCATGAATGTGCAGACTTGTCAACGAGATGCACAATGTATAGACTATGCACATGCATGAAGAGCCCTGACGATGTATAGACTTGCTAGCCAAACACTACACAGATGCTCATATGCAATGAATGTATAGACATGCGAATCTAAGGGGGTCGACCCATCTAAGAGGGGGTCGACCCACAGACCAGCACACTCATGCACATAACAGATCAGATAGAACACACTCATGCATTCTTCCACAGAATAGATCAGATATAACACACTCAAGCATTCTCCAGATAATATAACAGTCATATGCATTCATGTTGCTATACATTCAATGTGATGTTCTTAACAAAATAATATGGTGACTCATTCATGTTGCTATCATTAAAACACCACATTATCATCAAAGCACAAGGGGCACAACACACCTTCTTCCGTACCCCAATGAACGGCCTTTTTGCGGAGTGTAGGTGGACTGGCCTATGTTGTAGTGGTGTGATTGTGAACTTCCCTGAAGATGGGGCATAGATATGGTGCGTCCAGGGGTTCACTAGGGAAGGGGTCGAAGGGATCAAAGAATGTGTGGCCCCTCGTGATGGGTTCTCCCACGACACGGCCCCACGTTTAGAATTCTTGAAGGTGTAGGTGGTCACCTTCATGCACTAGGGTATAGGGGACGGTGGTCTCATATAGAAGGTATGGTTCCTCCCTCGGGAAAAGTGGAATGAAATCAGACTCGGCCGGTAAGGGGAGGAATAAGAGAACCTCCGTGGTGACATGACCCACGGTGCACATGGAGGTAATGGACCCTAAGGCTGGATATGTGAAGCTACGACTATTGGGTTGTTCGAACTCTCGGGCCAATAAGTGCGACAACTGCAACTACCAGTCTAATCCCTTAATGAGGTCTTCCAATGTATCAACATGGTGACTAGACCGGAATGTGGTATGGAATGAGTTGACGGGCACTAATGGTAGTGTAGGGTCCATGGATGGATAGCAAGGCGATCTAGGGACCAAGCCTATCTTGAGCCAACTAAGTAGTGGCCTGGTGATGAATAGCTTTCCCGTTCGAAACACGGGTGGCTCCAAATGCGGTGGCTCCGAATAAGCATCGAAAGTAGGTGGCAAAGGAGCTCTAGGGGAAGGGTTCCCTGGCTGGGGTGGGGAAGGCCGTGGGGCAGGCTGTCTGACCGGCTGAAGACTCTACTGATAGGTAGATACTCGCCGAAGGGCAGCATCAAACCTTGACTCAAAAGGCTCAATCTCTAGAGCGACCAGATAAGAATGCGCCAGAGTGGTCACATCGTGGCAAAGCAATTCAAACTGGAAGTGAAGCCGTAAACCTCTCCGGAACTGAAATGCGGTAGTGGCGCTCTCCTCTCCAACTCCATATCCTAACCGGTACTCATCATAGTCCTGAATGTACGTAGACACAGACTTGTTACCTTGGACGGGTCTAATCGGGGTGCAGGGGTTGGCCATAGTTGCACATAAGCGGGCATGCAAGAGACTCTTTTTCTCTCTTTTTTTCTTTATACAAAACAAATGCAAGCACCTAGACATGACTCTAAATGGTGAAAAGGGGTAAAATGCAGACTCGAATACAAACCTAGACTCAACCCATATCCGATACGTGGCGGAAGTTTGATCCGAGGATCGCACTCACGCAAGTGTGCTACCTTCTCGATGGGCGTAACCTATCATTCCCGGAACACCTTTTGATATACCGGGTATAGGAATACAACGCTAACTTTGGACCGACTAACCAACTACCCTAGAATCTACTTAGCTCTAATACAAATTTGATGTAGGACGGGACGTGAACCTGGGACTCTAGCTCGCAGACGCCCCTAAGCGAGGGAAGCCTGCGGACGTGCGCGGTTGAGTAACCGGCAATGAGTCTCGGGTATCGGTTTTTTCGCGTGCTCGGATCGAGTCACGGGATGGATCATGCTCGCTCTCTCTCACAGCGGTGATAAAAATTTAACGAGCTAGTTATTCTATCACTCTAGCAGCGGCATAAGAAAACATACGAGATAAGAAAAATGCCAAATAAGGATGGTGGCGAGTGTACCTCCACGCTCCGGACGTGGGGAAGATGATCCCGGCCGAAACTCGTACTCCCGGTGTACAACACATAAATAATTACAACAGTGAATTTAATTGCCCCCTCCACGCAGGGGGGTAAAGGGCTACAATGGGACCCGAGAGTAGTGAACTCGGGTGGACGGACAGCAAGCCGAAAGGGCTTCCGGGCAGGAGACGGGCTGCTGGTCCGACTCGGTACTATTCCAACTCAGTTTAGCAACTCCGTTCAGCCCGCTGGACAGCAAGCGAACTCGGCTGCTGTGACAGCAGCTTACGGTCACCTTCTGGTCACGGCGGCTGGTTGGGACGTCGGTGGAAGACTCCTCTTCGATCCCCGAGATCGGCGGCGTCTGAATCGACGCTGAAGTAATTTTCCAAGAATTAACTTGCTGCTGCCTTTGCTGGCCTGTTCTCGGGACAGGAATGTGCGCCTCCACGAAAAGAATTTCTGCGCCCAGATCCGGTGTCGGATCGAAGAGAAATTGGTACCGTTGGATAGAGGACTCCAAGGGCTACAACATATAATTATTTCAGATCCAGCCAGTGAATGGATTGAAAATGAAAATGACTATTCCCAAGGTTTTTTTACTGACTCGGATTACTGACAATCAGGACAGAACATGATCTGCCTGAGAATGAATTTTGACCGACATAAAAATGATGGATCTAGACTCTGAGAAAATTATAGGTGGAAGAGGGGATGTGAGAAACACGTATGATTTGTTTGAGAATTTTTGGAGATGGCTAAGGGGGCGGGAAAAATACAACAACAAGACACTATCCCGCAGATCTGTGATGGGCAGACTGTTAGGGGTGGGACTAAAATTACGTGAAAAATACTAAACGAAGGCGGATTGACAGAAAATTTAAATTGGGAATGGCTAACAAGGAGGGGGATGATCCATTAAAATTTCAAGATCATCAGATAGCTGGATTTTGCGTACCAACCTTTTCTTTCAGCTTCTGTCCTGGATCTCGGAATCCTGGACAGTAGGTTGAAGAAATGGTTGTGGCCGCTCGACGGCGGCACGAACGGAGGCTGCGGCGGCGACGACGGTGGTTGGAAATCACATCCAGTAGAGGTGATAGAACTTGGAATCCATCAAGTTTATGGCTTCACACCATAGAAATCAGAGCAGTCCAACTCTGAGGGGGGAGAAGGGAGATAGGGGCGCCCTTGGGCTCTCTTGTGCAAATGCAAATTTTTCTTCATTAATTCTCAGAAAATGGAAAATACATGGATTATATAAAAATGTACAAATGACCTAAACTACCCTCAGATCTATGGTTAGGGAGGGGTAAATAAGGGATGTGATAATTAATCCCCCATGTGGTCAAATGACCAAAATAAAAAAAATACAACAAGAATTAAATATGTTAAAGGGGAGGCGCCCCCTTGACTAAGGGGGGAGCATCTTGGACTTTGCTTGGTCCAAGTTTGAAAGTCTTGGTCTAAGCCCACCTTGGACTTTGAACCAGCCCCACATGGGCCCTAGAGCCTAGGTGGACCAATGGGAAATAAGGTGGGGGTCCTGCCGGGCCAACATGGCCTTTTTACAAAGAAACCCAAAGACTTCTATGGACTAACACTTTGGCTTATAGTTGCCATAGAATTGCAAACCCAATTAGCCAAGGATATAAATACAAACAAAAGGATACAAATATAAAAATAAAATGTTAGTGTTCGGTGTTGATTCCCATCACTCCGCCTCCTCTCTCTGCTGTGTAATCTCGCTCAACGCCGCCTCCAACTCCTTCGCCTGCATATGCATTCATTTCATTGATCATTTGTAGTCTTAATCATAATCCATAGGGGAAGTTGAGTTGTTTTACTTACCCTCTCTGCGAGTGTGGCCTCGGCCTCCTCAGCTCGTGCTACCACCCGCGCGAAGTCCGTGTCTCGCTCAGCCCGATCCGCTAGTGGCTGGGCGGAAAAAGATGGTGCATCGGGTCCCTGGCCCTGAACTCCCTCGGCACGCTGCATACAGGGGCATGTCAGTCTCATAAGCATAGCATGGCATTTTAGGTCTAAGGTTGACTAAAGCTTACCAGGAGGTCCAAGGAGTGCTGGAGCTCATCTCGCTGCTAGACTATGGAGTGGAGTAACCCCTGGAGCTCTATGATCCATCCCTGGGGATCAAGCTGCATGTAGGTTGTGTGAAGCATTAGTGCATTGTCATCATGAGCATATTAGAGAGCATAAGTTCAAGAGTCATATCGGTCATCGTGAGCCACGGAAGACCTGGTGCCCGTAGCGTCGTGCGTAGGCGGTCAAGTAAGCCTCGTCGCTGGTGGCTCAGGCTCGTACCACTCGCCCTCACCTGGTCCAGTCCCAGATCTGGTCTGTCGCTCGGGCAATCCAATCAATCTCCACTGCGAGTCCGCGCGAGTGTCGTCCCACGCACTCCTCCGGTCTCTCTCGAGTAGGGAACTCCACCTTTGGCTAGTGGACACCCACGGTCCTCATGATCAGCCAATAGTGTAGCGACTCGATCACGTTCATGCAATGTAGCCAGATGTCAGGTCCCGTGTAAGCTAGGGCTGCCACTACCCAGGGCTGGCTCTCGTGTCCCTCACCCTGGTACGGAGTCCACCGGACCTACAAAGTGGTGGCAGGTTGCAATAGTGTCAAAGCATATAGTTGCATTTGCGAAAGTTTAAATTTAGGTCCTACTGATGCATAGGGTAGCGCATCGATGTCGTCCTAGATCGTTCGCACCTGGCGTCTCAGCGAGCCTGTCTCCGATGCCGCCATCCATCGCTTTGCGAGGGGCACTCAGTCGGGGTGCACCTCTGTCCCTCTCCCCAGTCTAGGTAGGTACATGTAGGCCCATACCTGCATTTCATGCATCATGTGTCAAGCATATAGCATTTATAGGATCATATAGCACTTGCACAGTATTTAAAAATCCAGTCTTACCTGAAGTAGTGGGGAAAACCCGCCGAGCATCGTCCGCCGGCTGGTGGCGCTGAGTGTGTCAAACAAGAATGCAAGCACGGCCACGCCCCACGTGTACTCACCTACTCTGTCCACCTCCTGGAGCAGGGGCAGGAGCCTGTAGCTCACTCCATCGGCTCTGGTCGTGAACAGCAGCTTCCCGAAGAATAGCATCAGGAACCGTCGCAAGACCACATCTACCTCGGGTCCCGCTCCCGCTACTACCCGCTATCGTGCTCTGTCCGTCAAACGCCCCAAGTGCTGCTCTAGTAGCTCTCCCACAACAATCCCAGCTCCTCGCAGGCCTAAGCTCTCCTGCAATCCCGCTCTCGGCAGCACCGAAGAGTGTCACTCCGGTCTCCACAGCTCAAGTCCCAGCAGCCTCCGGGCCAGCTCCCGATAGTCTGTGAACGTCCTCCCACTGACCGGTGCGCCTTGCACTTGCAGCCCGGTGATCGGAGCCACGTCCTCCTGCGTCGATATCATGTGCCCCCACGGGAACACGAACGCCCAGCTCACCATAACCCACCGGTCGTGCAGTGAGATGAGGGCAGTGTCCAACCTCACCACCTCCATGCCGAGGAACTCGGTGAATCCCATAGCGGCTAGCCACGCTCGCTGGAAGTTCGACAATGCCAAGTACACTGCCCAGACCTGGAGCCATGAAATCCACGTCCGGCGTTTTCCCTGCATGCATTAAACATTTTATGTCAGTCATTCATTTCATATAGTCATGCATTGTAATAATAATAAAAAAATGCATTCTGCTGAGGTAGCGGCCATGATAGGGCCGTTTCTGTCAATCCAACGGTCATCTGTGGACCGTTGTTTGGCATCCCGACGGTCCCCTTAAGACCATTTTTCACCCCCAATAACTTCCTTTGCTGACTTTCATCTAACGGTCGCCTTCAGACCATTTTCGTTGTCCTAGGAGTCTTTTGGAGACCGTTTTGTCTCTCGACGTCCCAGTTAGGATCATTTTCACCCTTTGCATGTCGGTTCCCACCTAGCGGTCACAGACGGACCGTCTGACTTCCCTTAGCAGTCCCTGGTAGGACCATTTTCCCCTCGCCGCTACGAGTGGCGTTCCACCCTTCCCCGTTCTCTGGAAATGGCCCTAGGGACCCTTACATTTGGTTCTAGGGGTTAGTTTGACCCCTATCTCTCCCTATAATCATGCATGCATTGATTAAAATTTGAAATGAGGGGGGATTTTGGCTCGCGGCCTACCTCGGACGACGGGGTCCTTATGGCCAGTTTCTCGGCCGCCACCGCTTCTCCTCCTTGTTCTTGCTGCATCTCTGCTTCCTCGGGCGCTGAGGTGGCCGTGGAAGGCCCCTCCCTCTCGGCCATGGTCGGCGGCGATGCTTCCTCCTCCAGTGGGTCACCGGCGGCACATGGGCTTCCTCCCTAGCCATTTGGCGCATGAATCTCCTCAACGCCTGCTTCTTGAATCTCATAAACACCCATGTGAGGATTAGGGAGATGGGGGGTTGGTGCTTGTTAGGGAGATGGGGGGCACTCTCGGTGGATCCTTCGCCGGTGGGCTTCCGTTGTGTGTGTGAGTGAATGAGGGAGATGAAAGGGGGCGGGCTGTTTCTTTTTTTTTGAAACTGACGTTTAGGTGGTGGTCGCACAACTGACCGTTAGGATTTGTAGGTGATTGTACGAAGACCATTTTATTTTGTTGATTATGGACCTTCTGCATATGTCGAACCATCTTCCACGAGACAGTTGGTTTCTGACCGTTACGTGATTAGACGGTCCTCCATCTGGCCGTTTAAATGCTGATGATTAAAATTCAAATTCTGCTGGTATTTGTGGTCAAATTTTGACTGTTTCTATCTCTAGCGGTGTTCATGAGACCGTTTTTATGCTGCCTTTGATAATGGACGTTGTTTGTTTTGTAATCCAATGATCTTTTAGCCCTGCATCATGTGTTTAATTCTATTTTTTTGGGTTTGATTGGCTTATTTCATGATATAGATTGTTGCAAAATCTTTTCATGATCTCTTACAGCCTTGTTACATACTTCGTCTGGCGAGTAAGTAAGGTAAGTATTTCATATCCCTTTATCCCTTAATGCATTGCTATATGGTATTTATGTTATATTACCTCGAGAACCAGCTGGTCATTCATGTGTTCTGGGATCTGATGTTTCCCTTTAACAAAAACAATGATTGTCACGCCCCGAACCGATTGCAACGGGAAGCGATGTTCGGAACGTGACAGCGAAACAGTCATGATAATTAGAGCAGAAGATAAATAAACATAATAAATAATATTCAAACACATGGAGACCATTGATTTGATAAAATTATAGTTTTATTGATATTTAGAAATTGAATTACAAATTTGACTCAATTTTTATAATAATAGACTCAATAAAAGAAATAAAGAAGAGAAAATAGTAATACCCACTATACTAACTAGACTCAAGAAAATAAAAAGACTCCAGTCTCTAAGTTCCAGGTTCACTCGATTACGCTGGCTCGATCCCAATTGCAAACGTTCCATCTACAGCGTTACCTGAACAGGATGGAAATAAGGGGGGGGGTGAGCGAAAAGCTGAGTAGGAATTACACTCTATCATCAGGCAGAATTTATAAAGTAATTAATAAATTTTAGGAATGTATAACAATGCGAGAAACTCAATTAAAACAGACTAAGTAACCAGCACGATCAGAAGGTAAACGATAGATAAACGAAAAGGGATCTTGCAAGTCTAGATATCAAGCACCACTATCAAGAACTTTTCCATGATTGGCCATTTCAAGTCAAGTCATTTCATGTCAAGTCATGCAAGCAAGTACTTCATGCATTCAAGCATAAATAGCAAGTATCACGAGAGAGTGGAATGTCGTAGACCCAACACAATAGATAGTACCGGTGCCAAATGTCACACATAGTCATTCACCTCCCCGGGGATCAAGTACTTTTCGGGTGCTCTTCCCAGGACCAGACTGGGCCCTTAAATATGATTGCCTTGGCGTTGATTTGTTTGGATCATAGATCCCACGAAATCTAGACATCCATGAATGCAAAAGGCCAAGACTTCCAAGAACAAGCTCATGTAATAAAGGTTAAGTACATAAGAATATTTATTTTCTTGAGATTCCAAACAATAAGCTCATTATTCGAGAAGAATAGTCATTAAAGAATGACTCTTTAATAGATACATGTTGACAATAGACCTAACAATATGTCAAAATTCGAGGTACAATAGCCTAGTTAGGCTAGAGTAGCTTACATATATCGAATCCATGAAAACATCACTTTTCGTAAAACTGAACTGAGAAACGGTCGGTAAAGGTCCACTAAGAAGGAACACGGTCTAATAAGGACCGCGTGCACAATAGGAACTGTCCAAGGTGGGCCGTGTGCAGGACTAGACGGTCCTGGCGGGGCCGCGTGCAGTGGTAAATGGTCTAATAACAACTGTGTACATCACTGAGTCCAGAAGAGTATAGCCGACGCACAGCCGATTAAAAACGGTCACAAGAGGGCCGTTCAAGCAGTCTGGCGGTCATGACTAGACCGCTTACTGACAGAACGGTCACCGTAGGGCCGCTATCAAACAGGACAGTCCTGATACCGAGATTAAGCAAAAATACATGATTCGATCGAGTCAAAAAGGTTTAGGCTTGTGGGTACAACGCGCCCGTCGTCCTAGTGGTAATCCCAGGCTCGCGGGGGCTTACGGAGGTCTCATAATAGAGGTCCTAGTCCGACGGAAGGAATATCCGGCGAAGAGTCCCAACTATTACAAGATTTGAGGGCTAATTGAAATCACAGAAAACGAGTGTATAGCGATCAGTCAGCATCACCGGAGTAAAGTGACTGTCAAACAATCCTAGTAGATCATTTTATATTTTCATAAGAATAGAATATGGCAATTAAATTACAATTTAATATCATAACTGACATTAAGAGGGAGAAAAGATATGAACATGAAAGGAAGGGTAAAATTTCAGCAGTCATGATCAGTGAATGAAATACACCGTATATTGTTCCATGTAATCCATTTGTTAGGTGTGTTCTTACCCTATACATGCTGTATAATCAAAGTGAACATAGATAATAAAACATGATCTGTTCAATATAGGCGGTCAGGGAATGGGTCACTATTGTTTCTTAGCGGTCATTCGCAGGGCCATTCTTAAGCTGCATTCTCTAAAAGACAAATGACTAGAAACGGTCATTCACAGGGTCGCTAGGAACATAAATGGTCAGGTACAGGGCCGCTAACCCATGGCAAACGGTCAATCGGGAGGCCGCTATATGCTTAAACGGTCAATCTGGAGACCGCTAAACACGACCTAGCCCCATCGAGAAAGAAAACGGTCATTCGCGGGACCGCCAGACCATGAAAACGGTCTATCGAGCGACCGCTAGAACCCAGGCGGTCTCTGAAAGGACGTTTCATCCAATCTGTGCCCAAAAATGATGAACTTGACACATGGTTGATAAAAGCACGATTTAGACATAAATACAGCATGAAAATTGGGCAATCACCTATCAATAGATAGAAGACGTCAAAACGCAAAATGTGGCATGATCAATTTTAAGATTTGACTTCGATTAGCCTACACAAATCAAACAAAAAAGGAAGGTAGAAAACCCCAATCACATGCTTTCAATGAAATAATTAATACGCATGGTATAGATGACAAAAATTGGGCAAAATAGATTCAGATGAAAGATAAGAATGAGATCTACATGTTCTCATTGTTTAATTAGGTTGGGCTTGAGAGAAATCTACCTTAATCGAAGAGAAAGAGGAAGATGAAGAACACGCCGGAACCCTAATCACGCACCACCAAAGTTTGAAATTCTCCTAGGATCGACCACGAGCCCTCGCGCCACCTGTTGGGAAAACAAAAGGAGGTCTAGGGCTGCGAAAGTCCTCTATTTAAAGGGTGTATAGACGCTTCTAGTGGTCGAATTGGGCTCAAGAGTCCAAGGAATTAAAAATGGCGAGAATCTCGGTTCTCCCACCTAATCCACATCGTCGCCGCCGAGAGAAGTCTCTAGAGGCTAGGGTTTCAAGGGCAAAACAATCTCTTAGGGTAGACTTATCAAATGGGCCTAGTTTGGGCTCGATTGGTTGAGAAATGGGCTCACATTAGATCGTTTAAGGTTAACCCATGAAGAACAACGAATTTGGCCATTAACTCCGTAATTCAGCCTAATTAAGATTTTATTAGGGGTTGTCCCAGTTGACAATATTGTTAAACACTTCGTTCTCTATAGGAATATAATTTTTCTAAAATTTTAGAAATTAGTCGAAGATTTGGCCAACGGGTGAATTTTAATTAATTTAATTTATTCCTAATAAATTCAATTCATTGTAGAAAAATTCGATTACATCTTGGAATATGAAAAATCTTTTTATGGTGATTGTAGAAAAATAATTATTTCTTTTTATTGATATAGTTTAGCCACTTTCAAAAATAAATAATATTCTTTAATTAAGAAAATCGTTGAAGTTGTTAAATAACAAGGAAAATAGCTTTAATTCCAATACATATTTTAAAATTTTACTTTTATATTTTATTATTTAACCGGGGTGTTACAACCTCCCCCACTTTAAGGAATTTAGTCTCCAAATTCGTCAATCGCCATTAGTTTTTCGCAAAATAACGTGGTAATCATACAGTTAATGGAATGTAAAAGAATTTTAACTATAGTTAAAGATAAGGGAGAACGATACCTTGTATAAAATTCTTATTCTTCATTTGTTAGAAATCAGATGTAATTTGCTTGTGGAAGTAGCTTAGGGTAATTAGCCACTACATGATCTTTATTTCCGCAACGAAGACACACTCCGCTCCTTCGCCGGCACTCCTTGATTAGATGGCCAAATTGTAAGTTATTCTTTTTCGTCTTATTACTTCGGATTCCTTTACGATGGACTCGCCACCTTTTAACGGAATTAGATTTTAGCTTACGCGCGGACCCTCTCGCTTTCATGTCAAAAGGAGCTTAATTACCTGCAAAATAATTATAAGGTTAAAAAAATTTATTATCCTTACACGTCGTGCTACGCAATCTTATACATATTTTATTACTTAACCTGAGGCACTACCCAATCTCACGAGGTGACATGAATAGGTGACACAGATTACACGACCTATTACTTAGGGTAATCTATACTTATGGGCAAGAACCTAAGACTCAAACAACGAGGCTCTGATACAACTTCTGTCACGTCCCGAACCGATAGCAGCGAGAAGCGATATTCGGAACGTGGTAGCGAAGCAGTCATGATTATTAGAGCAGAAGATAAATAAACACGATAAATAATATTCAAACACATGGAGACCATTGATTTAAGAAAAGTATAATTTTATTGATATTTGGAAATTGAATTACAAATTTGACTCAATTTTTACAATAATAGACTCAATAAAAGAAATAAAGAACAGAAAATAGCAAGACCCATTATACTAACTAGACTCAAGAAAATAAAAAGACTCCAGTCTCTAAGTTCCAGGTTCGCTCGATCACGTTGGACCGATCCCAATTGCAAACGTTCCATCTACCACGTTACCCGAAAAGGATGGAAATAGGGGGGGGTGAGCGAAAAGCTCCGTAAGAATTACACTCTATCATCAGGCGGAATTTAAGTAATTAATCAATTTTAGGAATGTATAACAATGCGAGAAACTCAGTTAAAACAGACTAAGTAACCAGCACGTTCAGAAGGTAAACGATAGATAAACGAAAAGAGATCTTGCAAGTCTAGATATCAAGCACCACTATCAAGAACTTTTCCATGATTGGCCATTTCAAGTCAAGCCATGTCATATCAAGTCATGCAAGCAAGTACTTCACGCATTCAAGCATGACTAGCAAATATCACGAGAGAGTGGAATGTCGTAGACCCAACACGTTAGATAGTACCGGTGCCAAATGCCACACCTAGTCATTCACCTCCCCGGGGATCAAGTACTTTTCGAGTGCTCCTCCCAGGACAAGACTGGGCCCTTAAATATGATTGCCTTGGCATTGATTTGTTTGGATCATAGATCCCACGAAATCTAGATATCCACGAATGCAAATGGCCAAGAGTTCCAAGATCAAGCTCATGTAATCAAGGTAAAGTACATAAGAATATTGATTTTCTTGAGATTCCAAATAATAAGCTCATTAATCGAGAAGAATAGTCATTAAAGAATGACTCTTTAATGGATACATGTTGACAATAGACCTAACAATAGGTCAAAATTTGAGGTACAATAGCCTAGTTAGGCTAGAGTAGCTTACATATATCGAATCCATGAAAACATCACTTTTCAAAAACTGAACTGAGAAACAGTCGGCAAAGGACCGCTAAGAAAGAACACGATCTAATCAAGACCGCGTGAACAATACGAACGGTCCAAGGTGGGCCGTGCGCAGGACTAGACGGTCCTTGCGGGGCCACGTGTAGAGGTAAATGGTCTAATAACAACCGTGTACATCACTGAGTCCAGAGGACTACAGCCAACGCACAACCGGTTAAAAACGGTCACAGGAGGGCCGTTCAAGCAGTCTGGCGGTCATGACTGGACCGCTTACTGATAGAACTGTCTCCGTTCGGCCGCTATCAAACAGGACAGTCCTGATACCGAGATTAAGCAAAAATACACGATTCGATCGAGTCAAAAAGGTTTAGGCATGTGGGTACAACCCGCTCGGGGTCCTAGTGGGAATCCCAGGCTCGCGGGGGCTTAAGGAGGTCTCAAAATAGAGGTCCTAGTCCGACGGAAGGAATATCCGGTGGAGAGTCCCAACTATTACAGGAATTGAGGGCTAATTGAAATCGCGGAAAACGAGTGTATAGCAGTCCGTCAACATCACTGGAGTGAAGTGACTATCAAATAATCCTAACAGATCATTTTATAATTTTATAGGAATAGAATATGACAATTAAATTACAATTTAATGTTATAACTGACATTAAGAGGGAGAAAAGATATGAACATGAAAGGAAGGGTAAAATTTCAGTAGTCATGATCAGTAAATGAAATAGACCTTATATTGTTCCACGTAATCCATTTGTTAGGTGTGTTCTTACCCTATACATGATGTCTAATCAAAGTGAACATAGATAATAAAACATGATCTGTTCAATATAGCCGGTCAAGGAATGGGCCGCTATTGTTTCTTAGCGGTCATTCGCAGGGCCGTTCTCAAGCTACGTTCTCTAAAAGACAAAGACTAGAAACGGTCATTCACAGGGCCGCTAGAATCATAAATGGTCAGGTACAGGGCCGCTAACCCATGGCAAATGGTCAATCGGGCGGCCGCTATACACCTAAACGGTCAATCTGGAGATCGCTAAACTCAGCCTAGCCCCATCGAGAAAGAAAACGGTCGTTCGTGGGACCGCTAGACCATGAAAACAGTCAATCGAGCGACCGCTAGAACGCAGGCGGTCTCTTAAAGGACGTTTCATCCAATCCGAGCCCAAAAATGACGAACTTGACACATGGTTGATAAAAGCACGATTTAGACATAAATACAGCATGAAAATTGGGCAATCAACTATCAATAGATAGAAGACGTCAAAACGCAAAATGTGGCATGATCAATTTCAAGATTTGACTTCGATTAGCCTACACAAATCAAACGAAAAAGGAAGGTAGACAACCCTAATCACATGCTTTCAATGAAATAATTAATTCGCATGGTATAGATGAAAAAATTGGGCAAATTAGATTCAGATGAAAGCTAAGGATGAGATCTACATGTTCTCATTATTTAATTAAGGTGGGCTTGAGAGAGACCTACCTTAATCGAAGAGAAAGAGGAAGACAAAGAACACGCCGGAACCCTAATCGCGCACCATCAAAGTTCAAAATTCTCCTTGGATCGACCACGAGCCCTCGCGCAACCTGTTGGGAAAACAAAAGGAGGTCTAGGGCTGCGAAAGCCCTCTATTTAAAGGGTGTATAGATGCTTCTAGTGGTCGAATTGGGCCAAAGTGTCTAGGAATTAAAAACGGCGAGAATCTCGATTCTCCCACCGAATCCACGCCGCCGCCGCCGAGAGAAGTCTTTAGAGGCTAGGGTTTCAGGGGCAAAACTATCTCTTAGGGTAGACCTATCAAATGGGCCTTGTTTGGGCTCAATTGGTTGAGAAATGGGATCCCATTAGATAGTTTAAGGTTAACCCATGAAGAACAACGAATTTGGCCATTAACTCCGTAATTCAGCCTAATTAAGATTTTATTAGGGATTGGCCCAGTTGACAATATTGTTAAACACTTCGTTCTCTATAAGAATATAATTTTTTCAGATTTTTAAAAATTAGTCAAAACTTTGACCTACGGGTGAATTATTATTAATTTAATTTATTCCTATTAAATTCAATTTATTGTAGAAAAATTTGATTACATCTTGGAATATGAAAAATCTTTTTATGGTGATTATAGAAAAATAATTATTTTTTTTCTGATATAGTTTAGACACTTTTAAAAATAAATAATATTCTTTAATTAAGAAAATCATTGCAGTTGTTAAATAACAAGGAAAATAGCTTTAATTCAAATATATATTTTAAACTTTTATTTTTATATTTTATTATTTAACCGGGGTGTTACAACCTCTCCCACTTCAAGGAATTTGGTCCCCAAATTCGTCAATCGCCATTAGCTATTCACAAAATAACGTGGTAATCATACAGCTAATGGAATGTAAAAGAATTTTAACTATAGTTAAAGATAAGGGAGAACGATACCTTATATGAAAATCTTATTCTTCATTTGTTAGAAATCAGTTGCAATTTACTTGTAGAAGTAGCTTAGGGCAATTAGCCATTACATGATCTTTATTTCCGCAACGAAGACACGCTCTGCTCCTTCGCCGGCACTCTTTGTTTAGATGACCAAATTGTGATAGTGAAATTATTTCATTTGCAAAAGGTTATTCTTTTTCGTCATATTACTTCGGATTCCTTTACGACAGACTCGCCACCTTTTAACAGAACTAGATTTTAACTTACGCGCGGACCCTCTCGCTTTCATGTCAAAAGGAGCTTAATTATCTGCAAAATAATTATAAGGTTAAAAAAAATTATTATCCTTACACGTCGTGCTACGCAATCTTATACATATTTTATTACTTAACCCGAGGCACTACCCAACCTCACGAGGTGACATGAATGGATGACACATATTACAAGACCTATTACTTAGGGTAATCTATACTTATGGGCAAGAACCTAAGACTCAAACAACTGAGGCTCTGATATCACTTCTGTCACCCCCCGAATCGATAGCAGCAGGAAGCGATGCTCGGAACGTGGCAGTGAAACAGTCATGATAATTAGAGCAGAAGGTAAATAAGCACAATAAATAATATTCAAATACATGGAGTCCATTGGTTTGAGAAAATTATAGTTTTATTGATATTTGGAAATTAAATTACAAATTTGACTCAATTTTTACAATAATAGACTCAATAAAAGAAATAAAGAAGAGAAAATAGCAAGACCCATTATACTAACTAGACTCAAGAAAATAAAAAGACTCCGGTCTCTAAGTTCCAGGTTCACTCGATCACGCTGGCCCGATCCCAATTGCAAACGTTCCATCTACCTCGTTACCTGAAAAGAATGGAAATAGGGGGGGGGGGGGGTGAGCGAAAAGTTCAGTAGGAATTACACTCTATCATCAGGCGGAATTTAAGTAATTAATCAATTTTCGGAATGTATACCAATGCGAGAAACTCAATTAAAACAGACTAAGTAACCAGCACGATCAGAAGGTAAACGATAGATAAACGAAAAGAGATCTTGCAAGTCTAGATATCAAGCACCACTATCAAGAACTTTTCCATGATTGGCCATTTCAAGTCAAGCCATGTCATGTCAAGTCATGCAAGCAAGTACTTCACGCATTCAAGTATGAATAGCAAGTATCACGAGAGAGTGGAATGTCGTAGAGCCAACACGCTAGATAGTACCGGTGCCAAATGCCACACCTAGTCATTCACCTCCCCGGGGATCAAGTACTTTTCGGGTGCTCCTCCCAGGACCAGACTGGGCCCTTAAATATGATTGCCTTGGTATTGATTTGTTTGGATCATAGATCCCACGAAATCTAGACATCCACGAATGTAAATGGCCAAGAGTTCCAAGATCAAGCTCATGTAATCAAGGTAAATTACATAAGAATATTGATTTTCTTGATATTCCAAACAATAAGCTCATTAATCGAGAAGAATAGTCATTAAAGAATGACTCTTTAATGGATACATGTTGACAATAGATCTAACAATAGGTGAAAATTTGAGGTCAATAGCCTAGTTAGGCTAGAGTAGCTTACATATATCGAATCCATGAAAACAACACTTTTCGAAAAACTGGACTGAGAAACGGTCGGTAAAGGACCGCTAAGAAGGAACACTATCTAATCAGGACTGCGTGCATAATAGGAACGGTCCAAGGTGGGCCGTGCGCAGGACTAGACGGTCCTGGCGGGGCCGCGTGCAGAGGTAAATGGTCTAATAACAACCGTGTGCATCACTGAGTCCAGAAGAGTATAGTCGACGCACAGCCGGTTAAAAACGGTCACAAGAGGGCCGTTCAAGTAGTCTGGTGGTCATGACTGGATCGCTTACTGACAGAACGGTCACCGTAGGGCCGCTATCAAACAGGACAGTCCTGATACCGAGATTAAGCAAAAATACACGATTCGATCGAGTCAAAAAGGTTCAGGCTTGTGGGTACAACTAGCCCGGCGTCCTAGTGGGAATCCCAGGCTCGCGGGGGCTGACGGAGGTCACATAATAGAGGTCCTAGTCCGACGGAAGGAATATCCGGCGGACAGTCCAAACTATTACAAGAATTGAGGGCTAATTGAAATTATGAAAAATGAGTGTATAGCGGCCAGTCAACATCATCGGAGTGAAGTCACTGTCAAAAAATCCTACTAGATCATTATATAATTTCATAAGAATAGAATATGGCAACTAAATTACAATTTAATGTTATAACTGACATTAAGGGGGACAAAAGATATGAACATGAAAGAAAGGGTAAAATTTCAGCAGTCATGATCAGTAAATAAAATAGACCTTATATTGTTCCATGTAATCCATTTGTTAGGTATGTTCTTACCCTATACATGTTGTCTAATCAAAGTGAACATAGATAGAAAAACATGATCTATTCAATATAGGCGGTCAGGGAATGGGCCGCTATTGTTTCTTAGCGGTCATTCGTAGGGCCATTCTCAAGCTGCGTTCTCTAAAAGATAAAAGACTAGAAACGGTCGTTCACAGGGCCGCTAGGATCATAAATGGTCAGGTATAGGGCCGCTAACCCATGGTAAACGGTCAATCGGGCGGACGCTATATGCATAAACGGTCAATCTAGAGATCGCTAAACTCGGCCTAGCCCCATCAAGAAAGAAAACGGTCGTTCGCGGGACAGCTAGACCATGAAAACAGTCTATCGAGTGACCACTAGAACGTAGGCGGTCTCTGAAAGGACATTTTATCCAATCCGAGCCCAAAAACGATGAACTTGACACATGGTTGATAAAAGCACGATTTAGACCTAAATATAGCATGAAAGTTGGGCAATCAACTATCAATAGATAGAAGACATCAAAATGCAAAACGTGGCAAGATCAATTTCAAGATTTGACTTCGATTAGCCTACACAAATCAAACAAAAAAGGAAGGTAGAAAACCCTAATCACATACTTTCAATGAAATAATTAATACGCATGGTATAGATGAAAAAAATTGGGCAAAATAGATTCAGATGAAAGTTAAGGATGAGATCTACATGTTCTCATTGTTTAATTAGGTTGGGCCTAAGAGAAACCTACCTTAATCGAAGAGAAAGAGGAAGATGAAGAACACACCGGAACCCTAATCGCGCACCACCAAAGTTTAAAATTCTCCTAGGATTGACCACGAGCCCTCGCGCCACCTGTTGGGAAAACAAAAGGAGGTCTAGGGCTGCGAAAGCCCTCTATTTAAAGGGTGTATAGATGCTTCTAGTGGTCAAATTGGGCTCATGAGTCCAAGGAATTAAAAACGACGAGAATCTCGATTCTCCCACCTAATCCACGCCGCCGCCGTCGAGAGAAGTCTCTAGAGGCTACGGTTTCAAGGGCAAAATAATCTCTTAGGGTAGACCTATCAAATGGGCCTAGTTTGGGCTCGATTGGTTGAGAAATGGGCTCGCATTAGATAGTTTAAGGTTAACCCATGACGAACAATGAATTTGGCCGTTAACTCTATAATTCAACCTAATTAAGATTTTATTAGGAGTTGGCCCAGTTGACAATATTGTTAAACACTTTGTTCTCTATAAGAATATATTTTTTCTTGATTTTTAAAAATTAGTCAAAACTTTGGCCTACGGGTGAATTTTAATTAATTTAATTTATTCATATTAAATTCAATTCATTGTAGAAAAATTCGATTGCATCTTGGAATATGAAAAATCTTTTTATGGGGTTTGTATAAAAATAATTATTTCTTTTTATTGATATAGTTTAGCCACTTTTGAAAATAAATAATATTCGTTAATTAAGAAAATCATTGAAGTTGTTAAATAACAAGGAAAATAGCTTTAATTCCAATACATATTTCAAAATTTTACTTTTATATTTTATTATTTAACCGGGGTGTTACAATGACGATCTAGGTGCACATGTTTAATCGTTGGATATGCCGTTAGGTTGGAGGAATTGGGGGACGATGGTTCTCTCTTGCACACTGTGGTTGCAGATAGTGTCCTGACTCTGATTATTCCGGTCTAGCAATATTATTCTCGAGTATTTTCTATTTTCTGGCTTTCTTTGCATTCGTTTTAATGATTTCTTTTATTTTATCCCAGCATGCATCATGCGCATTTTTGAGCATTCATGTCCCTAACCTTTCTAAAATATCCCATTGATGATGGATAATTGTACGTCCATGGTTTTGGGTAAGAGAGGGTATTCCACTCAGAATTAGAAGATTTTCTCTAGTCTGTTCACCTGGTTTGGTTCACTGAGAGTCCCTGTCTAGAGTTTAGCTCGCTTCTTTTTTTTTTACTACTTGTTTCGATCCCCTCATTGGTCGTGAATTGTGTCCCCTAATGAGGTTGGTCGTGTTTTATTTTCCTTAGTTCTTAGTTTCTCCAGGCTGGTCTGATCATTCCTAGTGAATGGTTCAGAGTTTTTCGAAAGATTCCAATTGCTCGTTGGTGAGGAACGGGTGTCGTTTACCTTAATGCCCACTTCCCAGTCCGCTCCGCTGCATTTCCGCTTCGTGTCCATGTTTCCATTTCACCTTCGCTTCACCTCCGCTCGCTCCCCTACAAAGAGGACGTTAAGGAGGGGCATCTGTTGACACCCATTTTTTACCTTTGAGTTCAGTCATTTTCTTACCCTTATTTATGATATCCCAAGTTGTCCATTACTAATTGGGCCATTTTTGGCCAATTTTAGGCCTATTTTATGGATATTTTCTCCCTGGTTGGGCTTGCTCCCCGTATCTTCTCGAATTTGGATTTAATGGGCTTTGGTTTGACTTGGTCTTTGGGATAAATAAGCATATTTATCTCATTTTTTTATTTTCCAACGGCCAGGTGAATAGGGGTTGATCGATCAATCGCTAAGATTCTCTTGGCGGTCCATCGATCGATCATCTCTTGTGGCCGCGAATCTTGCGTCGACGGGTTTTTCTCTCTCTATCCAGTGTCGAGCAGGGTCATTTTTGCACAGATTTCGAGCCAAATGAGGTGTCGTTTGATCCTGGGGACTCTTGGGAGATTTATCAATAAATTTTATTAAATAATTCAAGGCTAATTTTTGCTGTAAACCCTTCAATTCGAGCTAGGGTTTCAGGGCTCTATAAATAGAACCCTTAAGCTTTACTCGCGGGGGGGGGGGGGGGGGGGGGGGGGGGAGATTCCAGAGCTCGTGTCGAGGTGCTGCCGCATTCTAGAGCGAGATTCAGCCAGGGAGAAAGACTTTCCACGTTCTTCATGCTTTTAGTCCAGGGAGTAGCCGGTTTCCTTGTGTTCTTTTGTGTCATTGCTTTAGTCATCTTCGGTCATCTTTTGGTCATCCCATCTCAATTTTTCTCCGTCTTTCCTCACGTTTTTCACTGTTGTTCTTGCATTCATACATCCTCCTATTGTTTTCCTCGCCCCCTAGGGGTTAAAAGACCACCATCCCCAGGTATCCACCCTTCTAATCATGTGTTTTACTCATTACTCTTGTTTATAGATATTGCACGTCCATGAATTAATTTGGGTCATCTTCTCTTGTTGTCTATGTTGTCTTGCAGGTCAGCAGACATTTCTACACGAGGCCCATCCCTCCTAGCCGGTCGGAAGAGGTGGAGGATTAAGTTCCCAGGTTCGGATTCTGGAAACTTTTTGCGGTCTATCTCTGACCGTTTGTCAGGGGTTGCGGCCCTACTCAGGCCGTTTTTCCTTCTGGTTGCGGGTGATCTAAGACTGTTTCGTTCCTGTGCCTGTGCCTCCTTCCCATGTTCTGTCCCAATGCTGGTAGCGGCCTGTCGTCTGACTATTTTCCTATTTCAGAGGCAGTCATAAGATCGTCTTCCTCAGGCTTGCGGCCCGGAGAGGACCGTCTTCTTCCTGCACCGGAGCTATCCGAGTTGGCGAGTGTCTTCATCTATCTCTTCTTTCAAAGGTACGTAGTGCATTCCTCTTGCACTATTTACTTTGGTGGCAATCACGATCGGGTTGTGCTGATTTTGAGGTGATGGTATCGTTGCATTGCTTGCCTTGTTCTATGTTCTATTGGATGTCACACTAGTCACATTCATTCACATACACACACTTGAAAAAAAATATCAACACCTGTGAATGGAGATAGGAGAAATGGACAATCACACAAGCAAACCACACAAAACACGGAGATTTTTAGGTGGTTCGGGACCACGACGGGCTCCCTACGTCCACCCCGCACCGAAACTCGGTGAGGCTTCACTAACTTGATACAACTATAGCAACCACGGGGACGAATCCCAACACCACACACACATGCTGCTTCTACAGCAATCCGCACACGCGGGGCCTAGCCCCAAGCTGCTCCCACCGCAGTACACACACAATCAGGGAATTCACCCAGCACTAAAATCTCACACGGAGGTGCAGCTCTGTTCACACACACCAATATTCTGATTACAGAAAAATACGAAGATAATCAATATATGCTTACAGCAGGATGTAGATCAAGAAAACCATTACAAGCAAATGGGTAAAAGATATGGAATGTTTTCCCCCTTGTTCTTGAATGGCCATTTGAATGTTTTCCTTGAAGCACTGGTCGGAGGGAGTTGAATCTACAGCTGGATGGAGCAGTCGGTTGTCCTCCTTGAGGATCCAAGGTGTTCCTTCAGATTCAAGCTCCAATCCCACCTCCAGACATCAAGAACTGATAGATCTTGCAAAGCCCTCTCCTCTCCACCTTGTGGCCGCCCTCTTTCTTTCTTCCTCTACAAGAGAATATAAAACGTTAGCTCATTCATATAATTCCTCCAAATTTGTAACTTATTTATAGGGGTTCACAAGATGAATGATAAGACCATAAAACCCTTTAGAACATGCCCCAACATATGTATAATAACCCTAGGGGCAAATGGGTAAGTTTAGAAGCCAAATGGGTTGAGTTTAATGGGTTTCAGACTGAGTTCGTAAATGGGTTCACCGGTTTCGGTCGACCGAAGACTGGGGTCGGTCGACCAAAGTTTTGCAGAGCAGAAATCATTCAGCTCTGGGAAGTTCGGTCGACCGAACTGCCCAGTTCGGTTGACCAAACTCTGCTACATAGCCATTTTGCATAGTTCAGTCCAGATTAACAAATAAACATGCAATAAACCCATGAAACCTTCACAAGGTGAATCCAAATGATCTATACAAACAACCCAGTGACATCAAACATTCAACCATAAATTATATACATCTAAATCCATAAATGATATGCGTTGAATCCCTTTGAAAGCTCAAATATCACAACTTGACTTCAAGAACTTATAGCTATGACAATGAGCAAGATATGAGCACTGTTTGGTTAAATTCTACCTAGGATCACAAGGTTTGATCAAGTGTGGTGCAAGCTCAATACCTCTTAAGAAATACGCATGTAACCTCAAGTTTTCTTAACCAACGAATTCAAATGTATTCACCATGCATCCACATAATCAACATAGACTTTTAGACACATTTTAAGCCTTAAAACACTCCATGTGAAAATAGCATGAAAATCAACATTTGTAGCAAGGATAACACAATCAATTCCTTACACATGATTCGAGCTCAAAAGCACTATGAAAATAGTGCATGAACACATTCAATTGTATTTCCAATTTCTTCACAAGTTCACAGATCAAATATAATTCAGTCGAACCTTCGATGAATTCCAAGTTTAGTCCAAGTACCACGTAACTCGTCGTTTCATAAATGGTTCAAGAATAGTAGCGATTTCATTAACCAAATCAAATGCATATTCCACTTTTGTTGCACACTTTCCATAGCAAACTAGACACTTTCCTCAAATAGTTCAAAGACTTCGAAATGAGGCTTCAATTACAGCAATTCATAACTCATGTTTTCACAATTGAATGAATAGCTCAACAACACATACATTCAAGCAATATGAATATGGTATATGTCAATATTTCATCATGATCAAACAAGAGCACATGGGATTCAATAAACCAATTCAAAGATCCACCTTTCAAAAGTCACATTCCAAGATTCACCATGAACAACATGAACTAAGGGAATGAGTTAAACCTTTGAAAGCATTGAGGCCATATGATAAAAATGATTAAACAACCATCATTGATGAAACAATAGCAGCAGAAATAATCATATAATGAATTTGCTTTATCAAACCACATTAAATCCTCACAGTTAGCATGCTTAAAATGTCATCAACCAAGAGCTGCAACAGTAGAAGTGTCGACACTTATATATGGGTGTCGACACTCATGAAATGCAATGAAGGCATTGACAACCCATGAACTATATACATGAAAGTCCATTGAAAAGAAAACATCGAAAATGAATTTGGATTTTTCATGCATTCATTCAGAATGAGGATCCTTCAGCAAATCTTAAAATGAAATGACCATGACCATGGCCATGCATTCACACAATACATGAAGCCAAATTCTCACACACTGTAAAAACCAGAAAGGCCATCCAGCAAACCATTTGAAGACCCACTGAAAAACACAGTTTTCACATGTAAGCTCCAAAGCCTCATGAAGATAACGCATGAGACATCATCAAAAATATATTCATGAAGAGCCATGCTTCTCAACCTAGTAAAACAACCTACAAAACAAGATGGTAACATATGAGCTCATTTAGCATCAAGACGTTTTTCATAAGACACGTACACATGATTTTCACTTCAATACATACACAAACCACATACTATTTTCTAATCATCAAAACCATTATCAAAGGCAAAGAGGAAGCACAACGAACCCAACAATCTTCCCCTTTTTGATGATGATAAAATATTGTGACGTCCAAAGCTCTTTCTCCCCCTTTGGCATTATGAAAAAGTGGGGGATAGAAGGGAACATACGTGAAATCTCAAGATGAATGAATTAGAATTAAAGACCAATATCACATGAACCCAGCAATTAACCTACTTTGAAAAGAAGATGTGTGAGCCATGAACACCAAGCAAGGTAACAAACCTATGTGCAAATGCTCAATTTGCGAATAGTATGCAGAATGTATGACCAAATTATGCACACGGAGTATAACGAAACTGAACTATATACAAATGTTATGCTAAAGAGCACATTATTCTCCCTCTATTATCATAAACAAAAACTGACTGATAATGGGATTATATAACCTGTTATTTACATGTATAATCTGAAGATGCATCAAAGTGAAATGAAGTATGATATGAATAAAAAGGACGAGGCAATCAAGCGCTCAAGCACGAATAATAAGATATAAAAGCAAGCAAGTCCCTTAGGGACATGTTTAAGAACAATGCTATTGATTATGGAGCATGATGTGCATGAACAATACTAAGGAGGTCGTGCTTACAAAGAGATGGTACTGCATAACCCGTGAAGGATGACTGATTCAAAAAGTACATTCATACAGTCAATCCTGAAGTGTATATGTAAGAATTGAGCAATGAATTCCAAAACAATATGGATCATCAGATTTTCTAGAGAACACTAAAAAGTACCTATCTTCCATACATTTCCATGCATAATGCTCGAGTATTGGCAGCTACGTATCACCCCAATTTTAAAAAAAAAACTAAAAAATGTGACTAACCTTTTGACGCAAGTTGTACCCTTTGTCTCAGGGACACTTCCCGGTTACTCAGTTTCGTCACTTATATTTGTAGATGTGGATTTTGTCACTTTTCGGCGCGAGTTTCCTCCTTTGTTTCAGGGGAGATTCCCAACTACTCGGTGCCAAACCACACTTATTTTTATTATGGATTTGTTTCACCTTTCGACTCAAGTTTCCTCCTTTATTTCAGGGGGGATTCCCGGCTACTTAGATCAGCATTCCACTTATTCAAATTTTTGGTGGGGCATATAGCTTTTCTTCATGAGACATGAGATTTCTATGTAGAGATTCAAGAGTCCCTTGAAGTGTTGAGTAGAATAACCGTAATCCTTATTAGATCGAATCATTTATCTCAAAAATATGCAAAACTGTGTGGGAGGTTGTACTGAATGTCAAAGATGAATTAGTCTCACCATAGTTATGTCTCCCCCAATGTGTATGCACAGTTATGAGTAAAACCTCTCCCTTAATATGTGCCATGTAACAAACATGTCTAGATCAATGTAATTTTATTTAGCAAGGGAAAAGGTCATAAGAGGAATCAAAAAGAAGGGTGATATGTTATATACACTCAAACATGTATTGAGATAAGATTTTTATACAGGTTGATTACCGGTACGTGGCGGAGAATGTAGGTCCTAAGACCACCATCGCACATGAGGAAAGCTTTCAGCTGGACATAATCCAATCTTCCGCAATCGTCATTTGATATACCGAAAATCATGGCATTCAAGCACACAAATATGTGAAGTATATGTAAGTATATGCATGTAGATGGAAGAATGATGGAAGATTATTGCTATGCACAAGTATACAAACATGTGTATGTTATGTGCAAGGAGTCAAGTATGTAAACTTTGTATGCAAAATTGGATTGTTATTCACAAAATATGAGCGAAGGTATGAAAGAATTTATGTACAGTCTAAAGTATTCAAAAAACAAATTTATTCACAAGATGTGAAACGGAGACTATGCAAAGTTATCTTAATCACCTAGTCATCTAACCTACAAATCTCAACATCTCAATAATTGCCAAAATCAATGAAATAGGAATGCGATTGTTTAAATGTGATCATCTTTCTCCAAACTCAATTTTTACCTTTACAGATTTTCGAAAGTGAACCTAAGCAAAATGAACTTACAAAACCAAATCATTTCTTTTCTCTCTAGCCTTGAGAATCCTTTATTTATAGACATTTTCCTTAGCCTCAAGGCGCCCCTGCAAAATAAATTCTCATTTTAAAGATTTGGGCACCCAAGCCTTCTTGGGTCCCGAGGGGTTAGTGACACTTCCAAAAGACTTTTTCCACATTGTAATAGCATTCAGATCATCATTTCTCAAAAGAAAACAGTCATCCATTTGGTGACCATTTTTACCACAATATGACAAGCAACATTTCTTTTGTAAAACCAATCATCATCACTTTTCATCAAAGAGCATGTATACATTATGTGGCCTACTTCACCACAGTAAAAGCAAGTGACATGATTCTTTCCAAAACTATTTTTATCACTCATGTCATCATTTTTCATTGTAAAGCAATCTTCGATAACATGTCCATGCAACCCACAATTGGAATAATGAATGTTGAGGTTTTTCTTTGTGGGTTTCTCACGATTTTTAGAACCATCAATTATTTTCACTCTTGATTTTGATGCCTCATCATCATCAAATTTCATTAAAAAGTAATCATACATTTCATGGCCAAATTTGCCACAATAAAAATAAGAGACATTCACTCTCTTGGTTGCATGAAAATGTTTGTCATATGAACAGTTGACATGCATGCAGGATGGACCAAAGTTATTTTTCTGTTTTCGATTTTGTTTAGTAGATGTGGATATAAATTCATTTAAACTTTTGATTTCATTTTCAAGAGACAGGATATGCAGTTTAGTGCTAATTAATTCTTCCTCACATGATGCAATTTTCTCGTTCAACAAAAAATTAACACTTTTGTGACTTTCAATTTCTTGTTCAAGAGTATGCAATTTATCACAATCATCAACAATCACATATTTTCGTTTTTCAAACATATGGAGTTTATCAATCTGTAAATTGTTTTGATCTTTTGATCTCTCAATTTCTTCAGCAAGATTTTTATTTAAGATCAATTCATCAAGAAGGTGCTGATCATCAAACTTAGATTCCAATTCAGATTTGAGCTTCATTTCATTTGTCTCAAACTCAAAAATCTTAGACAGTAACGATTCATTTTCCTTTCTCAAACATGAAATAGTTTGTTTATGACTATCAACCTCAAACACGTGTGACTCAACCAATTTTTCAAGCTCAGTGCATTTTTCACATGAGAAATTATCAACACAAGAAATTTCAATTTCCTTTTTCAAATTTCTATTTTCAGATTTCATTGTTTTATATTTATCAAATAACTCTTCATAAGCATTCATAAATTCATCATAACTCAGTTCATCTCCCTCATCAAAATCAGAGTTTACCTTTAAACTTTCCTCGCTTTGACGTTCATTCTCATTGTTTGCCACAAGGCACTCATCATTCCAGCTTTCTTCTTGAGCTTCATTTACCCCATCCCCGATCTCTTTGACAGATCTGCTGTCAGGAAAAAATGAAAATTTGTCAATGCATACTACAGCTTTAAGAGCATTCAAAACAAAAAAGATTACCAGAGTTCTTCTTCTTATGCTCCTCGGTCCACCTTGACTTATCTTTTGGTAGAACATGAGGACCGTGAGTAACTAAATTCATAAGCTTCAGATCAATACTAGAAATTCAAACACAAAATTTTCCAAGCCATGATATATAATCAAAACCATCAAAGAAAGGAACCAAATTCACACTAGCCATCATGTGCAGATCTTTTCTTCTAGACCGTGAGGTCCACGAATGAAAATCAAAGATTGTGCTCTGATACCAATTGTTGGCCCAGAATAGATGGCAGACAAGAAGGGAGGGTTGAATTGTCACCCAGGTGAGATGTCTGATTTTAAAAACTATTACGTAGATAGAACAAGATTGAGGAAAATAATTAAACTAGGATAACTCAGTTCACTCAATCTTACCATGCTCACACGAATAGCTCATGCAAAGAGTGATTAAACTATAACTAAATACAGATAGCAGACGTAGCAATGTGCGATGGTGCAGCAAATAAAAATCTATAAAATAGCTTGTGAATGGAGATAGGAGAAACGGACAATCACAGTGGCAAACCACATGAAACACAGAGATTTTTAGGTGGTTCGGGACCACGACGGGCTCCCTTCATCCACCCCTCACTGAAACTCGGTGAGACTTCACTAACTTGCTACAACTGTAGCAACCACGGAGACGAACCCCAACACCACACACACACGCTGATCTACAGCAATCCGCACGCACGGGGCCTAGCCCCAAGCCGCTGCCACCGTAGCACACACACACTCAGGGAACTCACCCCACACTAAAATCTCACACGGAGGCGTAGCTCCGTTCACACACACCAATATTCTGATCACATAAAAATACGAAGATAATCAATATATGCTTATAGCAGGATGTATATCAAGAAAACCATCACAAACAAATGGCTAAAAGATATGGAATGTTTTCCCCCTTGTTCTTGAATGGACATTTGAATGTTTTCCTTGAAGCACCGGTCGGAGGGAGTTGAATCCATAGCTGCATGGAGCAGTCAGTTGTCCTCCTTGAGGATCCAAAATGTGTTCCTTCAGATTCAAGCTCTAATCGCACCTCCAGACATCAAGAACTGATAGATCTTGCAAAGCCCTCTCCTCTCCACCTTGTGGCCACCCTCTTTCTTCCTTCCTCTACAAGAGAATATAAAACGTTAGCTCATTCGTATAATTCCTCCAAATTCGCAAATTATTTATAGGGGTTCACAAGATGAATGATAAGACCATAAAACTCTTGTCTAAACCCTTTCGAACATGCCCCAACATATGTATAATAACTTTAAGGGCAAATGGGTAAGTTTAGAAGCCAAATGGGTTGAGTTTAATGGGTTTCAGACTGAGTTCGTAAATGGGTTTGCCGGTTTCGGTCGACCGAAGACTAGGGTCGGTCGACCAAACTTTTGCAGAGCTGAAATCATTCAGCTCTGGGAAGTTTGGTCGACCGAACTGGCCAATTCGGTCGACCAAACTCTGCAACATGGCCATTTTGCAGAGTTTAGTCCAGATTAACAAATAAACATGTAATAAACCCATGAAACCTTTACAAGGTGAATCCAAATGATCTATACAAACAACCCATTGACATCAAACATTCAACCATGAATTATAAACATCTAAAGCCATAAATGATATGCATTGAATCCCTTTGAAAGCTCAAATATCACAACTTGACTTCAAGAACTTATAGCTATGACAATAAGCAAGATGTGAGCACCGTTTGGTTAAATTATACCTAGGATCCAAGGTTTGATCAAGTGTGGTGCAAGCTCAATACCTATTACGAAATATGCATGAAAACTCAAGTTTTCTTAGCCAACGCATTCAAATGTATTCACCATGCATCCACATAATCAATATAGACTTTTAAACACATTTTAAGCCTTAAAACACTCCATGTGAAAACAACATGAAAATTAACATTTGCAGCAAGGATAACGCAATCAATTCCTTACACATGATTCGAGCTCAAAAGCACTATGAAAATAGTGCATGAACACATTCAATTGTATTTCCAATTTCTTCCCAAGTTCATAGATCAAATATAATTCAATCAAATCTTAGATGAATTCCAAGTTCAGTCCAAATACCACGTTACTCATCATTTCATAAATGGTTCAAGAATAGCAGGGCTTTTATTAACCAAATCAAATGCTTATTCCACTTTTGTTGCACACTTTCCATAGCAAAATGGACTCTTTCCTCAAATAGTTCAAAGACTTCGAAACGATGCTTCAATTATAGCAATTCATAACTCATGTTTTAACAATTTAATGAATAGCTCAACAACACATACATTAAAGCAATATGAATATGGTATATGTCAATAT
The DNA here is from genome assembly GCA_022559845.1 of Amorphophallus konjac. Lineage (NCBI taxonomy): Eukaryota > Viridiplantae > Streptophyta > Magnoliopsida > Alismatales > Araceae > Amorphophallus > Amorphophallus konjac. The sequence goes on from CM040118.1 coordinate 435,536,034, forward strand.
TTCATCATGATCAAACAAGAGCAGATGGGATTCAATTAACCAATTCAAAGATCTACCTTTCAAAAGTCAGATTCCAAGATTCACCATGAACAACATGAACTAAAGGAATGTGTTAAACCTTTGAAAGCATTGAAGCCATATGATCAAAATGATTAAACAACCATCATTGATGAAACAATAGCAGCAGAAATAATCATATAATGAATATGCTTTATCAAACCGTAAATCCTCACAGTTAGCATGCTTAAACTGTCATCAACCAAGAGCTGCAACAGTAGAAGTGTCGACACTTATAGATGGGTGTCGACACTCATGAAATGCAATGAAGGCATTGACAACCCATGAACTATATACATGAAAGTCCATTGAAAAGAAAACAGGGAAAATGAATTTGGATTTTTCATGCATTCATTCAGAATGAGGATCCTTCAGCAAATCTTAAAATGAAATGACCATGACCATGGACATGCATTCACACAATACATGAAGCCAAATTCTCACACACTGTAAAAACCAGAAAGGCCATCCAGCAAACCATTTGAAGACCCACTGAAAAACACAGTTTTCACATGAATATAACGCATGAGACATCATCAAAAATATATTCATGAAGAGCCAGGCTTTTCAACCCAGTAAAACAACCTGCAAAACAAGATGGCAACATATGAGCTCATTTAGCATCAATATATTTTCCACAAGACACGCACACATGATTTTCACTTTAATACATATGCAAACCACATAATATTTTGTAATCATCAAAACCATTACCAAAGACAAAGGGGGAGTGCAACGAACCCAACAACCTTCCACCGGCCCAACAACCACGGGTAGCGTCGGGGTCGCTGGAGCTTCATCCACGTACCTTGTAGGAGGAATGCCCTTCCCTGCTGCGACAACAGCAAGGGCACCGGGGACCTTTAAGGCCCCCCCTTCCACTGTGGACTTGGGAGATCACTATTGTATATCCCTGTGGTGTTGATGATGACAAACACTTTTGATGATGACAAACACTATGACTCATCATGAGTCTGCATGAGAATGGCATGATGAAGTCATATGTGTTAATGGTGCATTGGTTTTGATGTTATGAAACTTAATGCAATTGACTCTATCATGTTCTCCTTATGTGTAGAAGCATATGTTTGTATGCTAAAAAGAACAGGTGTCAAAGGTGTCAAATAAGCAGAACTCAAGCTTAGAGTGAAGCCATGGCAGTGATGTAATCAGTTGTTAAAAGGAAGGGTAAAAGCAGTCCAGCAAAAGTCAGCAGAAGCCATTTGAAGTTCATTCATGAAGAGGAAGTCGACTTGAGATAATGGAGAAGTCGACTTATGGTCTGATAGAACAAAAAGGTTTCATGAAGAATCAGGTTAGAGCAAGAGCTTCATGCCTCGATGCATCAAAACACTTGAGTGTTGTATCGTTAATCAGGTCGATGCACCTATCAGTCGCATCGATGCAGCAGAACAAACTCATTAAAGGTCGATGCATTCAAGTAAAGAAAGAACTGTACCAAAAATGCAAGGATGATAAACAGTTATTATGAAGTCTTGCACATATCAGTTTATAGCATAAATACCATGAGGATTCCAGAAGATAACTCAAGAGAACAATAGTTCTGTTTGCCATGAGAGTGTCGAAGTAGGATCACCACTGCCTCGATGTGGCCATGCTCACAGAAGAGATTTCAAGGAACAGCATCAACGCAATAAGAATGGCCTCGACACAGTGATGCTTAAGGAAGCCATTCCCAGACTACTGCCTCAATGCTATCATATCCACAGAAGTGATTTTTAGAAAGCTACATCGATGCAACACGGAGCTGCACTGATGCATCAAGTAAGTAGCCAGAGTTTGAAGTCTGCTCTATCTTCACACTGTCTTGATGCATCTGAGGAGTGCATCGACGCACCTAGCTCGGAACCAGTAGTTGAATCCAACAAGGTCGAAGCAGTAAACTGGTGATCCGACGCAACTGGATATGGGCGATGTGTCGATACACTCTGCCTCGACCTGGCGACATTATACCTCGACCTCATCCTTTCAGATAGTAAGGTCATGATGAAACAAGTAGATCACGTGCCAATGACCTAAAGCCTTTTGGCGCGCAATCCAGCCCACGTGGCTGAGTCTCTCGAAGATTCAGACGGGCAGAACATTATCTGCCACCAGGACAAATTAAATATTTCGGCTATAGATCAGCTTTATTCTGGAAGGGGCAATTTCTCTACTATAAATCAAAGCCGATCAGAACAAGAGCGGCTGCTGCATTCCCTATGAATTGAAAAGAGAAAATCTGCCTTCGTCGAGAAAATAGAGAGAGCCAAATAGAAAGAAAAAGAGAGAAGAAGAAGAAGAGAGAGCTGTGAAGAAAATCTGAGAGAGAAGAATGAGAGAAAAAGAAGAAGAGAGAAGCATCTAGTTCATGAGAGATAGAGTGCAGCTGTAACTTCCATTGAAGATCTGTGTCTTGACTCGTGGATCAAATCTAGAGTCAATATTCTCCTCGGAGCTATATCCTATTTTTTCTTTATTATTTTTGTGTTTTGTTTTCCCATTTTTCTTCTAGCTCTTCTGATACCCTGTTCATGGTTTGGGTCCCTTCTAAGTGATCAGAAGAAGGGAGATCTGATCTCCGGTGTCCCCTCTGAGGTATCGGAGGAAGGGAGACTTAGATCTCCGGGTTGTGAGTGACTGGGTGTTGCTCACGGTGTTTCCTCTATGCTCGCAGAGGAAGGGAGGTGTGTTCCTCCGGTCACTACCTTCATAGTGGGTTCTGATCTAGCTTGGTGTTAGATCATGGGGTTGAGGGATTTGTCTCCCTTGGGTTCAAGCTGTTCGTCAGCAGTTGTTGCAGACTGAGTCTGCGTTCTTGCATTTGCAAGGGGAAGCCTCACTCAGGTTGAGTGAGGGGTGGATGTAGATCTGCGAAGCAGATTGAACCACCTAAAAATCTGTGTGTTCTATGGATTACTTGTGCTTAAATTCCTTATCCTCTATCCCCCTTCGCAGGTCAGTACGTGAGCTAATATTCTTTTCTATTCTGAATTGGATTGACTAGCTAGTGTTCGATAACTGCTCTATTTGAATGAATGCTTAATGGATTTCTGTTGGATCACCTCTATTAGTGTTTGCCAAGGTCAGTGTCTGTTTAGCTCTAGCATATCGCTATATGTTTGATTGTGGTTCTATCTGAACCTTTGGATATCGTTTGCTTCCAGTTGATGCATCTTCACTACAGAGTGTTGTGTGCTAAGTGCTAGACATTGTATTTGTGAGAATAGTTATCTGCTGCGTCTAAATTGGATTGTTGCTATTAAGTATATGCTCATCGCTTGTCTGTTCGAGACTGTTTCTGAATGAACTGTTGGATGATTTAATTAGTTTTTGTCCTGATTTATCAAAATATGTGTTCTCACATCTTACGAGAGGAGAGTTTTTGGACTCAACCCTCCGCCCAGTACCAGTGTGAATCAAACTGATGAATGGTATTTGAATTTAGCTCAACATCTGATCAGCGTAGCCATCATCTATTAAGTGCTTGATAGAACTGCTATGTATATATGTGTGACAGCCGTGGATTTAATTGACTAAGCAAGGTCATTGTTGCAAATTAATTTCTAGTGTTGCTTAAATCTATCTTTGTTGAGAGTAATATTTCCATCATTGGCTGCTTGAACTATTGCCATTTCAACTCAGCTTGATTCAAATTAGTGATGTTTTCAATTGAGCATAAGTTTTTATAAGGGATCAAACCGTTGATAGATTGCATGCTAGGAAATTTTCTACTGATCAGAAAAAGAACATCAAATGTTTTCAATGTGGTAGATTTGGACATGTGGCTGTACAGTGCTGGTTTGTAAATGGTAAAAAAAAGTCTCAATCAAAGCATGTCAAATTCACTGCAAATCATCGTACTTTTAATGAAAATAAATTTGTTTCAAATGGCCAGCATATTGTGTGCTTTAACTATAGGAAGCCAGGTCATAAGGCTATTTAATGCTGACTGAAGGTTGAAAGAAGAAATTCTTCTTTATGTTTTCACTGTGGAAAGCATGGCCATACAATCAATCATTATTGGCATGCAAAAGAAAAGAAAATGTTTCATGATAACAGTTCTGGCTATTCACAGAATTTCAGAAAACATATGTATCAGAAACCTATGAAAAATCTAGGATGTTGTCATTATTATGGTTAAACTGGACATTTCATGTTTGATTGTAAATTGCTGAAACTTGATAACATGAATGTTCTGAACTCTTGGAGAACACCTAGGAGAGGTGTTACTAACCATGGAGGACCCAAGAACTCTTGGGTATCTATGTACACAAAATGAGTTTTGTTTTGTAGATGTGCCTTGGAGCTAGAAGAAAAATAAAGGGGGGTCAAATAAAGCCAAGGCACCAATGGTCGGTAAAACCCCATCTCGGTGCTTGTTAGTTTAAATTGATGTTTTTGACAATTCTCTTCTCCGATGAGTTGCATATCATGTTTAGAATCTGTTAAGAATTTCATGTTTTCATGTCTGACTTTGCCCTGACAGTTGTATACTTAAGGGGGAGCTGAAATAAATTGGTTTGCATGAATTCATATGTTTGCATATGACATTTGTATTGTCTTCAAGAGTCACTCAATGCATTTAGATAGAAAAAGTCAAAGCATATGTTGATCTGCTAATCCATACATTTTCCTATATGCATATGCAATGTGCATTGTCATGATTACTCTAAAAACTGAAAAATGGTCGACCGATCAAGTGTGTTTGGTCGACCGAATGCATATATCTTTATGTTCATATGAAATCTACTGTGTATTGGATAATTCAAAAAATTGGCATTGCATATAGGACGGCACTATAATTGTTATGCACTTTCATGCATGATCACATGGTATATCAAATGGTATAGTGTTAAAGGGCAGATGAGGTCTGTCTGAAAGCTCTAACCATGTGTGAGGTGAGATTTAGACCAAGTCCTCTGCCAAGTACCATGGATCAGAGTAGCATATAGAGTAGTCTAGACTTTCATGAGCATAATTCAATGATTCTTTGCATGGTCTTCATGTCAGATTTGATGCATCAGTTCATTCACATAGGGAGAGCAAGAGTCTCAATTGATTAGCATATCCCTCATGCATAGAGTGCATCTTGATAGGGGGAGTCATTGCATGCACTTGTGTGTTTTCATACACAGTCTCTGTACATTCATCTGCATATGAATTGTGTCAAAAACTCTAAAAGATTATCTGAAATGCATGCACATTCTTAGAGGGAGCTAGTTTGAGTAAATATCTGGTGCATGTTAAATGTTGCTGCAAATTGAAATAAATGTGTCCTTGTTCAGAAAGCATGCTCACCCTTCAAAAATACTATGTCTAGAATGAGTGAGTTGATGCATGATCTTGCTGCGTCAATCCAGTAATTCAAATCACACAGTTTTTCTATCTTCTGCAATTTGTCCCGAGTCGAAGCACTGAAGGGAATGTATCGACCTGTCAGTTCAAAATCCTCCAACTTTGCTCTTCTAGTGAAAAACTTATTCACCAACTATCTGCCTGCTACATTTTATGGCTACCACTGCCATACTCTTGTCCCAAAATCTCTTCAATTCAAAGTTAACTTAAAATACCTGATTAATTCTTCTTCACTCGCATCATGATTTGGCTTTGTTAAAATCAGTCGAACTTATAATTCTCACATTTCTGGAACTTCTTGCTCTGTAGCTTCTGCATCTGCTAAGGGGGAGCATTGTAATTCTTGATGGTCACTCCTGAGCTAGTCTTAGTAATGACTGTCCTTCTAAAAGATTCCTTCTAGAAAATCATCTTGTGCTTGCTGCCATTTGAATACTTTTGCCATACCGTCTTGAACTTTATTGTCATATTCGTGAGTTGCCTTCATTGATGGCTGCCCATCTGCTTGCATATCTTTGAAGTCATCTTGATGAGCTTGCACTATGTTTGGCTGCTCCTAAAAATTCCTTGATCTGAAATTTTTGGAAGATTTCAACTTATATACCTTGATCATAAATCTGAAAACAATCTTAAAAAGGAATCTTCTATTATACAGAATTATGAATGTCTAAAATATTTAGGTGGTTTAAGTTTAATGTATTCTTTGAGTTTGGATATAATTATCTTGAAAATATTTGAGTCAATTTTAATAAACCTTAATCGGCTGCTTCATGTTGTGTCTTGTAAAATCTTCTGAAATCTGAAAATTTTGAAATCATGACTTTCTTTGTTTGAGATACATGTAGTAAGTATTGTTTTTAAACATCTGAATGTTTTGAAAAATTCCTAAGGGTCAAACTTTGTCAAAGCAATGACTTTGGTTACTGAGAAACCATGTCCGAAGGACTGTGTCATGAAGTACCATAGTTAACTCTGCTAAAAAATTATTGAAAAACCAGCCAAAGTAATGGCTTGTACACTAAGAAATATATCTCACTCATCAATGAAATGAGTTGAGGTATGTCATGAGGTGTCAATGATATCTTTCTTCATTATGAAGCATGACAGTCACACCAAGTGCTTAGGTGTACTAAACTCAATTGCTCCTAAAAATTTGACATGAAAATAGTTGTCGAACAAAAGAAAAATAAAAAAATTTGATGAAAACCTGGACAAATTCAGATGTAATCATATTTGTTTAACCTCGATACTAACTTTTGTAACTCCTAAAGGACTTATTGAAATTCTAATGAGTAAGATGAAGGGAGGTTAAACAAGATGTAAATGTGAAGGTTTGGTTCATTTTTATTAAAATTTTGAATTTAGATATGAGTATAGAATCTTTTATGGACAAACTTTGAACACATCAGATTTAAACCATGTTGTCCAATAAAAAACATGTCATAAGCCCTTATGATAGAAGAGTCGAAAAAATCATTATTTTTGGATTTATGAAATTGGTATCTCATTGAAAATTCTTGAACTATCCATTCATTTGGAACTTCAGTTGAAATTCCTGCATCTAGTTTTCACATTTGCAAAAAATCAACTGATTATTCATGTCATACTCACCGATTCACTGCACATTCATCTTAATATCAGATTCTGATTGTTGATGGTCATTACTTATTAAAGTGTTTTTCTCATAACCTGAACTGTCATTCCTTGAAGATCAATCCCTCCCTATGTTTTTGCTGATATCCTCATTGACTGTGTTTCTAAAGTGCTATCATGTCCTTCACTATCATATCTCCCTTCATATTCTTCTGTTTTGATCAAGGGGGAGATATATTGATTTGTATGGGAGTTGTGTTCATTTTTTTAAGGGGGATAATTTTTTTTTGGTCTCATGTCCAGGGGGAGAATAGTTCAAAGAGATTATCATGTCAACATATGTTCACACATAATATTTCTAATACTTTTATCAAACTATTATAGCCATTTTAATGAAGTCAAAGGGGGAGAATAGTTTGATATGAGTCTGCATGATGATGAGTCAGCATGATGCATGTTATGTGTTATGACTCATAGTGTTGCCATCATCAAAAAGGGGGAGATTGTTGTATATCCCTATGATTTTGATGATGACAAACACTTTTGATGATGACAAACACTATGACTCATCATGAGTCTGCATAAGAATGGAATGATGAAGTCATATGTGTTAATGGTGCATTGGCTTTGATGCATTGGTTTTTATGTTATGAAACTTAATGCAATTGACTCTATCATATTCTCCTTATGTGTAGAAGCATATGTTTGTATGCTAAAAAGAACAGGTGTCAAAGGAGTCAAATAAGCAGAACTCAAGCTTGGAGTGAAGCCATGGCAGTGATGTAATCAGTTGTTAAAAGGAAGGGTAAAAGCATTCCAGCAAAAGTCAGCAGAAGCCATTTGAAGTTCATTCATGAAGAGGAAGTCAACTTGTGGTCTGATAGAACAGAAAGGTTTCATGAAGAATTAGGTTAGAGCAAGAGCTTCATGCCTCGATGCATCAAAACACTTGAGTGTTGTATCGTTAATCAGGTCGATGCACCTATCAGTTGCATCGATGTAGCATAACAAACTCATTGAAAGTCGATGCATTCAAGTAAAGAAAGAACTGTGCCAAAAATGCAAGGATGATAAACAGTTATTATGAAGTCTTGCACATATCAGTTTATAGCATAAATACCATGAGGATTCTAGAAGAGAACTCAAGAGAACAATAGTTCTGTTTGCCATGAGAGTGTCGAAGTAGGATCACCACTGCCTCGATGTGGCCTTGCTCACAGAACAGATTTCAAGGAACAACATCGACGCAATAAGAATGGCCACGACGCAGTGATGCTTAAGGAAGCCATTCCCATAGTACTGCCTCGATGCAGTCATATCCACAGAAGCAATTTTTAGAAAGCTACATCGACGTAATACAGAGCTACACCGACGCATCCAGTAAGTAGCCAGAGTTTGAAGTCTGCTCTATCTTCACACTATCTCGATGCTTCTGAGGAGTGCATCGACGCACCTAGCTCGAAACCAGTAGTTGAAGCCAACAAGGTCAAAGCAGTAAATTGATGATCCGATGCAATGGGATATGGGCGATGTGTCTATACACTCTGCCTCGACCTGGCGACATTATGCCTCGACCTCATCCTTTTAGGTAATAAGCTCTTGATGAATCAAGTAGATCACGTGCCAACGACCTGAAGCCCTTTGGCGCGCAATCCAGCCCACATGGCTGAGTCTCTTGAAGATTCAGACTGGTAGAATATTCTTTGCCACCTAGACGAATCAAATATTTCAGCTATAGAACAACTTTATTCTTGAAGGGGCGATTTCTCTGCTGTAGATCATAGCCGATCAGAACAAGGGTGGCTACTGCATTCCCTGCGAATTGAAGAGAGAAAAGCTACGTTCGTTGAGAAAATAGAGAGCGCCAAAGAGAATGAAAAAGAGAGAAGAAGAAGAAGAGAGAGCTGTGAAGAAAATCTAAGAGAGAAGATTGAGAGAAAAAGAAGAAGGGAGAAGCAGGTAGTTCATGAGACATAGAGTGCAGCTGTAGCTTCCATTGAGGATCTATGTATTGACTCGTGGATCAAATCCAGAGTCAATCTGCTCCTCAAAGCTATATCCTATTTTTCCTTTATTGTTTTTGTGTTTTGTTTTTGCATTTTTCTTCTAGCTCTTCTGATACCTTGTTCTAGGTTCGGGTCCCTTCTGAGTGATCAGAAGAAGGGAGATCTGATCTCTGGTGTCCCCTCTGAGGTATCAGAGGAAGGGAGACTTAGATCTCCGGGTTGTAAGTGACTGGGTGTTGCTCACGGGGTTCCCTCTGTGTTTGTAGAGGAAGGGAGGTGTGTTCCTCCGGTCACTACCTTCGTAGTGGGTTCTGATCTAGCTTGGTACTAGATCAGGGGTTGAGGGAATTGTCTCCCTTGGGTTCTGGCTATTCGTCAGCGGTTGTTGCAATCTGAGTCTGCGGTCTTGCATTTTTAAGGGGAAGCCTCACTCAGGTTGAGTGAGGGGTGGATGTAGATCTGCGAAGCAGATCGAACCACCTAAAAATCCGTGTGTTCTATGAATTGCTTGTGCTTTCATTCCTTATCCTCTATCCCCCTTCGCAGGTCAGTCCGTGAGCTAATATTCTTTTCTGTTCTGAATTGGATTCACTAGCTAGTGTTCGATAACTGCTCTATTTGAATGAATGCTTAATTGATTTCTGTTAGATCACCTCTATTAGTGTTTGCTAAGGTCCGTGTCTGTTTTGCTCTAGCATACCGCTATATGTTTGATTGTGGTTCTATCTGAACCTTTGGATATCATTTGCTTCCACTTGATGCATCTTCACTACAGAGTGTTGTGTGCTAAGTGCTGGACATTGTATTTGTGAGAATAGTTGTCTACTGCGTCTAAATTGGATTGTTGCTATTAAGTATCTGCTAGTCGCTTGTTGGTTCGAGACTGTTTCTGAATGAACCGCTGGATGATTTAATTAGTTTTTGTTATGGTATATAAAAAGATGTGTTCTCACATCTTGTGAGAGGAGAGTTTCTGGACTCAAACCTCCGCCCAATACTAGTGTGAATCAAACTGATGAATGGTATTTGAATTTAGCTCAGCATCTGAGCAGCTTAGCCATCATCTGTTAAGTGCTTGATAGAACTGCTATGTACATGTGTGTGACAGCCGTGGATTTAATTGACTAAGCAAGGTCATTACTGCAGATGAATTTCTAGTGTTGCTAAAATCTATCTTTGTTGAGAGCAATATTTCCATCATTAGATGCTTGCACTGTTGCCATTCCATCTCAGCTTGATTCAAAGTGGGTGTTGTTTTCAATTGAGCATAAGTTTTTATATGGGATCTATTCAACCCCCCCTTCTAGATCCCAACTGTGCACCCAACAATCACTGAGGCGTGGCAGCAGCAGGGACAAGGGGGAAGAAGATACATGATGTATTAGAGCCGTCAGCCAACCCTATTACTTATAGGGGGAAGACTCCCCTTCGTAAAGGTAACCCCCAACTGCGACGAATGGTATCCTCCGTTGGACTCACACATCGTGGGGAAGTATGGACCCATTAACGGCAACAAAATCACGCAAAGACCAAGCATCCATTGCACAAGGAAGAGAGGTTGCAGAAAAGGAAATTTTATTGATAAGGGAGGGGGTACAAGCAGTTATTCATCCTCTTTGGGACCGAACCGGTTTGGTTGGATGCTTAACACCCCCTTGTTACAAAAAAAGGCAGTTCAACTTTGCCAAGGCATCCCCCCAGCCTTGTAGGTACCCCTGCTTGTACTCTTTCAAGACCTCGCCACTGCCACCCTCCCCTGACGGTTGGCCCGACGCCGGTAGTGCCTCCTTCCAGAAGCAGAGCCTCTTGTAGGGGGCTTCCTTCGGTGAAGAATCCGACTTCTCAGACGACATCTTCTTGAGTGTGCCTTCGACTGTCAAGAGAACTCAAGATTCCCTTAGGGTTCCCCACAGGGTCTTCATTTATTGGAAAGGAGACGAAGCCCCCAGAAGGGGCAAAAGGGTCACCACGCCTTCCCAAGTTTGTGGAAATCGAAGCGATGAAATCCAAAGATCGCACCTTTTCACACCCCTCAATGAGACTTCCACTGTCAGTTCATATCCCAAGGGAGATTTAAAGCAGGGAAAAGAAAGTGTGAAGGCTACATGGAAAGTATAGAATGCTCCAGACAAGCAGAGTTTGTGAAGGATAGGCAAGTATTCATTATGAAGCAAAAGCATACAAGGAAAGGGCTACGTCTGGTTGAACATACCTCGATAAAAAAAAGGGGAAAGAAAAACAGAATAAAAATGATGGTGAGCACTCCCTCAAGTACTCGCCCCCTCAACAGCGTGGGTTGACGCCAAGACTCGAGCCTCAGGCACATCTTTAGGAATGGCCGCAGGGGGTGGTGCATCGTTAGTCAAGTCGACCAGCTCTTTGTCCCCCGAGTGCTTGGCGGCGTGCCCCACGGTGCTTGACCCCTCCTCATTGAGCTCCTCCTCACCTTGTCTATCCACGTGCTCAAACAACATTAGCAGAGGCCGCAGGGTCGGCACCGAGACACCGAGGCTGTCAGCAGTAGCTTGGAGGGCGGACGACCACCCCTCCTGAAAGCCAAGGTCCCTCGCTGGAGCATAGACTTTGACAATGGCAACGTTCAGTGCGTCCTAGTATTCTGAGGATGCTCGGAAGCACTACACGGCCTCCACTCCAATCGTGGCCATCGCTGCTTTCAGCCCAACAACCCGGGCCTCTACCGCCTGGGACCTCTCCTCGACCTCAGCCACCAAGGTTGTCAGCTCGGCCACCCGAGCGTCAGCTGCGCCAGCCTGCTTGGCCGCCTCATGCAGGGACTCTTCAAGCGTCTGGATCTGGACCTAGAAGGCGTCCTGATCACGCTGGGCCTCCACCAAGGTGCACCCCTGCAACTCTAGGAGTCTGTGGAGATCAGTGTGCTCGCCCGATAATCGACAAAGTTGTGTCCACAGCTCCGTCCACGCCGCGTTGCTATCGGCCAGCTGCCAAGCGATCCCATGCAAGTTGTACCCCTACAGGCCGAAGGCCCTAGCGATCGAGCATAAGTTCCTGGCTGCCAAATTGTATAGTTCCTCGTGAGCCTCGGGGGAGAAGACTCCAGTGCGGTCAGGCAGCCGCACACCCTTATCGATCAGGACGTAGGCCTCCAACTAAGGGGAGATGACCCCCAGAGCATCTTCAGGTGCCAGGGGGCTGGTGGCTACATCAAGACACAACGCCTTGACTTTGTCAAGTGGCCCCTTGGAAGAGACTGGTAGGGAAGCCGCTGCTTGCTGCGGGCAGGCCGGGGGAGACGACACTGGAATCGACACCTTGGCTGGTTCGAGGGCCAGAGGATTTGTAGATTGGGGTGGAGGTGGCATTAGTCCGAGAGGAGCTTCGGTGACAGTCCTCCTCCCCTTCCCCTGGTGATGTTGGTGATCCAGTACCGCCACCGCAGAAAGATCCACCTGACGGCGTTCGTCCACCACTATTGGGAAAATTTTGAAAGGCGTGCTCGACAAACTCTCAGTGGCAACCCTCTGACTTGCCGCATGAATGCCCGAACCGACACTGTGCACGGGCACAATAGACGGCGACATAGAGGGGAGGTGTGAGCACTCTATTGGAAGCATCGCTAAGAGAGGATATGGAAAGCGCCCCGGCTTGAGGATGACTGCTTAATGGGGAGCAGTGATAGAAACCTGGTTGGCACCAGGTTCTAAGTGATCAAGTCGGCGGGGGACATTTGTTGGCTGCTCGACTATCTCGAACTGTAACTCCGATGACACCGGCACCCCTGCAGCACAACATAAGAAGGTCATCACAACAGAAGATAGAAAGATAAAGGAAACAACAAAGGTTATATCATAAGGTAATGGGGGGCTCAACCCTAACTCCCAGAGTACCGTCGGGGTCAGCCTCGTATCGGCATCCCTGAGGGGATGATGGAGGATGGCCTTAATCGCCCTCACTTCCTCAGTAGTCAGAGACGACAACCTGTCAGCCTTGAGGGGGTGAATGTTCGCAGCGAAACTCCAGTAGGTGGGGCGACCGCTACCCCCTACCTTCGTGATAAAGACAAAGCACTTGAGCCAGCACTTGATGTTGGAGATAAGGGAAGAGATATGGATAATGGTCCTATCCTTCCTAGCCCAAAGATAAAAGTACGATGACTTAGCGCCAGGGCAGCGATGGAGGCTACAAAATTGTGGGAAGAGGAAAACATTGGGTGTGATAGGGACCTAGTTACATATATATACAAAGACGCACAGGAAGCACCAAGAATTAGGGGAAAGGTCCCCAGGGTACCGACCATAATAATGGAGGATAGACTCCATGAAGGGGTGCACGGGGAGATGGAAGCCTGCCCGAAAGGATTCTATGGGAACGCTAATACTACCTGGGTAATAACCTCCCAGGAAATCCTCAGAATCGGGGAATATGATGTCATATTCGGTGGGGATGTGAAAGGCCTCATGGAGGCCATGGACAACTCTATAAATGACTAATGGTGGAGAGCGAGGAAGATGGGGGTTCAGGATGCCGACACGACTACCCTCCTCTTCGACAGAAGATGTAGGGCCAGCACGAAGGATCCTCCTGCGAGGCACCATTGGTCCAGGGACAGAGAAAGATGGAAGAATCCTCACCAGGGCAGGAGGAAGACGATGAGGAAGCACCCAACACCCACGACAAATACAAGAGAGGCGAGTGGGGTTCCCCGATATCCTTGTGTTGGTACTTATAAGATTCGAAGGCGAATCGACCACTTCAAGGTGGCACGAGGGGAAAAAGGGCGCTCATCACCACCATGTACGGCCGCCGAGCCTAGGCGACCGTTCGTGGCTGCGCTCCCAGACAAAAATGACAACATCATGATGACAACGATGCAGCCTGACACCTTGACCAACGGTGCCTTGCGCGCCAAGAATCTGAGTAGGCGGCAGGGCCCACCTACCCTGTTGATACGAGGGAATCATCCTAGAGACTCCCCCTCGACGGGCCGACTGGAACTGCCTCTCAGACCCTGAGAGTGCTTGGTGTCAGAGAGTGGGGGCCTAGTGTCACGCACCGAGCACGGAATGAACTCGGAACGTGACAGTTATATCAATCACGTCAATCAGAGCTCAAGGCATTCAACACACAAGACATAGTACGCCAAAAGAGAGAATAAATCACAACATACTTCATTCCACTGTCACTCCCCAAGCGTGAAAGGAACCCGGGTGCGCGTGATGAGTTTATATCATTCATGTCGATCAGAGCACGAGATAATCCAACACATAGACAGAGCGCACTTAAAGAGAAATAGCCAAGTCCATTTTATTCATCAAACTAATATTCCAAAGTACAACTTTCCAATACTTCCAAATTCACTAGACTCAATAAAAAATTTTTATAATAATTGATCCAGAAAGTAAATGACACGACTCGGCGACCAAGCTCGATATCTGGGACGGCTCTACACTCATCACTCTTGTCCATCCCCATCTGATTGAGTCTCGTCATCGGTATTACCTGAAAAATTAAGAGAAACACTAGATGAGCGAACGCTCAGTATGAATTACATCTCAAGAACAAGCTTGCTTTTAGTATTTAATAGGTTACATGAAATACAAGTATAGCTATTGTCACGCCCCGAACCGATAGCAGTGGAACGTGTCATTTGCTCGGAACGTGGCAGTTAAATAGTCGAGTCGATCAGAGTATAGCCATTCCACAAAACACAATTTGGATAAAATAACAAATTTCATTTCAAATATAAGTTCATTACAAATTGTACCCAATAAAAGAAAAGACTCAATAAAAGAAAATTACAATGAGACATAAGACGCAAGACAAGCAGGCTAGACCGTTCATCTAGATGTCGGAGTACTCATTACTCTTGCCCTTGCCCATCATGTTCGATCTCGTCATCGCTAGGGTCATTACCTGAAAAATATTGGAAAACGTAGGGTGAGCGAACGCTCAGTAGGACTTAATATCTCATACTTCAAGCTAGCTTTAAGTGAATTACATGTTAACATGCTCATGCAAGTCATGCAAAGTATAAGAAATCAAGAACTATAATGGCACGAGATAAATTCATGAACGATAAGAAACAGACAGGATAAGAACAAGTAGATTGATGAAAGAGTATATCAATAACTTTCATGACGAGATAACATGTACTTTCAATAAGACAATTCAAGAACACTCATGATGAACAGTATAGAAGTAAGTCAATCACTATATAGAGTTGCCAGGACACTAAGGGGAAATCACGATAATATGATACCCCCTCTAATAAGGTAATTCAAGATCTTATCATGGTGAACAATAAGTTGTGGAAGGGTATACTATGATGGCAATTGCTCCCGATCATCACTATCACGTGAGCTTTTGCACATCTAGCACTACATAAGATTATGTACTATGATGGCAATTACTCCCGATCATCACTATCACGAGCGCGTTTGCACACCTAGCACTATATAGGATTGGCCAATGCGCTAAGGGAAAATCACGAAGATATGACTGCCCCCCATGGAAATAAGTTATAGACAACTATAGGTGGTGAATGCCAGCACACGATCATCGCATACCGGTAAACGTTTGGACTTTGTCTCACCTAATAGGGTCAGATCAGGACCCGTAGCATTTAAAATGTCATTTTATTGGGACCCATAGCTCCTGACATTTTATCTAGACTAATTCTATATTAATGGCCAAGAATTTTAAGGATCAAGCATGTACGAACAATAGGGTAGATTTCATTGAACAGAGATTCAAGATAGACCTCGACAAGTCTAGTATGATGGCACACAAAAACGAGACAATTCGTGAAATCTGAGAGATTGACGTCTCGTCAGAGCACCGTATATTTAGGAAGTCGCGCCCACAGTGGTGGTCACTCATTCTCTGAACAAAGCATTGAAGAATTGGTGCCTCCACAATACGGTTGCTTTTACACTAAGCGTCCGCCAATAAGGTCCCCCTTCAACATGCTCACGACAGAAAACGATGATATCCAATGTAGTCGCTAATCAAATTAGCACTTTATGAGTTAGATAAAGATAGATCTCTCACAGAAATGCCATAACAGCGTTCTATGAGGGCCGAGTGTCATATTTTCTTTAGAGTGACATGACTAATAAGGTTCTAGGGTTCTTGTGGTACAACAAGCTCAGTCGGCCTTGAGGTAATCCAAGGCTACGAGGAGACTTACGGAGGTCCCAATGACTAACTTACTGGTCCGAAGGAACGGAATGTCCAACGGAGGGCTCGTCTGTCACCGAGAGTTGAGGGTGTATCGGGAAACCAACGTGAAACGTAGGACTGCGCCGATGGACTGAGACGTAGTGCCAATATGATCCACGGTACAAATCAAATCTCGAGAAAAAAATAGAATAAATCGTGTCCATGCAAGTAGGTGTCGATTCATATCTTAATTTCTATTTAATCTAATAATTTAGAAAATAACATCTCTTTAAAAGGACAGATACTATTTTTAGAACTAATTACATGACAATTAAGGGAAATTTACAAGGATCACGACTATATATATATTATAATTTTTACCGACTTTGATCATAAGATATGAAATTTCTAAGATACATGATACATATTTTTTAATTTGATCACGATGAATAGCAATATTTTTCAAATAAAAGAAAATTGTCGGAACTAAATATATGATAATTAAGAGAAAAATCTAAGGATTCTAAAAATATATATAATATAATTTTATTTTACGTAGTTTAATAGATATAAAATTTTAAAGATACGAGTAAAAGTTACAGTATATATATATATAGATATATATATATATATTAAACAAACAACAACCGCGCATACGGTCCTTATTTCATGAACTAATAGTTTAGAAATCTTTGAAACTTATGTTATTGAGGTATACACATCGGAATCGCGCAATCTATATACCAAAATGAAGGGCTCAAAAAACTCTATCTAATCAGATGTTCAAAAATATTTTTACTCAAGAGGAGGGCTACTTTGGACTAGGAGGATCGAAAAATAGAGGTACCAACCCCACTACCTCGATCACTATCCCAATAACATCCCTGTAAAATTTCATGACCAAAGGAGACTCCGACGCCCACTAACAAATTATTAAAGCTAATAACTCTAAATAACTGCTATAGTGTTGGCCGTGTTACGTTAATAATCATCCATATAATTATTGGAATTGTTAACTAGTTAATATTACGGTACAAAGGCATGACAAATTAAGAGAAAATATAAAGATTTCAAAAATATCAATATCCAAGATTTTTAACATAAATTTACGTGATTATAAAATTGTTAACCCATGTGTTTATGTTCACATGTAATCAACACAATGTAAACCATAAGTAGCAGAAAGTTCATAGAGAACATCTACATGCACGGTCATCTAGCATGCTATTTATTGGTGATTTTTGCTTGGGAGATTATCTACCTTTTGATGTTCTTTGGTGAGGACGTGAGAGGGAAGACAAAGGACGCAGTAGGATGACGCAGAGGACAAAGGATGAAGCCTTGCTGCGGCAGAGCAAAATTTGCTCGAAGGAAGGAGAAGGAAGAAGTGTTCTTCCACGTATAGCAACGGCAGCAGCACAACTCGATCAACAGCAACGGAAGAGGATAGCGGGAGCGACAGTAGCATCCACAGCCCCTGCACGCTCGATAATAAATTTATTTTATAGGGATGGGTAGCCTTTGTGAGAGTCGAGGGCTAACAAAAGTAATTGTCTTAAACACCCTTCTGTGCATTGAACCGTAAGTTACTCCCCCCTTCCCTAAGGCGAGCCACCTCCTATTACTTCAACGTGAAAATCCTGATCTCCTTTACAATCCGTCGAGCGTGCATTAAGGTTTTGATCCCACGTGAAAAGGTTTGCCATTAAACCCATGCATATGTCCATCTGCATCCTCAGCCCAATAGTTGGTAAGGCCTTATCAGACGTGAGGGGATTTTGGTTAACATATACATATATAAATACATTCATTTAAAAGCCCATTAATGATAAGGCATTGGCTTCTACTAAAGCTCGTTAGTTATTATTAAGACCCATTTTTAATCAGAGTGGTTACATATATATATATATATATATATATATATATATATATCTATTTCTTTAAGTCCATCAAAGCCCATGTACTTATGTATTTAACATAAAAGCCTCCAAGCCCATTCTCCATTACGGGTTCCTATCTCCTTTAAGACCCAAATAAATACTGGAAAGGCCCAAATCCATATTTTATGTATAGAAGCCCATTGGTCACCCTATGAAAGGCCCATTAGGTTAATATTATCTGGGTTGGGTTTTCATCTTGTAAATTAACATGTTTTAAGCCCTAAACCTTTATTAAGACTCACTAATTATACACGTTAGAGTTACAATGGGTTTTAGCTAATTCATTTGGTGTGGCATAATATTCTGAGGTCTTTATTCAGTTGAGAGTAGAACTTAATATAGGGATTTTATTTTCCTATAATTTCTGTTGTCTCGGGTATCAGAGTCGGGTTCGATCCTATGACTCTTTACTCAATTATCAACTAGTATCTCTAGTGAGGCCCATTGGGTTTTAGCTTTATCATTTGGCTTTAACTTTTTTGAAGGAATTATTTATAGCCTTCTTAATTAATATTTAAGCCCTTTGATTTATTCTAGCACAATACAGTTATCAATTTTTTTTTATTCTTCATTTTTATTATATGGCTATTATATAGTTATTATCATTTATTTTCTATTTAAATTTTTGGAGTACTACAACTATGCATGAATGAGCTCAAGATATTATAGAACAAAAGAACAATAGAGTTGAACTAGCAAGATTCAAGATGTATCAAGGATATCACATAAACAAGTACCATGTTATGTCAATAGAATTAGCAATTTATTAACAAGTAAATACCCATTCCGAGTCAAGCACTTCATGTCAAGTATCATATCAAGCACGAGAGAGTGGAATGTCATCGATCAATCAAGCAAGTCATGCACTTCGGTGCAATGCCACACCGTGGTCAATATACCTCCCACGGGCACAAGTACTTTTGGGTGCTCCTCCTAGGACCCGACCGGACCCATTAACGGCAGGCATTGAGTTGTGTAAATATCTAGACATCCACTATAGTTTATAGCCAATAGAGTTCCAAAGGAATAAGCCATTGTAGGAACATTAAGGTAGATTCATGGATTTTTGAGAATTCAAGGATAGAACTTTGTGTAAAGATGACAAGACAATAATTCACATAAAAACCAGGACATTCATGAATTTTGGACAATTGGCGTCCACTCAGGTCACCGCCAATTACAGAATACGCGTCCTCTATGGTGGTCACTAATTCCGTGAATAGAATAGGCACTAAGGAAATCGCATCACCTGTTGCGGATACTAATTCCGATAAGGTGTCAGCTGTAGTGGACGTAAATTCCAGGTAGTGACAGGACTCTCACAGAACACCTGAACAATGCTCTATGATGGCTAGGGCGTCATGTTTCTTCTGAGTGACATGTCAAGACACGATTTTATGGGCTTTTAGGGTACAACCCGCTCGGCTACCTTGAGGGATTCTAAGGCTAGCGGAGACTTACAGAGGCCTTAGAGAGAGAATTTTCAATCCGGTGGAAGGAATATCCGACAAAGGGTCATTCAATCTCCAAGAATTAAGGTGTCAACGTAAAAACACGTGAAACAGGGACTCCATCTCGGTCATGAGATAGTAGTGCCAAGAGACCCATGGTATGGGTCAAAACATGATAGAAACTGTGAGATAAGGAATTCGCGTCAACACCAGAAGGTGTTAATTAAAGAATACGTGTCACTTTGAAGCGACATCAATTTCTTTATTAACAGAATTTTAAATAATCAAATTACAAATTCGCGTCTCTGTGAAGAGGTGCCAATTCTAGAATTTTCAATAATCAATTTAAACTATTTAGGATTGGTGTCCATGTACGGAGGCGCCAGTTCTTTAAATAGCGTCCATGTAAACAGACGTTAATTCATGATTTTCTAGTTTTATTCATATTTAATAATTAAACATGATTTAACGTCTCTGTAAAGGGGTGCTATTTCATGATTCACGTCTGCTATAGCGGACACTAATTCTTTTCTATGTACATAGCTTCAGGCATCAGGCAGGTACGTTCTTAGATACAAGTTACTATTCATTTCTTTATATTTGCATGAACAGTAGCCTTTTGCTATTTATGAGGACTTTCATGAATCAAAATACATGGAAATTTATAGAATAATATGAGGATTCTAAAAACATACTCATGCAAATTTTTACAGTGTGGGGTTCCATACTTATTTAATTTTAAACATGCGTTAATTATTAAATATACGGAAATAATTCGCGTCACGGGTAGTGGGCGCTCATTAATTAGTGTCTACCAGGCTGACTCTAATTCAAGAATTTGCTCCCTTCTGGACAGGTGCCAATTAAATAGCGTCCACTGTTTTGGTCGCCAATTTCAAGTGAAAAATAGAAGGTTCAAGATCGTAATAAAACTATACATGGAACATGGAATTTACGTGAAATATGGTTACAACTGCATGCATGCTTCTGTTACTATCAAGTTTTGCTTGTTACGGAGATAACCTACCTTGATTGGGTGAACGGGGAAGGAAGACGGTGAAGATCAGAGGAAGAAGAGGTTGCAGAAGAAGCCAAGCGCTTCTCCTTACTCGTCCTACAGCAACAGTCACAGTAGCAGGCGTACAGGAGGATGGGGAAAAAGATCAAGATGTCGAGGGAGATGATCCTCCATGAATAGTAGAGGGAGACGTCGATGCATAGGTAGCAGATGGAAGAAGTCTCTATGGGTTATCCTTCGAACATAACAGCAGCAGCAAGTGCACAGGATGGGGAAAAGGAAGACGTCCTACGGTAGTATGATCCCTTCACAAACCGCAGCAGCAATAAGACGCTTCTGCTTCGCAAGGGGTGTATTTATAAGATTTTTAGGCTATACGAATCCCAATACGTGCTTAGCGTCCTATTGGGTTTTAACTTCCCAAGATCGATCCTATCCTTTCTTAATTCCAGCCGCTATCCCTGTTTGATCGGAGAAACCGTAAGTCCCATGCATGCACAGGTGGGCCTAATCCTTCGAACAGAGCTAATGGGTTTAACGTAAGGCTCATTAAGGACCTTTAAGGAATTGACTTAGCTTCTTAGTTTTATACGTGGGTTTTTGCCTTAAGAAATGGGTTCGGCCCATTAGTGGGGCTTTTCCTAATTGGCTTATTACGTTTAATACAACTATTATTAAATAGGGTTAAATATTTTCTATATTTTATTTGGGGTGTTACACTCTCCCCCACTTAAAAGAATTTGGTCCCCAAATTTCATTTCATATAAACATGAGGGGGGCAGATTACTTACAACTAAAATAGTTCCGGGAATCTCTTGCACATTGATTCTTCCGTTTCCCATGTGGCTTCTTGTTCGGGGCATTTGCTCCACTGAATTTTCACCATGGGAATAGTCTTTCTTTTAGCACATGGACCTCACGATCAAGGATCCTTAAGGGCTTTTGCTCATAGGTCAGGTCCTTTTGTATTACTAGATTGTCATGTTCTATAACATGGAACGGATCATGAACATAGTTCTTGAGCATGGAGACATGGAATACATTGTGAACCTCAGACAGTTGAGGTGGCAAGGCGATCTAGTAGGTGACCTCGCCACCCCTTTCTAGAACTTCAAAGGGGCCGATATATCTTGGTGTAAGTTTACCCTTAAAACCAAATCTTTAAATACCACGACCCGAGGAAACCTTAAGGAATACATGGTCTCTGACTTGGAACTCCAGGTCTCTCCTTCTAGTGTCGACATAGGTCTTTTGCCTTGACTGAGCCATCTGAAGTCGTTCTCGGATGATTGGCACTTTCTCAATTGTGTCTCTTACTAGCTCCGGGCCTAGAAGTTGCTTTTCTCCAACTTCATCCCAGCATATTAGTGAGCGACAACTGTAACGGCTCGAGAATTCGATTACCGGGAAAGACCCGATAACCCGAGACTCGAACCGCCGCCCACGAGCTGGGAGGGCTCAGAAGGGATAAAAGGAGTGTGGAGGCATAAAGAAATGTGAAATAAAGCAGGACAATTCAACATTTAACAGAAATAAATAAACAACTACTGCTACAACAGAGTCATGTCTAATAGACAGTACAGTCTAAAGCAGTAAAGCGTACCACATGCCAAGTGAACACTCGGCCCGGCGAGTTGGCAACTAAGAACCTCCGAACAGCACCCTTGAAACTCAAGGAAGAACCGCCACACCTGAAAAGCAGGGATGAGTCTCCAAAATATAGACTCAGTAGGGATCCCGCAAAACCCCAACCGAAACAACGGCGGTAGCGGAAAGAAAAGCTACAACAACAACAGGAACATCGAACCGGTGGTCGGTCAAAACTCGGCACTACAGCTACTCATACTGTACCAGAAACACCCCCCGATCTCACGGTCGAGGCTACCGAACCACACTAGTACCACTTACCGAAGTAAAAACCTACGGCAACCCCGCCATAGAGGCCTGTCTCCCGGGACACGGCCAATCTGGACACGCTGTCCAAGGTGCAACCCTGACCATCCGATCACGGACACCGCACCAACAAGACGCAACCTCAGTAAAACTACTAGCACCAGTCTCATGGCACGAAAACTGACACGTGCCACGGTGAAACAATTGGAACTCAACGGTCAACACGACCAAAAATTCGAAGGTCGAAGTCACTGAAACTGACAGTCTGTCACTCCCGACTCGACAAGAGTACCTCCCACTATAAGCACAGTCGGTAGCGTCCCCTGACATCTTACACCACACCGCAGGTGAACTGCTTGACATGGTAGCGCCTACCAGAGACACGGACACCGTACAAGTAACCACAAAGCAAGTGACTAGCTGGGGTTACGCCCGTCAGCGTGGGTCCAACCGCCCCCAACCACGTGTGCACACATAGACCGTCCGTCCCTGGTCTGGCCCTTTGACCGGTTTTCCCCTCAGCCAGACTCTGGCTGCTAGACGCGGGGCCCGATGAAAACCAGTCAAAAACCGTCCTCAGGGTAAGGCCGTACACCTACTCCAAGGTGAGACCAGCACACGCGTACTGGTAGGTTACGACTAGTGGAGAGTCACTGAAGGAGTAGACTCTCAAGCCAACAGAACACAACGTCTGAACCCGACGAAGTACGGGGACCGTCCCATGTACCAGCACCGTCGCACGGTGCCCATAGTTGGAGAAGAAACGAGACTCACAGTCCACAAAGAAACGCAGAAGTACGGTTCCCAAGGTAGCTCACAGGTCGCCAAACTGAATTCCACTCTCAGGGAACAACGGGAACCCTCCAGCCCCAGGCTGGGCAACTGGACTCGCGGTCCAAGGCCTCACACATGGCCCACGCGAAAAGCACAGAAGCACGATTCTCACGGCAACGCACAAGCTGCCACGCCGATAACTGGACTCGCAGTCCAAGGCCAAACACATGGCCCACTCAGGAATCATCTTCCAGGAAAACTCACGGCGTGCGGGGGAGATCCCACCGCACACACACCGATACACGGTGACTCAGTCAAGCGTAACATAAAATCCCAGAACATGAGGAGTCACCCATACTCTCAAACCCATGGGCATGCCAAGCGAGGTAGCACGGTCCTCCCGACACCCTCAAGACACGGACAAAGAACCCTCGGGGTGTCTGGGACATCCAAGAGACCGCAAGTCGACCAATGGGTCGCAACCGGGTCGACTATGGACCTACACAATGTGAAACAATCGCGGCAAGCATGAAGAACCACTTCGGCGTAACACAGTGCTTGGCGGTCTACCTTTGGGCCGTCGCAGCTGTAACAGTCCAAGGCTAGACCGTCACATCACTCTAACGGTCCAACACAGGAGCGTTACGCGAGAGGGGCAACACCAGCTGTGATGCACCCACCCTGGGACGTCACAGTCTCTAACGGACCAAGCCTGGTGCGTTAGAAGACAGAACGAAACAGGTTGTGACGCACACCCCTCGGGGCGTCACAGCCTGTGATGGTCCTACCTAGGCACGTCAGAAGAATGGGCTGCGTCAGCTCTGATGCTCCCATTCAGGGGCGTCACAGTGCTCTGACGGTCCACCCCTGGTGCGTCAGAGACTCGTGACCCCCAACGATATGAAAACACGAGAATGGACGTAGCGGTCGAACCCAGGCGCGTCACAACCTCTGGCAGTTTATCGTGGGACCGTTAGAGCGACCGATGCCCTACCGACAAAACAGGACCCTGTGATGCAACCTCCTTGGCGTGTCACAGCACGTAACGCACCAACCCTGGGACGTTACAGACTGTGACGGTCACTGGAAGGACCGTCACACCGTCCCGAGAAAGCTACGGCGGGAAACGACCCAAAAATCATCCCATGCCCCCATACCTCCACGGGAGAGGGGGAAAACAAGGGGGAAGACCCCAAATAGCCCCTAGCATGCATCTATGGCCTCGGATCGGCCAAAAACGCAATGAAACGGCGGATCGACGCTCAACCCCAAAAACATGGATTTTTTTCCAAAATTTCTAAATACGCCAGCTCGGCTCACCACGGCCTACAAAACTCGTGGAAAAGGGAATGCGTGAGCTGGGGGTCCATCTCCCTACCTCCACCGAAGAAACGACGCGTCGTGGACGCCGATCCACGAAGAAAACGCTGTAAAACCCTCGCCGTTCCACGAACCCGCGGCCGAGCTTCCACGCGCCATCGGCCCTCGATCCTCGACCCGTTCCCCATTCCTCACCTCCCGCCATCGCCGCCTTGCCCTCCTATGCCACCGTCGGCGGCCCGGGGAGAGGGGGAGAGAAAGAGATGAGAGAGAGTGAGAAAGAGAGAATGAGAGGGGGAGAGAGAAAAGGGTTAGTATATGTAGAAAAATCCAAAAATTATAGAAATTCAGAAAATTATGAAAAATTACCTTCGCGATCCTCGGGAGAAGCACAACGCAGTGGTAACGTCCTGGAGTCGGAGAATGCCATGGTTCGCCCTGCACAGAGTTCCGAAGGCACATCAGGGAAAAACACGTGTAAAGTACAAAATACACTCCGAGACCCACTAAAATGACCCGAAAAATATCTGAAAAATCCGGGGCATTATAGCAACTCCTTCCGTGTAATGCCTCGAATGGTGCCATCTGGATGCTAACTTGATACATATTATTGTAGGTAAATTCCACCAGAGGTAGGTGATCATGCTAACTCCCACCAAAATATATGACGCAAGCCCTAAGCATGTCTTCCACTACTTGATTAGTTCTTTTCGTCTGACCATCCATTTGGGGATGAAATGCAATGCTAAAATTTAGTCTCGTCCCCATCGAATGTTGTAGACCCTTCCAAAAGTGTGATGTAAAACGCGTGTCTCGGTCAGACACTATTGAGACAGGTACTCCATGCAATCTGACCACCACTTTGATATACAGAGCTGCTAGCACATCAACCGACCATTTACTCTTGATGGGCAAAAAATGTGCAGACTTAGTCAACTGATCAATAATTACCCATATCCCATCATGT
The DNA here is from genome assembly GCA_022559845.1 of Amorphophallus konjac. Taxonomy (NCBI): domain Eukaryota; kingdom Viridiplantae; phylum Streptophyta; class Magnoliopsida; order Alismatales; family Araceae; genus Amorphophallus; species Amorphophallus konjac. The sequence continues at coordinate 435,561,551 of CM040118.1, forward strand.
CCGCCCTTTGCTTTAGGCAAACCCATGACAAAATCCATCCCTAACTCTTCCGACTTCCACTTAGGAATTTCTAAGGGATGTAATTTACCTGCGGACTTTTGATGTTTCGCCTTAATCTTTTGGGAAGTAAGGCAGCGAGAAACAAAATCCGCTACCTCTCTTTTCATATTGGGCCACCAAAAGTTCCTCTTTAAGTCTTGATACATCTTGGTAGCTTCTGGGTGAATAGTGTACCTTGATCGGTGACCTTCTTCTAGAATCTTATTCTTCAATTCTGGGCAATCTGGTACACACGTCCTCTCATAGAACAACATTTCTCCATCGGTTGCTATTTTGAAGTCGGGTCGTTAATCCAGCTTGCCTTTTATTTCTACCAGTATTGGGTCATCATCTTGCAACTCCTTGATTTCAGAAAGTAGGTTAGGATGTAAGCTCATGTGGGATAGAGTAACACATCCTTTCTCTTCGTCTGTATTGAGATTTAACCTAGAGAATTGTTCCAGCATTTTCCATTCTTGAATCATACAACTGGCCAGTAATGCTCTCGACTTTTGACTGAGGGCATCAGCTACGGGGTTACCCTTTCCTTGATGATATTATATAGAGAAGTTGAAGTCCTTGAGATATTCTAGCTAGCGCCGTTACCTCATGTTCAATTCCTTTTGAGAGAATAGGTACTTCAGGCTTTTATGGTCAGAGTATACAATGAATTGCTCTCCATAAAGGTAGTGCCTCCAAATCTTCAAGGCAAATACTACCGCGGCCAGTTCTATGTCATGCACTGGGTAGTTCTCTTCAGGCTTCTTAAGTTGTCGGGAAGAATATGCAATTACCTTCCCTTGTTGTATCAATATGCAGCCTAGTCTTACGCCAGATGCATCGGTATATACCTTGAATTTTTCTCCTTCAATAGGCAAGGCTAATACCGAGGCAGTAGTCAAGCGGTCTTTCAGAGTTTGGAAGCTTTCTTCACAATCTTAGGTCCATACATATGGATTCTCCTTCCTTGTTAGTCTCGTCAAAGGAACGGTAATTTTGGATAAATCCTTAATGAATCGCCGGTAGCAACCAGCCAGAGCCAGAAAACTTCAGATTTCGGTAGCGTTGACGAGTCTTTCCCAGTTCTTTACTGCTTCTGTCACGCCCCGAGATTATGCAGAATAACTAATCGGGAACGTGAATAACCGGCAAGAGAAGCCTCAAGTGATAATAACAATCAGAGCGCTAATCATTCACACATAAAAGTGAACACAAGAGGGTATATTCCAAAAACCTTGACTTTATTGAATCATAATGAAATGTTTACAAAGACTCTTTGACTAACTAGACTCAATAAAGTGAAAATTACATAATTAAAATTTGACTAGATTAGCTATGGCTTCTCTCGAACCCTCAATCGCTCTCGGATCCATCACTTGAATAATCTGAATCCGACCCACTAGATTGTCCCGAAAAGATTGGAAAAGTAGAGAATGAGCACACTTGTCCAGTGAGTATCTTCGTATCAACATGAAGATAATGTTTAAGTAATTATCATTTTAGCTCTAGGAAATAAGATAAAGGAAATACGGTAAAACATGCGGCATAAACCAAAGTAACATAGGTAACAAGATATGATCAAGATGAGATATGAGAGTTCATGTAGATTGAGAATATGATCAAGTAAGAATATAGCATGAATGTAAATATGACCTTTCACAAACAAGAATGTAACGAGAATGCACTTTTCATAACCATAAAGGCTATGCACTAGAAAGTCACTTAACACGCAAGAATGTAATTTCACTAGATTACCTCGTGGTTTTCACTCGTCTACAAAAATAAGTACTTCCAGCGCAATGTGACGCCAGTATCATCGTACCCCATGGTTTTCAGCACGTTTCTGACAATCAACCGAGGGGGCTAGCATGGAGCCCTTGAACACAATTAGTGCCCGGTCTACATCTTCACGTTATAAATCAAGCTACTTCCACGAGAAATATCAATAAAGTTCGGCCAGTAATGTACAATTCAATTATAAGTTCATGATAATAATGTCAAGGTAAGAATGCACCAAATTAGATCATGTGAGTTCAAAAGAACGAATTAAGGACAAGGTCATGCCACGGAAAGAATCTGACAGCATAATGGCCTGTTCTTTAACTTTCATAATTCGTTAGATAGCTTTGGAACAAGGTGTTAGGTTATAGATAATCAATAAACCATCTACGAGCATAGGAAAACCAACCCTTGGGTCAAACCCCGGGTTAATCAATACTTAGACATAAAATGGTCATATTGGGGCCATTTCTTGGAGAGGCGGTCATGCCAGGACCGTTTCTATGATGAGGTGGTCTAGCCAAGACCGTTGCTAGACCGAGTCGACACTAGAGAGAGAAGAGTCGATGCAGTGGTGAAATTTGGACAGACACGATCGTTCCAGAACCGCTACTAGAAAGTAGCGGTCGCCTGAGAACCGCTATTATCCGGGCAGCAGAAAACATCGATAAGCTTGAGTGCTCTCTACATCAATGGGCTTTGAGGGTACAACCAGCTCGGCATCTTAGTGAGAATCCCAGGCTTGCGGAAACTTACGAAGGCCTTGAAACAAGATTACCTAGTCTGGTGGAACGAATATCCAACGGAGAGGATCACAAGTCTAAGATTGTGTTCCTGTCAAGTGTAAAGTGTAACTAATGACATCGTACCGGAATACGTGTCATGTACTTAAGAAAAGTCTTCAAGGATGAGAGTGAGACCGTGATAAAATAGTGATCAAAACAATAATTAGACAAATTCATGAATCATGCAGAATTAACTTTAATACAAACTATAAGAGTTTTGGCATGAAAATAACATAAGTTAAAAATAGGTTTAAAACAAATTAAAGACATGAAACCTAGCATGTTTAATGCACAATATAACCAAGTTTATAAATGTACAGTCATAACTAGGAATAAGACCCAATAACTTAGGTTTAACATATATATAATAGGGTAAATCTACAATCTGTTTGGAGTTAACAAAGTGCAGGAAAATGAAACATAGTAGCGGTCTCCATTGGACTATTTCTATCCATACGCGGTCTGTCGAGGACCGCTTCTATACAGTAGCAGTCGTTGGTAGACCGTTTCTAGTCTTGTAAAAGAAAGAGGGTCATTAGGTCATGCAAGGCCTAACTTAAAGAAACAAAAGGCATGTAAATGTGCTAGACAGAAAGATAAACATGCTATAACGACATAAAGTCATGGAGATGCACAAGTTTTCATGAATTAAACCAAGATTATCATCTTTATCATTAAGGGTAGGAATCATGCATGCAGAAATAACCTAGATGTGCAGTAGTATTAAAGCATGAAATATGACTAGTAGAAAGTATGAAACGACATGAAACTAGAGGGCTTTTGTTCCTAACACGTTAATTTAGCCTTTTCATGAGATAACCTACCTTGGTAATAGGCTTTAAACTTTGAATTTTAGACTGGAAGGATTCCCTAGTTTCTACACGTCCTATGCTAAACCAGCAACTTCTCGTCCCTCGTTCTCCTTAACCACTTGACCTAAATCTATGAAATTTAGAGGATAGGTAGAAGACACAAAGGGGAACAAAAAGTTCTAAAGACTTGACTTGAAAATACCTCGTTTAGGGTTTCTAATCTCTACTTCTTCTCTGGGCGGATGCACTGTTTCCTGCGCAGACTGCACCGAAATAGTAACTTCTGGGGCTTCTAACTTTCTGGATACTTGATCTCCTACCATGAAATTCAGAGGGTTGTTAGTTAATACTAAAAGGAACATAATGTTCTAAATAACCAACCTGAAATAATGTCTCCTTACCATCGAACTACGTCCTCTAAAATAATGGTTCACGCTGGTCGAACCTGAGACCTATTCATAGGGTTTGAGTTAGGGTTTGAGGATTTGATCGAGTTGGGAATCCTATTTAGGGTTAAGATCGATCCCCAAGAGTCCTAGATAGGTTTCCATGTCAGATAGCATCGAACCATAGGGATTGGGATGGGGAAAATCCTATTTTTCCACGCTTCCACAACTTACAATCACGGAACATAGTAGCGGTCGTCTCGAGACCGCTATTGTAAGAAGGCGGTCTCGCGATAGACCGCGTTTAGGCATTTATTCCAAAAATTTTAGAATTTCTTAATATCTCCCATTTATCCTTTTTATCAACCCATTTATCTATTTTAATTTCATAAATTACCCTAATTTCGTCTCTAGAAGTGGGCTTCGGCCTAAAAGTCTTGGAATTGGGTCTTTGGGCCTATTTGAGTTGGGCATACCCCTTTGGTTAATATAGGGCCTTTAAATTGACTTAATTATCCCATAATTCTCTTAATAGCCCATTAAGCCTTTATAAATACTTAATAATCATATTTAATCCCAAAAAATTCCTGAATAATTTCTAGAAAAGTTAGGGGTGTTAGAGCTTTGACCTTGGAAGGATCAACAAAAATACCTTTCTTTGAAATTACATGCCCCAAAAATGATACTTCTTCAAGCCAAAATTCACATTTACTGAATTTTGCATAAAGCTGATTAATCCTCAATAATTTTAATAAAATCCTTAAGTGCTCTTCATGTTCTACCTGAAACTTGGAGTATATCAAGATATCATCAATGAATACCACAATAAATTGATCCAAGTAAGGCCTGAATAATCAACTGCATAAAGGCTGCAGGGGCATTTGTTAGTCCAAAAGGCATAACAGTAAATTCATAATGCCTATACCTACTCCTAAATGTCGTCTTGAAAATATCATCTTCTTTAATCCTCAATTGATGGTATCCAGACCTGAGATCAATCTTTGAAAAATATTGAGCACCTAAAATCTGATCAAATAGTTCATCGATCCTTGGCAGCGGGTACATGTTCTTGATAGTGAGTTGATTTAACTACCGATAATCTATGCACAACCTCATAGATCCATCCTTCTTCTTAACAAATAGGACGGGCGCTCCCCAAGGGGAAGTACTCGACCTAATGAATCCCTTCTTTAATAGCTCCATTAATTGTTCCTTTAGCTCCTTCAATTCGGCGGGGGACATTTTATAAGGTGCCTTTGACATAGGGCCAGCACCAGGGACAAGGTCAATTGTGAAAGACACTTCCCTCTCCGGGGGTAAACTGAGAAAATTCTCTGGAAACACATCGGGAAAATCCCAAACCACGCGGATATCTTCTAGCTTCGATTCCTTAACCTCTGTTATAGTTATAAGGGCAAGGAAAGCCATACAACCTCTCCTAATAAGTTTTCTAGCTTAAAGAGCTGAAATATATAAGGGGTGACTTGTTCCGACTCCAGGGGCTAGAATAAACAAGCTCCGGGTGATCACTAAAAGTTACTAGACTCTTCCAGCAGTCTATGATAGCCCTATGCGTGGATAGCCAATCCGCGCCTAAAATGACATCGTACCCTTCCATGTCTAGGCATACTAGATCGGTAGGTAGATTAGGCGCTTCCACCAAGACTTCACTATCTGGGTAATGATATTTAATCTCGGATCCAATTCTAAGAGGAGTGGAGATAACTAGATCCATTTTTAGGAAAACAGGTTTCATAGATAATGAAGCAGCAAATCTTTGAGAAACAAATGAATGTGTTGGGCCGGTATCAAATAAGACACGTGCAGTCTTGGAACAAATATTCAAGGTACCTTCCACTATTATGCCGTCACCTTGCTCCACATCTTGCAATGCGTGGAGATGGCCTTGCTTCTTCACCGGGCGCTTTTCGTTGCCAGCTTGCTCATTTAACAGGGGGCAATCGGGAATCCGATAATCATGGCTCCCACAATGGAGAGAAGCTCATAGTCTCCTCCAAAACTCCTCAGTCTTGTGCCCTACCTTATCGCAGTGCTTGCAGACCACTTTGGATGGTGTGGTGGTAATAGAAAATAGCTTATCATTCTTCTTAAACTTCTTCTCCTTGGAGTGATCCTCTCCACCATTGGACCTTTTCTTTGCGGACGAGGCTTTGAAAGTTCCGGAACTAGTAACATGTTCCTTCTTATCTCCTCCACGGATCAAATCAGACAATTCCATGGCATCCTCCAGTAATTAAGCTCACCTAACCATTTTAGAGTAGGCTTGCACGTCCATTGGTGCCAATTGCGTGATGTATTAGGGTCTCAACCCATTGAGAAATCTCTGGGCCTTCATCTTTTCTGTATGCACTAGTTGTGGTCCATAACGGGATAATCTTGAGAATTGGGCCTCATACTCGGCCACCAATAAATTCCGTTGCTTGAGCCCGGCAAACTCCGCGGCTTTCTTCTCATTAATTCTATCAGAAAAGTACTTGCTATTGAAATGGTCAACAAACTCCCCCCATGTAATGTGTTCATGCAGCAACGTCGCTTCCACGAACTCCCACCAGAATCGAGCATCCCGCTACAGCTGGAAAGTTGCCAATAGAACCTTCTCCTCATCCGTGCATTGCATTACACAGAATATACCCTCGATTTCCTTCATCCAATTCTCGGTGTCATCCGGATAGGACGAGCCGGTAAAGTTTGGTTGGTTCATGTTTCTAAAGCTCTTGTGGAGATCTCCTGGTCCACAGTTCATACCTCCTTGCGCCACTTATTGCAGCGCTGGAGTAAGACCTTGAACGATCCTTTGCATGTCGCGCCATTGAGCCCTCTCGACAGCCATGATCCTACAAAGAATTTTAAATAATTAATAAGTGTGATTAACTATAGGTTTTATCCTCCTATATTGGCTTAACCTATGGCTCTACCCATCTCACTGGGTAAAAGGAATGAAACCTATCCTTGGACATTGGTAGCCTAGGAAATTTGAAAACCTAAGCTCTCATACCATAAAAACTGTCACGCCCCGAGCGCGGAAGGAACCCGGGTGCGCGTGATGAGTTTATATCATTCATGTCAATCAGAGCACGAGGCAATCCAACACATAGACAGAGCATGCTTAAAGAGAAATAACCAAGTCTATTTTATTCATCAAACTAATATTTCAAAGTACAACTTTTCAATACTTCCAAATTCACTAGACTCAATAAAAGAAAAATTACAATAATTGATCAAGAAAGTATATAACTCGACTCGGTGACCAAGCTCAATATTTGGGACGGCTCTATACTCATAACTCTTGTCCATCCCCATCTGATTGAGTCTCATCATCGGTATTACCTAAAAAATCAAGAGAAACACTAGATGAGCAAAGGCTTAGTAGAAATTACATCTCAAGAACAAGCTTGCTTTAAGTAATTTACAGGTTACATGAAATGCAAGTATAGCTATGCATGAATGAGCTCAAGATATTATGGAACAAAGGAACAATAGAGTTGAACTAGCAAGATTCAAGATGTATCAAGGATATCACGTAAACAAGTACCATGTTATGTCAATAGAATTCACTATTTATTAACAAGTAAATACCCATTCCTGGTCAAGCACTTCATGTCAAGATCAAGTCAAGTATCATATCAAGCACAAGAGAGTGGAATGTCATCGATCAATCAAGCAAGTCATGCACTTCGGTGTAATCCCACACCGTGGTCAATATAGCTCCCATGGGCACAAGTACTTTTGGTTTCGGGTGCTCCTCTCAAGACCAGACCGGGCCCTATTAATGTCAAACACTGAGTCATGTAAATATCTAGACATCCACTATAGTTTATAGCCAATAGAGTTCCAAAGGGATAAACCATTGTAGGAACATTAAGGTAGATTCACGGATTTCTTAGAAGTCAAGGACAGAACTTTGTGCAAAGATGACATGGCGATAATTCACATAAAAACCATGACATTCATGAATCTTGGACAATTGGCGTCCACTCAGGCCGCCACCAATTACAGAATACGCGTCCACCGTGGTGGTCGCTAATTCCATGAATAGTATAGGCATGAAGAAAATCGCGTCACCTATCGTGGATGCTAATTCCGATATGGCGTCAACTGTACTAGACGCTAATTCCAGACAGTGACAGGAGTCTCACAGAACACCTGAACAGTGCTCTATGATGGCTAGGGCGTCATGTTTCTTCAGAGTGACATGACAAGACATGATTTTATGGGCTTTTAGGGTACAACCCGCTCGGCTTCCTTGAGGGATTCCAAGGATAACGCAGACATACGGAGGCCTTAGAGAGAGAATTTCCAATCCGGTGGAAGAAATATTCGGTGGAGGGTCATTCAATCTCCAAGAATTAAGGTGTCAACATAAAAACACGTGAAACAGGGACTCCATCTCGGCCATGATACATTAGTGCAGATAGACCAGTGGTATGGGTCAAAACACGATAGAAACTGTGAGATAAGAAATTCATGTCAACACCAGAAGGCGTTAATTAAAGAATACGTGTCACTTTGAAGCGACGTCAATTTCTTTATTAACACAATTTTAAATAATCAAATTACAAATTCGCATCTCTATGAAGAGGCAGCAATTCTGGAATTTTCAATAATCAATTAAAACTATTTAGGATTGGCGTCCGTGTGTGGAGGCACTAGTTCTATAAATAGCATCCATGTAAATAGACGTTAATTCATGATTTTCCAATTTTATTCATATTTAGTAATTAAACAGGATTTAGCGTCTCTATAAAGGGGAGCTATTTCATGATTCACGTCTGCTGTAGCTGACGCTAATTGTTTTCTGTGTACATAGCTTCATGCATTAGGCAAGTACGTTCTTAGATACAAGTTACTGTTTATTTCTTTAGATTTGCATGAACAATAGCCTTTTGCTATTTATGAGGACTTTCATGAATCAAAATACATGGAAATTTAGAGAATAATATGAGGATTCCAAAAACATGCTCATGCAAATTTTTACAGTGTGGGGGTTCCATACTTATTTAATTTTAAACATGCGTTAATTATTAAATATATTGAAATAATTCACGTCAGGGGTAGCGGGCGCTCATTAATTAGTGTCTACCAGGCTGACGCTAATTCAAGAATTTGTGCCCTTCTGGACATGCACCAATTAAATAGCGTCCACTGTTCTGGTCAGCAATTTCAAGTGAAAAATAGAAGGTTCAAGAACGTAATAAAACTACGCATGGAACATGCAATTTACGTGAAATTTGGTTACAACTGCATGCATGCTTCTGTTACTAGCAAGTTTTACTTGTTACGGAGATAACCTACCGTGATTGGGTGAACAAGGAAGGAAGATGGTGAAGATCAGAGGAAGAAGAGGATGTAGAAGAAGCCACGTGCTTCTCCTTACTCGTCCTGCAGCAACAGTCGCAGCAGTAGGCGTACAAAAGGAAGGGGAAGAAGATCAGGACATCGAGGGAGATGATCCTCCACGAACGGTAGAGGGAGACGTCGATGGATAGGTAGCAGATAGAAGAAGACTTTGCAGGTTCTCCTTCGAACGGAACAACAACAATAGGTGCACAAGATGGGGAAGAGGAAGACGTCCTACGGTGGTGCGAGCCCTTCACGAACCGCAGCAGCAACAAGACGCTTCTGCTTCGCAAGGGGTGTATTTACCAGATTTTCAGGCTATACGAATCCTAATACTTGCATGGCGTCCTACTGTGTTTTAACTTGCCAAGATCGATCATATCCTTTCCTTAATTCCATTCGCTATCCCTGTTTGATCGGAGAAACCCTAAGTCCCATGCGTGTATTGGTCGACCTAATCCTTCGAACAGAGCTAATGGGTTTAACGTAAGGCTCATTAAGGCCCTTTAAGGAACGAGCTTAGCTTCTTTGTTTTGTACATCGATTTTTGCCTTAAGAAATGGGTTCGGCCCCTTGGTGGGGCTTTTCCTAATTGGCCTATTAAGTTTAATACAACTACTATTAAATAGGGTTAAATATTTTCTATATTACTTGGGGTTATATCAATCACGTCAATCAGAGCTCAATGCATTCAACACACAGGACAGAGTACACTAAAAGAGACAATAAATCACAACATACTTCATTCCACAATACTTAAGTTTACAATCAACAATTCCAACTTTAATAACTCCACTTCATTAGACTCAATAAAAGAAAAATTACAAAGCTGATAATGACAAGAAACAAGACTTCGGGTTCGGCTCTACTCTCTTCACTTCTGGCCATCCCCATTAGATTGGATATCCTCATCTGAATTACCTAAAAAATAAGATAAAACACTGGATGAGTGAAAGCCCAGTAGGAATTACATCTCTATAAATCAAGCTTGCTTAAAGTAATTAACACGTTATATGAAATGCAGCTCTATCTATGAACAATGCTCAAGATAAAATAAACGAACAAGGAACGTTATGGAAATCAGAACATGGAGAATATCTAGCAAGTTCGCTTTTAGGAAAATTGGCTATTCATGTACAAGCAAATACCCCTTCCGGGTCGATCATATCAAGTCATTAAATAATATCTAGTCCAGAGTGGAATATTGTAGACCAATCTAGCAAGTCAAGCACTTCGGTGCAATGCCACACCATAGTCAATAATAGCTCCCATGGGCACAATTACTTTCGGGTGCTCCTCCCAGGACTAGACCGGGCCCCATTAACACCAGGCATTGAAGTCATGGATAAAAGATCCCACGTGTATCTAGACATCCACCTTATTTAATAGCCAATAGAATTCCAAAGATTTTAAACATTATAAGAATAGTTGGGAAGATCCAAGAAGATAATTGAGTTCAAGGATAAAGCCATGCACAAGGAAAATATCAAGAAATCCTACCTTTTAAAACTGTAAAATGCAAGAATCTGGCAAGAATTGGCGTCCACATTGGTCACCGCGAATTCAGGAATTCGCATCTTCTGCTCAAGTCACTAATTCCTGTAAACAGTGCGAGCACGATGAATTCACGTCACGCTCATGGACGCTAATTCAAGAATTTGCGTTGAACACACTAACGCTAATTAGGAATTTCCGACGACTACTCCAGTCGCCAATTTCATAGCTTTTGGACAGTGTATGGACTCTCACATAACAACCAAGATTTGACGCTCTATGATGGCTGGATGTCATATTTCTTCAGAGTGACATGACCAAAAATAGGTTTTAGGTCTTTTAGGGGACAATCAGCCTAGTGATCGAAGAGAGAATCCTTCGATGTCGGGGACTTACAGAGGCCTTAGAGAAAGAATTTCCAATCCGACGAGATGGATTCCTAACAGAGGGTCCTTCCTTCCCCAAGAAATAAGGTGTAATGTGAAAACATAGAAAATAGGGACCATGTCTCGGCAGTGAGACAACGGTGCCAAGGATCCACGGTATTGGATAAAAATCATGATAAAACTATAGTGGATAAATTCACATCAGACCCAGTTGTCATATTTCTTTAAAATAGCATGCACTGCACAGGATGTTATTTCCATTAAATTTATAGGATTACAAAAATTAAATAGTAATTAACATCAAAGGGGCAGACGCATATTAATATGAGTCTCTTTGGAGAGGCACATAATTTTTAATACGCGTCTGGCTCATGGACGTCAATTCCTATAATTTTCAAGATTAATTAAATATTTCATTATGAATTGGCATCGAGGTAGCAGACGCAAATTAATATGCATCTCTCTAGAGAGGCGCATATTCAAGAATATGCGTCTACTACAGGGACGCTAATTTAACGTAAAATGTGCGTCTTACAAGAAGATGCGGATTCACAGATACAACTCAAAACACATTAGGTATATACATCCACAGACTCAACGACACTATTCATTTCTTTCTAGTGGAATGAATAGTAGCACTTCCAAACTACAAGGATTTTATCAAAACTAGAGGCATGATAATTAGAGGAAGAATCTAGGGATCCTAGAAACATGCATGTCACAATTTTATTTAACATGGTTCAATAGATATTGATTTATAAATGTTAATACAATATTTAATTATCTAAGAAATTTGCGTCCGAGCGGTCAACGTGTATTAATACGCATCTGTAAACCCGACGCTAATTCAAGAATCAGCGTCTACGTAAAAAGATGCAGATTAACACGCGTCCACTACTCTGGTCGCGAATTTTTTTTAAAATAGAATGGAAATAGAATGCTTTAAAATCGTAATGCTAGCATGGATCATGAGGAAGTAATACGATGGAAGCTAGTGACTGCATGCATGCCTACTTAGCATGAAGTATTTGGTTATTTTGCCCGAGAGACAACCTACCTTTATGGGAAGAAGAGGAAGAACGATGAAGAGGAAGAAGAACATGCTACGCTCCCACGGGTTCCCTGCGACACAGCTCCGCACGGCTAACCTTCGATCCCAGCAACAGCAGCAATAACTTCTACCGTCACTGGGGGATCCTATTTATAAGGTTTCTATCTTTACGAATCCTACCAGGGGCTTTAGGAGTCCTACTTCTATTAAAACCCAAACCTTCCACGTTAATCCTATCTCTTTCCTTAACTGAAGCCGCTAACCCTTTCTTCGATATACTCAATCCTCTAGAACCCTAATCGCAACAAGGATCCCGCCTATGGAGACCGACCTACTCAATCAAGCCCACTAATTAGTTTTAGATGAGATTAATGATTGGAACCCATTAACGGTCTTTATCCTATTTCACTAATTGGGCTAATTTTTAATAGTGAGTGATTAAGGTCTATGATTATTTATATTAAAGGTTTTATGTTTTATCGGGTTGCTACACCTAGTAAGGAGGGTAAAATCCATACGGCCCATACGCGGCCTGTTAACGCTAGGCCCATTTTGGCCCAAGGTCTGGGAAACGCATAGCGGACCCTCGACAACCAACGGCCCACGCCAGGCGGCCTAATAAGGCAAGCCATCGGATTTGCCAGCCCATGAGGGGCATCGACCCAGGCATATCAGATACCGGATGATCCTCCCACGACCGAAAATTACTCCCAGCATCATCGGCCTCCACTCCAGTAAAGTTGAGCACGTCCCACGGATGCCGTAAGACTCGCCTAAAGATCGCCCGGCCCCGGATAAACGTGCGCACAACGGGAAACTCCCCACGATCGCGGGGAGATGTTATCCCATGACTCACGCCCTTCCCTATTCAGGGACATGCCTCCAGTGCCAGGACAACCCCTATAAATGAACCTTCGACGAAGACACGGAAGACACACACGGTGACATAGTCACACGCATACGGAGACAGACTGACAGCTACTGACTCCTACGAACAAAGAGAGCCTTCTACAGGGGAGAGCCCCAACTCTCTTCCGATCACACTTCCAACCTAGCGAGCACTCTCTGAACACCCGTTGGGTGTGGCGAGCACTTCCCCGAAAGTCGGATCCTCACTCTAGATGTGATCACTCTGCTCTCATCCTCCTCTCCCTTCTCCATCGTCCCTTGATCCCCACATAACAAGGCCCTGACTTAAGCATCAGAGGGTTGTCCCCTAGGGTAACGCCCATGGCTCCTTCTGACGTCGTTCTTCTGGCGTTTGCAGGCTTCCACGGGTGGCTGGACGACCTTCCCCAACAAATAAATATTAAAAGTGTGGTACGAGGTTCGAGAGACTATTTTCTCGCCTCTACAGTAGATAAAATATATTTTTTGATTTTTGTTTCCTACAAGCAAATAAAAGAAAATTTGTTAGTGTTGATTTAATATACAAGAACATAAGATAATCAATTCAAAAATCATAAACCTCCCCGGCAACAATGCCAAACTTGGTGCGATGCGAGGTTCATCGTTAAAACACATGCGGCAACCAATCTCAAATAATTACCAAACTTGTAACAAAAAAATTAAACAACATAACACAATGACAAGTCCGGGTCGAATCCACAAAAAGGTTTAGATTTATGAGTTGAATATTTTGTGTTCTAAGCGGAACACAAACTTTGGTGGTTATACGCAACTTAAAATACCAATAACATTAAATAAATCTATCAAATGAAATTTGGAAGGTTGTAGGGAGAGAAAGGAAGATAGGGAGAGGAAGAAGAAGAGAGAGGTGAGAGAGAGATCTAGAGTGAGAAAATAAAGACATGATTTTCACTAATTAAAAGATAATGTTTACAATACGAAGTGTGAAAATAAAAGGTACAACTTAAAAATAAAAATCCTAAATAACACCGAGGAGGAGCGAGGGGCAAGGATGTTGCGACCGTGGTGTCAGGGTGACGTCACCTCCTTGAGCCTTTGATTTCCACTCAACCCGGAGCCGATGACACTCGTCTTGCGCCATCTTTGGAGGGATGAAGGATAGAAGAAAGAGAGAAAAAATAGAGAGAGATGTAGAGAGAGAAAGAGATAGAGGTGGAGGGGAGAGTTAATAAATTAAAGGAAAAAAATAAAAATAATGTGTGCGGTGTGTGCGTGTGTGAGAAGAGACAGAAAAGAGAGAATAGAGAAGGGAGCAGAGAGGGGAGTGGAGCAAGATGTGAGACAGAGGGAGACGAGAGACAGATCGAGAGAGGGAGAATGAGGAGTGATAGGAGAAAGGAAGCGAAGGGGAGTGAGAAGAGAGAGAGAAGAGAGGAAAGATGTCACGTCGTGAACCGATAGCAGAGGAACGTGTCGTTTGCTCGGAACGTGACAGTTAAACAGTCAAGTCAATCATAACATAACCATAAGATGAGATATAATTGGATAAAATAATATTTCATTTCAAATAGAAGTTGATTACAATTTGGACCCAATAAAAGAAAGACTCAATGAAGGAAAATTACAAGAGACTTATGACTAGACAAATTTTAATGTACACACAAGATAACTAGACTCGGGTATTCATCTAGGTTTGTTGGAGTTCTCTTCACTCGAGCCCTTACCCATCATGTTCGGTCTCATCGTCACTAAGGTCGTTACCTGAAAAGCATTAGAAAACACTGGGTGAGCGAACGCTTAGTAGGACTTAATATCTCAAGTTCCAAGGTAGCTTTAAGTGATTATTAATTTAACATGCTCATACAGGTCATGCAAGCTATCACAATCGAGAACTATAATGGCACGAGCTATATCGATAATTCGGAGATAAATTCAAGAACTAGAATGAGGAATAGACAAGATGACCGATACTTCCAAGAGATGTAAGGATAATAGGTAGACGGGTGAATATATCAAGGAAATTCATGACGATATAACAAGTACTTTTCATAAGGTAATTCAAGAGCATTCTTAAGGAGATAATAACAGTCACTACACTATAGCATTCACTTTCACTAGAGCATTTGTAACTATCAATTTATAAGATTTGCCATTGTATAAAAGAGTTCAAACACTAGTTTAATGAGTATGTAAAACACTTGTGAAAATGTCGTAGACCAATTTTGCTATCTTTGGTGCAATGCCAACGCCCGATCATTCATTATACTGGCACACGTTTGGACTTTGCCTCGCCCATGGGATCAGATCAGGACCCCGTATTTTATGCACTAGCATTAAAATATCAATTTGTTTGGACCCATAACCCTTTTTGTGTCCAGACCAATTCCACGTCTTTTAATTGCCAAAGAATTCCAAGGATCAAGTCATGTATGAATAATAAGGTAGATTCATAGATTCTAAGGATTTGAGGGTACAACCAACTCGGCTGCCGTGAGGGAATCCAAGGCTAGCGGAGATTTACGGAGGTCTCAAAGAAGAAAGTACCAGTCCGAAAGAAGGAATATCCCGCGGAGGGTCCAATCATCATCAAGAGTTAAGGGGTATGCAAGAGAAACACGTCATGAAACCAGGGACTAGATCTAGGACTAAGATCATAGTGCCCACTATGAAATATTGGTTAAAGCAGAAACTATCAAGAATTGGCGTCATATACTGAAGATGCACATTCCACAACAATAATATTAAAAGTAGGCATCGAATAATATAGACCTACATTCTTTTCTTTTTAAAAACCAATTCTAGAAATTTGCATCTTACATGTCAGCCACATATTCTTTTCAATAAATTTTTTATGAACAATAACAATTTCGCAATGAAATAGTTTTATGGCAACTGAACAGATGGACATGTAGAGAAAATTATCAGGAGTCCAAAAACATATACTATGCAATTTTTAGATTTGTGGTTTAATAGATATTAAATTTTTAGGAGGTAGTTATTAATATCACAAGAATTGGCGCCTTTTCGAAGGGGCGCAAATTCTTTAATGAGCGACTCGGTCAATGACCGCCAATTCTATTTTTGTTTTGTTTCCAGGAGTGTCGGCTGTTCTGCATCCGCTAGATGCGTTTACAGACTTAGTTCAGTTCTAAATTCTCATTACTGTTCATTAGGGAAATGAACAGTGTCACTTTCAGTCTAAGAGTATTTTTGGAAAATTAAAGACATGGTGATGTAGAGAAAAATATAGGGAATCAAAGAATATGCACAACATGATTTTTAATTGCATGGTTCCATAGTTATTCAATTTTAAACATGCTACCCTCATTAAACATATCAAGTTATTTCAGTAAATAGAGACCACTCGCGTGGGAAATATCGGCCACCTACTTTTTCAGGAAATAGTGACAACTCGCTTAGTCGCAGATTCAAGAAATAGCGACCACTCGCTTGGTCGCATATTCAAGAAACTCAGGAAATAGCGACCGCTCGCTTGGTCACTGATTTCTCAACATGCAGAAATGCAAAAAATACACCAAAATTCATGAAGAGATTAACAATGAACAATATGCAAGATCATGGTAGATGTCTTCACGTGTTGTAATCGAGGTTTAGTCTGAGATTAGGAGAAAACCTACGTAAAACATGTTATGCAAAAGTCACGCCAGATTAACATCTTTAGGCATGCTATATGCGAGCGGAAAGATTCATGGCCATGCTCTAATGAACTAACATGATAGTTATTTGGGTTTTGCTTGGGAGATTGTCTACCTTTTCGTCGCTTTAACACAAAAGAAGAAGAAGCAGGAAGGTAGCAGGAAGAAGATGATGATGAACAACGACAACTACAGTAACCCATTCAACAGCAGAGGAAGAAGGAAGAAGAAGCAAGCCGCTACAGCAACGGTAGCCACCCACGCACAAGACGCAGAGGGAAGAAGAGAAAGACGAGGACGATGACGACCCACGGCAGCAGCATGAACGCCGGAGCATGAACAAGCTTCTACCGATTGTCGGTCCATGTATATATACAGGGATTAAAAATCCTTTTCCTAATGGGAACCAACCTCCCTTAATTATATTCCTGTTAGGTTTAAACTTCCCACAATCGATCTCACCCTTCCTCATTCACGGCCGCCTTCCCTGGTTAGATTTAAAAACTTAAAGCTTCCATGCAACCTTCGAACATGTGTTTGGGGTTTAATCCAACGTGAGAAAGGTTTGCTACTTAAAGCCCATGCATATATGTATATATCTATATATCCTTAACCCTTCACATACCCTTAAGCCCAAACCGTAAGGCCTATTGGCTTCTTTATCATTTTTAAGAATTCAAAAGCCCATTAACTATATTAATAAGTTTATCATTTAAATCTTTTAGTAAGGCCCATTAATTTTTGCCATTGTAATTTTAAATATATTTAGGAATTATTTATTTAAAATTCATTGGAGCCCACTAATTGATATTGATGCTCATCATTTATTTTAGGCTATTTTCATTTTATTTTATATTTTATCAAAATTTTATTTTCCATATTATTGTATGACTAATATTTATAGTTATTTTTTATTTATTCCATATTTAAATTCCCAGGGTGTTACAAAAGAGGGGGGTGGTCTGCGATTGTGAGAGAGAAGGGGAGAGAACGGAGAGAGGGGGAGATGAGAAGAGAGAACTAGAGGGAGAGAGAGAGAGAGAGAGAGAGAGAGAGAGAGAGAGAGAGAGAGAGAGAGAGAGGGTCCTACGGTGAGGAGGAGGGCAAGAGAAAGACAACGGAGAGAGGGGGAGAGCAAAGACGAAGAGGGGACAATGAGATAGCAACAGATGCTAAGGAGAGGGAGAGAGGAGAGAAAGAGAGAGAGAGAGGAAGTTGCTGCGAAGGGGGGCAGAGAAGAGAGAGCTAGAGGGACAGGGAGAGAAGAGAGAGAGAGTTACGCCAATTAGAGAGAGAAAGAGAGGGAAAGCTGGCGACAGAGCCCCTGTTGAAAATAGGGAAGCCAGCCACTGACACCGTAAGGGCGAAGGAGTAAGAAGAAAGAGGAGGAGAAAGAGAAGAAGAAGAGGGAGAAGAAGGAGGAGAAAAGAAGGAGAAGAAGGAGAGGGGAAGGAGGAGTGGAAGAGGAGGGAAAGGAGGAGAAGAAGAAGAAGACCGGCAGGGGAAGGAGGAGAGGTTTGTTGAAGAGAGTGGGGAGGATGGGTTCTTGTAGGGAGCAGGCGACACCCACACACGCATGCCCATGCCCACACACGTGAGCCCAGCCGTGCCCAGCTCCTCACCCACATCTGCCTGCACACATCGTAACACGCTCCCCTACGATGTTCGCCCATGTCGCAGCCAGCATCTGGCCATTGCGTAGGCATGCCTGCTACCGTTGTCGGTCGCTGCCAGCATGCGAGAGGCTCGCCAGCACCGCTGCCAGCTTTGCTGCTCGCCCACGCCGTGCCTAGCTTTGTTGCAATGTTGGAAGGCCTCGCCTGCAATTGCCCCTACATGCGAGAGGAGGAGCATGGACATTGTTCAAAAGGTTGCAAACAAATGCAAAAAAAGTAAATCTAAGCCCCTCAAGGAAAAGAATTTTAACAATAAAATAATTTTATGTCTAGGCTCCTCAACACAAAATGAATTAGTTTTATGTAAAAAATAATCAAAATTTGTTATGAAATGACTTTATCAAAATTTAATTATACAATTTTTTTATTTTAAATATGTCTCAAGTCCCATTAATTACAAAAAAATCTCCATTTTGTGTGAGACTGAAATTATCAAGTAAAAATGACATAATTAACTTTGTTAAAGCCCAAAAAATGATGTGTTTGATATGAATAAATATAAACAAATGAGCGCTTATCAGTTATGGGCTTAATTAATTTTTAAAATTCAAAATTTCAAAAACTCTTTTTTAATTAGCCTAATTTAGTTTTAATCTAACCCTAATGGGCAAATAACCTCAACCAAACCCTAATCCACTAAGGGAGGTCGAATTCTAACCTAAACCCTAACCCTAATTCAAACTAAATAGGGTAGGGGTGGCACTAGATATAGATAAAAATTAGAATTTTCAGAATTCTTCCCTATATAGGCTTTCTTGACTAAATTAGGACTCTTAGGAGCATGAAATCCTATAAATAGGACCCCATAGCCTCCGTAGTCGACCCTACTTCATGGGAGAAGGCTTCTAGGTGTAGGAGGATCGATCTAGGAGGATGAATCGAGAGACTTATAGGTGTTCGTGGGCATTCTTCATTCGTCTTCATCTTATTCATAATCCAACGGTTGTACCCAGACATTTTCCTAGTTAAAATAACAAGAAACAAAGGTTCGGGAATTTCCCCGAACACCTTCAAAGCCTCATATACCCAGCCCCTTCTACGACACGCTGGGCCCAACCAAGGGTCCTACTCAGCTAGCCGTGACTCACGACGACATCAACAATTGATTGGGGCCACCCCTGATGACCCAGCATGCGGTTCTGCCCGTCTTCAACTCAGCCACCCGGGCCAACCCGGGGGCGCCCTGACCACAAGCCACCACACGTGGCACCCAACAACGAGGTTGAGGGTCATCCCCAAAACGCTTCCCTCCAGCATTCAAATGTCAAAGGAAGACTTTTCCCAACCAACCAAGGGCTTCGAGAGCCCTTAACACACCTATGCGGCCCATGCTCGCATATCGGGAATTTACCTGAGCACCTCGTGGGCGCATATATGCCAGCCATGCTACATCAAGCTGGGGGCCGACCCGAGACTTAAAAATATTATCTGTACCCTATGGAAACCCTCCAGCAAGTCGGGGACACCCCCGACCATCAGACACGCGGCGATGACTCTCAGACACACGCAACGTGGCACAACACACTAAGGCTGGGCCCACACGCCCAAGACGCCTTGTCTCAGCTCCCACGAGCTATCACTCTCATCCTGAGACCAAATCTAAGGCCCGTCGGCCAGCTAACGGAGCCGTTCGACAACCCGAAGTGTATTAGGAATTTTCCCGAACACCTTGCGAGCGGTTGTAACTACACCAAGTGATTGCCCCCCATGGGCCAATCCCAGCACCTCGGAGGCCCCACTCCCTCAAAGGACGACGCCAAAGAATGAAGGAAGGCGCCCAGGACCACCCCCTGGGCAACGGCTCACCCGGGTGGGAGTTCACACCAGGCGTGTCCGCGCCCTAATGGGGGCGAACTACCCCTGGGGGGGCTCCACCCAGCCCAGTCAATCCCAACATGACCTCATCCCGGTCCCAATCCTCGTCGAAGATCGATCGACCTACCAGCATGAAGGAACTCGCGAAGATGAAGTCTCAAGATCGCACGAGTCAATCTCCTCGGTCTACGCACACGCGGCCAGCCAACAAGTCCAGTCCTCGTATCCTCATCCTCTTTCCATCACACTGAGTCAAAGTGGGCCCAAAAAATCAAAAAAATGTGGATTTTATAGACCTGGGTAAAAAACCCATGGTCAGCCAGCGTAAACCCCCCATAGGGAGGGGTTTACGTAGACCTGCTCGCCCCCCCCGGGCAGGTTCCCGTAAACCCATGGCCCACCCGAAAAAAATATTTTTTAAAGAAACAAGGGGCTTTTGCCCCGCCCGCGTAAACCCCCCCAAGTGGTGGTTATGCGGACCTGCCCCCCCCCCCCCCCGCCCCCTGGGTAGGTCCGCGTAAACCCCCCTCCCCCTCTCAAAAAAAAAAGTTTTTTTAATTATTTTCAGGGGGTTTACGCGGACCTGCTCACCCCCTCCAACCAAGTCCGCGTAAACCCCCCCTGAGCCTTCATCTTCCACTATAAAACACCCCGTAGAAGCTCAAGGGGCAACAACAACAAGGACAACACGGCACACAGACACAAGCGCACAATGACTCAAGCTCTAAGGCTTCCGACAAAGACGGGAGGAGCAAGGCGTCTGGGTGGCTTGTTGATCGGCTCGTATATGCCGAGGGTATGTCGAACGTACTCCCCTCACATGGCGTCTAGCCATTTCACTCAAGTCCATCCCCTCGGGTATAAGGCGTTATGATAACAGTGAACACACCCATATATCGGGTCCTCCCGCGTATGGCGCGTTATGATAACAACGTGTACGCCATAATGCCGAACTTCCCCCCTCCATGGGACCATGTGCCCACCACTCGCCCCGAGGTGGCCACCGACGGTCCCGACCGCTGACTCGAGTTAGCCGGGCCCTAGCCCGAGTGTAACATCCCCAGGACCGGTTTCAACTCCACGACATGAAGACACTCGCCTTCCGGGACCCGTACCCGACCGCTCACCTCGAGTCATGTCCAGCCTCCCACAGGTGCTAGCTATCATCCTCTCTTGCCATCTAGTCTAGCCCTCCCTCGGCAACTCGGGCGTGTCCCAAGCTCCTCATGGAGAGCGGCTATAAAAAACACGTGGATATCTACTTTATCCTGCATTGACCCGGGGACCGACCCACGTGTCGGAATTGTCCTGTGGCTTGCACCAGTTGTATTTCAGCCTTCTTGGCCCATATGTAAAGCCTATATGGCATCTAGAAAGCAAGAAACCAGTTGACTATGCATACGCATACTCGGGTCTCAGTCTCACCTGCACACCCGCCAGTGTGTGTGTCTGGTCTCCTAGACTCTAGTTAACTAACCCTCCCAGTTGAGTGCAACGGTCGTCATATGGTCGCAGGGTACACCCGGCCCTCTATCCATGGGTTTAGAAACAACCAGGCTCTTCTTCAGTACAGAAAAAAGGTGTTCGCATTCAATCCGATGTAAATAAACACTGGCTGTTTGCGGTCAGTGGGGAAAGATGTTCCGAACATGAATCCCCGCAATCGCCTACACACTCGTACTTGTGGAACCACCATTCTCTCTAGGTGCCATCTGATACTCTCGTGCCCACATGCCGCATCCTGGCGATGCTTCCCCGGTCAACATTTGGTTCCATAGGTGATTGTCGAGAGATCGACTGGCACGCCCGCACCCTGTCCAGTTACCCGGTCACCCGGTTACTTCGGTTCCAGTCACCCAGGATGAGCAACCACCCTGTTCTCACATGCCACTACCATCATCCATTCATATTCCCAGAAACCTCTCGTGCAAGTCGACCCCTCTTGACTTTCTGTAAAGGCGAGTATACGGTGCTGCCACGAGAGACATAAGGCTGAAAGAGGAAAATACCCCCCCCCCCCTCGCCCCCCCGATATAACATAAACTCCCTTATTTTCCTTTTATCGCTTTATGTCCCCTTCTCACCACGGTCACCGACATACGTTCCCCCCCGACGCCCATGATCCTGTCATCGGAGCAGGAAACAAAGTTGGCACGCCCGGTGGGACGTCTCCCACCTTTCTTCTTTCAGTATAGATAAGCATGTGCCAGCCCTGAAGTTGTGGTGCCCTTTTCCGATCCTTGCTGGAGAGGTAGGGGAGGGACACATTCCCCTGCAGCTTCCAGTTCACGTTCTAGTAGCCAGATCGTGCCCGACGACCGTCTTCGACCGTCACTATCTAGTAACCAGCAGTCGAGCAATTATGGCAGTCGTTACATATGGCCCCATCATCATCGCCACCAATGCACGGGTGGGATACTTGGCGATGTCGATCACTTTCGATGACTTTGCCCCCGTCATTGGATGGCCCTACTTTCTAGGCGTGGTCCTTGTGGCCGTCTAACAGCCAATCCCAGTTCCTGTTCCTGCTCGTGCGGTCAACCTACCACGTGCTTCTCCTGCACCGGAGGCCCGTTAGAGTACCAGACTCGGGACCTCCACTATCGGCCCCCGTAGGGGTCCCAGATCCTCTCTTGCCCGGACAAACGTTAGCTCCCGGGTCCAGCTTCGGCCGACTTCTAGTACGGGCCTCGCGCCCCGGACCTTGGCTACTATCTCAACATCATACTCGGGACTCCAACCCCAGGTCCCAGCCAGGCCTGCACCTGTTATGGGCTCCTTGCCCTAGGTTCACGGCACCCCTGTAGTTCACTAGGGTTTCCAACCCCAAGCTCCAGCCAAGCCTATACCCGACACGGGCTCCCTGCCTCAGGTTTACGGCTCCCCAGCACCATACTCGAGTTTCCAACCCCGAGTCCCAGCCAGGCCTGCACTCGTTACGGGTTCCTTACCCAAGGTTCAGGGCTCATCAGCGTCGCACTCAGGCCTCTCGTCCCGAGTCCCTATTGAGCCAACACTCAATACAGGTTCCCAACCCAGAGTTCGAGGCTCTCCAGCATCTAGTCCGGGTGCACAACCCTGGATCCCAGCAGGGTCGATCCCCGACGCGGACTCTATGCCTTGGTCTTTCGACTTCCCAACTCCACAACGGGGTCGATACCGCCATGATACAGCAATGTCGACTCTCAGTACATGATTTTGGCCTCGGGATATGGCAATCTCAGCACCCAGCATGGACCTTGGGCCCCAAATTCCAACAGCGCCAACACTTAACATAGGTTCACAACCTCGAATTTTTGGCACCCTAGCATCTTCTACAACCTCAGTTCTTGGTGCAAGAGTGTTGTCTCGAGACCCGATAACACTTTTATCGGCCCGGGCAGAAGCCTACACTCGGGTCACTCAGTCGTCGGCTCTTGATATGGGCATCATGTCCTGAATGTTGTGTCCCTGTGTTTTGATGATGTCAACACTATGACTCGTCATTGAGTTTCATGTGTTTTTGAACCTTGAGTTTCATATGTTTTTTGCTCTTTGAGTTTAATACATTTTGATTCTTGAGGTTCATATGTTTTTGATCTTTGAAGTCATATGTTTTTGATGATGTTACTTTCAGTTTGTCTCTGAATTGTACAAAAATAGGTTGATGAAGGTCTTATGTGGAAAATGTTGTTGATGATGTCCAGTCAACATAGTCAGTCAAAGTCAATAGTTCTACACTCTAGTAAAAGTCAACGAAGCCAAGCAACAAAGTCAACATTGTCAAGCCAAGCCCAGAGTCAAACAGTCAAGCCCAGAGTCAACGCAAGGCAGAACACAAGGCAGAAATGCTAAGGTCATTGGCGACGGATTGTGCCCATTAGTGGTGACAAATAAGTAGATAGTGGTGAAAATTGGGCAACAAGGTGACAAATAGCTTTCTAAGGGAGAAAAATAGATCACCAAAGTGAAAGCTTTGAAAAGCTTAGAAGCCGCATTGACGTAGTGCTCAGGTGGCATCGATGCATCCAGGGTGCCAAACTCAGATGATGATGAAGAAGAAGTGGCGACGGCTAACGAGTGATAAGGGTGACAAATAGCTCGTAGCTGACAAATGGCCAATAACAGTGACACATAGCTCGTTAGAGCTGACAAATGGGTCATTATAGTGAAGAATGAAGAACGATCAAACAGATTCAGGGGAGTTAGATGTCCAGAGTTTTTCTAACCCTACCATCACGATTCTAGAAGATTCTTAAGCACTAGACGACACTGATTAACCCTATCCTAGATCTAGAAAAGAGATTTATCTCCAGTTCTATGGCCTTCAAAGGTGATGAGATCGAGCAGAAGTAGCAATGAGTGGTAAGGGTGAAAAATAGCAGTCAGTGGTGACAACTGAAGGACAACCGTAACAAATAGCCACTACAGGTGAAATATGGACAGCATAGGTGACAAATAACTTATAAGGGTTACATATGGGCTGTAGCTGTGACAAATGAGCCTTAGCAGTGACAAATAGCACTCAAAGGTGACAAATAAAGCGCTAAGGGGGACAAATGGCTAGAGGCGACGGCTCAAGGCAAGAAGAAAAAGGTGAAAGGCGACGGCTTGGATGGTAAGGGTGAAAAATGTCTCGCAAGGGAGACAAATAGACACTATGGGTGAAAAATAGGTTGGTAAGGCTAAGAAATAGCTAAGCTCGTGAACAACCTAAGAGAATCACTTAAGTTGACTTCGTGCCTTTGAACACATGACTGGCACATGTTCCTAGGCTACAAGGCACCCTTCCAGAAGAAGTTTTGAGAAGAATATTTCTATCTTTATAACTTGACCGATCACAGAACTCCAGGAAAGGGTTTCATTCGAAAATGCTCTTTGCCTTTGGGAAAAAGGCTTAAGCCATTGTGTATAGCATGAAGGGGATTTGCTAGCCAATGAGATGGCAACGTACCTTATCACCTTGGAGCCAATCAATGGCCATTCTTCTTCAAATCTAAAAGTTCCTATAGATCTAGACGGTCCAGATTTCCAGCTACCAGATCAAGAGCTTCATGCTTTGTACCCTGCATGTAGAAAAGGAAGTTTTCTGCACGTAGGATATGATATACATGGGAGCACAAGCTGAAGAAAGAGAGATATAGAGAGCTGAAAAAGGAGAAGTGTGGAGAGCATGCTCGGGCATTAGAAGGTTCAAACAGAACCCAGTTCATACAAGAGAAGGAAAAAGGGGAAGAAGAAGAGTACGGCCATCCTTATGAAGACCTGAAGCAGGAGGACATCTACACCTTCACTCTTCTTCATTCTAGAAGGAAAAGAAGCTCTGTCTCTAGGTTCCTATGGCAAAGGAGAAGCTACTCTCCAAGGAAGTAGCTAATCTATGAGCAGCCAAGAGCGCCCTATAGATTTCAGACAGGGACATTTTCATCTTGTTTGAGTTTCCCATATCCTGTCTAATTTTTGTGTTTTGTTATCTTTTTCACGTTGAACATCTCTCTGTTGGAACTGTGAATCGACTCTACCGGTTGTAGTAGGAAGATAGACAAAGGTTGTTGTTGACACCCGTTTTCAGCCAATAAGTTGAGTTATTTCTCTTATTCTGCTTTATAATGCTCCAAATTATCTATTATTTTGGAGTCTCCTTTGACCGTATTTCGAGCCCATTTCTTGACCATTTTTCGAGCCCATTGAGCTTTGGAGGCCTTTAGCTTTGATTCCCCACCTTTTGGGACCGATTCGGGCAGTCTGGGCTGTCGAACAGGTGCTCGGAACTTTCTTGCGTAGGCTCCTGAATGCGGTCGTCTAGGAGACCGCATCCTCAAGTGAACATTGTTTTTTTAATTTTTTTATTATTTTATTTTTCATGATAGCGGTCTCCTAGAAGACCACATTTTGACCATTTTTTAGTTGTATTTTTATTTATTTTTAATATCAATTGACTGACCTCCTAAGACCGCCAATCTCAAATAGCAGTCACCGGAAGACCGTTTCTTCAGTTTTTATGCCCAAATCTCCCCAGGCGCCCCCAGTCGTCTGGCGGTCACCCATATGGCCGTTTCTTCAAATGGCGGTCATCCCATGACCGTTTTATTCACGTTGCAGTCTCCCGATAGACCGTTTCTTCGATAGAGAGTCCAGATGATTCTGAACTCCGATTTCTTCACCGCAGGACTCTTTGGACTCCTTGATTGATCTATTTTCGAGGAGGATAGGTCTCCACCTCAATTTTTATCCATCTTAGGCTATTATCCTTTGTATTAACTCAAGGTTTATCAATTAAAATCCCTATTTTTGGGTCTTAATCTCCTAAATCCATGGGAGAACTTTCTAGGGTTTCCTGCACTTCTATTTAAACTCACCAGTTCGCAGTGCACGAAGGGGGGCTCTTTCTTGGTTTAGGGGGAAGCCATGCCGCATCTTCAACTCGTCTCTTCGACCCTGGCCTGAAGAGGGAAGTATTAGCTTCAATTTCCACGCTCAAGGGCTCCTTATCTCTCTTTATTCTCTTAGTTATTCCCCACCTATTTTCAAAAATAATCACAGTTTGCATTTTCTACACTTTGCATGCATTTTTCTCCATATTGCATCTATGTTTCTCGCAGTTGTGCTGCGTGATTTTTCAATATATTTGTTTCATTCTCCTCACAACACACACACCTATCTTTTACACCCGTTTACAAGGGTTAAAAACCCTCCCCCTGTGCGTTGTCCCTCAATCTTTCATGCTACTTTATCACTTCGGGATGGATGCTACATATGCATAGTTTTAATGGGTTTTTCCTCTCGTGTTTGATTTTTGTTTTGCAGGAGAGTAAGAAGAACGTGAGGCAATCTTCTTCTAGCCGACTGGAAGGTGAGGAGGTGCTATCCCACAAGGTTCCTTGCATCCCTTTTCTCAGCGATCATGTTGTAGCAGTCCCTCTTTGGCCCGTGTCTTTTCTGCCTCCTTTTCCAAGGTACGTAGCGCCCCTACTCTCTTCTTCTGATCCTTTTAGCGCTGTTATACTTGGTGGCGATCACGGTTTATTTGCTTATCTTCAACGCCCCTTTTGTTCATGCTTTCATGCCCATATGCATATATTTGTTTAGTTTGGTGGCGGGGTAGATAAATCATCAACAACCTATTTTTTGGCAATCACGGTGGGACACCTAGTGTCCATCACATTATTCATGCTCTCTTATATACTTGGTGTGTGTATGTGCATGTTTAGATAGCATTTTCTTAATTTTTCTGCAATTCTCAGTGTTTTCGGGTCTGTCAGGTGGTAGCGGTCCTCTCCGAGGCCGCCATATGCAGGTAACGGCCATCACAGGGCCGCCCCACCTCTCTGTTGTAGTATCGGTCTTCCAGGAGACCGCTACTCTCAAGAAACGGTCATCCAGAAGTCCTCTACTTGCTTTCGGGCAGACCTACGCACAGGTTCACGGGTGCCTCGTTCTTGGGCTATTTAATTGACCTCCCGGGGTCGGATTGCTCTGTTTTTGGTCCCATCTTGTATCCCTTTATATTATCTTTATTTCCATATGTTATTTGCATCCATTAGGCCATGTTTTGATAATTAAATTGTGTCTTCATTTTTGAGTTTTCTACATAAAGTCTGCAGGGAGACCCGGGACAGACTCACAGGTACATTTTTGGTTGATGATTTAATTGCCTCCCAAGGTCAGATTGTGTGTTTCTTGCTCCCATCTTGTTCCCCTTCGTATTGTCTTCATTTCCATATGTCATTTGCATCCATTGTGTCATGTTTGCATAGTTAAATATTCCCCGCATTTTTGGGTTTTATGCATAAAATCTGCATGCCAGCCAAGGGGCAGTCACAAAGTTACGTCGTTCATTGATGGTTTTACCTATCTTTTAGTGCCTAATTGAGCTTGTTTCTGGTCCTGCATTGTTGTCCTTCATATTGTCTTAATTTTCATATATAATTTGCATTCATATTGTGTTGTTTTCATAATTTAACCTCGCCTTCATTTTTCAATTTTATGCTAGAATTCTGCATGCACTCCGGTGCACATAGGGTCATGCATTGCACTTTGTAGTTGCATTCCTACCTTCGTAAGTGATCCTCTCGCCTCCATATTCCTTGGGGTCGACTATGTGATCTTATCCGAGACCTCCGTAAGCTCCCGTGAGCCGTGGATTCTCACACGGACGCCGGGCCGATTGTACCTTTCCACCCCTTAGGTTTGCATTTGCATACGTGTGAGGGAGCTAACCTTAGTCAACCTAAAGTTTGGACCTTCCCTATAGGATTTCTACTTTGAGGGAATTGTGCTTAATTTAAAACATTAAAAGGCCCACCAAAACTTTGGAGTATAAAAAATTCCCATCATATTAACTCGTTTGACTTGGGTGAAATCCTTCATATTGTCCGTGTTGTTTGGGCTTGTCCAAGCCCATTTATGGTGTTTTGTGTTGCATCTCCCATCATCCATATAGGCTTTTGTTGATAGGCCCATTTAGGTTAGCCCATTCTATGTGTCCATTGTCTGGTTCCATTGTCCTAGGTCGGTCTTGCATTGGTCCTAGTGAGTCAACCCTCCCCCCTTCAGCCCTTCACTTCACGCCCTTACTTCCCGAGCTATATTCCCATTGATCTCCCTGTATTAAGTCTCCATTTGCCCTCATTGAGCATCGCTTCAACTCCTTGTACCCTTCTCCTTCCTAGTCTTATTTTTACTCCCCCGTGGAATCTTCTTCTCACGCGGGCCCATCTTCCCGTGGTCCCTCTGACCCATTTGAAGAACAGGCTAATCTTATGGCCCATTTATCATGCCTCGTTCGCCAAATGAACCCGGCCCAGGCCCAAAAATTTATTACAAATTACCTTAATTAGCCTTCCACTCTTAGTGGACCTTCTTCTCCCAATGGGCCTGCTTCGCATCTTAATGGGCCTCATTCTTCCCCGAATGGGCCTTCTTCTCTTCTTAATGGGCCTCATTCTTATTCTCCTTATATTGCTGGCCCAATGGGTCCTTATGCTCATGTTTCTTCCAGGCCCACATATCCTTCCACTCCTGGAATGGGCTTTCCTCCTTCTTCCCAGTCCGGATCCTTTTATCCGGCCCAATACCATAATTATGGTCAAAATTCACAATCTTTCACTCAAGCTGACCCACATTTTCCTTGATCTCTCCCTACCCCGGAGATGATCTTTCAAACTCAATGCTAGCTTGATGAATTCAACGCTAGATCAATCCCATATCCTCCCTGAGTGTACCATTCGCTTTCCAAAATCTTTAGCTTCCACCACCTTCACAAATTCCTACAAATCGTCGTTATGGCAGAGTCGGTAACCCCTACGTGCACTTAAAGGAGTTCATTTATGAGTCAGCCTAATTTTGACATGACCAATGCTTGATGGCATATCTATAATGTCCAGAATTTTTTGGACATTTTTCGGATCCAGATCCGTGAGTTTCGGATCACTTTCGGGGGTCCCGGATCATATTTTGTGGTTTAAACGTGTTTTTCCCCAACGAACCTGCAGAACGCCATAGCGGGTGAACCGTTGTGTTCTCCTCCTCTGGGACTGTACCAATGCATTGAGTGTGTTCCGAGGATCGCAAAAATATTTTTTTCTAATTTTCCATATTTTTGGCATTTTCTGGATTTTCTATAAATAACCATTTCTTTTCCTTTTCTTTTTCTCTTTTTCTTCTTTCTTCTTCTCCTTCTTCTTTCTCCTTCCTGTGAGCGCACTGCGACACCTCCCTCTCTCCTGTTTGAGCTCGTGGCCTCTTCCTCCGACGACGACAGGCGGTGGACGATGGCAAAGGTACTGTGATGACGACGGCGGCGAGAGGAACGCGGTGGTACCCTCTTTACGGCGTGGGAGAGGCGTTCTTGTTTGGACAATGTTAGGAGAACGGCGGCGATCTGGCAAGTTTCATCCTTCCTTGAGGTATGGGGACAGATCCTTACCCTCTTTACTGCTTTCCCCGCGATTTGTAGGCCGAGGCGAGGCCGAGAGGGGTGTTTTTGAGGCGGGAGGGCAAAATTCCATGATTTTGGGTTGAGCGTCGGATCTCCTGTTTTGTGGCATTTTCGACCGATCTAAGGGCGTAGATGCATGCTAGGTTGGTTGGGGGAGGATTGCCCTTTGTTTCCCCATCATCGGGTGATGATCGAGGTGTGGAATGGAAATTTTGGGGTTTCCCGCCAGTTTCGCACTCGGGACGACCTAGCGGTCGTTCCAGTGACCGCTAGGCTCCCTTTGGCGGTCTTAGGGAGACCGCTAGGCAGTTTTGAACATCGGTAGGGCCATGCGGCCCTCCCGGGGACCGCTAGGGTCATGGTGGCGGTCACGCGATAGACCGCTACCCTTGGGTTAGCGGTCGTCAGACGACCATTTTCTCTGTTTGACCGAGCACCCTCGGGGTGCGTGATTCCGACCGTTTGGGGTCACGTGCTGCCTAGCAGTCATGGTGATGACCGTTTATGGCTGCCTTGCGGTCCAAGGAGGACCACTAAGCTGGGGTTAGCGGCCTGGCGATAGACCGTTTGGCCCCTTGTGGCCCATCCCCTTGCGGTCTAGTAGAGGACCGCTTGGCTCCTCCTTGCGGTCCAGAAGAGGACCGCTAGGCCCCTTGTGCTCCAGAGAGCAACCACAAGGCTGAGGGGCAGTCCTGCGAGGACCGCCACTCGATTTCCTTTCGATCGGTGGTTTCCATGAGTTGAGTCTTACCTCCGGTGACACGTCCACTAGTCGTAGCCTTCTTACGGCACGCGTGTGCTGACCCTCCTGGGAGTGGTGGAGCGGCTTACCCGAGAGAGACAGTTTTTAGGCTAGTTTTCATAGGGCCCCTTGCCTTTGCAGCCCGAGTTCGGCTGGGGGGAAAACTAGCTAGAGGACCCGACCTAGAGCCGTTGGTCTGTGTGTGAAAGTGTAGTTGGGGGGCAGAGGACACGCGCTGATGAGCGCGACCCCAGCTAGTCCTTATTATGAGTTCTTGGTTACTGTTGTGTGTCTTAGTCTCCGCTTGGGGCGTTGTAGGGAGACACTTGAGGCGCGGTCTAAGACGTTAGGGGATGCATCCGGCTTTGCTTCTAGTGGGTGGTGCTCCTATCTCCGGGTAGGTACGGACTTGTTTTTCTGCCGGTTGAGGTCGGTTGGCTTGGTACGGTTAGTTGTAGGGAGTTTTTCTGTTTATTTATTACTGCTTGCTGCTTCTACCGTACTCTTGTTGGGTAGTGTTACCTTCGGCAGTTGTTCACGCCTTGTTGTCATTTTCCTCATTGTGCAGTGGGGGTCCGAGGGATCCCTGCTGGGCCAATGAAATGAGGCTCACCCCTGCTTTTTAGGTGAGGCGGGGTCGTTGAGAGGCGCGGCGGAGTTTCAGCATGGTTCTAGTAGCCAGGGTTAGTCGCCAGTCTGCCAGAGCCGGGGTATTCCCCTTGTACTTGTACTTTTCTTTCTATTGACTGTACTTAATTTGGACATGAGATACACTGGACCTTGTAGCAGTTTAGTTATTTATCTTATTTTATGCATTTTATTGTACTATCTCTGCAGTTATTTCACCTTCTCTTGTATTCCCACACCATCCTTTTAACCCTTCCGAGTCTTCTGGCTCGTGGGTGGCGGGCCGAGATTCGAGACGCACCGGTTCCTTTCTGGCACTCGGATCTCAGGTCGTTACAGCTGGTATCAGAGCGTAGGTGGTGGAGGTATACAAGAATATGAGATGATTGCAGTGGTCCAGAAGGTCCATGAATGTCCTGTACAGTTGGCGACCGGCTTAAGGACCTGTGTGGTTAACAGGGAGTTATAGTTATAGCGCCCAGGAGAGCGACTCGTTCCCAACAGGGAGAGTCGAGTGGGGGCGAGGAAGGGCAGAGTAGAGTAGTGCTTCCGGATGATGCAGCTGGAGAGGCGAGAGTTCTCGGACCAGAGGAATTCTTCCAGGGCATGTATCAGTATGT
Source organism: Amorphophallus konjac (assembly GCA_022559845.1). Lineage (NCBI taxonomy): Eukaryota > Viridiplantae > Streptophyta > Magnoliopsida > Alismatales > Araceae > Amorphophallus > Amorphophallus konjac. Next base: position 435,593,566 of record CM040118.1, read on the forward strand.
TCTTCAGCAGTAGCAGGGCGGTGATGCTGGCGAGGGTTCGTCGTCTCGAGGTGGTCCTGGTAGCATGTTGAGGGATTTCTTACAGTTCCAGCCGTCTCTTTTCAGCGGGCAACCAGATCCAGAGGTGGCCAAAGAATGGCTAGATGACCTGGACCGAGTGTTCAGTTTGATGGAGTGTCCCGAGGAGGAGAAGGCGGCGTTGGCTACGCATCAATTATAGGGGCCAGCCCGGACTTGGTGGACGTCAGAGTGGGGGGCAGTGTTTCAGTCCCGTCCTCTTCGGCAGATCCTGTGGCAGGAGTTTGTCCCAACTTTCGAGCGTGCTTTTTGTCCATCCTTCCTCAGGTAGCAGAAGTTGCACGAGTTTCTAGAACTTGTCCAGGGTGACATGACCGTGATGCAGTATAGATCTAGGTTTATTGAGTTGGGTCGTTATGCACCGTGCATTATGACAGACGAGGTGGTGCGGATCGAGCAGTTTGTTGGGGGTTTGAGGCCAGAGCTGAGGCATCCCTTGCTTGCGTCGGGCTTGACCAACCTGGATGCATCTTGCAGAGCAGCAACGGCGTTGGTGAGAGATTTGCAGAAGACTCGAGGTCAGGGTGGTGCAGGTCAAACGCAGACGGGTTTTAGTCAGCCGTCGGCCGTGCAACAGCAGAGTACTATCCAGCCCTCAGCAGGTGTAATGGGGACATCAAAGCAAGATCGCTCACATTTTGTTTGCATTTATGTCCTTTTATATTTGTATGTATACCCTTGTGTTATATGGGAACACATTTGCAAGTCTTAGTGGGTTTTTGTGCAAAATGTCAGTAGGTCCAGCAAGGGGGCCCCCAGTCCTTCCACATTGGTCCACCTAAGCCATATGGGGCTGGTCAAAGTCCTAGGTGGCCTTCTAGATGGATTGACTAGTCAATTGACACATGGGGAGACAAGTGGTTTAAAATTTCAAAGGAGGCTACCTACTTTGTCCCCTTGGTCAAGGGGGCGCCCCCCCTTTTTTGGTCCAATTTTAATTTTTGAAAAAATGCTATTAGAACTAATTAGTTCTATACCTTGTATACCCCTGCCCAATCTAGATCTGAGGGCATTTTGAGTCATTTTTCATTTATTGTATAAGGCTTGTATTTTCATTTTGTATGAATTAAAGAGAAGAAAAATTGTGTAAACTTGGAGCTTGGCGCGCCCCTCCCCTCTCTCCCTCTGGTTCCTTCCTCCTCCTTCAGCATTTCAGGGTATAGAACCCTTCTATCTTAGCCCCTCTATCTCTGATTTCTATTTCTGCTGCCGCCGCCGCCGTTCGTGTCGCCATCGAGCAGCCGCGAAGCCGCTTCCGAAGTGCTGTCCAGGTTCTATTTTACTGGATAGAGGGTTACTCCGAGAATTTTAGCTCCCAACTCCTATATCATCTAGAGCTGAGATTTTTAGGGTGAGTTCTAGAGGTCATCACCACATCGCAGAAAAATTAAAAAAAATTGCATCCCCCGTTTTATATTTTTCCATTTTCATGCTTCCCAATCAATCAATTCTGTCTGCAGTCTATCTAGTGTTACAGCCACTCTGAGTTTCCCCCTTTCACCCACTTCTTGATTTTTGTTTGAATCTTCAAATTTATTGGAGGTTCTGTAAACCATCCCCATCCTCCACAAAGTTTCGTCGAATTTGAAAAGCCCTCTACCTATTTTTAGAAATTGTGTCTTTCCCCCAAATTCAGTTCTGTTTCTGCGATTTAGATCCGACCACCCGGTGTTATAAAATCATTTTACCCAGTCAAATCTCCACCAAACCTTTCATAAGATATATCCCCGTTTTTCTATCTTCGGCCTCTACAACTTTTATGAAGTGCTCAAAAGCTTAATCGAAGGACTACATCACGGTCAATGCCAACTCTTAGGAAAAGGCACCTTTGCTATGAGTTTTCAGATCCTGTGAACTAGCAGCTTGAATATTCGATAAAGGCCATCAACGGGAAATTCAAATTTCTTTCTCTGGAAATAAATCAAAGGATTTTAAGTCAGCTTTCCAACGGTATCTCTTGTGCATCGATCCAACATCGGGAGTTACCGCAGCAGTGGATTTCGTCGGGACGCCTGGGTCTGAAACAACAGTTCAGATCCGTGGGCAGCAAGTCCGACAAGTGAAGATCAGAGCCGCCCGGTCTCCGACCGGGGAACCAGCACGCCGCCTTCTCAGGGAGCGCCCCTCCGGGCAACCCCACCACAGTGGTGCCACCCCGATCCCACTGACTAGCACGTGGGCCCCACAATCGTGCGTACGCGTGCCACCGAAGCTACACAAGAAGCTGCCCGTCAACTCGAAACCGCTACTCCCGAGTCCCGCAGTGTCGCCCTTTACATCCCTGCGTGGAGTGGGCAATCATATTCATTGTTGTAATTTAATTACTTACTGTTCCGGGAGTATGAGATCGGCCGAGGTTGTCTTCCCCACGCCCGGTAGCGTGGACGTATCGTATTCGCTCCCATCTCGGCACTTGCTTTATTTCGTATATTTCTTTATGCCGCTGCTAGAGAGCATGCTAGAATCGTAGCTCCCTATACTTTTTATATCACCGCTGCTGCGAGAGAGAGCGAGACCATCCCGTGACCCGATCCGGGCACGAATTTATGAGTTGACCACCCTAGCTCACTGTCGGTTTCTCAATCGTGCATGTCCGTACGCTTCCCTCGTTAGGGGCGATCGCGAGCTTGCTTAGAGTCCGAGGGTCGCATATCCATTGGCCTCGAGTCCGTGGTCCGTCCCGCATCATTTTGGTATCAGAGCCAAGTTAAGTCTAGGGTGTCTAAAAATAAAAAAAAAGTGTCATTTACGTCTAGTCATCGTCTAAGTCGGTCTAGGTTGCATTTCATCCCAATAACCCAGTATATCAAAAGGTGTTATCCGAACGTTAGGCTACGCCTATCGGGAAGGCCGTACACTTGCACGAGTGATCTTCGGATCGATTAACTCTGCCACGTACCGAGTCTTGGTTTAAGTCTAGGAGCATCATCCTTGCATTAGTCCGTGTCTCCTAGTCCTTGTGTCGTTGCATGCCCACTCGGCGAGGTACCCAATACCATCGCCCTAAACCTATGGCCAACCCGCGAGATACCATCTCGGGAGACCTTCACGCCATGCACGAGGCGATCATGGCCCTCGTAGCCCGGATGGGCCAATCCGAGGCTGCCTTTAAGAGCTTCTCGGACCGCATTGATGGCCAGTTTAATGCCATGGAGGAACGGATGGAGTCATTCGACAGATCCGTCCAAGGTCTGGTCGGACAGTTGGATAAGATGTCACACAGAGACCCTCCTAGAGTGGCCCAAGGCCCACCCTCACCTGCTCAGGCGGCTACCCAAGGCCAAGCCATTCCCATAGCCTGGGCCCAGCCTGCCCTTTTGGTCCAAGACCCGCCCTCACATGCTCCTCAGCCACCATAAGCTCCTCCACCCATCCCTCCTCGAGTCCCCGAACTACCGCGCCGTGACCTTGGTCTCGAGGACTATGGGTCCGATAATGCCTACGAGGGGTATGGTCAACGCCGTCATGGCCTTCAGCCATAGAGAGATGAGGAGGACGATAGGGTCCTTAAGACCGTGCGAGCGGACCCTCCCATTTTTTACGGGTCTTTGGATCCGAAAGTCTATTTAGATTAGGAGTTCGGAATGGACCGATACTTCGATTGGTATGATATGTCGGAGCGTCGAAGGATCCGATTTGCTACCATGAAGCTCATGGGACAGGCACAAACCTATTGGAAGAATGTAGAGAGCATGTTATTTCAACGGCTAGAGCCCCCGATTGATACATGGGGTGAAATGAAGATTAAGCTTCGGCAAAAGTACCTTCCTCCCACATACCATCAGCGACTCATCGATAGGTGGCAGAGTCTTAGCCAGGGAGACCGGTCCGTCTCAGAATACATCGCTGAATTTGATGAGTACTTTCTACGATGTGGTGTCACGGACGAGAGCACCATGCCTGTTTCCCGCTTTCGACGTGGTTTGCGGCCACACTATCAGTATGAGCTTTTCCGCCGCAATGCCAAAACATTGGAAGAGGCATATCAGGTTGCTCTCAAGTTGGAGCAATTTGAGGGAGAGTTCGAGCCTAGCCATCGGTCGGGCCCCACCCTTCTTCATAGTACCGACCCCCGTCACTCTTTAGGCCCACCTCAACGGGTCCCCATGGCTCGATCTCAGGAGCCCACCCGTCAGGAGCATTTCGCTCCAAGGCCTCGCCCTCCCCCACCCCGGGATCTACCTTCATCCTAACCACCAGCACCCGTTGCCCGCCCTTCAGTGCCCATTGCCCATCCTCTGGCACCGACACCCCCACCCCTGTTGCCCACGGCTCCTACACCTCCACCACTATTGCCTACACCCCCTACCCGACGGGAGGATAAGGGTAAGGGCCCTCTTATCGGAGATACCAGTAGGTCACGGGTGCAGTGTTATCACTGTCATGGATTTGGCCACATCGCCAACCAATGTCCCACTCGTGCCACACTAGCCCTAGGGGTTGGAGAAGCCTCGCCTTCTGGGCTTGTGTCCGTCAGTTACGAGGCCGATCCAGAACTCATTGATGAGTACGAAGCTCTGGAGGAGCCTACCGATGTTTAGGATGCAGTCACTTAGTGGGGTTGATGTCATTGCATAAAGTCTAGGGTCATGCATGAGTCAATTTTATTTCTTTGTGTGGTTTGTTTTGTGGTTTGTTTTGTGGTTTGTTTTGAGTGGTTTGTTTGTGTGGTTTGTGGTTTGTTAGGGGTCTGCATGTGTCTTGTGCAAGCTTGTTAATGTCAGTCCCGTATGAGTGAGAGGCGAGTATGGGATCAGCTCTACATCTATGCCCCGGATCTAGTCACCTACAGGGACCCAGCGGTGATTCCTAGTGAGTCTTCGAGCTGCCCCCTCCCCTTGAGAGTGACCCCACCCCGGAGTGTTCCACCACTAAGCCTCTTCCCATAGCAGCATGCGCATATCGAGTATATACGAAATGAGGAGGTAACGATCACTTGGAGTGGAGCGTACCCGCGCTACTTGGTACGGTGACGGATCCGCCGGAGCTATTCGTGCAGTCGCACCCTTTACACGACGGGGTTGAGTTCCTCCCACCCGGAGAGAATTGATGGGGACATCAAAGCAAGACCGCTCACATTTTGTTTACATTTATGTCCTTTTATATTTGTATGTATGCCCTTGTGTTATATGGGTACACAATTGTAAGTCTTAATGGGTTTTTGTGCAAAATGTCAGTAGGTCCAGCAAGGGGGCCCCCAATCCTTCCCCATTGGTCCACCTAAGTCATGTGGGGCTGGTCAAAGTCCTAGGTGGCCATCTAGATGGATTGACTAGTCAATTGACACATGGGGAGACAAGTGGTTTAAAATTTCAAAGGAGGTTACCTACCTTGTCCCCTTGGTCAAGGGGGCGCCCCCCCTTTTTTTTGTCCAATTTTAATTTTTGAAAAAATGCTATTAGAACTAATTAGTTCTATACCTTGTATACCCCTCCCCAATCTAGATCTGAGGGCATTTTGAGTCATTTTCTATTTATTATATAAGGCTTGTATTTTCATTTTGTATGAATTAAAGAGAAGAAAAATTGTGTAAGCTTGGAGCTTGGTGCGCCCCTCCCCTCTCTTCCTCTGGTTCCTTCCTCCTCCTTCAGCATTTCAGGGTATAGAACCCTTCTATCTTAGCCCCACTATCTCTTATTTCTATCTGTGCTACCGCCGCCGCCGTTCGTGTCGCCATCGAGCCGCCGCGAAGTCGCTTCCGAAGTGCTGTCCAAGTTCTATTTTGCTGGACAACGGGTTACTATGAGAATTTTAGCTCCAAACTCCTACATCATATGGATCTGAGATTTTCAGGGTGAGTTCTAGAGGTCATCACCACGTCCTATAAAAATTGAAAAAAAATTCATCCCCCGTTTTATATTTTTCCATTTTCGTGCTTCACAATCCATTAGTTCCGTCTGGAGTCTGTCCAGTGTTACAGCCACTCTGAGTTTCCCCCTTTCGACCCACTTATTGATTTTTGTTTGAATCCTCAAATGTATTGGAGGTACTGTCCACCATCCCCATCCTCCACAAATTTTCGTCGAATTTCAAAAGCCCTTTACCTATTTTTAGAAATTGTGTCTTTCCCCCAAATTCAGTTTTGTTTCTGCTGTCCAGATCTGACCACCCGTGCTATAAAATCATTTTCCATAGTCAAATCTCCACCAAACCTTTCATAAGATATATTCCCGTTTTCCGCTCTTCGGCCTCTACAACTTTCATGAAGGGCTCAAAAGCTGAATCAAAGGTCTACATCATGGTCAATGCCAACTCTCAGGAAAAGGCACCTCTGCCCTGAGTTTTCAGATCCTGTTAACCAGCAGTGTGAATATTCGATAAAAACCATCAACGGGAAATTCAAATTTCTTTCTCTAGCCATAGATCGAAGGATTTTAAGTCAGCTTTCCAACAGTACCTCTTGTGCATCGATCCGACGTCGGGAGTGACCGCAGCAGTGGATTTCTTCGGGACGCGCGGGTCTGAAACAACAGTTCAGATCCGTGGGCAGCAACTCCGGCGAGTGAAGTTCGGAGCCGCCAGGTCTCCGACCGACGAACCAGCGCGCCGCCTTCCCAGGGAGCGCCCCTCCGGGTGTCCCCACCACAGTGGTGCCACCCTGGTCCCATGCGGCCCCACTGACCAGCACGTGGGCTCCACGATCGTGCATACGCATGCCGCTGAAGCTATACAAGAAGCTGCCCATCAACCCAAACCTGCTACTCACGGGTCCCACAGTGTCGCCCTTTACCTCCCTGCGTGGAGTGGGCATTCATATTCATTGCTGTAATTTAATTACTTACTGTTCCGGGAGTACGAGATCGGCTGGGGTCAACTTCCCCACGCCCAGTAGCGTAGAGGTATCGTATTCTCTCCCATCTCGGCATTTGCTTTATTTCGTATATTTCTTTATGCCGCTGCTAGAGAGCATGCTAGGATCGTAGCTCGTTATACTTTTTATATCACCGCTGCTGCGAGAGAGAGCGAGACCGTCCCGTGACCCGATCCGGACATGAATTTGTGAGTTGACCACCCTAGCTCATTGCTGATTTCTCAACCGTGCATGTCCGTACGCTTCCCTCGTTATGGGCGATCGCGAGCTTGCTTAGAGTCTGAGGGTCGCATATCCATTGGTCTCGAGTCCGTGGTCTGTCCCGCATCATTTTGGTATCAAAGCCAAGTTGAGTCTAGGGTGTCTAAAAATAAAAAAAAGTGTCATTTACGTCTAGTCATCGTCTAAGTCGGTCTAGGTTGCATTTCATCCCAATAACCCGGTATATCAAAAGGTGTTGTCCGAACATTAGGCTACGCCTATTGGGAAGGCCGCACACTTGCACGAGTGATCTTCGGATCGATTAACTCCGCCACGTACCGAGTCTTAGTTTAAGTCTAGGAGCATCATCCTTGCATTAGTACGTGTCTCCTGGTCCTTGTGTCGTTGCATGCCCACTCGGCGAGGTACCCAATACCATCGCCCTACACCTATGGCCAACCCACGAGATACAATATCTGGAGACCTTCACGCCATGCACGAGGCGATCATGGCCCTCGTAGCCCGGATGGGCCAATCCGAGGCCGCCTTTAAGAGCTTCTCGGACCGCATACATGGCCGGTTTAATGCCATGGAGGAACGGATAGAGTCATCCGACAGATCCGTCCAAGGTCTGGTCGGATGGTTGGATAGGATGTCACATGGAGACCCTCCTAGAGTGGCCCAAGGCCCACCCTCACCTTCTCAGGCGGCTACCCAAGGTCAAGCCATTCCCATAGCCTAGGCCCAGCCTGCCCTTTTGGTCCAGGACCCGCCCGCACATGCTCCTCCACCACCACAAGCTCCTCCACCCGTCCCTCCTCGGGTCCCCGAACTACCGCGCCGTGACCTTGGTCTCGAGGACTATGGGTCCGACAATGCCTACGAGGGGTATGGTCAACGCCGTCGTGGCCTTCAGCCACAGAGAGATGAGGAGGATGATAGGGTCCTTAAGACCGTGCGAGCAGACCCTCCCATTTTTTACGGGTCTTTGGATCTGAAAGTCTATTTAGATTGGGAGTTCAGCATGGACCGACACTTCGATTGGTATGATATGTCAGAGCATCGAAGGATCCGATTTACTACCATGAAGCTCATGCGATAGGCACAAACATATTGGAAGAATGTAGAGAGCCTGTTATTTTAGCGGCTAGAGCCCCCGATTGATACATGGGGTGAAATGAAGATTAAGCTTCGGCAAAAGTACCTTCCTCCCACGTATCGTCAGTGACTCATCGATAGGTGGCAGAGTCTTAGCCAGGGAGACCGATCCGTCTCCGAATACATCACTGAATTTGATGAGTACTTTCTGCGATGTGGTGTCACGAACGAGAGCACCATGCCCGTTTCCCACTTTCGACGTGGTTTGCGGCCACACTATCAGTATGAGCTTTTCCGCCGCAATGCCAAAACATTAGAGGAGGCATATCAGGTTGCTCTCGAGTTGGAGCAATTTGAGGGAGAGTTCGAGCCTAGCCATCGGTCGGGCCCCGCACTTCTTCGTAGTACCGAGCCCCGTCACTCTTTAGGCCCACCTCAACAGGTCCCCATGGCTCGATCTCAGGAGCCCACCCTTCAGGAGCATTTCGATCCAAGGCCTCGCCCTCCCCTACCCCGGGATCTACCTTCATCCCAACCACCAGCACCCGTTGCCCGCCCTTCGGTACCCATTGCCCATCCTCTGGCACCGGCACCCCCACCCCTGTTGCCCACGGCTCCTACACCTCCACCACTGTTGCCTACAACCCCTGCCCGATGGGAGGATAAGGGTAATTGCCCTCTTATCGGAGAGACCAGTAGGTCACGGGTATAGTGTTATCACTGTCATGGGTTGGGCCACATCGCCAACCAATGTCCCACTCGTGCCACACTAGCCCTAGGGGTTGGAGAATGATGGGAATCAAGACCGGGCACTAACTTTTATTTTTGTATTTGTGTCCTTTAGTTTTCTTTTATATCCTTGGGAAAACACATGTGCAATTGTAAGGCTTTATATGCCACTTTGTCATTCATTAGGATTCTTTGGGTTTTTGTCCAAAAGTCCAGTAGGACCATCAAGGGGCCCCCATACCGTTTCCCATTGGTCCACCTATGCCCTAGGGGTCCATGTGGGGCTAGTCAAAGGTCCAAGGTGGGCTTCTAGATGGTTTGACATTCAAAGAGGACAAATGGACTAAAAAGTCCAAGATGTCTTCCTTCCTTTCAAAGGAGTGTCCCCTCCATATGTAATTTATTTATTTTAGGTTTTTGACAGCATGGGGGAAGAAAATGGTCTCTCTCCCACTGTAAGACCTCGAATTATTTAATTGAGCCCAATATATTTATTAAGCTTTTATTAATTAAGAATTGAATTTTTATTGAATTAATAATTGAATTTCGGATTTATTAATATTTAATTCGTTAGAAATAGAATAAGTGAAAATCCGACTACCTTATAAAAATCCATAAAAATAGTAAACAGGTTAAGGTCGATGTAGATAGCAACTTTGTCTTCTATCATTACCCATTAAAAATCCGTGGTTAGATCTAATTAGGGTTTAAGCCCTTAAGTGCACACTTTTTGACCCTTACCTAACCTTGGATTAAAACACGAATTGAGGCTTAATACTCGACCAAATTAGCTCAAACTGGAAGCAAATGAACGGTCTTGATCTGAGGATCAAAAGCCCTCTACCTATTTCTCGAAACCCTAACCCTAGAAGGCGCAGCAGGCCGAGTTTGATTGAGTCAAACTTTTTGGTGCCGTTTCTAACACGTCACTTGCCCCGTCGAATTCTCCCAGCTCAGAACTCTCTAGAAGATGTGTGAGTTATAGATAGAAAGCTCTTCGAGTCTAGTTTCTTTTGGTGGCTGTGGTGTCGACAGAAGAGTCAGATCTGGGGAGATATCCGGTGATTACTGAAGGTGTGTCGGCAGGCCGTCGTCTACCTTCTTCCTTCCTTGTTTCTTCAATTGAGGTAGGAATTCTCAACCAAAATTTGATCATGAATACATCATTTTATTCCTCTCGATGAGATCTATCCAGTGGGAGTGAAAGCCCCAATTTTTATCAGGTATCTAGAGAGATATTGAGGCTTTTGTGAAGGGTTAGCAAGTTCCTTCTTCATTTCTAGCATCTTATTTCAACCTTCGATTCAGGTAGGTTTAACAGGCCAAACTCTAATTAACTTATATGATGTAATCATCATCTTTTTAGCTTTCATTAGGAGTAGAAAGCCCTAAAATTCATGAAGCATGTTTAGAGAATTTTTGCTCGTAGTAACAGCATGTTTAGACCTAGTTTTTGATGTGTTCATCCGAGTTGATTTCTGATTTCGAAGTATTAATCCTGATCCACATGAACCATATCATATATGGTTGGATTCAACATTAAGTTAGCTTTCTTTTGATATAAGAAGCCCCAAATTCCATTGCATATAGTGAGAGAAATCTACGATTTAGTAGAGGCATGTCAAGAACTCGGGTTTCTTGTGTTCATCATAGAATAAGTTGTGTTTTAATTGATTTTTGTTGAAATTCGTATTTTAAATCTGTTGTATTATCACCCTAGTATGTATATTAAGAACCCTAGACCATGTGGTTAGGATCCCAACCCATTTAGACCCAAAATGGGTGAGTTCATGCATTTTCCGGAAGCCCCGGCTGGTTCTGGGCTTGCAGGGGTCGACCCATCACCTGGCAGCCCAGGCCAGCCCGAGGGTCGACCCCAGGGGTCGACCCATTCGGCCCAGCGTGAGGGTCGACCCATGCTGCTGGATTTTGTGGGGGTCGACCCCAGGGGTCGACCCATCCAGCACCCAGCAAGGGTCGACCCATGGGGTCGACCCATAAGGCAAAAATGTGGGGGTCGACCCATAGGGTCGACCCATTCTGCAGGATTTGTGGGGGTCGACCCCAGGGGTCGACCCATGCATCTGGCAGACCCCGTTTTTACAGGGGTCGACCCATGTACCAGAAACCCAATTTTTGTCGTTCTTCGACCCGAGGATCGATCCGGATCATTAGGGGATCGACCCATTTAACTTAGACCAATTGAAAATTATATTATGGAAGAACCAGTGACCTATTCAGGAAACCTTATGATTTCAATTTGCATTGGTTCCTACGTTCTATCATGGTGTAAAAACATGCCATTTATCATTTTCATTTCAATACATACATTGGTTAAATAGAAACCCACATGAGTATTGGTTAATGGTATAACTAAATTGCTGTTAAGATATGCTATTTCACTCCTGTGTGAGTTTCTTCTTTGCCTTATCATCTTGAATCATCATTTGGCAAAATGGTTTAATGCAAATGGTAATGGATAATCCTTGATATATTAACTTGGTAATTTGGATTAAATTGATTGTTAAGTTGCTGTTTTAGTCATTATTACCCAGTAAAAATGGATTTCTTACACACCTGAACGGTACACTGTCAGCCATTCTTTTTTGACCTCACGGACCAAGCTTTGGTCCAGTTCTTGTAATGCGGCACCGAAGTGACCGTATAAACCGAGTTTTTATTTTGAATCCAAGGACATGTTAGTCCTTAATTCTCGTACTTATGACAGTAATTCCTCTGATTAATTGGCCATTAAAAATTGACTGAATGTCTGGACGGGTGGGACTTTGGACCCATTAAAATCAATGCCATCGCGTCATAGGAGCCCGGTCTGGTCCTGGGGAGAGCGCCGAAAAAATTATTGAGCCCATGGGATGTTAATGACATGGTGGGGCATTGCACCGAATACTTGACTTACTTGTTGCATCTATGACAAAAATCTCTTTTTACTTGTTACTTGATCGTGTTTGAATGGATGTTAAATTACTTGCTTGATTGGCCAATTCTTTACTACTGTCTCTTGTTATATCTCCTGTTGTAAATTCTTGTACTTGTTATCTTGTTAATTCTTGATATCACATATTTCTTGACCTTGTAAGATCTTGTTATTACTGTTGTTTCTTTATATCGTTATCGTCTTTATTTCTTTTTAGCATGACATATCAAAATGTAATTAACTTGTTAATCATGTAAACTTGCCTGTTATTTCCTACTGAGCGTCAGCTCATAGTTGTGTTTCCCCCCTTTCTAGGCTTTTCAGGTGACGCGCTTACCGATGGGGAAGGGCAGGAGTGATGTCTTGAGTGTATCAGTTCTAGTGTGTTAGCAGTGTTATCTTACTCTTAGTGGTGCTTTGGAGAGTATTTAAGTTTCGGTTATGTTTTTGAGGTTTAGTGGTTGTTATCCCAGTTGTAATAAGTTGATTTGAGATTATTGTATCAGTTGTGGTTTGTTTAATGATCAATTAGTTATTCCCTTTTCATAGCACTTGTGTATATTTAGATTAATTCTCTCTCTTGCCAGCTTGTTTCTGACTGTACGTCTCGATATTCCGCGTCGGAGCGTGACAGTTTAGTTGGTATCAGAGCCCTAGGTTTCACATTCCTAGGTTCCCTAAGTTTAGGTTTTCTTGCATTGCATCCCAATAACCGGTATATCAAAAGGTGTTGTCCGAACGTTAGGCTACGCCTATCGGGAAGGTCGCACATTTACGCGAGTGGTCTTCGGATCGATTATTTCCGCCAGGTACCGAGTTTTGGTCGTGTCTAGGTGCATTAGATCCCTAACCTTGTAAAAGTCTAGAACCCGACCTGGTGAGATTGGGTAGAAACTTGGGTTAAGTTCATTCCTTAATCATGTTTTTATCTATCTTATTGAACCTAAGTAATCTATTTCTCGTGTAGATGGCAGCTGATCGTGCTGAATGGAGGAACCTACAGCGCACGGTTCAAGGCCTTACTCAGGCCCTTCAACAGGTAGCTCAGGCAGGAGCAGCACAGCATGGCACCAGTGATCTATACCGGAACTTCCGAGGGATGAATCCACCAAGGTTTGCGGGTTCGACCGACCCCGACCAAGCCGAGCACTGGCTAGATGAGATGGGGAGGATCTTTGAAGTTATGCAATGCACCAACCAGGAGCGTGTCCAGTTGTCCACATTTCAACTGGAACATGATGCACGTACTTGGTGGGATTCTATCAAGGCGACTCTCGGTGACCGGCAGGTTACGTGGGAAGAGTTTGAGGAATTCTTTAACAGGAAGTATTTTTCTGACCGAGTGCAAGAGAAGAAAGCGGCAGAGTTCGCGGCCTTGAAACAACGAGGTTTGTCCGTGGCAGAGTATGAGACTCAATTTGCACGGCTTTCTCGTTATGCTACTCATCTCATTTCTACCGAGAAAATGAAGGTGAAGCGCTTTCTTAATGGATTGATGCTTCATTATATTAATCAATTGGCACCCATGGAGATTTCCACTTATTCTGAGATGGTGAGAAAAGCTCAAGTTCTGGAGGATACTTTAGAATTGACGGAGAGAATCCGTGGAAATGGCACCAGGAAGGAACAACCTACGTGTTCCGGAAGTGTCAAACCCGGGTATACCAAGAAGAGGCCTGTTAATGGACCTGGTTCGTGGAGCAGGTCCGGATCATGGAAAGGCAAGATGTCGAAGCGTGAAGATAAGAAGCCTGGCCCTATCGTTCCATACATGGGCGTTTGCAAGTTTTGTAATAATCCTGGCCACAGGGTGGAGGATTGCTGGCGCAAGCTAGGCGCATGCCTACGATGTGGAAGCAAGGAGCACCGTATCACTGATTGCCCTCGTATGTCTGAGCAAGCTACCCCAGCAAAACCGCAAGTCTTCAAGAAACCACAAGGCAAACTCCAAGCTCTGCATGCTGATGAAGCAGGAACTGTCGAGGATGGTGGACTCGTCGAAGGTACTCTCATTATACTCGACAAGTCAGCGTTTGTTCTTTTTGATACTGGTGCCACGCATTCATTTATTTCTCAGAGATTTGCTAAGTTATTAGCTGTAGAACCTATTTTGATGAATTCTCCGTTAGATATATCAACCCCTATTGGTACTAGATCGGTGATCCAGCATTTCTATCCTTCTAGTAAGGTTATGATGGGTGAGCAGAACTTTCCAGCTGATTTAGTTTGCATGGATATGAAGGATTATGATGTAATCCTAGGAGCAGATTGGTTGGCTAGATATGAGGTTAACGTTCACTGTAGTTCTAGCTCCGTGTCTTTTACTAGACACCCTGGACTTTCTTTTATGGGAGTTAAGCACCATAACTCCGTACCGCTTATCTCGGCTCTTCGAGCTGATAAGCTGATGAGGCGAGGATGTGAGGCTTTTCTAGCCTTCGTCTGTACAACTCCTGAGCAGCAGATGGAGATTAAGGACATTTCTGTTGTTCAAGATTTTCCTGATGTCTTTCCAGAAGAACTACTAGGACTTCCGCCTGAGCGGGAAGTTATCTTTTCTATTGATCTTATTCCTGGCACATCTCCTATTTCCGAGGCTCCTTATCGTATATCTCCTGCGGAACTGAGGGAATTGAAGCAGCAGCTGATGGAATTGCTTTAGAAGGGCTTTATTCATCCTAGCACTTCTCCCTGGGGAGCCCCTGTGTTATTTGTCAGGAAGAAAGATGGTTCGATGAGGTTGTGCATTGATTATCGGCAATTGAACCAGCAGACTGTCAAGAATAAATATCCATTGCCGAGGATTGACGAGTTATTTGACCAGATAGCGGGAGCTCAGTATTTCTCTAAGATTGATCTTCGATCTGGATATCACCAGTTGCGGATTAAGGAAGAGGATATCTATAAAACGGCTTTCCGTAGCAGGTATGGTCATTTTGAATTTGTCGTTATGCCTTTTGGTCTAACGAATGCACCGGCAGCTTTCATGTAGTTGATGAACAATGTATTTCGGCCCTATCTTGATCAATGGGTCGTGGTCTTTATTGATGACATCTTGATCTATTCCAAGAGTGAAGTGGAGCATGCTGAACATCTGAGGATGGCATTGCAGTTATTGAGAGATCATCAACTTTATGCCAAGTTCAGTAAGTGTGAATTCTGGCTACAAGAGGTGTCCTTTCTCGGACATATTATCACCAAGGATGGTATTTCTATTGATCCTTCGAAGGTTGAGGCAGTGAAGAATTGGGAGTAGCCTACCAGTGTGACGAAAGTTAGAAGTTTCTTAGGCCTGACAGGCTATTACCAAAAATTTATCCAGGATTTCTCTAAGATTGCGATACCGATGACAAGGTTAACCCGCAAGGAGAACACATTTGATTGGTCAGACGATTGTCAGCGAAGCTTTCAGACTCTGAAGGAGTGTTTGACTACTACACCTGTATTGGCTTTACCTTCTGGTGAAGGAGATTTTGTTGTTTATACTGATGCTTCAGGTATCGGCTTAGGCTGTGTACTCATGCAGCATGGGAAGGTGATTGCCTATTCTTCTAGGCAGTTGAGGAAGCACGAGGAGAATTATCCTGTTCATGATTTGGAACTTGCAGCAGTCGTCTTTGCTTTGAAGATTTGGAGGCATTACCTGTATGGAGAAACCTTTACAGTGTTTTCAGATCATAAGAGTTTGAAGTATTTATTCTCTCAGAAGGAACTCAATATGCGGCAGCGCAGATGGTTGGAGTATTTGAAAGACTTTGACTTCTTGATTGAGTATCATCCTGACAAGGGTAATGTTGTGGCAGATGCATTAAGCCGGAAGCCGGTAGCTAGATTGTCAAGTCTTATGTTACAAGAATGGAGGTTATTTGTCCAGCCTGGATCTTAATATTGACAATGATCGGGTTATGATTGCTCAGATCCAACTTAAGCCTGAATTGTTGATGGAAATCAAGTCCTTGCAAGATAATGATCCCGAGCTGGTAGAGATCTAGGGAAGCTTGAGCAGCAGACCTGACTTCATGTTGGCTGACGATGGAAGATTATTATTCAAGGCCAGAACTTGTGTACCTGACGAAGCCATAATAAAGAACAAGATTCTTGAGGAAGCTCATAGATCCAGATATACTATTCATCCTGGCGGCACTAAGATGTACAGAGATTTGAAAGGATCCTTCTGGTGGCCGAATATGAAAAGAGAAGTTACAGATTTTGTGAGTAGATGCTTAGTATGTCAACAAGTTAAGGCCGAACATTTCAGACCGGCAGGGAAATTGAAACCACTCGACATACCCCAATGGAAGTGGGAAAGCATTGGCATGGATTTCATTATGGGTCTACCTAGGACTCGTGGTGGATTTGATGCGATATGGGTGATTGTTGACCGAATGACAAAGTCAGCTCATTTCTTACGAATTAAGTCCAAGTGGACAATTGATGTATTGGCTGCTTTGTATTTGAAGGAAGTGGTGAGACTCCATGGCATTCCAGTCAGTATTGTGTCTGATAGAGACCCCAGATTTACTTCACATTTCTGGAAGGGACTGCAAGAGTCTCTTGGTACTCGTCTGAATTTCAGTACTGCTTTTCATCCGCAGATCGATGGACAGACTGAAAGAACCAACCAAATAGTGAAAGATATGCTTAGAGCATGCATGATTGATTTTGGAGGCAGTTGGAGTGATCACTTGGCATTGATTGAATTCGCCTACAACAACAGTTACCAATCCAGCATAAAGATGGCTCCTTTTGAAGCATTGTATGGTAGGAGTTGTCGTTCTCCGTTATGTTGGGATGAGGTAGGTGAGAAACAGTGGCTTGGACCGGATCTTGTCTCAGAATCATCACAGAACATACATATTATCTGAGACCGGTTACAAGTAGCCCAGTCAAGACAGAAGAGTTATGCCGACAACAGAAGAAGAGCATTGGAATTTCAGGTTGGCGAGCATGTGTTCTTAAAGGTCTCTCCGACGAGAGGGATCTGAAGATTTGGCATTCATGGCAAGCTGAGTCCGAGATACATTGGTCCATTCGAGATTCTAGATAGAGTGGGAGAGGTGGCATACAGATTGGCTTTACCGCCGCAATTGTCGGGCGTACATAATGTCTTCCATGTGTCTATGCTACGGGAATATGTGTACGACCCCACTCATATCATTCAGCAGGTGGATTTTGAACTGAAGGAAGATTTGACTTATGAGGAAAGACCAGCCAAGATTCTGGACCGGAAGCAACAGCAACTCCGGAATCGTTCGATACCGAAGGTCAAGATTCAGTGGAGTCGGCGTGGGACCGAAGAAGCTACATGGGAGTCTGAAGAGACTATGCGGAAGCGGTATCCCGATTTATTCTAGGTGAGCGATCTTTTTCCCGACTCTCAGTTTTAGTGCAGTGAATTTGGAAGGCCAAATTCCTTTAAGTAGGGGAGGGTGTAAGACCCCGAATTATTTAATTGAGCCCAATATATTTATTAAGCTTTTATTAATTAAGAATTGAATTTTTATTGAATTAATAATTGAATTTCAGATTTATTAATATTTAATTCGTTAGAAATATAATAAGTGAAAATCTGACTACCTTATAAAAATCCATAAAAATAGTAAACAGGTTAAGGTCGATGTAGATAGCAACTTTGTCTTCTGTCATTAACCCATTAAAAATCCGTGGTTAGATCTAATTAGGGTTTAAGCCCTTAAGTGCACACTTTTTGACCCTTACCTAACCTTGGATTAAAACACGAAATTGAGGCTTAATACTCGACCAAATTAGCTCAAACCGGAGGCAAATGAACGGTCTTGATCTGAGGATCAAAAGCCCTCTACCTATTTCTCGAAACCCTAACCCTAGAAGGCGCAGCAGGCCGAGTTTGATTGAGTCAAACTTTTCGGCGCCGTTTCTAACACGTCACTTGCCCCGTCGAATTCTCCCAGCTCAGAACTCTCCAGAAGATGTGTGAGCTATAGATAGAAAGCTCTTCGAGTCTAGTTTCTTTTGGTAGCTGTGGTGTCGGCAGAAGAGTCAGATCTGGGGAGATATCCGGTGATTACTGAAGGTGTGTCGGCTGGCCGTCGTCTACCTTCTTCCTTCCTTGTTTCTTCAATTGAGGTAGGAATTCTCAACCAAAATTAAAATCATGAATACATCATTTTATTCCTCTCGATGAGATATATCCAGTGGGAGTGAAAGCCCCAATTTTTATGTTGTGCCCCTGTGGTTTTGATGATTGGTTTTTGATGTGAGTTAATCACTGTGAGTCATCTTGTTGTGTGTCATCAAGCTATTATTCAGTCATTCTCTGATCATAATGCTTTCTTTTATATGCACGATAAATTCATGTTTTATCATGTAAATGTATGAAGTTCATAGGGCTGTCAGATAGCATGCTCTACTTAATTCTGTCTACACTCTGTCTGCACAGTCTCCACAGCAGTGCGTCAACTCCTTGAGCTGATGCGTCGACTCTTCAGTTCAATCTCTCAAGTCTATACCCTCCATGCCCATTCAAGTCTATACATCGGTTTGATTCAAAGTCTGTACATTGCTTCACTTCGTCAAAGTCCATACATCCTCAGCTGAACCCCATGTCTGTACAACGGCCTCAATCTTCATCTATCTACACTCTGTTTGGATAGTATGGACAGTGGTGGGTCGACCCACCCTTGCTGATGCGTCGACCCATCAGAACATTGTTCTTTATAGTAAGCCCACACATTGATCTTCTTGACTCAAAGTCTATACATCCGGAAAGGGGCCAAGTCTATACAGTCTCACGCTCAAATCCTTCAAAGTCCATACATTGGACTGTAGCGTCCACTGTTCATGCCTTGGTCCAAGTCTATACAGTGCACTGTGTAGCCTGTTCGTGTTCAAGCTTGTTGGTGAAGTCTGTACATCGCTCGCTCCTTCAGCTTTCACCAAGTCTGTACAGCGTGAACAGTTCGTCTCAATCCTTATAAGTCTACACATTCATGTCTTCTAAGTCTACACATTGCCAAAGTATGTGCAGCCCCAACTCTATACAACCGATTGATGTTGCAGTGTTCACCAAGTCTATACATCGCCTTCAGACCTTCATGTCTATACACTGCTACAGGAACCAAGTCTGTACATCGGCTTTGCATCTGCAAGTCTGTACATTAGAGTCAGTTCACCAAGTCTATACACTGGACTTTGTTTCACCAAGTCTGTACACTCCACATCTCTTCCTACGCTTGGCCAAGTCTATACACTCATACCTTTTCCTACGTTTTACTGGCCAAGTCTATACATCGCTAAGTCTGCACATTATCTTCAACGTTCAAAGCCTAAAGTCTGTACAGCGCAAAGTCTACATATTGGCTCAGGGTCGTCAAGTCTATACATCCACAGTGGACGTTCAAGTCTATACATTGGCCCTAACACTCAAAGTCTGTACACTCGCTGCACTGTACAAGTCTATACACTAGCAATCCTGCTGAAGTCTATACATTGGCTCTAACATTCCAAACTCTGTATAGTCACTCCCTCAGCAAGTCTATACACTGGAGTCGTCAGCTGTGAGGATAGCATGTCTGTACACTGGTTCTCATGCATGTTAAACATGAAGTCTATACACTGCATGGTCTCAACTTGCGTCTCACTGAGGATCCATACACTGCAAAGTCTATACAGACTACATCATCTTAGAGAGCGTTTCAGGCATCAAGTCCATACATCCGATCATCTCTGTAAGCGTCTCAAGCTGAAGGCTATACATTGGCGCACTGTTCATGCATCAGGTCTCAAAGTCTATTCAACGAGGGCTTCGCATCTTCATGTCTATACATTGGTCGGTGCAAGTGTATACAATGGACGAGTCTGCATAGTGCATATGTTCTAAGTATATACACTGTGTTGCATTACATGTTTTTACATCTAAGTCTATACATCTGATAGGCTTATTAATGCATCAGTCTGCAAGTCTATACACTGAGCTCGCATGAAGACTTCAACTCTATACACTCACTCAGTGTACACACTTACTCACTTGCTGTGCTTCAAAGTTTGTACATTGCATTTGCATTCACAAGCCTATACATCTTGAAGTCTGCCATTGCTCCCTCATTCAATGAAGTCTGCACATTGCTGAATGTTCTTCAAGTCTGAACAGCGGATGTCTTCATATGTGAAGTCTATACACTGCATGCTCACTCAACTAACTCTATACACTCGTTTGTTAACCTTCAACTCTATACACTCGATTGTTAACTTCAAAGTCTATTCACTCAAGCTGCAGGTTGACTATACACACTTTGTTAACACCTGAACCAAGTATATACATCCAACTGATATCTACTTATGTCTATGTGGCAGGTATTGTTCGAGAAGCTGAAGGCACGTGATCCAAGGACCTGAGATGCTGACACGTGGCCAAATACCTGGGCGGGAAATGTGGAGGCCACACGCGCCCAGTGCTGCCTCTGCTCGAGCTGCTATAAAAGGGAGTCTCGGTTGTCTGAAGGAAAGAGATCGAAGCCTTGAGAGCAATAGCAGAATAGCAGAAGTTCAGAAGTACTGAGAGTTCGATCCAGCAGAAGAGAAGAAGAGTTGCAGAGAAGAAGAAGAGAAGAGAAGAGACAGAGAGAGCCTGCGAAAGAAAAAGAGTGAAGAAGCAGAAGAGAAAGAGAGAGAGAGAGAGAAGGAGTTCGTAGAGAAGAAATGGGAAAAGCTTGAAGATATGTCCTCTAGTGTTTGGATCAAATCCAAGCCAGGCCTGCTCCCTTGAGAGCTACATTACTTGTATTTCGTTTCCAGCTTTTGGAGCTGTGCTTTTTCATCCTTTCTTATTTTCCTTTTTTATCTTTCCATCTTTGTTCTTCCGATTGGCCTGTTGGGGATCGGGTTCCTCCTGTGGTCTCAGGAGAAGGAAGATCTGATCTCCGGTTGCAAGTAGCTGGGAGCTACTTGTGGGTTCCCTCCAGTTTGGAGGAAGGGAGACTTGTCTCCGGTTCTGGGCTTGTGGGTAGCAAGTCCAGGGGTCCCTCCTGTCTGGAGGAAGAGAGACTTCGGTCTCTGGTTTCCAAGTGGCTGGGAGTCACTTGGGGTGACCCTCCGGTTAGGAGGAAGAGGGGAGGTTGTTCCCCTGGTCAAGCTGTATGGCAGCAACTGTTCGCAGACTGAGTCTGCTTGGTTCTAGCATTTACTAGTGAAGCCTCAGTCCAGTTGGGAGTGAGGGGTGGATGTAGGTCTGGAGGACCGAACCACCTAAAAATCTATTGAGCTATGGTTTGCTTTGTGTGCTTGCTTCCGCTAGATGCTTGGATAGGCGCGCTCCATGTGTTTGCTCATAAGTTTAATTGAATTTGCTTCATTCTGTGATTGCGTCTAGCATCTGAGTTTTTATTTGGGCATTATTCGTAGAAGGATACATTCACCCCCCCTCTGTATCCGGGCCTAGCACCCTAACAATTGGTATCAGAGCCGGTGTCTGCATACAAGGTCCAGTGACCTGCAGATTCGATCCTGCAATCTTAGGTGCTAATTTATTTTTAGTGCATCAATATTCCTGTTGCATTAATATGTTGTGTTCTCATGGCTCATCCACCGATTTTCAGTGGTACGCATTTTAATGCATGGTTCGCTAATCTGAAGAATTATATCAAATCTGTGAATCCAGACCTGTGGAAAGTAATTTCACATGGTCCTCATGAACTACCAAAGAAAAAGTCCAAATGGACTGACAGTCACAAGTCTATGCATGAAGAGAATCAGATAGCTATAAATCTAATGAAGGCAGCTACTGATAGAGCCTTTCACTCATGCTTCGTTGATTGCAGTTCTGCTAAAGACATTTCGGATACACTGAAGCAAACTCAGGAGATAGATGTGGACAGCTGCATGATGGCCAACAGAAGAAATCAAAGTGGCAGCGATCAAGGCAGTAATCAAACTGAAGAAGATGATGATGATGAGGTAAATCTCTTCGAGAATTTTTCTCTAGAAGATTGGGAGAAAGCATATGCTGAATTATTTGAATCTCATGAACTGTTAAGAAAACATTATAAAAAATTGAAGAAGGGTACTGGTTTAGATAGTTCAAGTTCTCCTTGTAGAAATTATGTTGAATTGAAAAATATTCATGATGCCTGTATGTCTGATTTTCAAATATTGAAGAAACAAGTTTCATTATTGAAAACTGAAAATCAAGATCATATAAATGTGATATCTGAACTCAAAGAAAAATTCAACTCAGATAATGATAATCAGACTCTTGTTAACTATCATGACCAGTATGAAAAATTACTGAAAAACTTTGAAAGTGTGAACTCAGATTTAAACAAGCTGAAATCTGAAAATGATTCTCTGAGAACATCTACAAATAAAAATGATAAAAAATCTGAGAAACTTGAGCAGGAGAAGAACTTATTTGCTGAAAAACTTGAAGCTATCAAATCTGTGAATGTGGAATTACAGAAAAATATTGAAAAGAAGGAAAAAGATTTGAAGGAATTCAAGGCTGGAAGAAAACTTGAAACTAACTCAAAAGATCAGACTTTGATAAATGAGTTAATTCAGAATGACAAGCTTAAGGAAGAAAATGAGAAATTAAAAATGCTGAACTCCACTATGTCTGAGAGACTGCTAGCCTTAGAAAGAGGAAAAACTGTGTGTGTTGAAGATTCTGATAAACTAAGCAATCTGGAACAAGAAGTTAAAAAATATAAAGCTGCTAACAAAGTTTTGAATGAAGCTATGAATTGCTGTGAGCAAGAGATTGCTAGTTATGAGCTACATATTTCCTCTTTAGAAAATAAAATTCAGGATTTGAAAGTTTCCTTGTCTAAATTTGTTGATGGGCAGAAAAACCTAGACAAGCTACTAGGTATAAAAATCAACCCTAGGAAGGAAGGGCTGGGCTACAATAAGATAAACAAGAAGGAACTTCAGAACAATGTTATGACATCTTTTGTAAGTGGTTCAGATGTAGCCACCACCTCTAAAGACAAACCATTGCTCAGAAAATGTTGGGAGCAAATGATAATTTTAAGAAAGAGGGATTGGGCTACAGTCCAGTCATGAGGAAGGTCGATGGATCTAATTTGAAAACTATTTTTGTTAAATCTTCCGAACAGGAAAAGCCTTCCATTTCATCTTCACCTCAGTATAAGGCTAAGAAAATAGAAAAACATGATAAAAATCAGAAAATGATTGGAAAACAGAAAATAAATAAAAAGGGTCCATCAGTGTTTGCTGATCACAGTCCTCACACACACTCACATGCATCTAAAAAGAAGATTATATGTCATTACTGTCATAAAGTTGGACATCTGATGCATGAGTGTAAGTTGATGGAGAAGGATGATAAGAATGCTAGGAGATCTCATGATAAAAATCCTTCACCTCAGAAAAGGAGTGTCACATGTTCTAATTGTGATAAATTAAGACACTCAATTGCTCATTGTTGGTTTGCTAGTGGTAAAAAACCTTTTATTCACATCATGCTAAATCTTATGCTAACCAACATGCTTTTAATATAAACAAAACTGCTTCTCTGAACCAGCATGTCAAATGTTTTAATTGTAACAAGTCTGGGCACAAGGCCAATGAATGTTGGGCAAGTTCTTTTAGAAGAAAGTTCCCTTTCTGCTCCCATTGTGGGAAGCATGGCCATGCAGTCAAGGACTGCTAGCATGTCCAGGGTAGGAATAGAAATTCCAAAGAATTTGATAGGAACAAACTTGTTTTTAAAAGAATTCATGTTTGCTCAAATTGTAAAAGACCAGGCCACCAAGTTGTTGCTTGCAGGGTAGCTGGTCATGAAAAGAAAAAGTTTCATAATAATAACAGAAACCCGCATGCTCACTCTTATAATGCTCAAGTTCATGCTAGTATACATAAGAGGAACATGAAACCTGCTAGTTCATGCCACTATTGTGGGCTGTCTGGGCATTCAATGCATAACTATTTTATCATGAACTCTGATGACTATTTGGCACAGAAAAAGATGCAGGCAGTCCCAAAAGGGGCTAATTACTATGCAAGACCCAAGACCACTTGGGTTCCTGCTAGTGGAAAATAGGAAGGTGCCTAGCAGGTGTGCCTTGGATGGAATAAAGGGGTAATAAACCAGGGCACATAAAAAGACCCCATGTTTGAACGCTTCAGGTAAATTCACTGTTGCCTTCTTAATCTGAATTCAACTCTTAATTCATCCGTATGCCTTCTAACTGATAGTTGCTTGTCAGAGGGGGAGTTAATTGCATGTCCTTGCATAGCATTCAGTGTTGAGTCTTTGCATGCATGTAGTTAATTGCATAGCATTTCATGAAAAATGCCAAAAAGATTGTCTGAATGCATGTTGTCAGGGGGAGTCAATGCATTGCATGCAGGTGGTCAAGTGCATACATCTCTGTGAGAATTCATTGCATATCATTTGTTATTGATCTTGTTGACAGACCTTGAACATATTTTTAAAAACATTGAGCTTCAAAATCTCTCCTATCAATTGGTATCATTTGGCTTCAGATTTCTATCAGTCTTTCATGAAGATTTCAATGGGACTATCTCG
This sequence comes from Amorphophallus konjac, assembly GCA_022559845.1. Lineage (NCBI taxonomy): Eukaryota > Viridiplantae > Streptophyta > Magnoliopsida > Alismatales > Araceae > Amorphophallus > Amorphophallus konjac. Next base: position 435,617,944 of record CM040118.1, read on the forward strand.
ATCATAAATCTGAAAATTCATGAACTAGAAATCTTCTATTATACATTTTTATGAATGACTGAAATAACTCATGTGGTTTAAGTTTAATATATTCAATGAGTTTGGCTTTAAAATCTCTTAAAAATATCTGAAGCATGTTTAATAAATCTTAACCATCTGTTTCATGCTGTGTCTTGTAAAATCTTCTGAAATCTACATTATTGAATACATGACTTTATTTGGTTAAGTACATGAAATTGTTATTGATTTGAAGCAAATGAATTTTTCTGAAATGTCTAAAGGGTATTTTCTATCAAAGCAATGACCCTGGTCACTGAGAAACACATGTCCAAAGGACTATGTCATGAGGTACCATAGTTAACTCTGATTAAGAATAATTAAAATTCAGGCAGAGCAATGGCATGCACACTGAGAAATACAACTCACTCATCAAGAAATGATTTGCAGTGTGTCATGATGTGTAAATGCTATCTCTGTTCATATAAAGTATGACAGTTAGTCACACTAAGTGCTTAGGGATATTGGCCTCTGATCAAGGTATATCCTCTAGTTACAAGGTGTGCACTGAACTAGAGTGCTCGTAAAATTTGTAGCATGAAAAATTGTTGAACGAATTGAAATATCTGAATATTGATGCTAAAATCAAATTGCTACAACCCTATACAAAATAAGTCAATAAGTTTGATTGTGTAAGAGAAATGGAGTTTTATCAAGATAAATATGAGGGCTTGGTTCATTTTTATTAAACCATAGTTTTAGATATTAATACAGAATTTTATTGATAAACTCTACATACATCATGTTTAAACCATGATGTTCAATAAAGCTCATTTATAAGCCCTTATAATGGAAGACTTTGAAAAACTTATGTTTTGGATTTATGAGATTGATATCTCTCTGAAAATCTGACTGAATTTTCTGAGATTGGAGCTTCTTTAAAAATCTGCTATTTGAAACTCTTCTGCTCATTGTCCTTGGCTCATTGACCTGAACTTATCCTTGTATGCCCCTATGGTCTTCTTCTCATCTATCTCATAAGATTCCATTTATTGAGGGGGAGCCTCCTTGTCATATGCATCATGCTGCATAGAAGGAGAAGAATTGTGCTCTTGCATTCATATTTCTGGTATCTGCATCTACATTCATACCCCTTCCCATGGTTTATTTTGATTATACCAAAGGGGGAGATTATTTGCCAAAGAGGGAGAATATCATTCAATCAGTGCATGCATGTTCCTTTTGATCATCTCTAACTCATGCTTTTGCTGAAACTCTTAAAGGGGGAGAATCATGTTCTTGCAAGGGGGAGAAATTGACTGAATTTTTATACATGCTATAATTTCTCAAACTATTTTCTTTTTGATGAAGTCAAAGGGGGAGAATAGTTTGTGTCATCAGTATTACTCACAGTGTAGTATTGCCATCATCAAAAAGGGGGAGATTGTTGTGCCCCTGTGGTTTTGATGATGGTTTTGATGATTGACTTTTGTTGTGAGTTAATCACTGTGAGTCATCTTGCTGTGTGTCATCATGCTATTATTCAGTCATTCTCTGATCATAATGCTTTCTTCTATATGCACGATAAATTCATGGTTTATCATGTAAATGTATGGAGTTCATAGGGCTGTCAGATAACATGCTCTACTTAATTCTGTCTACACTCTGTCTGCACAGTCTCCACAGCAGTGCGTCAACTCCTTGAGCTGATGTGTCGACTCTTCAGTTCAATCTCTCAAGTCTATACACTCCATGCCCATTCAAGTCTATACATTGGTTTGATTCAAAGTTTGTACACTGCTTCACTTCGTCAAAGTCCATACATCCTCAGCTGAACCCCATGTCTGTACAACGGCCTCAATCTTCATCTATCTACACTCTGTTTGGATAGTATGGACAGTGGTGGGTCGACCCACCCTTGCTGATGCGTCGACCCATCAGAACATTATTCTTTATAGTAAGCCCACACATTGGTCTTCTTGACTCAAAGTCTATACATCCGGAAATGGGCCAAGTCTATACAGTCTCACGCTCAAATCCTTCAAAGTCCATACATTGGACTGTAGCTTCCACTGTTCATGCCTTGGTCCAAGTCTATACAGTGCACTGTGTAGCCTGTTCGTGTTCAAGCTTGTTGGTGAAGTCTGTACATCGCTCGCTCCTTCAGCTTTCACCAAGTCTGTACAGTGTGAACAGTTCGTCTCAATCCTTCGAAGTCTACACATTCATATGTCTTCTAAGTCTACACATTGCCAAAGTATGTGCAGCCCCAACTCTATACAACCGATTGATGTTGCAGTGTTCACCAAGTCTATACATCGCCTTCAGACCTTCAAGTCTATACACTGCTACAAGAACCAAGTCTGTACATCGGCTTCGCATCTGCAAGTCTGTACATTGGAGTCAGTTCACCAAGTCTATACACTGGACTTTGTTTCACCAAGTCTGTACACTCCACATCTCTTCCTACGCTTGGCCAAGTCTATACACTCTTACCTTTTCCTACATTTTACTGGCTAAGTCTATACATCGCTAAGTCTGCACATTGTCTTCAGCGTTCAAAGCCTAAAGTCTGTACAGCGCAAAGTCTACACATTGGCTCAGGGTCGTCAAGTCTATACATCCACAGTGGACGTTCAAGTCTATACATTAGCCCTAACACTCAAGGTCTGTACACTTGCTGCACTGTACAAGTCTATACACTAGCAATCCTGCTGAAGTCTATACATTGGCTCTAACATTCCAAACTCTGTATAGTCACTCCCTCAGCAAGTCTATACACTGGAGTCGTCAGCTGTGAGGATAGCATGTCTGTACACTGGTTCTCATGCATGTTAAACATGAAGTCTGTACACTGCATGGTCTCAACTTGCGTCTCACTGAGGATCCATACACTGTAAAGTCTATACAGACTTCATCGTCTTAGAGAGCGTTTCAGGCATCAAGTCCATACATCCGATCATCTCTGTAAGCGTCTCAAGCTGAAGGCTATACATTGGCGCACTGTTCATGCATCAGGTCTCAAAGTCTATTCAACGAGGGCTTCGCATCTTCATGTCTATACATTGGTCGGTGCAAGTGTATACAATGGACGAGTCTGCATAGTGCATATGTTCTAAGTATATACACTGTGTTGCATTACATATTTTTACATCTAAGTCTATACATCTGATAGGCTTATTAATGCATCAGTCTGCAAGTCTATACACTAAGCTCGCATGAAGACTTCAACTCTATACACTCACTCAGTGTACACACTTACTCACTTGCTATTCTTCAAAGTTTGTACATTGCATTTGCATTCACAAGCCTATACATTCTGAAGTCTGCCATTGCTCCCTCATTCAATGAAGTCTGCACATTGCTGAATGTTCTTCAAGTCTGAACAGCGGATGTCTTCATATGTGAAGTCTATACACTGCATGCTCACTCAACTAACTCTATATACTCATTTGTTAACCTTCAACTCTATACACTCGATTGTTAACTTCAAAGTCTATTCACTCAAGCTGCAGGTTGACTGTACACACTTTGTTAACACCTGAACCAAGTATATACATCCAACTGATATCTACTTATGTCTGTGTGGCAGGTACTGTTCGAGAAGCTGAAGGCACGTGATCCAAGGACCTGAGATGCTGACACGTGGCCAAATACCTGGGCGGGAAATGTGGAGGCCACACGCGCCCAGTGCTGCCTCTGCTCGAGCTGCTACAAAAGGGAGTCTCGGTTGTCTGAAGGAAAGAGATCGAAGCCTTGAGAGCAATAGCAGAATAGCAGAAGTGCAGAAGTACTGAGAGTTCGATCCAGCAGAAGAGAAGAAGAGTTGCAGAGAAGAAGAAGAGAAGAGAAGAGACAGAGAGAGCATGCGAAAGAAAAAGAGTGAAGAAGCAGGGAGTTCGTAGAGAAGAAATGGGAAAAGCTTGAAGATATGTCCTCAGGTGTTTGGATCAAATCTAAGCCAGACCTGCTCCCTTGAGAGCTACATTACTTGTATTTCGTTTCCAGCTTTTGGAGCTGTGCTTTTTCATCCTTTCTTATTTTCCTTTTTTATCTTTCCATCTTTGTTCTTCCGATTGGCCTGTTGGGGATCGGGTTCCTCCTGTGGTCTCAGGAGAAGGGAGATCTGATCTCCGGTTGCAAGTAGCTGGGAGCTACTTGTGGGTTCCCTCCAGTTTGGAGGAAGGGAGACTTGTCTCCGGTTCTGGGCTTGTGGGTAGCAAGTCCAGGGGTCCCTCCTATCTGGAGGAAGAGAGACTTCGGTCTCTGGTTTCCAAGTGGCTGGGAGTCACTTGGGGTGACCCTCCGGTTGGGAGGAAGAGGGGAGGCTGTTCCCCTGGTCAAGCTGTGTGGCAGCAACTATTCGCAGACTGAGTCTGCTTGGTTCTAGCATTTGCTAGTGAAGCCTCACTCCGGTTGGGAGTGAGGGGTGGATGTAGGTCTGGAGGACCGAACCACCTAAAAATCTATTGAGCTATGGTTTGCTTTGTGTGCTTGCTTCCGCTAGATGCTTGGATAGGCGCGCTCCATGTGTTTGCTCATAAGTTTAATTGAATTTGCTTCATTCTGTGATTGCGTCTAGCATCTGAGTTTTTATTTGGGCATTATTCGTAGAAGGATACATTCACCCCCCCTCTGTATCCGGGCCTAGCACACTAACATTTTATCAGGTATCTAGAGAGATATCGAGGCTTTTGTGAAGGGTTAGCAAGTTCATTCTTCATTTCTAGCATCTTATTTCAACCTTCGATTCAGGTAGGTTTAACAGGGCAAACTCTAATTAACTTATATGATGTAATCAGCATCGTTTTAGCTTTCATTCAGAGTAGAAAGCCCTAAAATTCATGAAGCATGTTTAGAGAATTTCTGCTCGTAGTAACAGCATGTTTATACCTAGTTTTTGATGTGTTCATCCGAGTTGATTTCTGATTTCGAAGTATTAATCCTGATCCACATGAACCATATCATATATGGTTGGATTCAGCATTAAGTTAGCTTTCTTTTGATATAAGAAGCCCCAAATTCCATTGCATATAGTGAGAGAAATATATGATTTAGTAGAGGCATGTCAAGAACTAGGGTTTCTTGTGTTCATCATAGAATAAGTTGTGTTTTAATTGATTTTTGTTGAAATTCGTATTTTAAATCTGTTGTATTATGACCCTAGTATGTATATTAAGAACCCTAGACCATGTGGTTAGGATCCCAACCCATTTAGACCCAAAATGGGTGAGTTCATGCGTTTTCAGGAAGCCCCGGCCGGTTCTGGGCTTGCAGGGGTCGACCCCAGGGGTCGACCGATCACCTGGCAGCCCAGGCCAGCCCGAGGGTCGACCCCAGGGGTCGACCCATTCGGCCCAGTGCGAGGGTCGACCGAAAGGGTCGACCCATGCTGCTGGATTTTGTGGGGGTAGACCCCAGGGGTCGACCCATCCAGCACCCAGCAAGGGTCGACCCATAGGGTCGACCCATAGGGTCGACCCATTCTGTAGGATTTATGGGGGTGGGGTCGACCCATGCATCAGGCAGACCCCATTTTTACAGGGGTCGACCCCAGGGGTCGACCCAGGTACCAAAAACCCAGTTTTTATCGTTCTTCGACCCGAGGATCGATTCGGATCATTAGGGGATCGACCCATTTAACTTAGACCAATTGAAAATTATATTCTAGAAGAACCAGTGACCTATTCAGGAAACCTTATGATTTCAATTTGCATTGGTTCCTACGTTCTATCATGGTGTAAAAACATGCCGTTTATCATTTTCATTTCAACACATACATTGGTTAAATAGAAACCCACATGAGTATTGGTTAATGGTATAACTAAATTGCTGTTAATATATGCTATTTCACTCCTGTGTGAGTTTCTTCTTTGCCTTATCATCTTGAATCATCATTTGGTAAAATGGTTTAATGCAAATGGTAATGGATAATCCTTGATATATTAATTGGTAATTAGGATTTAATTGATTGTTAAGTTGTTGTTTTAGTCATTATTACCCAGTAAAAATGGATTTCTTACACACCTGAACGGTACACTGTCAGCCGTTCTTTTTTGACCTCACGGACCAAGCTTTGGTCCAGTTCTTGTAATGCGGCACCGAAGTGACCGTATAAACCGAGTTTTTAATTTGAATCCAAGGACATGTTAGTCCTTAATTCTCGTACTTATGACAGTAATTCCTCTGATTAATTTTCCATTAAAAATTGACTGAATGTCTGGACGGGTGGGACTTTGGACCCATTAAAATCAATGCCATCGCATCATAGGGGCACGGTCTGGTCCAGGGGAGAGCGCCCGAAAAATTATTGAGCCCATGGGATGTTAATGACATGGTGGGGCATTGCACCGAATACTTGACTTGCTTGTTGCGTCTATGACAAAAATCTCTTGTTACTTGTTACTTGATCGTGTTTGAATGGATGTTAAATTACTTGCTTGATTGGCCAATTCTTTACTACTGTCTCTTGTTATATCTCCTATTGTAAATTCTTGTACTTGTTATCATGTTAATTCTTGATATCACATATTTCTTGACCTTGTAAGATCTTGTTATTACTGTTGTTTCTTTATATCGTTAACGTCTTTATTTCTTTTTAGCATGACATATCAAAATGTAATTAACTTGTTAATCATGTAAACTTGCCTGTTATTTCATACTGAGCATCAGCTCATAGTTGTGTTTCCCCCCTTTCCAGGCTTTTCAAGTGACGCACTTACCGATGGGGAAGGGCAGGAGTGATGTCTTGAGCGTATCAGTTCTAGTGTGTTAGCAGTGTTATCTTACTCTTAGTGGTGCTTTGGAGAGTATTTAAGTTTCGGTTATGTTTTTGAGGTTTAGTGGTTGTTATCCCAGTTGTAATAAGTTGATTTGAGATTATTGTATCAGTTGTGGTTTGTTTAATGATCACTTAGTTATTCCCTTTGCATAGCACTTGTGTATATTTAGATTAATTCTCTCTCTTGCCAGCTTGTTTCTGACTGTACGTCCCGATATTCCGCGTCGGGGCGTGACACCCACGAAATTCCCATCCCCCACCCCTTTCCATTCTCTATATAAGCCTATGTATAGTGTCATTAGAAGAATTAATGAAGAATTAAGCATTTTTACCAAGAGCAAGCCCAAGGGGGACCCCTTGTGTCTCTCCTCTCCCCCTTGCAGCAGTGATTACTGCCCATTCTAGGGTGTGAAGCCCTCATCTTAGTGTGACTCCAAGATCTCCAACCTCTGCTGGATGCGACTTCTGGCCGCCGCCTTCCGTTCGTGCCGCCATCGCGCTGCCACCGCCATCGCCGAAGTTCTGTCTCCATCAAGACAGAACCTCTTCTCCAAAATTTTATCTTTTGTTCTTGTTGTCTGTTTGAGCCCTAATTTTGAGGGTTTGTTCTGTCCATCTCTCTTAACCTCCAGTTCAAGTTTCGTGTCATTTGGAAGTCATTAAGTATTTTTCCCATATTTTTGTTTGTCCCCTCAATAATCTACCTTTTTGCAAATCTACGAGACAGAGTCACCTTGTCGCATTTTCCCCACCACCCTACAAATTTTCCAAAAAACTCAACAAATTACTCAGTGTTCCACACATATATCCCCTTCCACCATAATTTTTGTGGAGTCTATAAAAATCATTTTCCCTTTGGTCAGAGGTCAGTTTCAGGCAGATCACTTGCTGCCCAAAGTGTCTGTCAGTTCGAGTCAGAAACAGAAACAGTCAAACAGTCATTTTCATTTTCAATCCGTCCATTGGATGGAGCTGTCAAAATTATATGTTGTAGATCTATGAGTGCTCTTTCCAACGGTACCAGCCACACCTCCATCGGCCTCCGGATCTGAGCGTCGTAATTCGTGTTGCCGAGGCCTGCAGATCTATTTCTTGTGCAGGTCCGAAATTACAATCCAGAAGATATTCAGAAATAAATATCAAAAATCAAATTCAGGAGCCGCCTCTTCAGGGAGTCGTTCCGGGACGCCCTGCCATTGTCCCAGCCAAGCGGTGCCTCCGGAAGATCTCAGGAAGGTGACGTTCCGTTGGAAACCATTGCTTGCTGTCCAGTGAGTCAGCAACCGAGTTGGCGCAGCACCGAGTTGGAATAGTGCCGAGTCAGACCAGCAAGCCGAGTTCATGCTATACGCACCTCCAGATTGCTGCCCGTCAACCCAGGGTCGGTCCTCCCAGGCCCCACTTGTAGCCCTTTACCTTCCTGCATGGCGTGGGCAATAGATTTCACTGTTGAAATTAACTTTTACCGTTGTTACCGGGAGTTACCGTACTTGGCCGGGAACGTCTTCCCCATGTTCGCAGCGTGGAGGTACACTCGCTACCCCTCCTCGTAGGCTTTGCTTTACTCGTATTTATTCGTTTATGCCGCTGCTTGTGATAGGTTATTAGCCCGTTATATCAATTGTATCACCGCTGCGAGAGAGTGAGTGTAACCCGTCCCATGACTCGAGCCGAGTTAACGCGGTAAGGCCGATACCCGAGACTCACTGCCAGTTTCTCAACCGCACACGGTCCATGTCTTCCCTCGCTAGGGACGCCCGCGAGCTAGAGTCCCAGGTCGCATGTCCGTCCCACATCAATTTGGTATCAGAGAGAGTTTGAGTCTAGGGTGTCTAAAAAAAAAGAGTGTCATTTACGTCTAGTCATCGTCTAAGTCGTTCTAGGTTTCATTTCATCCCAATAACCCGGTATATAAAAAGGTGTTGTCCGAACGTTAGGCTACGCCTATCGGGAAGGCCGCACACTTACGCGAGTGATCTTCGGATCGATTAACTCCGCCACGTACCGAGTCTTGGTGTCTTGTCCTTAGTGTGCATGCATTCCAACCTTGCATAGTCGGTCTAGTGTCTTGTCCAAGTGTTGGCATGTCCATTCATTAGTGTCCCCGTGTCTCATGGACGACCAAGGGGCCGCATCTTCTGCATGGTGGCGATACTATCTAAAATGGAAGGACCACCCGAACCACCCCAAAAGGCCGATACCCGAGACTCATTGCCGGTTTCTCAACCACGCACGGTCCACATCTTCCCTCGCTAGGGACGCCCGTGAGCTAGAGTCCCAGGTGGCGTGTCCGTCCCGCATCAATTTGGTATGCTCAAGGATGGCTTGGTCCCACCTCCTTACCCATCCATAGACCCTACCCTACCTTTGGTGCCCGTCAACTCCTACCATACTACATTCCGATCTAGTCACCATGTTGATACATTAGGTGACCTTATTCTTGGTTTAGGTTGGCAATGGAAGTTGACACATTTATTGGCCCGAGGCTTCGACCAACCCACTAGTCGTAGCTTCATCCATCCGGCCATAGGGTCCATTACCTCCGTATGCACCGTGGGTTGTGTCACTACGGAGATCCTCTTATTCCTCCCCATGTCGGCCGAGCCCGACTTCACTCCCTTTTGCCCAAGGGAGGAATCTTATTTTTTTCCCATGACCACCGTCTCATTCACCATGATGGATGAAGGTGACTACTTACACCTTCAAGAATTTCACAATTGGGACCGTGTCATATGGGAGTCCATCTCATGGGGTCATACCTTATTTGACCCTTTTGACCCCTTCACTAGTGAATCTCCCGTGCTATCATCTTCACTCCACTTTTTCCGCGGAGTTCACTATCACACCTTTTCCACTCAGACCAAACAACATCCACATAGCAATAGGTCCGAACCATCATTTGTGGGGAATGAAGACTTTGGTTCCCCCGGCCCTCCGAAACCATCCGAACCTCCCGGACTTCCCACATCCAAGCCCAATATCCATGAGTGGTGCATCGTAGGATGTCTAGGAGTTCCCCATGGCGCTAACCTCCGGTTACGTCAAGTGCATGCATGGCACATATTCAGGTGTCCTGGTCCTCCATCGCCTCTGCGTAGGTCGGACTAACATTAGGTTTGTTTAGGGTCATGTGTGAGTCTTTGTTTCGTCTGGTATGTTTGTCGAGTGTATTGTGTGTCTGTGCATACATCGAGTCGAGTCGGTCCTTTGTACGCTCGCGTTGTCAGTCCCTTTCGAGTGCGAGACTTGTCGGACTTTGGGATCGGTTCTACCTCACATATCGGATCTAGTAACATAAAGGGACCCAGCGGTGATTCCTAGTGAGTCTTCGAGCCGCCTTCTCCTCTTTTGAGAGTGACCCCACCCCAGAGTGTCCACCTCTAGCCTTATACCCACAGCAGTGTGTGCATATCGAATCTATACGGGATGAGCATGTGTCGATTACTTGGAGTGGAGCGTACTCCGCGCTTCCAGGTTCGATGACGGATCCGCCGGAGCTACTCGAGCAGCTGCACCCCTACTCGACGGGGTCGAGTTCTTCCCACGTAGAGAGAATTGATGGGAATCAACACCAGGCACTAACTTTTATTTTTGTATTTGTGTCCTTTAGTTTGCTTTTATATCCTTGGAAAAACACATGTGCAATTGTAAGGCTTTATAAGTCACTTTGTCATTCCTTAGGATTCTTTGGGTTTTTGTGCAAAAGTCTAGTAGGACCATCAAGGGGCCCCCATACCCTTTCCCATTGGTCCACCTAAGCCCTAGGGGTCCATGTGGGGCTAGTCAAAGGTCCAAGATGGGCTTCTAGATGGTTTGACATTCAAAGGGGACAAATGGACTAAAAAGTCCAATATGCCTTCATTCCTTTCAAAGGAGTGTCCCCTCCATATGTAATTTATTTATTTTAAGTTTTTGACCACATGGGGGAAGAAAATGGCCTCTCTCTCTCTCGAAAGTCCCATCCCCCACCCCTTTCCATTCTCTATATAAGCCTATGTATAGTGTCATTAGAAGAATTAATGAAGAATTAAGTATTTTTGCCAAGAGCAAGCCCAAGGGGCACCCCTTGTGTCTCTCCTCTCCCCCTTACAGCAGTGATTACTGCCCATTCTATGGTGTGAAGCTCTCATCTTGGTGTGACCCCGAGATCTCCAACCTCTGTTGGATGCGACTTCCGGCCGCCGCCTTCCGTTCGTCCCGCCATCGCGCCACCACTGCCATCGCCGGAGTTCTATCTCCATCAGGACAGAACCTCTTCTCCAAAATTTTATCTTTTGTTCTTGTTATCTGTTTGAGCTCTAATTTTGAGGGTTTATTCTGTCCATCTCCCTTAACCTCCAGTTCAAGTTTCGTGTCATTTGGAAGTCATTAAGTATTTTTCCCATATTTTTGTTTGTCATCTCAGTAATCTTCCCTTTTGCAGATCTACGGGACAGAGTCACATTGTCGCATTTTCCCCAACCCCTTAAAAATTTTCCACAAATCCCAATAAATTACTCAGTGTTCCACACATATATCCCCTTCCACCATAATTTTCGTGGAGTCTAGAAAAATCATTTTCCCTTTGGTCAAAGATCAATTTCAGGCAGATCCTTTGCTGCCCTGTGTGTCTGTCAGTCCGAGTCAGAAAATGAAATAGTCATACAGTCGTTTTCATTTTCAATCCGTCCACTAGATGGAGATGTCAAAATTATATGTTGTATATCTATGAGTGCTCTTTCCAACGGTACCAACCACGCCTCGATCGGCCTCCGGATCTAAGCGACGTAATTCGTGTTGCCGAGGCCTGCAGATCTGTTTCCTGTGCAGGTCCGAAATTACAGTCCAGAAGATATTCAGAAATAAATATCAAAAATCAACTTCAGGAGCCGCCCTTCAGGGACTCGTTCCGGGACGCCCTGGCATTGTCCCAGCCAAGTGGTGCATCCGGAAGATCTCAGGAAAGCGACGTTCCTTTGGAAACCGTTGCTTACTGTCCAGTGAGTCAGCAACCAAGTTGGCACAGCACCGAGTTAGAATAGTGCCGAGTCAGACCAGCAGGCCGAGTTCGTGCTGTACGCACCTCCAGATTGCTGCCCGTCAACCCAGGGTCGGTCCTCCCGGGCCCCACTTGTAGCCCTTTACCTTCCTGCGTGGAGTGGGCAATAGATTTCACTGTTGTAATTAACTTTTACCGTTGTTACCGGGAGTTACCGTACTTGGCCGGGAACGTCTTCCCCACACCCGGAGCGTGGAGGTACACTCGCTACCCCCCCTCGTAGGCTTTGCTTTACTCGTATTTATTCGTATATGCCGCTGCATGTGATAGGTTATTAGCCCGTTATATCAATTGTATCACCGCTGTGAGAGAGTGAGTGTAACCCATCCCGTGACTCGAGCCGAGTTAACGCTGAAAGGCCGATACCCGAGACTCACTGCCGGTTTCTCAACCGCGCACGGTCCACGTCTTCCCTAGCTAGGGACGCCCGTGAGCTAGAGTCCCAGGTCGCGTGTCCGTCCCGCATCAGAGATGCCTCACCTTCTGGGCTTGTGTCCGTCAGTTACGAGGCCGATCCAGAACTCATTGATGAGTACGAAGCTATGGAGGAGCCTACCGATGTTCAGGATGCAGTCACTTAGTGGGGTTGATGTCATTGCATAAAGTCTAGGGTTATGCATGAGTCAAATTTGTTTCTTTGTGTGGTTTGTTTTGAGTGGTTTGTTTGTGTGGTTTGTGGTTTGTTAGGGGTCTGCATGTGTCTTGTGCAAGCTTGTTAATGTCAGTCCCGTATGAGTGAGAGGCGAGTATGGGATCAGCTCTACATCTATGCCCCGGATCTAGTCACCTACAGGGACCCAGCGGTGATTCCTAGTGAGTCTTCGAGCCTCCCCCTCCCCTTGAGAGTGACCCCACCCCGGAGTGTTCCACCACTAAGTCTCTTCCCATAGCAGCATGCGCATATCGAGTATATACGGAATGAGCAGGTGACGATCACTTGGAGTGGAGCGTACCCACGCTACTTGGTACGGTGACGGATCCGCTGGAGCTATTCGAGCAGTCGCACCCTTTACTCGACGGGGTCGAGTTCCTCCCACCCGGGGAGAATTGATGGGGACATCAAAGCAAGACCGCTCACATTTTGTTTGCATTTATGTCCTTTTATATTTGTATGTATACCCTTGTGTTATATGGGTACACAATTGTAAGTCTTAGTGGGTTTTTGTGCAAAATGTCAATAGGACCAGCAATAGGGCCCCCAGTCCTTCCCCATTGGTCCACCTAAGCCATGTGGGGCTGGTCAAAATCCTAGGTGGCCTTCTAGATGGATTGACTAGTCAATTGACACATGGGGAGACAAGTGGTTTCAAATTTCAAAGGAGGCTACCTACCTTGTCCCCTTGGTCAAGGGGGCGCCCCCCCTTTTTTTGATCCAATTTTAATTTTTAAAAAAATGCTATTAGAACTAATTAGTTCTATACCTTGTATACCCATCCCCAATCTAGATCTGAGGGCATTTTGAGTCATTTTCCATTTATTATATAAGGCTTGTATTTTCATTTTGTATGAATTAAAGAGAAGAAAAATTATGTAAGCTTGGAGCTTGGTGCGCCCCTCCCCTCTCTCCCTCTGGTTCCTTCCTCCTCCTTTAGCATTTCAGGGTATAGAACCCTTCTATCTTAGCCCCTCTATCTCTTATTTCTATCTCTGCTGCTGTCGCCGCCGTTCGTGCCGCCATCGAGCCGCCACGAAGCCGCTTCCGAAGTGCTGTCCAGGTTCTATTTTGCTGGACAGAGGGTTACTCTGAGAATTTTAGCTCCCAACTCCTACATCATCTGGAGCTAAGATTTTCAGGGTGAGTTCTAGAGGTCATCACCACATCCCAGAAAAAGTGAAAAAAATTGTAGCCCCCATTTTATATTTTTCCATTTTCATGCTTCCCAATCCATCAGTTCTGTCTGCAGTCTGTCCAGTGTTACAGTCACTCTGAGTTTCCCCCTTTCGACCCACTTCTTGATTTTTGTTTGAATCCTCAAATTTATTGGAGGTTCTGTCCACCATCCCCATCCTCCACAAATTTTCTTCGAATTTTAAAAGCCCTCTACCTATTTTTAGAAATTGTGTCTTTCCCCCAAATTCAGTTTTGTTTCTACTGTCCAGATCCGACCACCCGGTGCTATAAAATCATTTTCCCCAGTCAAATCTCCACCAAACCTTTCATAAGATATATCCTCGGTTTCTCAACCGTGCACATCCGTACGCTTCCCTCTTTAGGGGCGATCGCGAGCTTGCTTAGAGTCCGAGGGTCGCATATCCATTGGTCTCGAGTCCGTGGTCCGTTCCGCATCAAGGTGGTTCAGGGGCATCTCCGTCTGTGGCGTCAGTGGCAGATTTGTCGTCCATTGGATCGAAGCTCAAGAAGTTGTTCAAGGAAGTTGGGTTTATCAGGAGGTGTCAGGATCGCAGGGAGTCAAGGCAGTAGTCAGCGAGCAGTGTTCAACAGCCTACTCCATTCCAGCGCTAGAGTTCAGTGAGTGGTTCTCGGGGTGGGTGTCCTCGGTGCGGCGATTCTCATCCAGGTAGGCAGTGCTCAGTGCCCGTGGTTTGCTGCAGGTGCGACCAGCCAAGGCACATGGCACGTGACTATCCACAGAGACCGCATCGGCCGCATGAGTTCCAATAGTTGTAGCAGTTTCAGCACCAGTAGTTTCCACCACAGCCGCAGCAGTACCAGCAGCAGGGTCAGTTTCCGCAGTTGACTCGATCGGCCACCGTAGAGAGGTAGAGATCCCGAGGCCGAGTTACTCACATGACCAGAGCAGAGGTTGAGGCGTCGCAGTTGGTGGAAGGTACTATTCCAATTATGGGTTGTATGGCTCGAGTTTTGTTTGATTCTGGTGCGTCCCATTCGTTCATTTCGGAGGATTTTACTCAGAGTGCCAAGGAGTCGGCTACTGAGGTGTCTTGTGATCTGGCAGTGGAGTTGTCTACTGGTGATTTCATGCTCACCCCATATTTCCTTGAGAAGGTGCCTGTGTGGGTGGATGGGCGGAACTTACCAGCCAGGCTTTATGCATTGCCGCTTCATGACTTTGATGTGATCTTGGGCATGGATTGGCTCGAGGCCCATCATGCCATGGTAGATTGTGGCTCAAGGAGGGTCTACTTCCGCCAGCTTCGTGGACCCACGTTCTATTTCCAAGGTATCCGATCATCCTCCTCCAGTTTTCTTATTTCGACCATTAAGGCTCGTAGATTGCTTGATGCGGGGTGTCAAGGTTTTTTTGCTTCTGTAGTTTTAGTCAATTGATAGTGTCCGGATGTGGGGGATATTCCGATCGTGTGCGAGTTTTTTGATATTTTTCCCGAGGAGTTGCCAGGGTTGCCATCGCAGCGAGAGATTGATTTCGTGATTGAGGCGGTACCGGGTACAGCGCCTATGTCGAAGGCCCCTTACCGGATGGCACCGACTGAGTTGAGAGAGTTAAAGGCGCAGTTCCAGGAGTTGCTGGCCAAGGGGTACATTCATCCTAACGTTTCCCCTTGGGGTGCGCCCGTGTTGTTTGTAAAGAAAAAGGATGGTAGTCTGAGGCTGTGCATTGACTACCGGCAGTTGAACCAGGCGACTGTCAAGAACAAGTATCAGTTGCCTCGGATTGATGACTTGTTTGACCAGCTTCAGTCGGCCCAGGTGTTTTCGCGGATCGATTTGAGGTTAGGTTATTACCAGCTGCGGATTCGAGAGTCTGATATTGAGAAGACTGTGTTTCGCTCGAGGTATGGGCATTATGAGTTCTTGGTGATGCCGTTTGGACTCACCAATGCCCCCACGGCATTTATGGATTTGATGCATAGGGTGTTTCATTCGTATCTGGACCAGTTTATGGTTGTGTTCATAGATGACATCCTCGTGTATTCGCGGTCTATTGAGGAGCATGTGCATCATTTGAGGGTTATGTTGCAGACCTTGCGTCATCACCAATTATATGCCAAGCTGAGCAAGTGTGATTTCTGGCTTCATGAGGTGCACTTTCTGGGGCATGTGATTTCTAGTGATGGTGTTTCCCTGGACCCGGCCAAGGTCGAGGCTGTGGTGCAGTGGCCGAGGCCGAGTTCTGTCACGGAGATTCGGAGCTTTTTGGGGCTTGCAGGTTATTAAAGGAGGTTCATCCAGCATTTTGCTCGTATTGCGGCCCCGATGACTAGACTTACGCAGAAGGATGTGCCGTTTGTCTGGACGGAGGAGTGTGAGCAGAGCTTCGTGGAGCTGAAGAGATTGCTCACGACTACTCCAGTGTTGGTATTGCCTTCTGGATCGGGAGGTTTCGTGGTGTATACAGACGCTTCCAGGGTAGGTTTGGGTGCCGTGCAGATGCAGCATGGTAGGGTTGTGGCATATGCATCTCGATAGTTGAAGCCACATAAAGAGAACTACCCCACTCATGATCTTGAGTTGGCAGAGGTGATTTTCGCTCTGAAGATCTGGAGGCACTATCTGTACGGCGAGAAGTTCGAGATGTTCACTGACCATCAGAGTTTGAGGTATGTGTTTACCTAGAAGGATCTTAACCTCAGGCAGAGGAGGTGGATGGAGCACATGAAGGATTATGATTTTACTCTGTCGTATCAGCCTGGCTGGATGAATGTCGTGGCTGATGCCTTGAGTAGGAAGGTGGTGGTCAGTTAGATGTTGTTGAGGAAGTTGAGGTTATGGGAGTAGGTGCCGGCCATGACTTTTTGGCTCAAGATCCCTCAGGATCAGGGTTCGGCTGTTCTCGCAAGCTTGACTGTCACGCTAGCTATTCATCGTCAGGTAACTGAGGCTCAACGTTCGGACCCCAAGCTACCTCAAATTTTGTCGATGGCCGAGGTGGAGTTTGGTGAGGATGAAGTTGCGAGGTTCAGAGGTAGGTTGTACGTCCCAATCGAGGAGCAGGTGAGGCATACGGTATTACGGGAGGCTCATGGGAGCTGGTATGCCGAGCACCCCGGATCGGCGAAGATGTACCAGAACCTGAAGAGGCAGTTTTGGTGGCCTGGGATAAAGAGAGATGTTATAGAGTTTGTGGTCAGGTGTTTGACCTGTCAGTAGGTGAAGGCAGAACACTAGCGACCGGGTGGTACACTTAGCCCTTCGAGATTCCCGCGTGGAAGTGGGACCACGTGACCACTAATTTCGTGGTGGGATTGTCGAGGACATTCAGTGGGCATGATAGTATTTGGTTACTGGTGGATAGACTGACGAAGATGGCTCGGTTGTTATCGATCAAGGTCAGTTGGAAGGTGCATCGCTTGGCCCGTTTGTATATGGAGCGGATCGTTCCGTTGCATGGAGTTCCCATCTCCATTGTGTCTGATCGTGATCCGTGCTTCACTTCGAGATTCTGGAGGAGTTTCTAGAGAGCTCTAGGCATGGAGTTGGCTTTTAGCTCGGTGTACCATCCTCAGTCGGACGGTCAATCCGAGAGGACCATCCAGACTTTGGAGGATATGTTAAGGTCATGCTGCCTAGAGTGCCAGGGGAGTTGGATCCACCATTTACCGTTAGTGGAGTTTGCCTACAACAATGGCTATCATTCGAGCATTGGTATGGCTCCGTACGAGGCATTGTACGGGTGACCTTGTCGGACTCCGCTTGATTGGTTCGAGGTGAGAGAGCGTGTCGTGATAGGACCGAATTTAGTACAGCAGTGTACTATGGTAGTGCATCTGGTTTGGCAGAAGATGTTGGCAGCCCAGAGCTGACAGAAGAGCTATGCCGATCAGAGGAGGCAGCCCCTCAGCTTCGCTATGGGAGATCAGGTGTTTTTGCGAGTTTCCCCCATGAAGGGTGTAATGCGCTTCGACAGGCGTGGGAAGTTGAGTCCCTGCTACATTGGTCCTTTCCTCATTGTCGAGCGTATTGGTGAAGTTGCTTATCGGTTGCAGTTACCTCCGGAGGTATCTTCTCTGCATGATATGTTTCATGTGTCTATGCTGCGGAGGTATATGCCTGATGATTCTCACGTTCTGGCGGATGCCGTTTGGCCCGAGGTGACCCCAGACTTGTCCCTTTCGGAGTACCCCATCTACATCGAGGATCGGCATGAGTAGCGCCTGCGGAACAAGGTTATCCCTCTGGTTATGGTAGTTTGGCAATCTCACTCCGGTGGTGAGGCGTCGTGGGAGCGTGAGGATGAGATACGGTAACAGTATCCTTATTTGTTCGGGTGAGTCTTTTCCCCTATCCCCGTGCCTTGTCCTTAATTTTGAGGATGAAATTTATTTAAGGGGGGAGCGCTATAATGTCCCGAAATTTTTAGATATTTGTCGGATCCGGATCCGTGAGTTTCGGATCACTTTCGGGGGTCTCGCAGCTTATTTTGTGGTTTAAACGTGTTTTTCCCTGACGAACCTACGGAACGCCATAGCGGGCGAACCGTTGTGTTCTCTTCCTCCGGGACTGTACCAGTGCGTTGAGTGTGTTCCGAGGATCGTGGAAATGATTTTTCCTAAATTTTTGTATTTTTGGAATTTTCTAGCTTTTCTATAAATAACCATTTCTTTTCCTTTTCTTTTTCTCATTTTCTTCTTTCTTCTTGTGCTTCTTCGTTCTCCTTCCCGTGAGCGCACCGCGACACCTCCCTCTCTCCCCTTTGAGCTCGTGGCATCTTCCTCCTCCAGCGACAGGCGGTGGACGATGGCAGCGGTACGGTGACAACGGTGGTGGTGAGAGGAACGCGACGATACCCACTTTACGGCGTGGGAGAGGCGTTCTTGTTCGGCTAAGGTTTGGAGATCGGCGGTGATCCGACGAGTTTCGGCATTCCTTGAGGTAGAGGGATGGATCCTTTCACACTTTACTGCTTTCCCCATGATTTGTAGGCCGAGGCGAGGCCGAGAGGGGTGTTTTTGAGCTGGGAGGGCAAAATTCCATGATTTTGGGTTGAGCACTGGATCTCCCGTTTTGCGGCGTTTTTAACCGATCTAAGGGCGTAGATGCATGCTAGGTTGGTTGGGGGAGGATTCCCCTTTGTTTCCCCATCATCGGGTGATGATCGGGGCGTGGAATAAAATTTTTAGGGTTTCCCGCCGATTTCACGCTCGGGACGACCTAGCGGTCTTTCCAGTGACTGCTAGGCTCCCTTTGGCGGTCTTAGGGAGACCGCTAGGCGGTTTTGAACATCGGTAGGGCCATGCGGCCCTCCCGGGGACCCCTAGGGTCATGGTGGCGGTACCGCGATAGACCGCTACCCTTGGGTTAGCAGTCATCAGACGACCGTTTTCCCCGTTTGACGGAGCACCCGTGGGGTGCGTGATTCTGACCGTTGGGGGTCACGTGCTGCCTAGCAGTCATGGTGATGACCGTTTAAGGCTGCCTTGTGGTACAAGGAGGACCGCTAGGCTGGGTTTAGCGGCTTGGCGATAGACCATTTGGCCCCTCATATCCCATTCCTTTGCGGTCCTGTAGAGGACTGCTTGGCTCCTCCTTGGGGTCTAGAAGAGGACCGCTAGGCCCCTTGCAGTCCAGAGAGCGACCACAAGGCTAAGGGGCAGTCCTGCGAGGACTGCCACTCGGTTTCCTTTCGATCGGTGGTATCCGTGAGTTGAGTCATACCTCCGGTGACACGTCCACTAGTCGTAGCGTTCTTACGGCACGCATATGCTGACCCACCAGGGAGTGGTGGAGCGGCTTACCCGAGAGAGACAATTTTTAGGCTGGTTTCCGTAGGGCCCCTTGCCTTTGCAGCCCGAGTCCGGCTGGGGGGAAAACTGGCTAGAGGACCCGACCTAGATCAGTTGGTCTGTGTGTGCACGCGTAGTTGGGGGCAGAGGACACGCACTGACGAGCGTGACCCCAGCTAGTCTTTGTTTTGAGTTCTTGGTTACTGTTGTGTGTCTCAGTCTCCACCTGGGACGTTGTAGGGAGACACTTGAGGCGCGGTGTAAGACATCAGGGGATGCATCCAGCTTTGCTTCTAGTGGGTGGTGCTCCTGTCTCCGGGCAGGTATGAACTTCTTTTTCTGCCGGTTGAGGTTGGTTGACTTGGTACGGTTAGTTGTAGGGAGTTTTTCCGTTTATTTATTACTACTTGCTGCTTCTATGGTACTACTGTTAGGTAGTGTTACCTTCCGCGGTTCTTTGCGCCTTGTTGTCGTTTTCCCCGTAGTGCAGTGGGGGTCCAAGGGATCCCTATTGGGCCAATGAAATGAGGCTCACCCCTACTTTTCAGGTGAGGTAGGGTCGTCGAGAAGCGCGGTGAAGTTTTAGCGTGGTTCAAGTAGCCAGGGTTAGTCGCCAGTCTACCAGAGCCGTGGTATGCCCCCTGTACTTGTACTTTTCTTTCTGTTGATAATACTTAATTTGGACATGAGATACACTGGACCTTGTAGCAATTTAGTTATTTATCTTATTCTGTGCAGTTTATTTCGATTATTGTGCTATCTCTGTAGTTATTTCACCTTCTCTTGTATTCCCACACCATCCTTTTAACCCTTCCGAGTCTTCGGGCTCATAGGTGGTGGGCCGAGATTCGAGACGCACCGGTTCCTTTCCGGTCCTCGGATCTCGGGTCGTTACAATATCTATTTGGTCTGTCATTAAAAGGCCCGGCTCGGGATTGGTTCCTTTCAATATCGGAAGACCATGTTGTGAATTTTGAAGTGGTTCAAGAGAAATTCATCCAGCAGTATCGGGGCTAGGTTGGGCCCAAGTACTCCATCGTGGATCTGGACCATGAGAAGATGAAGCCCGACTAGGAGTTCTGCGCCTTTGCCGACCGCTGGCGTCGCTTGGCCGTGCAAGTCCCTGGGCACATTCCGGAGGGAGAGCAAATCAAGAAGTTAATATCCAATGCAACGCCAGAGTACCGGTTCATCTTAGCCCTTAATGATATTACCTCCTAGCAACAATTATACATCCGAGCTCACTTCATTCGCCAACAAATCCAAGGTTCCCTTGACTCCGAGTCTTCTTCACATGCCACGCCCACTTACACCTCGCCATCTATGTCTACCCCTTATGCACCCTCCATGAGTCAACCTTTCACATCTATGATGCGGGACGGACCACGGACTTGACTCCGAATGGATATGCTATCCTCGGACTCTAAACAAGCTCGTGATTACCCCTTAACGAGGGAAGCGTCGGATGTGCGCGGTTGAGAAATCGGCAAGAGCTAGGGTGGTCAGCTCTCTCTCGTGCCCGGATCGAGTCACGGGACGGTCACTCTCTCTCTCGCAGCAGCGATGATACAACAATATATATCGAGCTAACGGCCCTACAACATGCTCTCTAGCAGCGGCATAAGAGATATATATGAATAGGGCAAATGCCGAGTAAGGGAGCGAATACGATACCTCCACGCTCTCGGCGTGGGGAAGACGGACCCGGCCGAACTCGTACTCCCGGACAGTTAATACACAACAATTACAGAAGTGAATATTTCTGCCCACTCCACCCAGGGAGGTAAAGGGCGACACAATGGGGCCCGGGAGGACCGATTTCTGGTTGACGGGCGGCTTCTCGTGTAGCTTCGGCAGCACACGTACTCACGACCGTGGGGCCCGCGTGCTGACCGGAGGGGCCGTGTGGGACCCTGTGGCACCGCTGTAGTGGGGGACGCCCGTAGGAACGCTCCCTAGGATGGCGGCGCGCTGGAACGTCGGTCAGAAGCCGGGCGGCTCCGATCGGCACCCGTCAGAAAAACTTCCCACGGATCTGCAACTTCTGTTTTCAGGCTCGTGCTCCGGCGAGAGCTGCGACCAATCCCGATGTCAGATCGACGATCAGGAGGTACCGTTGGAAAGATCTTTCAAAATTCTTCAGGATAGAACTAGAGAGAGAAGCTGGATCTTCACGGATCTGGGCCTTAACTATTTTTGAAGCTACTGTTGTACAGTACCCGAACTCTCAGAACAGCAGGGAGTTTTCCTGAGAGTTGCCTTTGACCGTGAAGTAGATGTCCGATTCAGCTCCTGATCTCTTTATTAAAGTTGTAGAGAGTTGAACAAGGAAAACGGAAATAATTTTTGTGGAAGGATTGGTGGAGGTTACGATTTGTTATGGATTTTGGACTGACTGGTGGTCAGATCTGGAAACGGGCTGACAGAACTGTTGATGGTTCGGAAAGGGAATTTCTAAAATTGGAGGTGGAGGGGATGGTGGACAGAACTCCCAGTAAATTTGGGAGCTCCTGAAAAAATCAAAATGAGGTCCGAAGACTAGAAACTTAGGGAGGAAGTGGATCTGGACAGAAAGCAGCCAGATCTGAAATGAAATGGGGAATGAAAATGGAAATTTGAATTTCGGGATCTGGAGACCAAACCAATTTTTGTGAGAGCTGGAGGGGAACTCTGGAACACGCCCTCAAAATCCCAGCTCAAAAAGATCTTGGAGTGAGGATCAAAAATTCGTGGAAGCAGCTACTGTCCTAAATGGATAGAACTCCGACGATAGCTTCGCGGCGGCACGATGGCGGCACGAACGGCGGCGGCGGCGGCACAGATGATTACCGGAGGTGAAGAGGAGATGATAGAAGGGATACCACTCTAGAAATGGGGTTGGGGATGAAGAAAACTAGAGGGAGAGAGAGGGGGGGTCGAAATTCTCAGAAGAGTGCTCTTGCACAATGCCTTTTTTTCTCATTCTTCATAATTTTCAAATGGAAAATACAAGTTTTTATATGCTACACATCAAATCCAATCTCCACCATTGGATCTAGGGATGGGGAAGGGATGGCATAGATTAAATGTGACCAACACACAAAAATAATAAAAAAAATTCAAGGGGAACAAGCTTGACATGGTAGGTAGCCTACCTTGGACTTTGAAGTCCAATTGTCTCCCATGTGTTCTTTTAGCATTCAACTCTTCTAGATGCCACCTAGGCAGGCTTGACCAGCCCCACATGGGTGACATGGACCAATGGGAAAGGGGTGAGGGCCCCCTTGCTTGGACCTACTAGAATTTTACATATAAACCCACTAAGACTTATAATTGCGTACCCATTTAACACAAGGGTATACATACAAATATAAAAGGACATAAATGCAAACAAAATGTGGACGGTCTTGCTTCGATGTCCACATCAATCTACCACCTACTCACCCTCCACGAGTCAACCTTTCGCCACATATCTCTCCGTGAGTCCACCTCCCATGAGTCAACCCTCCATGAGTCAACCCTCCATGAGTTAGCCTTCCGCTCCCACGTATCCACATATGTCTTCACCTTCTCCTCCTGTCAAGGGAACACCCCACCCCGAGGAAGTGGATGCCGTCTACATACCCCCTCATCCCGCTCCATATATGTGTCCGCCTAGTCCTTCCACTAGCCATGTGCCATTGCCTACACAACCTCCACAACCTTCTCCTCCATCTCATACCCCTTGGCATCCGCCTTGCCTGAAGCGGGCTCCTCGTTCTCTGTTGCCGGAGTCTTTTACATATATTTTCAAGGCTTTGATAGCCACTCATGTGTTTCATGTCCCTTCGGTTATGCCTTGCCAACCCGCGGTCAGGGATGTGCTTTAGTTTTGTGAATATTATCGCCAGTAGGGGCATTTGGTCGAGGATTGCCCTGAGTTCTAGGATTATGTTTACAACTTGGAAGACAAGAAGAGGCTCGACTGGACCACCATTCACAAAGTTGTTCTACATCTCCGCAGCAAGCAACAGCAGTAACAAGAGCCGCCCAGGCATCCGCCTCTATCTCTACGAGACTAGGGGCACCCCTGTGGTTCTTTATCTAGCAATGCGCCCGCTCCGTCACCTACTCCGTTATCTACTCCATCACCTATTCCATTGCTTATTCCACTATCATCTATCCCATCACCATTTCCCGTCCCGGCTCCATCGCCTTCACCTATCCAAGCCTCCGCTGAGGCTAGCGCCTCCCCTACTCCTTCCGCACCTATTACTGCTCCCAATTCCACTCCCAATGCCGCCCGACGCGTTGTGTCGATACGCCGATAGTGGGCGCCGTGACTTTCCTCTTCATCCTCTCCATCTCCACCATCTCCATTACCTAACCCATCACCACCGCCTTCACCACCTCCTCTCCCAAAAACCCGAGTTCCCTCATCTCCACCATCTTCACCGCCTTTGCCTTCTCCTTCATCACCTTCGCCTGAGCCTGAGCAAGCTCCGCCTTTACCTCTTCCTTCACCCGCATTACCTTTGCCACTACTTGACATCACCATAACCATGGAAACCTCCACGCCATCCGAACCTATTCCCATTCCTTCCACTTCTTCAACCATTTCCACCCCACGGAGCGGGTGTGTGCTACCTTCGGTGCCCCTTGGGTCTGGTCCCCAGGGAGACAATGAGTCAATTCAGGATGATTCAGTGTCGATTCTATATTTCAAGATGCAAGATTTTATTTTCCGGATGCCAATCCTGTTGACACCCGTTTTTTCACCGATAGGTTGAGTCATTTTTCTTGCTCACTCGTGATGATGCCCTGAGTTGACCAACACTCATTGGGGCTATTTTCAAGTGTATTTTGGGTTAGTTTTATGCGTAACCTCCCTCCTTGGTGGAGTCCATATCAATTCAGGGCTTAATGGAACTTGGTTTTGATTAATTGAACATGTTTATGAAAATCAAATGTTCAAGAGCATGAACGGTCCAACATCAGCCGTTCAATGCTGGGGCGGTTGTATACAGACCGTTCATACATTTTTGGTTGATTTCTGAGGATTTTCTGAATTTTCACCAACAGACTTTTGTGCGGCCCCATTAGGCCCGTTCAACTTAATGAACGGGCTGATTTTAACCGCCTATATTTCAGAGTCCTACGCTTGACAGTTTTCTCAGATAATTATCCAATTATTTGAATTATCACCGACAAGGCTAGAACGGCTTGTTGTTGGCCGCGCTACATTTGAACGGTCTCCATGGAGCCGTCCATCTTTCAGAGTCCAACGGCGGGCGTTCCGGTCAGTTCGAGGGATAATTGGGTTTATTTTCTGATTATTTGAATTTCCACCGACGAGCTTGGACGGTCAAAAGGTAACCGTCCAACGGTTGAGCGGTCTATCGTGAGACCGTTCATCCCGTCGATTGCTGAATTTTAACAGATTTTAATCCTTTTATCCATGGTTTTATCCCCAACTGCTTTTATCAATATCTCCGTGGATAATCAACCATTTTGGCTGCTGTTTCGACTGGATGAGAGATAATAATATTATCTATGATTTATCTTCAATAATCTCGTCCCGGAAATGGCTCTAAACCCTAGTTTCGGGACTGGCTTTCTAGGCTCTATAAATAGACCCTAAAGGCCGGACGTCGAAAGAGGGGGGGAGATTTTGATCGACGGCGAAGCCCTGCCGCACTTTTGAGCGACCTAGCACCAAGGTGGGAGGCTCTCTACGTCCATACGAGCCTCCGGTCCAGGGAGTAGTTCATATTTCGAGTCGTTTGCGTTCCCTTATAGTTTTCGTCGTGTCCCTTGCATGCATTGCCTTCTCCCCACGTCCCCCTTCGTTCGCATCATCATGCACACCTCCACCCACGTTTTATCACCCTAGGGGTTTAAAACCCCCCAGGTATTCCCCCTTTCCATTCGTTTATGTTCATTTCTTCTTATGTTGACATTTACTACACCATTCAGTCCTAATCTAGGTATTCTTTTTTGTGTCTTCACGTTGTTTTGTAGGTCAGCACTATAGCAGCACGAGGCCCATCCCCTCTGGCCGGCCGGAGAGGGTGGAGGTGAACCCCTTTAGCGACTTCTGGCGTGGTGGACCTGCGCGGTTCGTTATTAACCGTTCAAGGAGACGTGCGGCCCATTCTGCACCGCCTTGCTTCTTCCTGCGGTCTACGTCAAACCATCCATCATCTAGGAGTGCTTTCTCCCGTGTGTTCTGCAGCGCCCATAGGCGGCCTATCGTAAGATCGTGCGTCCTTTAGGCGGTTCTACATCGACCGTAAATCTCACCGGTGCTGCAGCTAGGCGAGTGTCTCCCCCCTATTTCCAAAGCACGGCGTGTTCATCACGTCTGGCGCTTTGGTGGCGATCATGGTTACTGTCACTTTCCTTTCTCCTCTGGTTGCTTTTCATTTATACATTGTCTGGTTGATCCTTTCATAGCACACCATTCCATTTTAAGATAAAAGAGGAGGAAAAATATATCTACACCCTTCTTTTGTGGCGATCACGGTGGGACGCCTAATGCCCATCGTGCTTTTGAGTTGCTGACCCCCTTTCGTTGTGTAAGTTCTCTTCTTGGAGTGATTTGTAGGTTAGATGCGTTTTCTACCTTCTGGGACGTGCATGGTTCTCCCAGAGCCGTCCATCTTCAGGAGCGGCTGATCATCCACCGTCCATCCCCTGCGACCAGAGCTAGTCCCACTCCTGTTCTCTGTTTCCGATGGTGCATGATATACCGTCCATAATTTGGAGCGGCTGTCATCGAGCCGTTCATCTCTTCGTCACAGGTACGCTTTACTGAGTTTTGATTGTAGGCACGCGGCTGCTGGAAGACCGTTCAGGAGATTACGCGGTTGGGTACAGACCGTTCTTCTGGTATTCTCCTGCCACTGCTGCCTCGTATTTTCAGCACTCTGTGGCTATTCTGCAGTTTTTTCCTGTTATTTTCTCCGTGGTTCATACGGTCCCATACGGACCGTTTTACTGTTTGAGCGGTCGCAGAAGGGCCGTTCATCGGGTGCCACAGTGCACTCACGGTCTATTTTGATTGTCATATTCCATGCAATTTGCTGCTCTTAGTGCTGCTTGTTGATCTCCCCCCTACTTTCTTACCATTGTTGCACCAACGTTTTCTTTATTGCTCATGTGTATGCTTGATCAGTGATTGATAGTTGCTAGGCTAGATTGTGCATGCACTCCGGTGCGCATAGGAGCATCCTTCTCTTCTCATAGTAGTTGCATTCCTACTGAGGTACGGTTTTCTCTCGTCTCCATATTCCTTGGAGCCGACTAAGGACCTTGCTGAGGACCTCCATAAGCCCCTGTGAGCCGTGGATTCCCACACAGACGCCGGGCAGGTTGTACCGCATTCACCCCCAGTCTAGGGTTTGCATCCACGAGTAAGAGATCCTTGTAGAGTCACACAGTTCCTCATTTTCTACCCCAGTTAGGCACCTAGTGGTTGAGAGAACTTATATTTTCGTTAACCCACTAAGGTTCAAAGAGGAAATCATGAGAAATTGACGAGCGTCATTTAATAACTTGATTGCATAATTGGGTGATTCCGCTCTCATCTCTTCCTTCCATTGCATGCTTGTTGTTTGCTTTGTAGGTTTGGTTTGGTTAGGTTTGTCTGTCCTAGTCCTAGGTGTCTTGGTGTATGTGGGGTTGTTTCTTTCCCTCAGGATCACCTCCTAGGGTTAGTTCTTGTTTCCATTCATACTCCAACCCTTTGTTTGATTCATCATCTTCCATGTCGTCATACGACTTCTCTCAGTCTCACGAGAACTCCCTTCCTCGTGGCCTTCTTGAGGACCCACCTAGGGTCGCCCACCTGCAGGGAGGAGAGGGGAATGCCCCTCCACTCCCGACCGTTCTCGACGAGGGTTCCCAACCCTCTCTTTCAAATCCGGCCAATCAGAATTCAGCCAATCTGATCCTCAATATGATGGCCCAGCTAGACCCTACCCAGCCCCATCTCATCCGGCAAGCTTTGCAGGGGGCCGATGCCCCGACCTCAATTCCTTCTCATGGCACGACTGCCGCTGCCATCACATCTCCCGTTGTTGGGACCACCTCTGTGGCTCCCATCGACCTCACTCCAACCCATCCTCAGATCCTTCGCTATCCCAATGTGGAAATGGGCCAGGCTTCCACCTCGGCCCATCAGCAGCTCGATAAGGGAAAGTCTCAAATCCCCTCTATTCCTTACCTTGATCCTTACGCCACAGTTTCTCCATCGCCGCAGGCCCTCGTAGCCCCGGCAGACTTCGTTAGGTTGCAACCAGGTGTAGATTCTAAGAAATCCACTTAGAACAATTAAAAGGAAAAGAAATGAATAGAAGAATGGGAAAAGAGGGAGAAAAGGGGAGCATGAGAGGATGCTAAGGGGAATGTGATCACCAGAGACGCGAGGGCCTCAAAGGATATAACAAATAATCAATGGAGGGATCGCGATATAAATACCTTAAATGCGGGGAAGATTGTGAGTGCTTTCCTTCTCTTCCAATCGGCTGGCCGATGAAGAGAATTTTTCTTGATTGATTACCCTTGAAAATTAACAAACACCAATAAACAAACATGGATTAGAAACCAAGATGTGTAGCATCAAATCCAAATGTAAATATAGACATAGAAAGCATGGATATGAACACACCTTATTGGTGTTTGGCCTTTAAATCCCTATGCAAAAGGGTAGGTAAAAGATGATGATGATATGTAAAATAACAAGTGTGCAAGTGTTGCACCAAGGAGTCTCAACGTGGTTGAGAAGAAAGATTAACAGAAGATGCAATATGCATGCATATGTATGAACAAAAGAAAAGAATTGAAAAAAAGAAAAGAAAAGCCTGCGCTTTTGATCTTTGGCTTTGATGCTCAATGGGGAGGAAGACTCTGTCGGATGAACGATGATGTGCAGGAGCTTCCTCCTTCAGCCAAGCAGCAGCAGCAGCACCCTGCGTAAAATTGAGAAGAAGAAAAAAATCCCCCTGAACAGAGCCGCAGGGCTCTATTTATAGGGCAAACAAACAGATCTTAATCGGATCAGAACAAGCAATAATCAGCTTAGGCAAGGACTCTAGTTCCCTAATGGAGCAAAGTGATCAAACACGGTCGGGAACTATTCAGGAAAGCTGCGTTCGAGCAGGACACGAAAGGTGGAAGACGACCTCGGTAAGGGCGTCAATTCACAAATTGACGACCTGCCATAGGGCGTGAATTGAAAACACGTCTGGGAACAAGGCGTCATTTCCTGAATCAATTTTTAGAAATAAAATCTCCCTGTATTTGAAAATTGTGAAAGATGCCTGAGCTAAAGGTGTTAATTAAAAACGCGCCCTACCAAGGGACGTTAATCAATATGATAAACAGCCAAAAGAGAAAGGACGACTGTCGATTCGGGCGTCAATTTAATTGACGTCCGAATCAAGGTCGTTAATTCAAAATATTCAAAACAGGGTCATTTTTCATTTCTAAATATTATTTCCCAATTTTTTAGGTGGAGGTGCATCCAACTGTGCTGATTCCAATGACTATTTTTACGTATTTTTCTGACACTCGGAAGGCCACCAAATCACCTCTGGAAGAGGGTTTAAAAATAATATTAAAATAATCAAATTGAAAGTGACGCCCTTGCATGTGTCGTGAATTCCATTTTTTTTAATTTTTATTTTATTAAAAAATAAAATAACGTCCCATGCTAAGTCGTTAATTCTAAAATAATTCCGAAAAATCTTCAGAAAAATCCAAAAAATTGGGAAAATAGAGGAATTGACGCCTGATGGAAGTGGCGTCAATTTTATTTTTTATTTTCTTTTAATTTTCTTAAAATGAAATGACGCCCCTCTTCATGTCGTTAATTCTGAAAAATTCATAAAAATAGAGAAAAATGCCCCGAAAATCTAAAAAAATAGGAAAAAATAAGAAAAGGGAGGAAAAATAGAGAAATCCAAGGAAAGTGGGAAAAACACTCAAACAAAGTTAATTTGAGGGTCAAATTGGGATATTACAATGTAATATGAGATGTACTCACAGTAACGTCAATTTTGGCGTGTCTACACTAGGGGCTGCCCAGTTGGCTCATGCGGATATGGGCCCTTCCTCGGTCCATTATCCATCTTACGTGCCGCCCCCTCAATCGGCTTATCCTTTGGCTACCTATCCAGGCATTACTCCTCCTGCTCCTTCTCCTCCCTCCCAGGAACGAGATTCTTGATAAATGGGCTGCTATGCAGCAACAAATCGATCTCCTCCATAAGCGGGTTGGCCCGCAATCTTTGGCTGACGTCCCTATTCCAAACTTCGGGGACATTCGTTTTCCTTCCCAGTCCGAGCTCCCTGTGTACCGCAAATATGACGGGAATGGCAACCCGTTCATCCATGTCCGGGAGTTCCTATATGAGTCGGCGCAGTTCCAGCAAGACGATCGTCTGATGGCTTATTTATTTCGACGATCATTAGAAGGGGTTGCCCTTGAGTGGTTTTATACGTTGCCCATGGAGGAGGCCGAGAACTTTAAAACCATTAAAGAGAGGTTTATTCAAAGATTCCAAGACCACGTCGGACCCGAGTATTCCTTCACTGACCTGGTAGTCGAGAAGATGAAGTCAGAGGAAGACTTTGCGACCTATGTAGACTGATGGAGGCAGATGGCCTCACGTGTGCCCGGGCAGATCCCGGAAGAAGAGAAAGTGAAGTTGTTGATCTCTAATGCCACTCCAACATTCAGGAATATCTTGGTGATGAATGACATTTCCAATATGCACCAGTTATACAGTAGAGCTCGGTTCATACAAACCCAGTTCAAGGAATCTCCCATCCATTCTTTGTTCGAGGCCCAGAAACCCAAAACTACCAGAAAATCCCAGGGCCCCGTCATTGAGGGAGTGCAGATTAACGAGCAGGTCCAGGATGTTCAGTTCCCCCACCAGGCCGCTTCACCTCGCTTCCCGCAGCCTCCGCGCAACCCCCAGTTCACCACGCTGCAAGTCCCCCAGCCCGCTTTCCAAATCCCACAATACCCGCAACAAACACCACCGCCACCCCAACAGCCTCAGCGGCCACCACAATATAACAATGTCCCCCCACCCGCCGCCTATGGATCTGCTCGACCGAGTCCAAAAATGGCCCATTACCCTCCTCTTCCTAAAACTTTACCCGATATTTTCTCTGCTTTGATGTATACCGGTGATCTTCAGTTGCCTCCTGAGCGACCAAATTGGAATCCGGCCGCCGATCAGTCTCGATATTGCATATTCCATCGGCAGCCCGGGCACACGATAGAGCGGTGCTACCAGTTTAGAGACATGGTGTATGATTTGCATGAGGGCCAGAGGATCGACTGGGCTCAGATGCACCAGCTAATTGAAGACATCAAGCAGAGGTAGAGACAGGCCAGGCCACAACAGGCGGCACCCCAGCAGCAGCAGCAACCCCAACCCCAGTAGCAGCAGCAACCCCATCAGCAGTAGCATCAACAAGACCTTGGGATCCATCAGAATCCCATGCCAATGCATCAACCCGCTCCTCAACAACAACAACAGCCGCCGGCACCGGCACCAGCACAGGTAAACATTATCCAACACCCAGCCCCCAACGCTGGGTGGACTTTTGATGATGAAACCCCCACGCACCTTTGGCCTTCCACCACAATCATTCCCCTGCACTTGTTACCCCCTCCATCCTCAGGCCCGCCGTTCTGACCACTACACCACTCATCATTCCCTCCGCATCACCCATCAGGCCCGTCACCGTCCCCTCCACGCCACCAGTCTTTGCACCACCACCCCCAGACCCTCTATCATCACCCCTCCGTTTAACCCCTCGCCTATCTCCCCTCCACCAGGGCCTATTAGACCCACTTTTGCCATCCTCACCCCCATCTCTACACCTTCCACCTACCCTACCGGGCCAAGCGGGGGTCCATCTCAGGCCGTGTCGGCACCAAACTGCGCCCTTTGGAGCGGGCGTCCTTTACAAAGAATGTTTCCTCCCTCCGGTGCGTCTGCACCCAACCTACAAGTTCCTTCCGCCACAGTTGAGACAGAAGAAGTAGACCCCGTGCCGGGCATGAAATATGATTTATTGCAGCATTTGGATCGGATGCCGGCCAAGATCTCAGTCTTGGAATTGATCAAAAGGTCGCCACTACACCAGGACGCCTTGAAGACTTTTCTGCAGAAGGTCATGGTGAGTGAGGACGTGGCAGTGGATAGCTTGCCGTCGGTTTTGGCAACAATTACCAAGGGGCCTTCCATTTCATTTTCTGAATCAGAACTAGCACCCCCTGAGGCACGGCAGATGCCATTATGCATTACCATTTCTCTGAACAAAATGGCTGTAGAATCTGCACTTGTGGACACGGGAGCGTCAATAAATGTATGTCCATTAAGTACCCTCCGTGCCTGCAACATCTCAGAAGACATGCCCAAGCCAACACCGACTACAGTAGCAGCCTATGATAATTCCAGACGTGCTTGTCACGATGTCGTGACTGTACAGGCCGAGCTAGGGCCTTTGGTTATGGACGTGGAATTTTATGTGCTAGACATAGATCCGATGTTCAAAGCTATTTTGGGTCGTCCATGACTGAACAGTTTAAATGCCGTCCCCTCAACCGCCCACCAATGTTTGAAGTTCCCCTTCCAAGGGCGGGTGGTCAAGGTAAAAAGTATTTCTATAGTCCAGAATGTTGATGCGATAGCAGCCAAGATTCTACCTACGTTGTGGCCAAGTAATAGGCAAGTTCTGTCAGTAATGGACTTGAATTATTCATGGGCATATGTGTCACGCAAGCCCGCCACTGCACCAGTCAATGTTAAAGTTAAGTCCAAGATGAGAGACTCCAAAGGGTGGCACATGATTCTAAAACTGGGCTACCAGCCGGGCCTGGGTCTCGACGCACAATTACAGGGCCGGACCAACCCCGTTCCCAAAGGAAGGAAGATGGGCCGCCGAGGCCTCGGCTACCGTGAATCCTCAATGTCAGTACTTGGAGACTCTGGGCCATTAACATGGGACTACCGGCAACATTTTGTAAAAGGCCCGTTACAGCCTGGTACCTTGAAGAAATCGCCGTCCAATCTTGAAGAAAAGGCAGATGAGGCCTGTATTGTTGCTGATCCACCACCGCCGCTGCAAGGGCTAGTTGGTGATCTAGAAGATTTTTCTGATTGCGTTGGAAGGTTGTTTTGTGAAAAAGAAAGCCAGCCGAAGAAGAAGGAGACGCAGCTGGTGAAGCATCCTCCGATGCCATTGGTTCGCCAGGGGCCACGGGAAATGGGGAGCTCTATCACTACTTATTCTATGTCCCCATCTCATCTTGCCTCCTGGTTTCAACAATTAGGGTTTGTTCCCCGTTCTCCTCCAATCCTGGTCGATCTGTACTTCACAGAGAGACCTGAACTTTTATTCGTTCCATGTGCTTGCGGGCGCTACCCGCCCATTGATCTGTCAACCCTGTTCACTCCTCCTCCCCCAGAGCTCAGCTCCATGAGATGTGGTTTTCTTCCTCCGATCCATTCTTTGATTGCATATTCCCTTAATTGTTCCCCATGCAGCTGCCTCCTCCTCCGTCCTCTTCCTCATCCTACTGCGTGATCACCTTCTGCCTCCAAAAAAAACACCAATTTCAAAATGGAGGTCTCAGTGGAAGATTACGCTATGTTCTGCTCAGATTCCCAGGGGCACGAGACCCTTGTTCCTTTTCCAGTATATTTCCTTTCTCCTAGGGTAGATGTATAGTGTGCAGAGTCTCCTATGATAGTCGAGTCAGTTAGGGTAGGATCCAGTTCGAATCTAGTCAGCCCATCCACATCTGCGGCGCACCCCGTGATGCGTCATCCCAAAACCATTCCCGATAGGTTTCTGCAAGATCTGGCTGAAAGATCCCACGCCCTTCTGAGATGCCCTAAATTTGTAGAGACCGCAATTATCTTGGGAGATGATGAGGGACTAGAAGGGGTATGGAGCAACGACGGATTAGGGGTGTATGAAGTTGTGAATGAGAAGGATCCAGTCGATAATGAGGAAGGTGAGGTGGATGACACTGCCGACTTGTACGCACAAGGCTTGAAGAAGTTTGACGAACCTTCCTCGGCAGTGGATGAACCCACTAAGGAAATCAATCTCGGAACAGAAGAGGATCCCAGGCCCATACTTATTTCCACCAACCTCCCTCCTCGGGTCGAAGAGGAGCTTATCAAAGTTTTGAGGGAGTACAACGATTCTTTTGCCTGGTCCTATGAGGACATGCCGGGTCTTGACCCCACGTTGGTTGAACATCGGTTGATTCTTAAACCAGGGGCAACACCCGTTAAGCAAAAAGCAAGAAGATTCCACCCGCAGATGGCCTTGAGAATTAAGGAAGAGGTTGATAAATTGCATAAGGCCAGGTTGATTAGGGTTGTACTGTATCCGCAATGCATGGCGAACATAGTCCCGGTGATGAAGAAAGATGGTAAAATTCGGATCTGTATTGACTTCAGGAACTTGAATAAGGCATGTCCGAAGGATGATTTTCCACTTCCTCACATCGATGTCTTAGTTGACAATACCGCTGGGTATGAAGCCCTCTCTTTCATGGATGGTTATTCTGGATATAACCAAATTCGTCTAGCTCCGGAGGATCAAGAGAAGACCTTGTTCACTACGCCTTGGGGCACGTACTGCTATGTTGTTATGCCATTTGGATTGAAAAATGCAGGTGCCACTTATCAAAGGGCGATGATGGCTATCTTCCATGACATGATGCACGTTTACTTGGAAGCCTATGTGGATGATATCTTGGTCAAATCGAGGTCTCAAGAGGAACACCCCGCCATTCTAGCCAAAGTGTTGCAAAGGGCTAGGGAGTATAAGTTAAAAATGAATCCAAAGAAATGTGTATTTGGAGTTGCATCAGAGAAACTGCTAGGGTTTATAGTTAGTAAACGAGGGATTCAGATCGATCCAAATAAAGCAAAGGCCGTTGTGGAGATGCCGCCGCCGAAGAACATTACCAAACTTCGAGGTCTGATTGGGCATTTACAATTTATTAGGAGATTCATATCTCAGCACTCGCAAAGATGCCGCCCATTTTATGAATTGTTAAAGGCAGGCGCGGAATTTGAATGGAATGAACAATGCCAGAAGGCCTATGAGGAGCTTAAAGTTTACCTTTCTAATCCCCCGGTTCTACAACCACCCGTCCCTGGGAAACCCCTGATCTTGTATATTTATGTGATTGAGGACTCTCTAGGAGCCGTCTTGGCACAGGTAGATGATGAAGGAAGGGAAAGGGCGGCATACTACCTCTCGAGGTTATTCAATCCTGCTGAATCCAAGTATACTGCCTTGGAAAAGACCTGTGCAGCGCTAGTGTGGGTAGCTCAGAAGCTTAAACACTATTTCCTTGCTCACGAGGTTAGGCTGATCTCTAGAATGGACCCCATTCGTTATCTCTTAGAAAAGCCTGTCCTTTCTAGTCGCCTAGCTCGCTGGCAGAGCTTTCTTTCCCAGTTCGACATCACCTCCATCGTCCAGAAAGCAATCAAGGGATATGCTATTACCGAACACCTCGCTCATTCTCCTATCCCCCGTACTGATTCGATCCAGGATGAGTTCCCTGATGAACACTTGGCGGTAATCGCTCATCTTCCTTTTTGGTCTCTCCATTTCGATGGTGCTCTCAATTCCCAGGGCAGCGGAATCGGCACCGTTCTCCTCACTCCGGAAGGAGTAACCATCCCTGTTGCTTATCAGCTCTCATTTCCTGCCACTAATAATATAGTCGAGTATGAGGCTCTCCTTGCTGGTCTGAAACACGCCTACCTCATGGGCGCGTGATTCCTTAACATCATAGGAGACTCTCAATTGGTGCTGCGTCAAGTTCTGTCAACTTACCGCACCCGTGACCCTAAGCTTAAACCCTATCAAGATCTGGTCACGCTCTTGGCTAGGCAATTCCGGAAGCTTATCTATATCCATACTCCTCGCTCTCAAAACATCTTGGCTGATGCACTTGCATCACTGGCTTCTTCTCTATCGTTCCCCCTCAGTCGTGCCACTGAGACCATTGTGGTCCAGTGGCTAGATGTTCCTTCTCTTCAGGATCCCTGGTTCGACAGCCTTAGGAAGTCTGTAGAGAGGAAGACAAAAAGGGAAGAAGTGAAAGAAGTATCATTAACTGAGCTTGAAGAGATCATTGAAGAAGAAGAATTGTCGTGGTACTATGAAATCGAGCAATATTGCAGGGATGGTACATTTCCGGAGGCTGCGAATGCTGAAAGAGAAAGGCCATTAGAAGAGTCGCCGCAAGATACACAATTATTGCTGGTGAGTTATATAGGCGAGCTCTGAATGGAGTTCTAATGAGGTGTCTAGATGACGATGAGGCTTGGAAGGTAGTAGAAGCCGCTCACTCCAGTGAATGTGGAGGGCATGTAAATGGACAGGCGTTGGCAAAGAAAATTCTTAGGCAGGGCTATTACTGGCCGACCCTAGAAGAAGATTGCTCCACCTATGTCCGTAGCTGTCTTCAGTGCCAGCTTTATGCCGACAAAATCCATTCTCCGGCTTCTTCTCTTCATCCTCTTTTTGCTCCTTGGTCGTTCTCCATGTGGGCCTTTGATATCATCGGACCCCTCGGTGACCCGAATTCCGCAGTCAAGCAGAAATCCTTCATTTTGATGGCTACGGAGTACTTCACCAAGTGGGCGGAAGCTGAAGCTTATGCAGAGATCAAAGTCACCACAGTATGCTGCTTTATTATGAAGAACATCATCTCACGGTTTGGAGTGCCAAGCGACATCGTCACCGACAACGGGCCTCAATTTGTATCCCAAGAACTCCGGAACCTCTGTAAGAAATTCAATATAGCTTTGCATCATTCATCACCATACTACCCTCAAGGTAATGGCCAGGCGGAGGCCACAAATAAAACCCTTCTTAAAATTATCAAGAAAACATGCGAGTCACATAAATTTGCTGATTGGGCCGACAAACTGATAGAAGCTCTATGGGCTTATCGCACCTCCGTCCGCACCCCTACGGGGCAAACTCCTTTTGTTATCACCTATGGGATGGTGGCGGTACTCCCGTATGAGATCTTGATCCCTTCCCTAAGAGTGCAGCTGGACAAATAACTTAATCTCGACGAGCGTCGAGAGGCGTTGCTAGTCCAACTGGAACTCTTAGACGAGAAGAGGCTTAACGCGGCCAATCATGTTTCGGTATATCAAAAGCGTGTCTCGCGGTATTTTCAAAAGAAGGTCATTGAAAGAAAATTTCAAGTGGGTAATATGGTTTTGAAACGCAAATTCATCAGATCAGCAGGTCCTAGGTGTAAGCTGCAACCCAACTGGGAAGGGCCATTTGTAGTCAAGGAAGCTTATATGGGTAACGCGTATCGTCTAATCAACGCGGAGGGTGAGGAGTTACCAAACCCGTAGAATGGACTATACTTAAAACGTTTCTATCCATAGAGTCAAAATCAGCAACGGCTCGATGGCGGGGTACACCCCACCTGATTGCGAAAGGAAGACCTCGGTGCAGCATCTCACACACTACACAACCGCCTGTGGTTCGGTTTTCTTCTATTTTGCACGACACAGTTTCTCCCTTGGCCATGCTTGGGGGAAAGTGAAGGTCCTTGTCTCTCCTCTCTCTCGGCTGAAAATAGGGGCAAGTTGTGAATCAGGGGGCGAGAAATGACCTGGATCCCCCTCCAAAAGAGGTCTCAAATAGGGGCAGTCCGTTAAGACCTTATTCCGTAAAAAAAGGGTAAAAGAAAAGTAAGAAAAGGAAAAATGACAAAGGGGCAAAATCAAGAGTCAAAGCTGAAAGCACAAAGCTCGAAGCTCTCAAAATTTTGGAAGTCCTCAAATGATAAACTAGGCATGGCAAGAGTGGCAGTATAGTTTCCCCGCGGGACGTTATGAGCCCGGTCGTATGCGTGTCTAGAGCGGATGTAGGTTCGATGACGGACACAAAGCCCCGGCGCAACAGACCAAATTCTTTGAAAATGGGGAGTGTCTTGGGAAGAACTCAAGCCCTAAAAACCTCTACACCTACCACCAGCTTCCCTACTGAATCTTTTTCAATCTTCCAAGGAACGAATCCCACCCCGGGTATGGCCTCGACAGAGGCATCGTTGAGCAAGTTGACCCCGGCCACAGGCGGCCCCCTTTTTTCGCACATGCTGGATCTGGGAAACCCATAGCGAGACGGGAGGGTCCCCGTTGTTAAGCTTGAGCTAATTCCAAAACTCAAAAAAATCAAACATTTCAAAACTCAAAAAAAAATCAAACATTTCAAAACTCAAAAAAATCAAACATTTCAAAACTCAAAAAATCAAATATTCCAAAACTCAAAAAATCAAATATTCTAAAAACTCAAATATTTCAAATCTTAAAAAATCAAATAGTTCAAAACTCAAAGAAATCGAATATTTCAAAATCTCAAAAAGATCTGGGTTTTTCCATCATATGCATCGCATACATTTCATTGTTTTTTCGCCCATGTTGATAAGGCTTACCCCCTTGACCAAAATCAAGGATTGGTCACTTTCTAAACTTGCTACAGGCAAGGGGTTAAGCCTAAAACAGATTTGACCTATTATTTTTTCTTTATTTGTTTCATGTAACCACAGGGGCAGACAGAAGATTGAAGATACAGCCAAGCCATGGACGCGCACAATCACATCAGAGAAAGTCCAAACTCAAAATCAACTCAACCATCAAACTTATTCATTATCATATCAAACTCTAAATCATCCATCTCTATATCATCATGAAAAAGATCACTCAGTCTGCCGCTGGGCATCCCTGCGGGGACGTATCTCTCTCAGCCCCCTAAGGTAAGCCTGTCGTGTCTCTGGAGCCTCCTCAACCTCCGCCGGTAGGGTGCGCACCCTGCTCACTTCCCACATAATCAGCGCGCTCCTGACTGCCTGCTCGTCCTCCTCTGTCCTAATCCTCCTCGCCTATAGCACGGGAAGGTGGGGTAGCGTCGGTAGCACGGTCCGGGGTAATCCAACCTGTAGGTAGCACCGGTGTGGGCTGTACATCGCCAAGGCAGTGTCGCTCACGAGCCTCAAGTCCAAGCCTGCCATCCTAGGTAGCCTGATGGTGGTGTCGTGAAGGAAGTCCGGACGCATCACAAATCTATCTAGGGGCATCCTGTTGATGTACGGGCGCCACTCGTCCCTGGTCTTCATCTCGGCCGTCCTGCACTCAACCGGTGGAGAGAACCTGAAGGCGCCTCCTATGAAGTAAAGGTGGTGGCTCCCGAAGATCCTGCTAACAGAAGTAGTATCCTCCCTCTGAATGAACTTCATCCTGACTCCCATCCAACACTCCAATAGAATCATAGAGCCAAAGAGAGGACCTCCTAGGGCTGCAGAGCTAAGACCCTCATACAAGTAGGCTAAGACAGCCTGGGAGATGGAAAGTCCCTGCCACAGGCCACTAATGGTGCTAAGCAAGGGGATCTCTAAGACATGGTCAGCTGAAGGGAAAAAGATGGCCCCGCACAGGCAGATGGATGCAGCTTTGGCTATGGCCTCGGTCCACCCACGCTTATTCTTGCAATGCTCTACTACCCACTGACTAAGAGGAAGGAGGTGAATATGATGAGGGCCTACAAAGGTATGACCGTCTCTACTATCTGGTATGAACCCTCCTAGGATGAGTTTTGGGTGTATAGAGGCAACGGTATGGCATATCAAGTCTTCCTCCCCTACCTTGGACCTAGGGAACCCGAAATAGGTCTCTACCTCCTCTAATAGGATAGTGGCCTCGAAGGATGGGAAGAAGAAGGTATGGGTCTGAGGATGCCATGTTTCTATCAAAGCTGAGATGCTGTGCCAATCTAAGGAAAGCTTCGGGTAGTTCTGGCCTAGAACTAGAAGGGAATGTAGGTGCCAAGATTTGAGAAGGTAAGTCACCCCTAGAGGCAATGCACGGATCATGGGAGCCACCCATTTCAAACCAGAATAGCGCCTCGGGCCCGGAAGGAGCTGAGAAGAAGAAAAGAGAGAGCGTAAGAGAGGATGTATAAGTGAAGTTGAGGGAAAGAAATTGAATGAACTCATGATGAACTTACTTCTCTCATCAGAGTTGCGCTGAGATGCCGAGGAATTAAACTTAGCCGTTGGAGCACTTCCCGCTCCTTCTTTGCCGCTCTCGGCCCTTCAAGAGACCCTCCCTCCATAGAGCTTCCCTCTAGGGCCCTCTTCATGATGATTGGATGGAGAATTATAAGGGTTTTAGGGCTTAGGAGAGGAGGATTGTGAGAGATACGAATCTAGGTTTTTTCCCCCTACTTATAGGGCTCGTTAGGAGGCCTAGGCCTCTTGAGATTGGGTTGGATAAGTCTAGGACGGGTTAAGATGAGGTTGGGATAAGTACGAGATGTTTTCCCCTCGGGTTAAGGACTCTCCAGGAGAGTCCCCTTTGGATTCGCAGGGTGCACCTTATGGACGGTCTTACGATAGACCGCCCATCCAATTGTGCGGTCCATTAGAAACCGTTTAATATCTTGAGGACTATTTTAAGCGGCCTCATATTGACCGTTCTTCCCATAGGACGGGCTATGGAAGACCGTTCATCATTCAGCATGGTCAACATTCAACCGACAGATTCTTCTAGAGACGGTCCAATATGAACCGTTCTTATCTATGAGTGGTCCCCTGAAAGCCGTTCATCTGATCTGTAGACCTGTTGTCAACCTATTCAACTACTATGGCGCGCTCATTTCTCACTCATTTGGCGCGCTCGTTTCTCACTCATTTGGCGCGCTCGTTTCACTCAAGTCGGCGTGTACGTCACTCATCTCACTCAAGTCGGCGTGTGCGTCCCTCATCTCACTCAAGTCGGTGTGTGCGTCACTCATCTCACTCAAGTCGGCGTGTGCATCCCTCTCTCAAGTCGTGCGCATCTATCAATCTCGCCCGTCTGTCTCGCTCTCTCTAGTAATCAAGTCACATTCATTCATGCATACATACATTCACCCACAAAATCAAAAACAAAACATGCATATCATGTCACATCATGTACAAAAGTCGGGCCCAGTACAAAGTCAAGCCTCTCTCTCTCCCTGGCCCCCGTCACTGTCTCCACCGCCCTCATGCCTCTTCGGGGGAGGCATCACTGATGTCGCCTTGTCACGCTGACGTCACCGGCGCTGCTTGTCCTCCTCATTCCTCCGCTGACCGGAGGAACCCGTGAAGTAACTGCTGACGGAACCATGTGTACCGTGGCTGACGCTCGGGGTCCCACTGCGTGAGCGCCGGCTAATGTCCTTATACGCTCGTAGCTCCCCGCACAGCTCAGCCGCCTCAGTCTGGCATCGCTCCTCCTCGGTCCGGTAATGCTCTGCCTCAGCCCGGTGGTGATCCGCCTCGGTCGCACCGGCCCGGAGTCGCTCTAGCTCGGCCCAGAGAAGTGCCATCTCCAACATGTCCGCCGGTCGGCTCCGCGCAGCCTCCTCCCGCACCCGGGCCACCTCCTCTCTAGCCGCTACCCGGCTCTACTCCAGCTCTGCCTAGAGGCGGGTCAGCTCGGATGTATGCATCCACATATCATTGTTAGTCAGTTGCATAAACATTTCATTCATAAGCATGATAAGCAAAGGGAAGTTTAGAGTTGCGTACCCTCTCGGTGAGCGCCACCTCAGCCGCCTTGGCCCGCGTCACCATCCTGGCGAAGTCTGCGTCTCTCTCAGCCCGGTCGGCTGGAGTCCGGGTAGTGGAGGAGGAAGGAGCGTCCGGTCCCGCCCTCTAAACTCCCTCGGCACGCTGCATCCAAATACTCCAGGTCAGTCACATGCATAATCATATAGAATTGCATAATTTAAAAAGTGTAAGGTTTAGAAGACTCACCAGTAAGGCCAGGGCCTGCCGGGCCTCATCTTGCTCCCTGATGGTGGAGTGCAGAAGTCCCTGCAACTCCGCCACTCGTCCTGCCGGGTCGATTTGCATTTAGAAGTCCATAAGTCAATACGTCAGTCATATAGGAATCATAAGCATAATAGAGAGAGTTCAAGTTTAGAAGTCGTACCGGTCGGTGAGCACCCCAAAAAACCTGGTCCCGGTAGTGCCAT
Organism: Amorphophallus konjac; assembly: GCA_022559845.1. Lineage (NCBI taxonomy): Eukaryota > Viridiplantae > Streptophyta > Magnoliopsida > Alismatales > Araceae > Amorphophallus > Amorphophallus konjac. The sequence continues at coordinate 435,659,418 of CM040118.1, forward strand.
GCGTACACTGTGTAGTACGCGCTGTCGCTCTCGGCTCGGGCGGTCACTACTCACCCTCGTGCAATCCAGTCGGCGATCTGAGTGGCGTTCCTCGCTGTCCAATCGAACGCGTTGCCGAGTCCTTGCGTCGTCCTCGTCACTCACTCCCCCGCCTTCTCAGGCGCAGGAAACTCCACTGCTGGATGATGGACCCCGATGGTCCTCATCACCAACCTAAAGTGTAGTGGCTCCACTACATTCATGCAGTGAAGCCACACGTCTCGCCTAGAGAAGGCAAGAGCCTCAGCCACCCACGGTTGGCCCTCCTGGCTCTCCCCCGTGTAAGGTGTCCACCGTACCTACATAGATTAGGAAGTCTCATCAGCATCATAGTCATGTAAGATTGCATTTAAATTAAAGAGTCTAAGTTTAGAAGCATACCGCCGCATACGGTAGGGTGTCCAAATCATCCTGTAGCTCCCGGATCTGCCTCCGGAGAGCTACTGTCTCACGGGGTACTGTCCACCTCCTGGCAATGGGAAAGAGCCCAGGACGGGCCTCCTCCCCTCTACCCAGCCCACGTAGGTACACATAGGCCCACACCTGCATCACAAAGCATCGTGTCAGCATCTAACAAGCATGAGGAGGTCATGTAATCAGATCTGAGGTGAGAGTCATACCTGAAGTAAGGGGGAGAAGCCCCCGAGCATCGTCCGACGCGCCGTCGAACTGAGAGTGTCAAAGAGGAACGCAAGAACCACTGCTCCCCACGCGTAGTCGCTGACGTATGCCAGCTCCTCGAGGAATGGAAGAAAGCGGCAACTCATCACGCCCACTCTTGTCGAGAAAATGAGCCCGCCGAACAACAGCATCAGGAACCGTCGCAGAACTCGATCCGCCTCCGCTCGTGGTCCCGCAGCTACTCTCGGTCGTACCAGCTCTACTAGCCGCTGCAGGTGCTCCTCTGGTCGCTCGCCGACCGCCACTCTAGCTCGCCGCAATCCTAGGCTGTCCTGCAGACCAGCCCGAGGGAGAAGAGTCGATTGCCTCTCGGGGTGCCGCAGCTCCAAGCCCAGCAATCCCCGAGCCATCCCCCGGTAGTCAGGAAAGGTGGTCTCGCTAACCGGTCGCCCGTGCACGTGTAGGCCAGTGAGTCTGGCCACATCCTCCAACGTGGGGACCATATGGCCCCACGAAAAAAGGAACGCGCGACTCACTGGATCCCTGCGGTCATGCAAGGCGTAGAGCAGAGCTGTGTCAAACTGACACACCTCGATACTCAGGAAGGGGGCGAACCCCATGGTAGCTAACCACTCCCTCTGGAAATCCGACAGTGCGAGATACATTGCGCAGACCTGCAGCTAGGAGATGTGGGTCCTACGCTTACCCTGCATTCATTTTCATTCAGTGAGTTGTTTTAAGCACTTCATTTCATCAAATAAAACAAATAATCTAGTTCTATGGTTTGAGCTTCCTGGTACGGTCACCTTTGTGCCGTTTTAGAATTGGATGGTCTGAGTTAGACCGCATAGGTCTCTTGAAGTTCAGCTTTCGAGCGGCCAATTTCTGACCGTTCCTCGTTGGCACGGTGGGTGTATCACCGCATGTCCTAGGTCGGTTTCTGGGTTTGGACGGCCACCAATGGGACGTGTTTCAGTTGAGCGGTCCTTTGGGGACCGCATGGTTTGGTTTGTGCAGTCGGTTGTTGACCGCCTGACCGTCGTCTTCCCCGACGACGGCGACAGACCCCTCGTCAGCGGGAAGGCCGCCATGGCCCCCCTAACTGGCCCCTAAGCATCTAAAAACACCCCTAAAGGCCCCTAAGCTAGCATGCATTGAACAAAATTAATTTTAAATGAAAGAAAAAGGGGGGGCCTACCTCGGGGTCACGGGGTTTCTTGGCCGACCTCGCCGGTGCTTCTTCTCCGGGGACCTCTCCCTCCCCGACGGGAGCTTCTTCCTCGGCGGCGACCACGGCGAGCTCCTCCATAATCACCTCCGGCGTTTCCTCTTCCCCGGCCGACGGTGGCGGTGGCGGCGGCGACGGCGAGCCTTCGCCGGTGGTCGACGGTCGTGCCGCTTGATGTTTCGTCCTCGTCATCGTGAAAGTAGGGGGGGCGTTTTGAGATGGGGAGAGAGGGCTTGGGGGTTTGAGAGTGTGAGATGGGGAGATGGGAATGGGGTGTATGGCCCCCTTCGTCCCCTCCACCGTGGGTTACGGTGGAGGGAGGCGAAGGGGTTTCAGTTTTTCGAGGTTGCAGGGTTGAACGGTCTATCGTTACACCGTGTATGGTTTGAGCGGTTAACGTATGACCGCACTTCCCCAGTGGCCGTTAGCTTTAAGTCGATTTGAATTCCAGGCATGAGCGGTCCATGATGGACCGTTCTTCATGAAGCGGTATTATGTCGACCGTTCGTCCCTCTTTTTAAATGCCAGGTGAGTACGGTTAATAGAAGACCATTCTGGTAAAGTTATGCGGTGTAAGTATGGCCGTTTATCTTGGGGTGATGAATTTGAATCATGAATGTCAATATTTGTTTGAACATTGTGGCCTAACCATCTTATGCAGCATCACTTCATCCAGCCCCGTCGTTTCGCCTGCACAGGTAAGTCAGGTATGCTGATGGGGACATCAACGTCAGCCCGCTCACTTTGTGTTTGCATCTACGTCCTTTTGTATTTGTATGTACGCCCTTGTGATATATGGGTACACAATAGTAGGTATTAGTGGGTTTATTTGCAAAAGGCCATTGGGTTTCTTTGCAAATGTGCATGTAGGCCCTGCAGGGGCCCCTCCCTCCTCCTTATTGGTCCACCTGGACTCCTGGGTCCAAGGTGGCTGGTCCATGGTCCAACATTGGACTTGGACCTAGAATTAATTAAAGAAGACAAATGCTAATTGCCTTCTTAAAGGGGGGGGGGGGCGAACCTAGTTGTTTAATGGGGTTTAATGTGGTTGTCAAACCACATCTCAACCCTTCATTGATCAACCCTTGATCCAAGGGCTTAGAATAGGTTAGATCCCTTGCATATATATACTTGTATTTTCATATTGAATGAATTAATGAAGGAAAAAAAGGCATTTGCCCCCAATTGGATCTTGAGCCCCTCCCCTCTCTCTCCCTGGTTCCTCCACCTCCAGCCCCCTTTCTAGAGTGTAATCCCCTCCCCCTTGATCCCCTCCAGCATCTGAAGCAACTCCGGTGATCGCCGCCGCCATCGTCTCGCCGCCGACGCGTCGTCGCCAACGGTTTCGGTGTTCTGTCCACTCAGGACAGAACCTTCTTCTCTGAATTCCTGCTATCACTCACTTCGTCTTCTGAAGCTCAAAATTTCAGGGTTGGTTCCCCTCTAGAACCCTTATCCCCACAAAACAAATCACGTCAAAATTCATCCTTTATCTATTTTTTGATTTTCGTCCAAGTCCAAGTTCCAGATCTATCCTAGTTCTGTTTACTATTCACCAGCTCTGAGTTTACCCCATTCGAACCATCTTTTGATTTTTTTGGGTCGCCCAAATTTACTGAGAGCTTTGTCCACATCCCTATACCACCAGGAATTTTCTTAATTTTTGGTGCACCCTCCAAGTATTTTTCAAATTTCGTCCAAGTTCCCAAGAACAGTTTGCCCACAGTTTCCCAGATCCGACCCAGGTCTAGTAAAAACATCCCATAAAATCCATTTCATCTCCAATCAGAAAACCAAAAATAGTCCCGGATTCCTCTCTCAGCGTCCTTCAACTTTGCTGAAGAAATCATTGCCAAATTCGGAGGTCTTCTCCCCGGTCAACGTCAATCTTCAGAGAAGTCAGAACCTACCCCTGTAGTTCTGGCCAGATTCCAGCAAGCTTGTAAAATACATGATCAGAAATACAGATCTGATTATTTTTTTTGAAGACCCCTACGTCGAGGTATTCTGAGTCAGCTTTCCAACGGCGCTAACCTTGTCGCATTCCGACGATGGGGCTGATCGCAGCAGCAGTTTCTCCGAGTCGCGCGCCTACAAACAGAATTTTCAGATTCGTGGCCGAGTTCCCGCGAGCGTCGTCCGAGGGCCGCCCGGCGTCCGGCGGTCGTTCCAGCAGCTCGCCATCCCAGGGGAACGCTTCCCAAGTGTCTCCACAACAGAGGAGTCATCAGGCCCCACACGACCCCTCCGGTCAGCACGTGGGCCCCCACTAGCACGAGTACGCGTGAAGCCGAAGCATCACACGGAACCGCCCGTCAACCCGAAACTAGTCCTCCCGGGCCCACTTGTGTCGCCCTTTACCTCCCTGCGTGGAGTGGGCTTAGTTGCATTGCTGTAACCATAATGTATTAAGTTCCCGGGGGTACGAGTTCCGGCCGGGTCCCATCTTCGCCACGCCGAGAGCGTGGAGGTATCGCCTTCACCCTTACACTTGGCATTAGCTCAATTCTTTATATGCTTTATATGCCGCTGCTAGAGAGCATGTGTAGGGATACCTAGCCCGCCTTCAATTTATAATATCACTGCTGCGAGAGAGAGCGAAGCCGTCCCGTGACCCCATCCGGGCACAAGTGAGAGCCGACCACCCTAGCTCCCAGCCGGTTTCTCAACCGCGCACATCCGACGCTTCCCTCGTTAAGAGACGATCGCGAGCTTGTCGTGTCCATGGTCCCGTCCCGCATCAATTTGGTATCAGAGCGGGTTGAGTCTAGGGTGTCAAAAAAAAAGAGTGTCATTTACGTCTAGTCATTAGTCGGTCTAAGTCGTGTTTAGGATCATCACATTTTTAAAATAACAAAAAGAGTCATTTTTGGGTCGCATACATCCCTTTACTCGGTATATAAAAAGGTGTTGTCCGACCGTTAGGTTACGCCTATCGGGAAGGCCGCACACTTGTGCGAGTGACCTTCGGGTCGATTGTCTCCGCTCCGTACCGAGTCTTGGTTTACGTCTAGGGTCCTTAGTGTGCATTAGTTAGTGCATTCCAACTTTGCATTACTTAGTGTCGTGTCTAGTGTTTTGGTCCGAGTGTCGGCATGGCCACCCACTAGTTTCCCCGTGTCCCATGGAGTCCCAAACTCCCGGATGGTGGCGATACTATCTCAAATGGAAGGACCACCCGAACCACCCCACGAGACCCGAAACCCGGGATTTCTACGGGTCCGATGACCCGAGTGTCTATCTAGAATGGGAAGCCATTATGGATGATTACTTCGAGGTGTACATCATGTATGGGCCCATGCAAGTCGATGTTGCCAAAAGGCGACTTTTTGGTGAAGCCGCTGCAACTTGGAGGGACATCAAATATTGGAGGGAGGATAGGAATCTAAGGCCCATCGAGTCATGGTGGGAAATGAAGAGAGTGCATAGGAGGGCCTACGTTCCCCGCCCACCTACCTCCAACCACGGAGGTCATTCCACTCACCAACCCCACCAACTCACCCACAATCAAGTGGGCCACACCTCTACCCAATCCCACCCCTTCACCGCCGTCCAAGCCCACCAAAGTGACCCCAATCTAGTGGCCCGCCCATGCACCACCAACCAACCTCCCCTTGGCACTCCCATCCCAACCCACTCAAGCACCTCCAACCGAGTGGAAGTCCCGCTTATAACCGAGCCGAGGCCCACACCCGAGCCGAGAGTTAAGGAGCTAGTCCACCCCAAGGTCCCTCCTCCAACCCGCTCCTTAGAGGAAATAAAGAAAATGATTTCGGATTGGTGGGAAAGGACACAAGCTACTCCACCACCCATGGATGCTCCATTGTTATCTACCTCCGGTCTTCATTCGAAACCATCAAAGTGGGAACTACCAAAGCCCGAGCCACCCGTGTTTCTTACGGGAACACTTTACATAGCCGAGCCACTTCTTAGATGGCTCAAGGATGGCTTGGTCCCACATCCCTTCCCGTCCATGGACCCCACCTTACCTTTAGTGCCGGTCAACTCATTCCATACCACATTTCGATCTCGTCACCATGTTGATACGTTGGATGATCTTGTCATGGGATTAGATTCACAATGGGAGTTGACGCATCTTTTGGCCCGAGGCTTTGACCAACCCGCTAGTCTTAGCTTCACCCATCCGGCCATAGGGTCCATTACCTCCGAGTGCACCGTGGGTTGTGTCACCACGGAGGTTCTTCTACTTCTCCCGCTACCGGATGAGCCCGACTTCATGACTTTGCTTCCGAGGGAGGAGTCATATTTCCTATACACGGTCCCATCTACCATGACGGAGGAAGGTGACCACCGGCACCTTCAAGAATTTCACGATTGGGACCATGTCATGTTGGAACCCACTTCATGGGGTCACACCTTCTTCGACCCTTTTGACCCCTTCACTAGTGACCCTCCCGAGTTTTCATACTCGTTACCCTTCTTCCGCGGAGTTCACTATCCCACCTTTTCCATTCGGGCCAAGCAAACTCCACATAGCCATAGGTCCGAACCATCCCTCGGGGGTAAGGAAGACTTTGGTTTCCCCGATCCCTCTAAACCACCCGCACCTCCCGAACTTCCCGCATCCAAGCCCAATGTCCATGATTGGTGCATCGTAGTATGTCTAGGAGTTCCCCATGACGTCAACCTCCAGTTACGTCAAATGCATGTATGGCACATATTCGGGTGTCCTGGTCCGCCGTCATCCATGTACGGGTCTGACTAACATTAGGTATGTCTAGGGTCATAGTTGAGTCGGTGTGTTTTCTTTGTGTGGTTTGTTTGTGTGGTGATTTTGAGTCGACTGTTTGTGTGATTTTCATTCATGTGTCAGTGCATGGTGAGTCTGCATGTGTCTTGTGCAAGCTCGTGTCGTTCTCTTATGAGTGTGAAGCGAGTCGACTCACTCGATGAGTATGGGATCGGTTCTACATCTATACCCGGATCAGTCACCTATAGGGACTCAGCGGTGATTCCTAGTGAGTCTTCGAGCTGTTTCCTTCCTTTTGAGAGTGCCCCTTCGGAGTGACCACCTTTAGCCATAGCAGTGCGCATATCGAGTATATATGGAATGAGCAGGTGCCGATCACTTGGAGTGGAGCATACCCGCGCTACTTAGCACGGTGACGGATCCGCCGGAGTACCGGAGCAGCCATACCCCTACTCGACGGGGTCGAGTTCCTCCCACCCGGGGAGAATTGATGGGGACATCAACGTCAGCCCGCTCACTTTGTGTTTGCATCTACGTCCTTTTGTATTTGTATGTACGCCCTTGTGATATATGGGTACACAATAGTAGGTATTAGTGGGTTTATTTGCAAAAGGCCATTGGGTTTCTTTGCAAATGTGCATGTAGGCCCTGCAGGGGCCCCCTCCCTCCTCCTTATTGGTCCACCTGGACTCCTGGGTCCAAGGTGGCTGGTCCATGGTCCAACCTTGGACTTGGACCTAGAATTAATTAAAGAAGACAAATGCTAATTGCCTTCTTAAAGGGGGGGGCGAACCTAGTTGTTTAATGGGGTTTAATGTGATTGTCAAACCACATCTCAACCCTTCATTGATCAACCCTTGATCCAAGGGCTTAGAATAGGTTAGATCCCTTGCATATATATACTTGTATTTTCATATTGAATGAATTAATGAAGGAAAAAAAGGCATTTGCCCCCAATTGGATCTTGAGCCCCTCCCCTCTCTCTCCCTGGTTCCTCCACCTCCAGCCCCCTTTCTAGAGTGTAATCCCCTCCCCCTTGATCCCCTCCAGCATCTGAAGCAACTCCGGTGATCGCCGCCGCCATCGTCTCGCCGCCGACGCGTCGTCGCCAACGGTTTCGGTGTTCTGTCCACTCAGGACAGAACCTTCTTCTCTGAATTCCTGCTATCACTCACTTCGTCTTCTGAAGCTCAAAATTTCAGGGTTGGTTCCCCTCTAGAACCCTTATCCCCACAAAACAAATCACGTCAAAATTCATCCTTTATCTATTTTTTGATTTTCGTCCAAGTCCAAGTTCCAGATCTATCCTAGTTCTGTTTACTATTCACCAGCTCTGAGTTTACCCCATTCGAACCATCTTTTGATTTTTTTTGGGTCGCCCAAATTTACTGAGAGCTCTGTCCACATCCCTATACCACCAGGAATTTTCTTAATTTTTGGTGCACCCTCCAAGTATTTTTCAAATTTCGTCCAAGTTCCCAAGAACAGTTTGCCCACAGTTTCCCAGATCCGACCCAGGTCTAGTAAAAACATCCCATAAAATCCATTTCGTCTCCAATCAGAAAACCAAAAATACTCCCGGATTCCTCTCTCAGAGTCCTTCAACTTTGCTGAAGAAATCATTGCCAGATTCGGAGGTCTTCTCCCCGGTCAACATCAATCTTCAGAGAAGTCAGAACCTACCCCTGTAGTTCTGGCCAGATTCCAGCAAGCTTGTAAAATACATGATCAGAAATACAGATCTGATTATTTTTTTTGAAGACCCCTACGTCGAGGTATTCTGAGTCAGCTTTCCAACGGCGCTAACCTTGTCCCATTCCGACGACGGGGCTGATCGCAGCAGCAGTTTTCTCCGAGTCGCGCGCCTGCAAACAGAATTTTCAGATTCGTGGCCGAGTTCCCGCGAGCGTCGTCCGAGGGCCGCCCGGCGTCCGGCGGTCGTTCCAGCAGCTCGCCATCCCAGGGGAACGCTTCCCAAGTGTCTCCACAACAGAGGAGTCATCAGGCCCCACACGACCCCTCCGGTCAGCACGTGGGCCCCCACTAGCACGAGTACGCGTGAAGCCGAAGCATCACACGGAACCGCCCGTCAACCCGAAACTAGTCCTCCCGGGCCCACTTGTGTCGCCCTTTACCTCCCTGCGTGGAGTGGGCTTAGATGCATTGCTGTAACCATAATGTATTAAGTTCCCGGGGGTACGAGTTCCGGCCGGGTCCCATCTTCGCCATGCCGAGAGCGTGGAGGTATCGCCTTCACCCTTACACTTGGCATTAGCTCAATTCTTTATATGCTTTATATGCCGCTGCTAGAGAGCATGTGTAGGGATACCTAGCCCGCCTTCAATTTATAATATCACTGCTGCGAGAGAGAGCGAAGCCGTCCCGTGACCCCATCCGGGCACAAGTGAGAGCCGACCACCCTAGCTCCCAGCCGGTTTCTCAACCGCGCACATCCGACGCTTCCCTCGTTAAGGGACGATCGCGAGCTTGTCGTGTCCATGGTCCCGTCCCGCATCAATTTGGTATCAGAGCGGGTTGAGTCTAGGGTGTCAAAAAAAAAGAGTGTCATTTACGTCTAGTCATTAGTCGGTCTAAGTCGTGTTTAGGATCATCACATTTTTAAAATAACAAAAAGAGTCATTTTTGGGTCGCATACATCCCTTTACTCGGTATATAAAAAGGTGTTGTCCGACCGTTAGGTTACGCCTATCGGGAAGGCCGCACACTTGTGCGAGTGACCTTCGGGTCGATTGTCTCCGCTCCGTACCGAGTCTTGGTTTACGTCTAGGGTCCTTAGTGTGCATTAGTTAGTGCATTCCAACTTTGCATTACTTAGTGTCGTGTCTAGTGTTTTGGTCCGAGTGTCGGCATGGCCACCCACTAGTTTCCCCGTGTCCCATGGAGTCCCAAACTCCCGGATGGTGGCGATACTATCGCAAATGGAAGGACCACCCGAACCACCCCACGAGACCCGAAACCCAGGATTTCTACGGGTCCGATGACCCGAGTGTCTATCTAGAATGGGAAGCCATTATGGATGATTACTTCGAGGTGTACATCATGTATGGGCCCATGCAAGTCGATGTTGCCAAAAGGCGACTTTTTGGTGAAGCCGCTGCAACTTGGAGGGACATCAAATATTGGAGGGAGGATAGGAATCTAAGGCCCATCGAGTCATGGTGGGAAATGAAGAGAGTGCATAGGAGGGCCTACGTTCCCCGCCCACCTACCTCCAACCACGGAGGTCATTCCACTCACCAACCCCACCAACTCACCCACAATCAAGTGGGCCACACCTCTACCCAATCCCACCCCTTCACCGCCGTCCAAGCCCACCAAAGTGACCCCAATCTAGTGGCCCGCCCATGCACCACCAACCAACCTCCCCTTGGCACTCCCATCCCAACCCACTCAAGCACCTCCAACCGAGTGGAAGTCCCGCTTATAACCGAGCCGAGGCCCACACCCGAGCCGAGAGTTAAGGAGCTAGTCCACCCCAAGGTCCCTCCTCCAACCCGCTCCTTAGAGGAAATAAAGAAAATGATTTCGGATTGGTGGGAAAGGACACAAGCTACTCCACCACCCATGGATGCTCCATTGTTATCTACCTCCGGTCTTCATTCGAAACCATCAAAGTGGGAACTACCAAAGCCCGAGCCACCCGTGTTTCTTACGGGAACACTTTACATAGCCGAGCCACTTCTTAGATGGCTCAAGGATGGCTTGGTCCCACATCCCTTCCCGTCCATGGACCCCACCTTACCTTTAGTGCCGGTCAACTCATTCCATACCACATTTCGATCTCGTCACCATGTTGATACGTTGGATGATCTTGTCATGGGATTAGATTCACAATGGGAGTTGACGCATCTTTTGGCCCGAGGCTTTGACCAACCCGCTAGTCTTAGCTTCACCCATCCGGCCATAGGGTCCATTACCTCCGAGTGCACCGTGGGTTGTGTCACCACGGAGGTTCTTCTACTTCTCCCGCTACCGGATGAGCCCGACTTCATGACTTTGCTTCCGAGGGAGGAGTCATATTTCCTATACACGGTCCCATCTACCATGACGGAGGAAGGTGACCACCGGCACCTTCAAGAATTTCACGATTGGGACCATGTCATGTTGGAACCCACTTCATGGGGTCACACCTTCTTCGACCCTTTTGACCCCTTCACTAGTGACCCTCCCGAGTTTTCATACTCGTTACCCTTCTTCCGCGGAGTTCACTATCCCACCTTTTCCATTCGGGCCAAGCAAACTCCACATAGCCATAGGTCCGAACCATCCCTCGGGGGTAAGGAAGACTTTGGTTTCCCCGATCCCTCTAAACCACCCGCACCTCCCGAACTTCCCGCATCCAAGCCCAATGTCCATGATTGGTGCATCGTAGTATGTCTAGGAGTTCCCCATGACGTCAACCTCCAGTTACGTCAAATGCATGTATGGCACATATTCGGGTGTCCTGGTCCGCCGTCATCCATATACGGGTCTGACTAACATTAGGTATGTCTAGGGTCATAGTTGAGTCGGTGTGTTTTCTTTGTGTGGTTTGTTTGTGTGGTGATTTTGAGTCGACTGTTTGTGTGATTTTCATTCATGTGTCAGTGCATGGTGAGTCTGCATGTGTCTTGTGCAAGCTCGTGTCGTTCTCTTATGAGTGTGAAGCGAGTCGACTCACTCGATGAGTATGGGATCGGTTCTACATCTATACCCGGATCAGTCACCTATAGGGACTCAGCGGTGATTCCTAGTGAGTCTTCGAGCTGTTTCCTTCCTTTTGAGAGTGCCCCTTCGGAGTGACCACCTTTAGCCATAGCAGTGCGCATATCGAGTATATATGGAATGAGCAGGTGCCGATCACTTGGAGTGGAGCATACCCGCGCTACTTAGCACGGTGACGGATCCGCCGGAGTACCGGAGCAGCCATACCCCTACTCGACGGGGTCGAGTTCCTCCCACCCGGGGAGAATTGATGGGGACATCAACGTCAGCCCGCTCACTTTGTGTTTGCATCTACGTCCTTTTGTATTTGTATGTACGCCCTTGTGATATATGGGTACACAATAGTAGGTATTAGTGGGTTTATTTGCAAAAGGCCATTGGGTTTCTTTGCAAATGTGCATGTAGGCCCTGCAGGGGCCCCCTCCCTCCTCCTTATTGGTCCACCTGGACTCCTGGGTCCAAGGTGGCTGGTCCATGGTCCAACCTTGGACTTGGACCTAGAATTAATTAAAGAAGACAAATGCTAATTGCCTTCTTAAAGGGGGGGGCGAACCTAGTTGTTTAATGGGGTTTAATGTGATTGTCAAACCACATCTCAACCCTTCATTGATCAACCCTTGATCCAAGGGCATAGAATAGGTTAGATCCCTTGCATATATATACTTGTATTTTCATATTGAATGAATTAATGAAGGAAAAAAAGGCATTTGCCCCCAATTGGATCGTGAGCCCCTCCCCTCTCTCTCCCTGGTTCCTCCACCTCCAGCCCCCTTTCTAGAGTGTAATCCCCTCCCCCTTGATCCCCTCCAGCATCTGAAGCAACTCCGGTGATCGCCGCCGCCATCGTCTCGCCGCCGACGCGTCGTCGCCAACGGTTTCGGTGTTCTGTCCACTCAGGACAGAACCTTCTTCTCTGAATTCCTGCTATCACTCACTTCGTCTTCTGAAGCTCAAAATTTCAGGGTTGGTTCCCCTCTAGAACCCTTATCCCCACAAAACAAATCACGTCAAAATTCATCCTTTATCTATTTTTTGATTTTCGTCCAAGTCCAAGTTCCAGATCTATCCTAGTTCTGTTTACTATTCACCAGCTCTGAGTTTACCCCATTCGAACCATCTTTTGATTTTTTTTGGGTCGCCCAAATTTACTGGGAGTTCTGTCCACATCCCTATACCACCAGGAATTTTCATAATTTTTGGTGCACCCTCCAAGTATTTTTCAAATTTCGTCCAAGTTCCCAAGAACAGTTTGCCCACAGTTTCCCAGATCCGACCCAGGTCTAGTAAAAACATCCCATAAAATCCATTTCGTCTCCAATCAGAAAACCAAAAATAGTCCCGGATTCCTCTCGCAGAGTCCTTCAACTTTGCTGAAGAAATCATTGCCAGATTCGGAGGTCTTCTCCACGGTCAATGTCGATCTTCAGAGAAGTCAGAACCTGCCCCTGCAGTTCTGGCCAGATTCCAACAAGCTTGTAAAATACATGATCTGAAATACAGATCTGATTATTTTTTTTGAAGACCCCTATGTCGAGGTATTCTGAGTCAACTTTCCAACGGCGCTAACCTCGTCGCATTCCGACGACGGGGCTGATCGCAGCAGCAGTTTTCTCCGAGTCGCGCGCCTACAAACAGAATTTTCAGATTCGTGGCCGAGTTCCCGCGAGCGTCGTCCGAGGGCCGCCCGGCGTCCGACGGTCGTTCCAGCAGCTCGCCATCCTAGGGGAACGCTTCCCAAGTTTCTCCACAACAGAGGAGTCATCAGGCCCCACACGACCCCTCCGGTCAGCACGTGGGCCCCCACTAGCACGAGTACGCGTGAAGCCGAAGCATCACACGGAACCGCCCGTCAACCCGAAACTAGTCCTCCCGGGCCCACTTGTGTCGCCCTTTACCTCCCTGCGTGGAGTGGGCTTAGTTGCATTGCTGTAACCATAATGTATTAAGTTCCCGGGGTACGAGCTCCGGCCGGGTCCCATCTTCGCCACGCCGAGAGCGTGGACGTATCGCCTTCACCCTTACACTTGGCATTAGCTCAATTCTTTATATGCTTTATATGCCGCTGCTAGAGAGCATGTGTAGGGATACCTAGCCCGCCTTCAATTTATAATATCACTGCTGCGAGAGAGAGCGAAGCCGTCCCGTGACCCGATCCGGGCACAAGTGAGAGCCGACCACCCTAGCTCCCAGCCGGTTTCTCAACCGCGCACATCCGACGCTTCCCTCGTTAAGGGACGATCGCGAGCTTGTCGTGTCCGTGGTTCCGTCCCGCATCAATGGCTTTCTATCCCTACATCCTTATTGCATTATTATACGGTACTATTACATATTATCTCGAGAACCATTGGTTATCTATGTGTTCCAGGGTCTGATGTTCCCTTTCAACAAAAACGATGACGATCCAGGTTCACGTACTTAATCTTCGGATAGGCCGTTAGGTTGGGATGTCACGGGGAGGATGGTTCTATCCTGCACGGTGTGGTTGCGGACGGTATCTTGACTCTGATATTCCTAGCTTAGCAATATTATTCTCGAGTATTTTATATTTCCAAACTTTCTTTGCATTTATTTTTACGATTTCTTTTTATTTTAGCCCAGCATGCCTCATATGCATCTTTTTGAGCCTTCATGCCCCATTGTTTGCCTGAAGAATGTCCCGTCAGTAATGGTCAGCTGTGCGTTCAAATGCTCGAGTAAGAAGAACTAGTTCCACGCTGAGTTGGAGGGTTTTCTTTGGTCAATTCACTTGGTTTGGTTAATTGAAAGGTCTCCGTCTGGAGTTTTAGCCTATTCCCTTTAATTTTGCTGCCTATTTTTCTTTTGTGGCCTCCTCATTGGACCGCGGGATTGTGTCCCCCATGACGTTGGTCTTGTTATTTTAGTTTAGTTCCTCCAAACGGGCGTTGCTTTTGGTTTAATCATCCCATACGTCAGATTCAATGTTTTCCCGATGATTCATATCGCTTATTGGTAGAAACGGGTGTCGTTTTACCTTCACGCCCGCTTTTCCGGTCCACTCCGCTGCATTTTCACTCCACCTCCATGTTCCATGTCACTTCCGCTTCACCTCCGCTCGCTCCCCTGCAAGGAGGACGTTAAGGAGGGGCATCTGTTGACACCCATTTTTTCACCGATTGGTTGAGTCATTTTTCTTGCTCACTCGTGATGATGCCCTGAGTTGACCAACACTCGTTGGGGCGATTTTCAAGTGTATTTTGGGTTAGTTTTATGCGTAACCTCCCTCCTTGGTGGAGTCCATATCTATTCAGGGCTTAATGGAACTTGGTTCTGATTAATTGAACATGTTTATGAAAATCAAATGTTCAAGAGCATGAACGGTCCAACATCAGCCGTTCAATGCTGGGGCGGTTGTATACAGACCGTTCATACATTTTTGGTTGATTTCTGAGGATTTTCTAAATTTTCACCAACAGACTTTTGTGCGGCCCCATTAGGCCCGTTCAACTTAATGAACGGGCTGATTCTAACTGCCTATATTTCAGAGTCCTACGCTTGACAGTTTTCTCAGATAATTATCCAATTATTTGAATTATCACCGACAAGGCTAGAACGGCTTGTTGTTGGCCGCGCTACATTTGAATGGTCTCCATGGAGCCGTCCATCTTTCAGAGTCCAACAGCGGGCGTTCCAGTCAGTTCGAGGGATAATTGGGTTTATTTTTTGATTATTTGAATTTCCACCGACGAGCTTGGACGGTCAAAAGGTAACCGCCCAATGGTTGAGCGGTCTATCGTGAGACCGTTCATCCCGTCGATTGCTGAATTTTAACAGATTTTAATCCTTTTATCCATGGTTTTATCCCCAACTTCTTTTATCAATATCTCCGTGGATAATCAACCATTTTGGCTGCCGTTTCGACTGGATGAGAGATAATAATATTATCTATGATTTATCTTGAATAATCTCGTCCCGGAAATGGCTCTAAACCCTAGTTTCGGGGCTGGCTTTCTAGGCTATATAAATAGACCCTAAAGGTCGAACGTCGAAAGAGGGGGGGGGAGATTTTGATCGACGGCGAAGCCCTGCCGCACTTTTGAGCGATCTAGCACCAAGGTGGGAGACTCTCTACGTCCATACGAGCCTCCGGTCCAGGGAGTAGTTCATATTTCGAGTCGTTTGCGTTCCCTTATAGTTTTCGTCGTGTCCCTTGCATGCATTGCCTTCTCCCCACGTCGCCCTTTGTTCGCATCATCATGCACACCTCCACCCACGTTTTTGTCACCTTAGGGGTTTAAAACCCCCCAGGTATTCCCCCTTTCCATTCGTTTATGTTCATTTCTTCTTATATTGAAATTTACTACACCATTCAGTCCTAATCTAGGTATTCTTTTCTATATCTTCACGTTGTTTTGTAGGTCAGCACTGTAGCAGCACGAGGCCCATCCCCTCTGGCCGACCGGAGAGGGTGGAGGTGAACCCCTTTAGCGACTTCTGGCGTGGTGGACCTGCGCAGTTCGTTACTGACCGTTCAAGGAGATGTGCGGCCCATTCTGCACCGCCTTGCTTCTTCTTGCAGTCTACGTCAAACCGTCCATCATCCAGGAGAGCTTTCTCCCGTGTGTTCTGCAGCGCCCATAGGCGGCCTATCGTAAGACCGCGTGTCCTTTAGGCGGTTCTACATCGACCGCACATCTCACCGGTGCTGCAGCTAGGGAGTGTCTCCCCCCTATTTCCAAAGCACGGCGTGTTCATCACGTCCGGTGCTTTGGTGGCGATCACGGTTACTGTCACTTTCCTTTCTCCTCTGGTTGCTTTTCATTTATTCATTGTCTGGTTGATCCTTTCATAGCACACCATTCCATTTTAAGATAAAAGAGGAGGAAAAATATATCTACAAATCCGTGTTCTGGTCCTTGGCTATTTTAGGGGTAATGAGCCTATTCTTCCCAAGACGGTTGTCAAGAAGAGCTCTCTTGCGCTAATGCTAGTTTCTTCAAAAGCGAGACTGGTGGGCAGTCCCATTGCTCGTCGGAGGTCTTATTATTGATGCTGTTATCACGTCTCGCTCCATTGCTATTCAGATTTCTGGCCAAGAGGGGCTCTCTACCCGGTTGGTGCTAACCCATACGGTTGCCAAAGAGCTTATAGATTCTACGTTCAAGGGGCAATTCATCGTATTCTCAAAGTTTTCCAAGGACATTCTGCACATTCTATGCAATCTCCCTTGGTTTATCAGTAAGCCGGCAACGTCAATGCCGTGTATTACTCTCCCTCGGTTTCGTCCTTCCCCTCTAGCAAGGGAGTTATGCTTCAAGCCTGATTACCGAGTGGAGTTGCCAAATCTCATGCTTCTAGTGCCGAGTGACAAAACTCCATGGTTTTCTAATATTCATCATTCTGAGGAGTTAGTTGTTTAAGAATGTCAACATGATGTTAGCACCGAGTGTCTAGGGGCATCCACCCCGATGAAGCTGCATGTTCATAACCGGGCAAGGCCGTCTGCCATGTGGGCCCGCTATTTGAGGAGATATTGTAGATCAAGAAGCCTGAGGGTTTGAATCTGCGCCAGGAGGGTTCAATAAATCTTAGCTAAGAAAAGACGGTGACGCAAGTTTAAGGGCCGCATGTTGTGCACTCTGGGGTCCACTCCTCCTTCTTCATCTCATTCATCATTTCATCTACTGAGCTCCCACCCTTGCATGGTGTACCTACCTTCTTCCAATTCCGCGTCTATAATCTTCTCCTCTCCTCCCGGGTCCACAAACCCCCATTCTTCTTCTTCTCATCTAGATTCTCTGGATTCTTCTCACTCTCACGATTCCAGGCCTCAGCTTAGGCCCTCTTTTCGTCCCGATTCTGGGACCTCTTCCGACTCTTCTTCTCATCCGGAACCTCCAGATCTTCCCTCTCATCCCGATTTCGGGACATCTTCTAATTCTCCTTCCCCGAGACTTGTGGGTGTTGCTTTTGATTCTTCTCCTACCCTATCAGATGGCCATTATTCTACTTCTCTGACTTTGTCGGATGACTATTCTTCTTCTCCGACCACGTCAGATGACCACTCTCCTTCTTCCTTGCCGTTGCCACAATCTCGTCACCGTCTTTCCATTCTTTCATCTTCACCCTTTCGGGGTCGTCACCCTTTTTCATGCTATTTTCGAGGCTTTAGCCCGCCTTGATCTCAGTTGATCACTAGTTATTCTATATCCGGTTCCTTGTTATCAGGGTCTCTGCGCTTTAACGAAGGAGTTCTAGCCCTCGTCTCTCTTCCTTTTTATCCTTCTTCGTCTAGTTTGGTGTTTGTCGCTCCTCCGTGTAGAGGAATCTTCAAGCCTTGCTATCCTTTCTGTCTTGATCCTGACAAGCAAGGAAAATAAAGTTCGTGCTACATAAAGCTCGATGATCAAGATCGCTTCAGGATGCTATTTTCACTCCATGGATTTGCAAGGTATCTTTATGTTGTGCGAGAATATGCTTTCATTTTCATTATTTCTATTTATCCTGTGCATGGTTATAATGTTGGTTCCTTAACATGTTTGAGTGGCTTTAGGAAGTTTGCTCAATTTAGTTCAAAATGACTTTGCTTCTGCAGCATTCTTAGGTTGGTGTTAGCTTCGCGCTGGGAGTCTAGTTTCTTTCCCCGATCGTTGAGGGTGTCCCTTCTGAGTATGGGTTTCCACACACTTCACTGCGAGCCATAGCAGATTTTCCTTTTAGGCACATCGTTGCTGCTTTGGCCATACTTTGGGTATGCACAAAGATCTTTTCTTTTCTCTGCTCGGCCGAGTGCAGGGGCAAGAGATGGATGGATGAGATGACCAATCTAGGTGCTCCCTAATACAAGAGAGGTCTCAAATAGGGGCAGTCTTGACCCTCAAAAATGAGCTTTCACGAGAAATCTAGCCAATAAGGGCTATGGCTATCAAAATGAGAATCAATGAATAAATATGCAAAATTATAATCCAAGGCATGGCAAGAGTGACAGTACAGTTCCCCGCGGGACGTCATGAGACCGGTCGTATGCGTGTCTGATAAATATGGGTCTCAAAATCAAAGACACAAAGTCCCGACGCAACGGACTATATCTTTGAGGGGTAGTGCCCTGGGGGGAATTCGAGTCTTGATGTCTCCCATCCTGCATAAAGCTTATCTCCAGTTTTCTTCTGCTTCTCTCTCTTAGGCTGGGTTGAATCCCGGGTATGGCCTTAGTAGGGGCACCATTCTTTAGAGACGGTTGCTTGTGGTAAGCCACCACCAAATGCACGCCCTACTCAAGGGAAGTCTTTAATGAGAGGGGAGGAATGACGACCCCTAGCCAGTAGTTTGAGCCCGTCTTTGGGTGCTGCAGATATTGTCAAAAAATTAAAAATAAAACAAAAAAATCAAATATTGTCAAAATTCCAAAAAAAATCAAATATTGTCAAAATCAAAAAAAATAAATATTTCAAAATACAAAAATCAAAAAAATGTGTCTTCATGTATTTTCTGTCTGTTTGTTTTAAGAATAGATATAATTCGTTTGTTAAGTGTGCAGGTTGCACATGTTCAAGGTGTCCTTGCTCTCTTCTATCTCTCATTTTGCCTCCTGTTCATATCTTTTATATGTCTCTTCTTCAATCCACTCTCTCGATCTATTTTGAAGCTTATGTCCTTCTCAGCTTTTGTTTGCAATGATCATGTCTCGATGAGAGGGCTTTGCCTCATGATTGTGAACCTGGCGGTTCTACTTCATTCTGATCTTGGGCTTTGATTGAAGAGCGTATTTGTCATGTCTTTTGTCCTGCCGTGTCCTTGTCACACATGTTTATGTCCCTCCATGTCAATACATGTGTTGTTTTGTCCCTCCGTGTGTGTCATGTTTTCGTCCCACTATGTTGCCATGCCATGTGTTATTATTGTCATCCCACACATATGTTATCTGTGTCTTTTATCCCCTGTGGTTTGCCGTCCCACGTGTCTTTATCCCACCATGTCCTTATCCCACCGCGTTATGTTGTCCTGCCCCACCGTCCCACACTTATTGTTTGTTCTTGTGATGTTTTGTCTATATCATGATGTGATTGTCATGCTTCATTCATCCTTTTAGGTTTCGTTTGTTGTCTTGTTATGTTTATTTCCCGGCTTATTCATTTTTGTTATGTTATCTTTATGCTTGCTTTGATGTGGTTGTGTCTTATCAAGAAAATCCATAAAAATAGGGAAAAGTCAAAAATTCAATAAAAAATGCCATTTTGCTTGGCAGGTAAATCAGTTATGGCTCTCTATCCCTGCTCATTGTTGCATTACTATATGTTATCTACATTATTATATCCTCTCAAGGACCGGCTGGTTGTCCATGTGTTCTGGGATCTGATGTTCCCCTTTAACAAAAATGATGAGGATCTAGGAGCATATGGTTAATCATTGGAGAAGCCGTTAGTTTGAGTCAGGTGGGGGATGATGGACTCTGTCTCGCACGCCATGGTTGCAATAAGACTCTTGACCCCGTCTTGCCTCGGTCTAGCAATAGTATTCTTGAGTGCATTCTATTTTATTCTTTCTTTACATTCGTTTTGATGATTTCTTTATTTTAGCCCATAATGCATCATGTCTCACGTCTCGTGATCCTCTCAAGATTTTTTCCTTAGCAATGGTTAATTACACTTCATTTCTCTTGAATAAGAGATCCTTATTCCACTATGAATTTGAACGATTTCTCTGATCTTTCCGCTTGGTCTGGTTGGCCAGCGTGATTCTTGTCTGGATTTTTTATCTCATTACCTTTCCTTTTCCAGCTTTTCAGCTATGTTCTTCCGATCCCCTCGTTGGTCGTGGATTGTGTCCCCCAATAAGGTTGGTCGTGTTTTCTTTCCTTTCTTAGATTAGTTCTCCAGACATGCCGCATCCTTGTCATCTAGTCCTAGGGGTTAGATTAGCATTTTTGGGAGAATTCCTGTCGCTTGTTGGTTATGACAGGTGTCTTTTGTGATGCGGGACGGACACGCGACTCAACTCCAATTGGATATGCGACCCTTGGACTCTAAGTAAGCTCGCGATCATCCCTTAGCGAGGGAAGCGTCGGACGTGCACGGTTGAAAAACCGACAATGAGTGTTGAGTCAGGTGCGATAGATTCAGAGGGGGGGTGAATGAATCTCCCCTTTTTAAAAATATAGCCTAATTAAAAACTTAAAGCTCAGTTATGCGGAATTAAAAACAGTTGCAGCTATATTCTGAGAATACTTAGGATCATCTCGGCAAGACAACTCAATAGAATAAGCCCTCACTCAATCCTATGCAAACATCTAATACGAAGCAATTAAATGAACATATAAGAAAGTCAAACCACAAGAGACACCAAGATTTTTAGGTGGTTCGGTCCACAGACCTACGTCCACCCCTCACTCCAAACCGAAGTGAGGCTTCCACTAGCAACGCTAGACAAGCAGACTCAGTCTGCAACAGATGCTGCCACACAGCTTGACCAGGGGAACAACCTCCCCTCTTCCTCCCAACCGGAGGGACACCCCAAGTGACTCCCAGCCACTTGGAAACCAGAGACACAAAGTCTCTCTTCCTCCAGACCAGGAGGGAATACCTGGACTTGCAACCCACAAGACCAGAACCGGAGGACCAATCCTCCCTTCCTCCAAACCGGAGGGAACCCACAAGTGACTCCCAGCCACTTGCAAACTAGAGGTCTCGGACCTCCCTTCCTCCCAGCCAGAGGGAAACAACCAATGACACCCAGTCAAAGGCAACCAGAGACGCAAGTCTCTCTTCCTCCAAACCGGAGGGAACCCGACCTCACACTAGAGGATCGGAAGAACAACTAGTGAATAGTCAAAAGGAAAAACAAAAACGCAGCAACAGAAAGCTGGAAAAATGAAATGCACAAAAGCTCCCGCAGGAGCAAACTGGGTTGGATCTGATCCAAGGTCCAGTGAAGACAGCAAGACTTCTCTTCTTCTTCACGAGCTCTCCATCTCTCTTTCTCTTTCTTTTTCTTCTTCTATTCTCTCACACTCCTTCTTTCTTCTTCTGCTCACTGCCTCTCTGCAGCTCTATCCTTCTATCTCGATATCTCTTTTTCTTCTGTCTCTCATCCACTTCGTCAGTCTTCTTCAGTGGAAGAAGCCTTCCTTTTATAGCAGCCGCAAGTAGCTAGGGCGTGTGCTCTCTTCGATTCCCGCCCAAGCTTCAGTCCACGTGGCGGCTTCTCAGCATCTTGGATCACGTGCCAGGTGACAACCTCAGATCACGTGCCACTCATTAACCCGAGTCATCTACAGCCAGAGACAAAAGAATGTATCAAATTAGTTCAGCCTTTTAACACAGAGTGTATAGACTTTAGAGGCAGCAAATAAGCAAGTATATACAACGTGAGAATGTATAGACTTGAAAGCCTTCATGCGACCTCACTGTACAGACTTGCAGAATGATGCATTAATATAACAGAGGGAAATGTGTAGACTTCTGTGAAATGCATGAAGCAGTCTAATGTATAGACTTAGTTGTGCTGTGTAACTGATGTGCAGACATGGCGTGCAACAATGCAATCATAATGTATAGACATAAGTTGAAGGAACCAGAATGTACTGACTTAGAGTGAAGACAATGCAATGTTTAGACTTTGATGAACATATGCAATGTATGGACTTGGTGTGTGCAGGGCAGGCAATCAATGTATAGACTTCACGATGCACACCCATATCCATTGTATAGACTTACGCCTTGAAGATGTGAGCGAGACAATGTGTAGACTTGGCCCTTGAAGGATGTACAGACTTGAAGACTCGAAGCCCCACGATGTATAGACTTTGAACTCTGAACGACAAAGTAGGTTGTACAGACTTTGAGAATCTTGAAGGCCAATGTACAGACTTGGAAAGCCTGAACCAATGTATAGACTTGAAACGCTTGAGGACCAGTGTACAGACTTGGAAACCCTGAACCAATGTACAGACTTGAAAGGCTTGAACACTGGGATGTGCAGACTTTGCGATGTATAGACTTTGAATGATGATGTACAGTGCACCGATGTATAGACTTGAAGAACCGATGCATGAACAGTGTTGTATAGACTTCGATCTCAAGGAATGGCTGTAGAGACTTAGCGTGGAATGCCTGAAGCATAGTGCAATGTATTGACTTGCCACCGACCAATGTATAGACTTGAAGATGATTGTGAGAGCATGCAGTGTAGAGAGTGTACAGACTTACCACCGACCAATGTATAGACTTTGCCAAACGATGCAAGCGACAATGCATGAGACCATCGGATGTACAGACTTGGGCTGTACAGACTTGGAAGGCATGTGCAGTCTTGAACTCTTGCAATAGAAGGCTGTACAGACTTGGTCGTGTATGGCGAGACAAGGCAGACGCTGTACAGACTTGGTGAGATGATCCGTGAGACGCTGCCAGACTCTGTACAGACTTGGACATAGGTAATGATTGTAATGTTTAGACTTAGTGTGTAGCAAAAGCAGCGAACGTAGGAATAGGTTGGAATGTATTGACTTACGTTCGATCAGCAATGTATAGACTTCAACTTAGCAAGCTACAGTGCAATGTCTACACTTAATGGTGCAAGCGATGTATAGACTTTGGAACGCTTGAAGCACAGACACGGTGCAATGTATAGACTTAGTGCTCTACATGCTACAGTGCTAATGTGTAGACTTGATCAATGCATCTTGAATGTTTAGACTTGAAGATCTAGCCAACTAGTGTATAGACTTGCTGAACAGCAGCAGAATGTATAGACTTTGTGAGACGCAAAGGCTGTACAGACTTGACGAAATGCATGTACTAGACAGTGTATAGACTAGATAATGCAAACGAGATCTTCAGACTTGCTATGAAGCAACCACAATGTACAGACTTGCTGATTGTGTTAAGACACAGCATGAGACGCTCAGAAAGACTGCCCACTGTATAGACATTGCCTTAGACATGCAGACACTGTGAATGTATAGACTTCACTATGTGTAAGCTTGTGAAGGCGAATGCAATGTATAGACTCCAGACTGTGAAAGCTTTGTGAATGTAAATGCATTGTACAGACTTCATGTTATGCTTGAGACACTAAGGAAGACAGACAATGTATGGACTTAGGCAATTGAAAGGCTTGCCAGTGTATGGACTTATGCGTGCAGCACAGACAGATGCAATGTACAGACATGCAAATCTGGGGGGGGTCGATCCATCTGGAAAGGGGGTCGACCCACTTCTGTCTAGACTATGTTGAAAGGTTCAGCATCACCCATTGTACAGACTAACATCAAGCAATCCAGATAAAATGCAATTATGAAATGCATCAACAATTATGAAATGCACCAATGCACACACCACACAGCCTCAGCCTGTTCGTTGGTTATGTAATTCAGATAAGATGTTCAATGAAACATACATATGCAACAAAAATAGATTTATATGCAGACTCAAACGGATGATGACTTATAGTATTTGCTATCATCAAAATCACAGGGACACAACAATCTCCCCCTTTTTGATGATGGCAACACTATGAGTCAGTATGACTTGATCACATATTTCTCCCCCTTTGACTTCAGAAAAAAGACATTAATTGAAGAGGGAAGAATAAGACTGCATAAGATGAGTGAATTAAAAGCTCCCCCATTTAATGACAATTAGCTCCCCCTGAATAGAATAATGATCAAAAATGTTTTGAAGGTTGAAACCAATTGAGATGAAGGGAGAATATCAAAAGCACAGGGACACTCAAAAATGCTGACTAGATCTCTCCCTTTATGAAAAACACTCAGCATGACATGGAAGCTCCCCCTGATTAGATGGAGTGAAAGAAGTGATGAGCATCTATCAACAAAGCACATGGGTATACAAGAGTTACCACTGTCTGTAATCACAGTGAATAAATGAGGAAGCAAGATTTTCATTAGCACACCAAATTCATAAATCTTTGTAAACGAATTTCAGATTCTTCAATTATAATAGATTATGAATGAGTTTAAACTTACCATCATGATTTAAGAGTGATGTACTTAAGGTTTATCAGGAAAATTCATTACTCATATCTGAAACATCTTTTAATAAAGATGAACCATCAACTCATTTGTTGTTCATGTTGAACCTCCTTCCATCTTACTCATGTAAATTCAATGACTCCTATGGAAGTTACACAAGATACTATTGAGATTAAACAGAAATAAATGAGACTGAACTTGTCTTTAGATTCTCAGAATTTTCTATTGAACAGTACTCATTTTTCCTGAGCAAGTTTGGTTCAGTCAACACCTTTTTACATGAGGCACAACACTTCTTAGGTGAAGTGACCCAGTTACTCAGTGTGACAACCACATTGCCTCTGAAGGAGAACAGAGTTAGCAATGGAGTATCTTTTTACATAAGGAGACACCTTGATCAGAGGCCAGAATCCCTAGTTACTCAACACAACCATGCCATTGCTCTGCCAGATTTTCACACATTTTGAAAAGAGAGTTAACTATGGCACTTCATGACATGGGCTTAATCCATTTCTTTGATAGAGAACCCAGTTTCTCTGTGACCAAAGTCATTGCTCTTGCTTTAAATTTTTAAGAGTTTTCAGATTTTTCAAACAATGCTCAGTACACTGAAATGTTTAAGAACAATACTTTCTATATGTATCTTAACCAAAGAAAGCCATGTCGTTTAAAATTTCAGATTTCAGAAGGTTTTGCAAGAAGTTCATGAGACAACTGGTTAAGATTTATTAAGCAGAATGAATCAGATATTTTCAAGTCCTTTACATCAAAACTTAAGAAATACATTAGACTTAAATCAATTTGATTTATCAAAACATTCTTAAGCCAGTATAATAGAAGATTCTTCTTTTCAGAATGTGTCTGATTTATTTCTAGGGTGCACTGACTAAAATCTTTCCTCATTCAGATGAATCAATGATATTTTAGCAAATTAGTGGAGTCAACAAAGCATTTTTATCGAGAGAGTAGTAGAGAGCAGTTTGAAGCTAGCAGTAAAGACTAGAATTCAGTCAGATTAGCTTGGACCAGACTTGACAAGCTATGAAGAAATGTGAGTGATAGGAACAAGCTAGCAGTTGAACTCAAGGCAAACAGAATCAATAGCTAACTCTGGAATACAGACAGATTAGCTATATCAGTGTAGACAGTAGAGAATTTAAGAGAACCACACATTTGCTAAGAGAATGGATCAGATTGCTAGTAGGGGTTCAAGATTATGAAGAAGTGAACAAACAAGAATGCTCCCCCTGTCTAGATGTAATGAGACATTTCTTTTTAGATTTTTCAATGTAAGGAAATGCAGTGCAACTAACTACATGTATGCATACAGCAAATGAGATTATCATGATATGCAAACATTAGTCAAACTCCCCCTTACAAAGTGCATGATATGCAATTAAAGCACTGAAACATGATTTTAAAATATATGCTCATTCAGAGATAAACTACAATCATTTCCATGAGCATTTCAGATTTTTCAATTAGATTCAGTTAGATAATGCACAAAAGAATTATCATGATATGCAGTGCATTCAGATCACACAAATTCAGAATACAGAGTTTTCAGAATTTACCTAAATGGGGCTTTATCATCTTGGGTGCCTTGGTTTAATTTACCCCTCTTTATTCCTCAGTCCAAGGCACACCTGCAAAGTATTTGATCATCTTGATCCTGCAGGGACCCAAGTAGCTTTGGGTCCTGCTTAGCCCTGACAGGTGTTCTAAGAAAATTCATAGCAACATGGTCACCATGATCCATCAGATAGCAATTGTCCATAGAGTGACCAAACTTCTCACAATATCTACATGAAGTGACTGGTTTTTGGTTTCTATGATGCATAGTAATAGCAGCATGAGGTTTATAAACATGATCATAAGATTTTCTGTTATATGCATGAACAGTTTGGTTCTTATTCCTAACCAGCTAACATTCAGAAGATTTGTGACCTTGCTTCCCACAGTTATAGCATGAAAATCTTGCAAATGGTTTTGCAGGGAATTTGACAACATAGGGGTTAACAGTGTTCTTCTGAACATGCCAACAGTTCTTGACTGTATGGCCATTCTTCCCACAGTGAGAGCAAGCAAAAGAAATTCTTCTATGCGAACCTGACCAGCATTCAGTGGCCTTGTGACCAGTCTTGTTGCAGTTAAACCAAGTGATGTGCTGGTTCATTGAAGCAAATTTGTTCTTATTAAAACCATGTTGGCTTGCAGGGTATTTAGCATGATATGGATGAGATGTTTTCTTACCACTTGCAAACCAGCATTGTGTAATTGTGTGTCCTAATTTGCCACAGTGAAAACATTCAATTTTCTTTTTATGAGATGAAGGATTTTTATCATAAAATTTCATACCATTCATATCATCCTTCTCCATCAATTTACACTCATGCATCAGATGTCCAAATTTGTGACAGTAGTGACATATCATCTTCTTCCTAGATGCATGTGAGTGTGTGTGAGGATTGTGATCACCATACACTGATGAATCCTTTTTGTTTATTTTTTGTTTTTCAGTCTTTTTCTGATTTTTGTTCTATTTTTCTATTTTCTTAGCCTTGTCCTGAGGTGGAGATGAAATAGAAGGCTTTTCTTGTTCAGAACATTTAACAAAAATAGTTTTCTGTTTGTTTCCATCAACCTTCTTTATACCAACAGGAGTGTCTTTGTCCTTCTTCTGTAGATTTTCATTCTTTTTCAATTCTTGAGTTTGTTTTACAATTTTGGGGCTGACAGTGGACTTTTGTGCAGTGAATTGAAAAACAGAAGGAGCAGAGGTTGTGTTCTGATTAGATGCTTTGACAAACACAGTAGAAGTTTTATTCCCATTACTCCTTTTGTTTGTCAGACTGTAACCCAGTCCCTCTCTCTGAAAGCTAACATTATTTCCAAGAATCTTATTCAGATTGTCATTACCTTTGACAAATCTTGATAGAGAGTTTTTTAAATCTTGAATTTCAGAATTTAAGCCACAAATATTAGCTTCATATTTGGACAGATCTGTTTCACAAGAAATGACCTGTTGATGCAAGGCATCATTCAGACTTTTGAGTTTTTCAACTTCCTGTCTTAATTTAATTTCATTGTCAGCTTCAGATAGAGACTTATATAGATCATCAACTTCTTGTTGAAGGGATGTGATTGTTAACTCATATTTAGCTATATTTTGTTCACAACAGGTGACATTCCCACTCAACATTAGGTTGATGTTTTTCAGATTTGTAATTTCATGTTCAGCATTCAGCAACTCACTGGAGCTCACCAGGCTTACACTCTTTCCTTTTTCTAAAGTGATTAGCCTCTCAGACATTGCCGAGTTTAGGTGATTCAGCTTATTAATTTCCTCTTTCAGTTTACTGTTCTGCTCTAGGAGTTCATCATCAAGCACCCATTCATCTGAAGAGAACGGACATTCATAAAACTTTTCTTGTTGTTTTTCAGATTGAAGTTTGTCAAGATTTCTCTGAATCTCTGAATGTGTTACTCTATTAGCCTCTAATTTTTCAGAAATCAATCTATTTTATTTTTCAAGATTTATTGATTTGTGTTCAAATTCCTTGAGCTGATTTTTGAGTATTACATTTTCAGACTTCATGTTTTCCAATTCAGAGTTGACAAGCTCTAAGTTTCTCACCAGTTCTTCATTTTGAACAACATCATTGTTATGAGCCTGATCATCATCAATTAAACTATGCCTCTCCTTTAGTTCAGCAATCTCGCAAACAAGCTCTTGATTCTCCTTTTTGTGTGAATCAATTTGTTTCATAAGAGTTTATTTTTCAGATTTCAAATGATCTAAATCTGAACTAATAGAATCAAAATCTGTTAACTGTCTTCTAAATATGTCATTTTCAATTTTTAGAATTTCAGGGCTTTCACCTCGAGATTTAGCATCCTCATGTTTCTTTAGCTTCTTTATCAGTTTTTTATTCTTCTTTTTTAGTCTTTCATAGGATTCTAACAGATTGGCATATGCATCTTCCCAGTCGTATAAAGTGTAACTAGAGAATGGATTGGTTACCTCTTCAGCATCTTCGGATTCATCTTGATCACTGCCATGGTCGCTCTTGTCAGCCATCAGGCAGCTGTCCTCATATCTCCTCTGAGTTAGCTTCAGCTTTTCCAGAATGTCCTTAGCGGACCTGCAGTCATAAAAACAAGAATGTAGAGCCTTGTCAGTAGCTTCTTTCATTAATTTCAAAACTTTTTGATTCTCTCCATTTCTTGATCTGTGACAGTTAGTCCATTTGGACTCTTTCTTTGGCAGTCTGTGAGGACCATGTGAGATTAACTTCCACAGATCTGGATCCATCAAATTCACATAGTTATGAAGACTGCTAACCCATGAGTTAAAATTAGACCCATTGAAAACCGGTGGAGAACCCATTGATTAAATCGGCAAGCAGATTAATGCAGCAGAGAGAAAATTTAGAAATACATCAAAGACAACAGGATCCTCTCCAGATAGTTGGATCTGAACAGTCAGAGAACCTGCTCTGATACCAATTGTTGAGTCAGGTGCGATAGATTCAGAGGGGGGTGAATGAATCTCCCCTTTTTAAAAATATAACCTAATTAAAAACCTAAAGCTCAGTTATGCGGAATTAAAAACAGTTGCAGCTATATTCTGAGAATACTTAGGATCATCTCGGCAAGACAACTCAATAGAATAAGCCCTCACTCGATCCTATGCAAACATCTAATACGCAGCAATTAAATGAACATCTAAGAAAGTTAAACCACAAGGGACACCAGGATTTTTAGGTGGTTCGGTCCACAGACCTACGTCCACCCCTCACTCCAAACCGAAGTGAGGCTTCCACTAGCAACGCTAGATAAGCAGACTCAGTCTGCAACAGATGCTGCCACACAGCTTGACCAGGGGAACAACCTCCCCTCTTCCTCCCAACCAGAGGGACACCCCAAGTGACTCCCAGCCACTTGGAAACCAGAGACACACAGTCTCTCTTCCTCCAGACCAGGAGGGAATACCTGGACTTGCAACCCACAAGACCAGAACCGGAGGACCAATCCTCCCTTCCTCCGAACCGGAGGGAACCCACAAGTGACTCCCAGCCACTTGCAACCTAGACGTCTCGGACCTCCCTTCCTCCAGTCGGAGGGAAACAACCAATGACACCCAGTCAAAGGCAACCAGAGATGCAAGTCTCTCTTCCTCCAAAACGGAGGGAACCCGACCTCACACTAGAGGATCGGAAGAACAACTAGTGAATAGTCAAAAGGAAAAACAAAAACGCAGCAACAGAAAGCTGGAAAAATGAAATGCACAAAAGCTCTCGCAGGAGCAAACTAGGTTGGATCTGATCCAAGGTCCAGTGAAGACAGCAAGACTTCTCTTCTTCTTCACGAGCTCTCCATCTCTCTTTCTCTTTCTTTTTCTTCTTCTATTCTCTCACACTCCTTCTTTCTTCTTCTGCTCACTGCCTCTCTGCAGCTCTATCCTTCTATCTTGATCTCTCTTTTTCTTCTGTCTCTCATCCACTTCGTCAGTCTTCTTCAGTGGAAGAAGGCTTCCTTTTATAGCAGCCGCAAGCAGCTAGGGCGTGTGCTCTCTTCGATTCCCGCCCAAGCTTCAGTCCACGTGGTGGCTTCTCAGCATCTTGGATCACGTGCCAGGTGACAACCTTAGATCACTTGCCACTCATTAACCTGAGTCATCTGTAGCCAGAGACAAAAGAATGTATCGAATTAGTTCTCCCTTTTAACACAGAGTGTATAGACTTTAGAGGCAACAAATAAGCAAGTATATACAACGTGAGAATGTATAGACTTAAAAGCCTTCATGCGACCTCACTGTACAGACTTGCAGAATGATGCATTAATATAACAGAGGGAAATGTGTAGACTTCTGTGAAATGCATGAAGCAGTCTAATGTATAGACTTAGTTGTGCTGTGCAACCGATGTGCAGACATGGCGTGCAACGATGCAATCATAATGTATAGACTTAAGTTAAAGCAACCAGAATGTACAGACTTAGAGTGAAGACAATGGAATGTTTAGACTTTGATGAACATATGCAATGTATGGACTTGGTGTGTGCAGGGCAGGCAACCAATGTATAGACTTCACGATGCACACCCATATCCATTGTATAGACTTACCCCTTGAAGATGTGAGCGAGATAATGTGTAGACTTGGCCCTTGAAGGATGTACAGACTTGAAGACTCGAAGCCCCACGATGTATAGACTTTGAACTCTGAACGACAAAGTAGGCTGTACAGACTTTGAGAATCTTGAAGGCCAATGTACAGACTTGGAAAGCCTGAACCAATGTATAGACTTGAAACGCTTGAGGACCAGTGTACAGACTTGGAAACCCTGAACCAATGTACAGACTTGAAAGGCTTGAACACTGGGATGTGCAGACTTTGCGATGTATAGACTTTGAATGATGATGTACAGTGCACCGATGTATAGACTTGAAGAACCGATGCATGAACAGTGTTGTATAGACTTCGATCTCAAGGAATGGCTGTACAGACTTAGCGTGGAATGCCTGAAGCATAGTGCAATGTATTGACTTGCCACCGACCAATGTATAGACTTGAAGATGATTGTGAGAGCATGCAGTGTAGAGAGTGTACAGACTTACCACCGACCAATGTATAGACTTTGCCAAACGATGCAAGCAACAATGCATGAGGCCATCAGATGTATAGACTTGGGCTGTACAGACTTGGAAGGCATTTGCAGTCTTGAACTCTTGCAATAGAAGGCTGTACAGACTTGGTCGTGTATGGCGAGACAAGACAGACGCTGTATAGACTTGGTGAGACGATGCGTGAGACGCTGCCAGACTCTGTACAGACTTGGACATAGGTAATGATTGTAATGTGTAGACTTAGTGTGTAGCAAAAGCAGCGAACGTAAGAATAGGCTGGAATGTATAGACTTACGTTCGATCAGTAATGTATAGACTTCAACTCAGTAAGCTATAGTGCAATGTCTACACTTAATGGTGCAAGCGATGTATAGACTTTGGAACGCTTGAAGCACAGACACGCTGCAATGTATAGACTTAGTGCTCTACATGCTACAGTGCTAATCTGTAGACTTGATCAATGCATCTTGAATGTTTAGACTTGAAGAGCTAGCCAACGAGTGTATAGACTTGCTGAACAGCAGCAGAATGTATAGACTTTGTGAGACGCAAAGGCTGTACAGACTTGACGAAATGCATGTGCTAGACAGTGTATAGACTAGACAATGCAAACGAGATCTTCAGACTTTCTATGAAGCAACCACAATGTACAGACTTGCTGATTGTGTTAAGACACAGCATGAGACGCTCAGAAAGACTGCCCACTGTATATACATTGCCTTAGACATGCAGACACTGTGAATGTATAGACTTCACTATGTGTAAGCTTGTGAAGGCGAATGCAATGTACAGACTCCAGACTGTGAAGGCTTTGTGAATGTAAATGCATTGTACAGACTTCACGTTATGCTTGAGACACTAAGGAAGATAGACAATGTATGGACTTAGGCAATTGAAAGGCTTGCCAGTGTATGGACTTATGTACAGACATGCGAATCTGGGGGGGTCGATCCATCTGGAAAGGGGGTCGACCCACTTCTGTCCAGACTATGCTGAAAGGTTCAGCATCACCCATTGTACAGACAAACATCAAGCAATCAAGATAAAATGCAATTATGAAATGCATCAACAATTATGAAATGCACAAATGCACACACCACACAGCCTCAGCCTGTTCGTTGGTTATGTAATTCAGATAAGATGTTCAATGAAACATACATATGCAACAAAAATAGATTTATATGCAGACTCAAACAGATGATGACTTATAGTGTTTGCTATCATCAAAATCACAGGGACACAACACTAGGGTGGTCAGCTCTCTTTTCGTGCCCGGATCGGGTCACGAGAGGGTATCTCTCTCTCGCTCGCAGCAGTGAATAACAATAAATAGTGAGCTAAGTTACCCTATCATGCTCTCTAGCAGCGGCATATAAAGCATATACGAACTAAGCAAAGTGCCGAATAAGGAGCGAACACGATACCTCCATGCTCTCGGCATGGGGAAGGCGACCCCGACCGATCTCGTACTCCCGAAACAGTAAGTAATTAAATTACAGCAATAAATATAAATGCTCACTCCACGCACGGAGGTAAAGGGCGACACAATGGGACCCGAGAGTAGCGGGTTCGGGTTGATGGGCAGCTTCTTGTGTAGCTTCGGCGGCACGCGTACTCAAGACCGTGGGGCCCACATGATGGTCAGTGGGGCCGCGTGGGACCGGGGTGACACCACTGTGGTGGGGACGCCCGGAGGGGCGCTCCCTGGGAAGGTGGCACGTTGATTCGCCGGCCGGAGGCCAGGCGGCTCCGTTCTTCACTCGTCGGAGTTGTTGCCCACGGATCTGAACTGTTGTTTCAGACCCGCGCGTCCCGACGAAATCCGCTGCTGCGGTCACTCCCGATGTCAGATCGATGCACAAGAGGTACCGATGGAAAGCTGACTTGAAATCCTTCGATCTATGGCTAGAGAAAGAAATTTGAGTGTCTCTTTGATGACCTTTGTCGAATTTTCAATCTGCTGACTCATAGGATCTGAAAACTCAGGGCAGATTTGAGTTTCCTGAGAGTTGGCATTGACCGCGATGTAGACCTTCGATTCAGCTTTTTAGCCCTTCATGAAAATTGTAGAGGCCGAAGAGAGGAAAACGGGGATATATCGTATGAAAGGTTGGGTGGAAGTTTCGACTTTTTGGGGATTATATACTGACCCGGGGTCTGATCTGGACAGTAGAGACAGAACTGAATTTGGGGGAAAGACACAATTTCTAAAAATAGGTAGAGGGCTTTTGAAATTCGAAGAAAATTTTTGGAGGATGGGGATGGTGAAAAGAACCTCCAATAAATTTGGGGATTCCAAAAAAAATAAAAAAGGGGGCCGAAAGGGGGAAGAACTAAGCCTCTGCTACACAGATCTGAAAAGGGACAGATCTGAAAGACAGAAAGACACGAAAATATAAAAATATAAAAAGAAGGTGAAATGACGGGATAATTTTATTGGAGGTTGGGGATCAAGTGGGTACCA
Source organism: Amorphophallus konjac (assembly GCA_022559845.1). NCBI lineage: Eukaryota > Viridiplantae > Streptophyta > Magnoliopsida > Alismatales > Araceae > Amorphophallus > Amorphophallus konjac. The sequence goes on from CM040118.1 coordinate 435,692,783, forward strand.
ACCCTGAAAATCGCAACTCCAGATGATGTCAGCGTTGGGAGTTAAAATTCTCATAGTGAACCTCTATCCAGCAGAACAGAACCTTGGATAGCACTTCGGAAGCGGCTTCGCAGCGGCTCGATGGCGGCGGCGGCACCAGAGATAGAATCTAGAGATAGAGGGGCTAAGATAGAAGGGGTTTACACCCTGAAATGTGGAAGAACCAGAGGGGAACCAGAGGGAGAGAGGGAGGGGCGCACCAAGCTCCAATGCTTACACAATTTTTTTCTCTTCATTAATTCACACAAATGGAAATTACATGCCTTATATAATAAATGAAAAATGACCACTAATGCCCTCAAATCTAGGGTTGGGAGGGGTATACAAGGTATAGAATTAATTAGTTGTAATAGAATTTTTTTCAAAAATCAAAATTTGGACCAAAATGGGGGGCGCCCCCTTGACTAGGTAGGTGTAAGGTATGTGGCATCTTGGACTTTATAGTCCATTTGTCTCCCTTGAATGGTCCAACCTTCTAGATGCCACCTAGGCTAGTTGACCAGCCCCACATGGACCCAAATGGTGCCACTTGGACCAATGAGGAAGGAGTGAGGGCCCCCTTGATGGACCTACTGACATTTTGCAGATAAACCCACAAAGACTTACAATTGTGTACCCATATAACACAAGGGTATACATACAAATATAAAAGGACATAAATGTAAACAAAATATGAACGGTCTTGCTTCGATGTCCCCATCAATTCTCCCCGGGTGGGAAGAACTCGACCCCGTCGAGTAAAGGGGGCGACTGCTCGAGTAGCTCCGGCGGATCTGTCACCGTACCAAGTAGCGCGGGTATGCTCCACTCCAAGTGATCGTCACCTGCTCATTCCGTATACACTCGATATGTGCATGCTGCTATGGGAAGAGGCTAGTGGTGGAACACTCCGGGGTGGGGTCACTCTCAAGGGGAAGGAGGCGGCTCGAAGACTCACTAGGAATCACCACTGGGTCCCTATAGATGACTATATCCGGGACATGGATGTCGAGCTGATCCCATACTCCTCGAGCGAGTCCACTCGCCTCTCACTCATAAGAGACCGACAACGAGCTTGCAAAAGACACATACAGACTCACCATGTACTAACACACATATTCAAACCACACAAAGAAGAAACAAACCGACTCATGCATTACCCTAGACTTAATGTAATGACATCACCCACAAGGTGGCCATCATCCAAGTGCCGCATCCTGAGTGTCCGTAGGCTCCTCCAGACTTTCGTACTCATCAGCTAGTTCCGGGTTGGCCTCGTAGCTGACATGTACAAGCCTAGAAGGCGAGGCTTCTCCAACCCCTAGGGCTAGTGTGGCACGAGTGGGACATTGGTTGGTGATATGGCCAAACCCATGACAGTGGAAACACTGCACCCGTGACCTACTGGTCTCTTCGATAAGAGGGCCCTTACCCTTATCCTCCCGACGGGCAGGGGGTGTAGGCAACAGAGGTGGAGCTGTAGGTGCCGTGGGCAATAGGGGTGGGGGTGCCGGTGCCAGAGGACGGGCAATGGGTGCCTGTGGTTGGGGTGGAGGTAGATCCCGTGGCGGGGGAGGACGAGGTCTAGGAACAAAGTGCTCATGACGGGCAGGCTCGTGAGGTCAAGTCATGGGACCCCTCGGGTATGGGCCTAAGGAGCTACGTGACTCGGCACTACGGAGAGGAACGGGGCCCAACCGTTGGATAGACTCGAACTCTCCCTCGAATTGCTCCATCTCGAGAGCAACTTGATATGCATCCTCTAACTTGTCCACCTTGCGACGGAGAAGCTCATACCGTAGGTGCAGTCGTAGACCATGCCAAAATCGGGAGACAGTAAGGGAATCCTCTTCCGTGGCATCACATCGTAAATAGTATTCATCGAACTCGGTGATGTACTCGTAGACTGACCGATCTCCTTGGGTAAGACTCTGCCACCTGTCTATGAGACATTGGCGGTAAGTGGCAGGGAGGTACTTCTTCCCAAGTTTGGACCTCATCTCTTCCCACGTTTCTACCTGGGGTTCATGACGGTGAAATAGCAGGTTCTCCATGTTTCTCCAACAGGTTTGACCTTGCCCTACCAATTTCATCTTAGAAAACTTGACCTTTCGTTGGTCCGACATCTCAAACCACTCAAAATATCAGTCCATACCGGCTTCCCAATCAAGATATACCCTTGGGTCTAAGGACCCGTCAAAAGTGGGCGGATCGGCATGAACGGTCCTAAGGGCCCGCTCATCCTCATCACGATTCCGTTGTTGAACACAACGGTCACATCCATATCCCCTATTTTCATCCTCGGACGCATAGTCTAGCACCTCGGGGAATTGACGCCTCCTAACATCTATCCCTTGAACCCTTGGGACAGCAGGTTGCTGAACCGGTTCCCGTTGACCATGTGTAGGTGGGGGGGGTGCCTCAACTGGGGCTCTCGGGGGTACCTCGGCTGGGGCTCCCTCTAATGTGGCAACTCTCCCTACCAGGCCCTGAACGTACTGGTCCGACTCGACGGCCTTATCCTCTAAGGCCTTCATCCTTTCTTCTAGACGGGTGCCTAAGCCATTCATCCGCGTGCTCAACCCGTCCATCCGATCTACCAGTGTAGTCAACGCATCCATGCATGTACCCAACACATCCATACGTGTAGTCAACCCTTGCATTTGCCCCATAAGGGTTTGGAACATTTCGGCCACCGACGACGCATCGAGACTAGGGGCTCGGGGATCCGCCATAGGTGGTGGTGGGGGTGAGTACTGTGTACCTCTACGAGTGGGCATGCAAAGACACACGGAGACACCGACTAATGCAAACACGGACTAAAGCAAAGAGGATGCACCTAGACTTAACCAAGACTCGGTACGTGGCGGAGTTAATCGATCCGAAGATCACTCGCGTAAGTGTGCGGCCTTCCCGATAGGTGTAGCCTAACGTTCGAACAACACCTTTTCATATACCAATTAATGGGATGCAAGTGCAACCTAGACTGACTTAGGCAATGACTAGACGTAAATGACACTTTTTTTTATTTTAAACACCCTAGACTCAACTGGCGCTCTAATACCAAACTGATGCGGGATGGACACGCGACTCGACTCCAATTGGATATGCGACCCTTGGACTCTAAGCAAGCTCGCGATCGTCCCTTAGCGAGGGAAGCGTCGGACGTGCACGGTTGAAAAACCGGCAATGAGCTAGGGTGATCGGCTCTCTTTTCGTGCCTGGATCGGGTCATGGGACGATATCTCTCTCTCGCTCGCAGTAGTGAATAACAATAAATAGCGAGCTAAGTTACCCTATCATGCTCTCTAGCAGCGGCATATAAAGCATATACGAACTAAGCAAAGTGCCGAGTAAGAAGCGAACACGATACCTCCATGCCCTCGGCGTTGGAAAGACGACCCCGGCCGATCTCGTACTCCCGGAACAGTAATTAATTAAATTACAGAAATAAATATGAATGCCCACTTCATGCAGGGAGGTAAATGGCGACACAATGGGACCCGGGAGTAGCGGGTTCGGGTTGACGGGCAGCTTCTTGTGTAGCTTCGGCGGCACGCGTACTCACGACCGTGGGGCCCACATGCTGGTCAGTGGGGCCGCGTGGGACCGGGGTGGCACCACTGTGGTGGGGACGCCCGGAGGGGCGCTCCCTGGGAAGGCGGCACGCTGATTCACCGGCCGGAGGCCGGGCGGCTCCGTTCTTCAGGAGTTGCTGCCCACGGATCTGAACTGTTGTTTCAGACCCGCGTGTCCCGATGAAATCCGCTGCTGCGGTCACTCCCGACGTCAGATCGATGCACAAGAGGTACCGATGGAAAGCTGACTTGAAAATCTTCGATCTATGGCCAGAGAAAAGAATGTGAGTGTCCCTTTGATGCCCTTTGTCGAATTTTCAAGCTGCTGATGCACATGATCTAAAAACTCAGGGTAGATTTGAGTTTTCTTAAGAATTGGCGTTGACCGTGATGTAAACCTATGATTCAGCTTTTGAGCCCTTCATGAAAGTTGTAGAGGCCGAAGACAGGAAAATAGGGATATATCTTATGAAAGGTTTGGTAGAGGGTTGATTATGGAAAATAATTTTATAGCACCGGGTGGTCAGATCTGGACAGCAGAAACAGAACTGAATTTGGGGGAAAGACACAATTTCTAAAAATAGGTAGAGGGCTTTTGAAATTCGACGAAAATTTTTGGAGGATGGGGATGGTGGACAGAACCTCCAATAAATTTGAGGATTCAAACAAAAACAAACTTACAATTGTGTACCCATATAACACAAGGGTATACATACAAATATAAAAGGACATAAATGCAAACAAAATATGAACGGTCTTGCTTCAATGTCCCCATCATTTTGCCTTGATGCCCGCTTTTAAGTTCTCTCCACTTCATCTCTGCTCCATCTCCATTTCCCATCGTTGTCACTTTCGCTCCATCTCTTTTCCATTTCATCTCCGCGCCGCTTTCGCTTGCGCCCTTGCAAAGCAGACATGAAGGAGGGGCATCTATTGACACCCATTTTCAGCCAATAAGTTGAGTTATTTCTCTTATTCTTTTTTTATAATGCTCTGAATTATCCATTATTTTGGAGCCTCCTTTGACCTTATTTCGATCCCATTTCTTGACCATTTTTCGAGCCCGTTGAGCTTTGAAGGCCTTTAGCTTTGATTCTCCACCTTTCAGGACCGATTCAGGCAGTCTGGGCGGTCGAACGGGTGCCCGGAACTTTCTCGCGTAGGCTCCTGAACATGGTCACCTAGGTGATCGCGTTGATGAGAACGCGGTCGTCCAGGACACCGCGTCCTCAAGTGAATAGTGTTTTTTCATTTTTCATTTTTTTTATTTTTCATGAAGGCGGTCTCCTAAAATACAACATTTTGACCATTTTTTATTTATTTTTATTTTATTTATTTTTAATATCAATTGACGGTCCTCCTGAGACTGCCAATCTCAAATAGTGGTCGCTGGAAGACTGTTTCTTCAGTTTTTATGCCCAAATCACCCCGGTCGCCCCCAGTCGTCTAGCGGTCACCCATATGGCCGTTTCATCAAATGGCGGTCATCCCATGACCGTTTTATTCATGTTGCGGTCTCGCGATAGTCCGTTTCTTTGATAGAGAGTCCGGATGATTCTAAACTCTGATTTCTTCGCTGTAGGACTCATTGGACTCCTTGATTGATCTATTTTCGACAAGGATAGGTCTCCACCTCAGTTTTTATCCATCTTAGGCTATTATCCTTTGTATTAACTCGAGGTTTATCAATTAAAATCCCTATTTTTGGGTCTTCATCTCTTAAATCGATGGGAGAACTTTCTAGGGTTTCATGCACTTTTATTTAAACTGCCCAGTTCACAGTGCGCGAAGGGGGGCTCTTTCTTGATTTAGGGCGAAGCCATGCCGCATCTCTGACTCGTCTCTTCGACCCTGACCTGAAGAGGGAAGTATTAGCTTCAATTTCTACGCTCAAGGGCTTTCTATCTCTCTTTATCCTCTTAGTTATTGCCCTCCTATATTTAAAAATCATCATCGTTTGCATTTTCTACACTTTGCATGCATTTTTCTCCATATTGCATCTCTGTTTCCCGTAGTTGTGCTGCGTGATTTTTCAATCTATTTATTTCATTCTCCTCACAACAAACACACCTATCTTTTACACCCGTTTATAGAGGTTAAAAACCCTCCTCCGATGCATTCTCCCTCAATCTTTCATGCTACTTTATCACTTCGGGATGGATGCTACATATGCATAGTTCTAATGGGTTTTTCCTCTTGTGTTTGATTTTTGTTTTGCAGGAGAGAAAGAAGAACGTGAGGCCCTCTTCTTCTAGCCGGCTGTAAGGCGAGGAGGTGATATCCCACAAGGTTCCCCGCATCCCTTTTCTCACGCGATCATGTTATAGCGGTCCCTCTTTGGGCCGTGTCTTTTCTTCCTCCTTTTCTAAGGTACGCAGTGCCCCTACTCTCTTCTTTTGAGCCTTTTAGCGCTGTTATACTTGGTGGCGATCGCTGTTTATTTGCTTATCTTCATCACCCATTTTGTTCATGCTTTCATGCCCATGTGCATATATTTGTTTAGTTTGGGGGTGGGCTAGATAAATGATCAACAGTTGTGCTCTGATCTGTGGTGAATCGTCTCTACCGATTGTAGTAGGAAGACAGACAGAGGTTATGCTCTGATCTATGGTGAACCGTCCCTACCGGTTGTAGTAGGAAGATAGACAGAGGTTGTGCTCTGATTTGTGGTGATCCATCCCTACCGGTTGTAGTAGGAAGATAGACAGAGGGTGTGCTCTGATCTGTGGTCTGGCCTTATGTGCCTTTAAGCTGTGTTTCAGTGATTTAGTGCAGTTGCTCTAGGGAAGCCTCACTTAGTTGAGTGAGGGGTGGACATAGGACTCTAGGTAGATTCCGAACCCCCTTAAAACCTTTATGTCTGTGGTTTGCATGTGTGACTGTTCTTCGCTAGATGCTTGCTTAGGCCGACTTACATATTCTTCATTGCATCTACCGTGTGAGGTTCTTGCTTTGTGTGAAGGTCTTTATTATCCGCAGTTTTATATCGAAAAAGCGGGTAGATCTATTCACCTCTCCCCTCTAGATCAGCCATTCCTATACTGTTAGGGTGCTAGGCCCGGATTTAGAAGGGGGGTGAATGAATCTCCCCTATAAAATGCCTAATTAAAAATTTATAACTAGACAAAGTTGCGGAATAAAGGCCAATTGAGCTCTTCAAAATAAGAGATTCAATGATGCGCTTGATCAAACAGTTGGACTGCTAGAATGTAGACTCCTAAGCAAGTCTAAGCCGTAGATAGAACCAAATCAATTATGCGTGTGCCTGAAATCTATTCAGTCAGAACCATAGATGGAACAATCCTAATCATTCTCTAGCACTGAAGACACAAGGATGCAAACCACACAATGCTCAAGGATTTTAGATGGTTCAGTCTGCTGCCCGCAGACCTACATCCATCCCCCACTCAAACCAGAGTAAGGCTTCCCGCTGATACACAGCTTAAACTGCTGGGCATTATAGCTTGCCTACAACCGCTGAGCAACACAACTTGCTGTCTAGAGGAACCGATCCTCTGCAACCGCTGAGCAATCATAGCTTGTTGTCCAGAGGAACTGATCCTCTGCAATGCTGAGCAATCACAGCTTGCTCCGCTGACTCACAGCTTGAAAAAAAGGTTTAAAAGAAAACAAAAGATGGAAAATCACAGCATCGGAAAGCTGGAAACGATCTTAAAACAAATATGGCTCTTGCAGGAGCTGACTGGTTTGGATTTGATTCAAAGTCCAGTGGAACAGGTCTTCAAGCAGCTTCAACCTCCTTTCCACGAACTCTCTCACTCTTTCTTCCTCTTCCTCTTTCTCAACCTCTTAATCTCTTCCTCTTCCTTCTTCTCACTGCTCTTGTGCTCTTCTTTCAGACTATCTCTGATCTCTCTCTCTTTTTCTCTCTAGCTCTGCTCATCTGCTCTTCGTCTCTCCTCAGATCTCTTTTGTTCATCTTTTGGTTCTTCTACCATCTCTAGTCTCAGAAACATGGTCTTATATAGCTACAGCCTGGGACCCATGAGCTCACGCATTGAGCGTGTGGAGGAGACACTCCCGCCAAGTGATTTCAGAAGACTCTCAACCATGTGTCAAATTCTGAGCATTGTAGCTTTCCACGTGGCATCTTCTTTCTGTGATGGTCCACCTCGGATCAAGTGCCAATCATTAAAGTTCACAAACAATAGTCTTCATTATCTAGACCTTCTTCAGTGAAGTCCCTATTTATATATCAACCCTTTAGTCAATATAAGACAGTCAGACAAATATAGGAATTGCGCAGACTTGATAGAGTATTAGAAAAAATATGCACGGACTTCAGTTGTCCACAAGGCAAACATGGTCAGACTCTTTAGTGGTTTGTGGCAAAAGTGCTCAGACTTGAAACCATGCACATGCTCTATATGACAGTGGGGCTAAAAAGTGCACTGACTTCGTGTGTGCAAGATGCAAGGAATGCACCGACCCAATATGCCATAAACCAATTGTGCACACTCCTTGCTTGTGCAAGAGATAAAGATTTCACTGACCTACATCTGTGCTATAGTGAAGAGCACAGACATGGTTATGCATAAGGCAAAGTCTGCACGGACCTTCCATGTGCATAGGAGACATATGCACCGACCATGGCATGCGTTGAATGGTGGTGTGCACAGACCTTGTGAAGACATAATTGAGACATGCACTGACCTTATCTATCATATGCACAGACCTATATGCATGTGAACAATAACTTGTACTGACTTCAACATGCAACAATCAATAACATGCACCCACGTGAATATGCCTTAGACAGAGTATGCACCGACCTTATTAGAATACAATAGTGACTTGCATGGGATGGCCTACGTGCACCGACCTATCCTGCCTAATGCAAAGATTGCACAGACCTGCATGACTTGAACTTCACCCATATGCACCGACCTATATGCTAGACGATAGAATGTGCACCGACCTTGGCTCCTATGTCAGCAAAATTATCTTCAACCTGAACAGTGTTTTGTGCAGACCTTAAGTGCATTGTGAATAGTGATATGCACGGACCTTTGACAATAGCACGGGATGTGCACAAGCTTACTAGTACTAGTTGCATCGACTTAAGTCCAGCTATATGAACACTTGCACAGACCTTTACAGCGTGATGCATTGAGGTTAGTGCATAAAATAATGTGTACACAGATGCAGGCCTAGCCATACGCGAAGAAAACTGTCGACACTTAGGGTCGACTTCCGTTTATTCATATGTTTGACATTATGAAATGCTCAAAAAAATCATGATGCATATACAGCAAGTGTTCAATGGAATTTATTTCTATTATGAATGGTTCAATCAAGCACAGAACTCATTTCTATCATGCATAGTGTGACATCATACAAACCACAAGGTTATACCAATGCAACACCAGATTAGTCATAGTGTTGACATCATCAAAACTACAGGGGTACAACATATACAACACGTGGTATCAGAGCCAATCTCTCATGATGTGGTCCAACGACCTTGAGAGAAATGGTGGAATGACATCTAAGGGTCACATGCCTGAAGGGCATTCTATTAACAGACCACCCTTCTTTACTAGATCTAACTACCCATATTGGAAAAACCGCATGCAAGTGTTCATCCGTGCCCAAGATCATGAAATATGGCGCATTGGAAGTAAGGGTCCTTATGAGCTGCCCGAAGATGAAGATACTTGGACCCACGAGTAAATCAGGAGATCAACACTCAACTGGGGTGCCAACCATATAATGTAGTGCTCTCTCCACCCTGTGGAGTTTTCAAGAGTATCAACTTGTACCACGACCAAGGGGATGTGGGATCGTTTAGAGGTAATATACAAAGGCACCTCTCAGGTACGTGAAACCAAGGCCAACATGCTGATTTCATAGTATGAAATGTTTAGAATGAGGCCAGATGAATCTATATCTGACATGTATGCTCGTTTTAACTCTACTTACTAACAGTTTAACTGGTTTAGGAAAGAGTTACTCAGAGTAGGATATTATGAGAAAGATTCTTAGATCATTAACCTCGACCTAGCATACAAAGGCTATTGTGGTTGAAGAATCAAGAGATCTGTCAACCACCAAGCTGAAAGAACTCATAAGGTCTCTCATGACTTATGAGATAAATCTCAAGAACAAGGAAGTGGAGGTAAGCAAGAAAAAGCCCTTAGCTCTAAAAGCTTGACCTAGCAATCAAGAAACCTCCAAAGAAGGTGAGTCATCTAGCAGTGATCAAGATGAGGATGAGGTATCTATGCTCACCCGGAAGTTCAGAAAATTCTTAAGAAAAGAAGGTAAATGCTTCAAGAAATGGAGGCCTCAGGTAAAGAAATCCTTCAGATCAAAATCTGAAAATTTGAAGAAAACTAACAGAATTATTTTTTACTCATGCAAGAAACCAGGGCATATCAAAACTGAGTGTCCTGAAGGAGTTAAAAAAGTTTCCACAAAATGGAAAGGGAAAAAGAACAAAGCTATGGTGACTACGTGGAGTGATGAAGAAGAAGATGAGGAAGAAACTAGCTCCACAGAGGAAGAGAAGGAAGACAGGTGTCTTATGGCCAAACGAGATGAAGAATCTGAGGTACACTCTCCCTTTGAATATTTCTCTACTAGTGATTGGGAAGAGGCTTATCTTCAACTCATGGACAAACATGATATGTACAAGAAAGAAAATAAAGCCCTAAAGAAGAAAATCAATACCACTGTGCATGATCATAGCATGAGTGAGAAGAATGCCTCCTTGGAATCTGAAATTGAAAATATGAAGAAATTGGTTGAAGATCTGGAATATGGAAGGACTGAAATGAAAGACTTGGAAGTAGAAAATGAAAGTCTAACAAATGAAATTGATGATCTAAAGTTGAAAATGCAAAGCTATGAAAGTGACAGCAAAATGTGCAATGAAAAATATCAAGTTGTCAAGCAAGTCAACATTCAACTACAAGAAAATGTTGAAAAACTCCAAAAGGAATTGGAAGATAAACAGAAATCACTTGAGAAATTTGTGGATGGAAGTGAGAATCTTAATGCCTTGTTGGGAAGCAAAATGAACTTTAATAAGGAAGGGTTGGGTTACAATACCACTAAAAAGAAAGAAATTGGCATGAAAACTATCACTTTTGTGTCTTCTTCAGGTGCATCTAGCTTAAACTCAAAACCCATCCAAAGTAAAGGAAAAGAAAAAATTGAGATACCTCAAAAGAAAAATCTTGTAATCCCTAAGAAACCTCCTCAAAAATCTGAGTCGAGGTCAACCCACACTAAGGTTAGAAATGGTCAAAAGGGTAGTATAGGTAGACACTCTTCTGGAGTGAGGTCAAAATACTCTTGGTCAGTGCCCAGTCAGTATGACAAAAAGCCATATTGGTACGGACACCAGAGCACACGAGCGGCCCGGGTCGGAGAGCCACTGGTACCGTACGCGGAGCACAACTCGAGCCACTTCAACGTCCATCTGGCTCGGAGACAGCCTGGAGACTCCCCCCTGAGTCTCGACATCTATCATATTTGTTTAGACGTTATTTGTGTGTAATGTGTGTGTGTTTCATCTTATTCGGTTTGTAATTTTGATTGTACGAGGGGTTTATTTGTAAAATTGGGGCCCCGGGGTCCCACGGGCCCCCAGCCCCCTCCCATTGGTCCATGTCATCCTTGTGGGGCTGGTCAACCTCCTAGGTGGACATCTAGAAGCCTTGGACTAGTCAATTGTCCACATGGGGGACAATGGACCAAAAAATGTCAACAATTCCAACCCACCCCCACCTACCTTGTCTCTCTAGTCAATAGCCCCCCCCCCCTTATTTTTTTATTGTAATTTTTGTGTGTTGATCACACTCAATCCAGGCCCTCCATTCCCTTTCCCTAGATCCAACGGTGGAGGATGGATTTGAGATGTGACCTATAAAACCTTGTATTTTCCCATTTTTGGAGAATTAATGCATTTGAAATCAAAGAAATTGCTTGGAGCAGCCTTGGGCGCCCCCTCCTCTCTCCTCCCTCTCCCCCTTGCAGCTGAGACGGTTACTCTTCTGAGGTGTGACGCCTCCCTTATCGTTCCGGTGATCGCCGCCGCCGCCATCGTGCCGCCATCGCACCGCCACGGTCTTCATCGGTATTCTGTCCGTGCAGTGCAGCATCGGGTTGTCCGAATTTTGCATCCCTCCCTCGTGATCTTATGGGCACCAAATTTGGAGGGGATGTTCTAGGGATGTCATCCACACCACAAAAAAATCGGTTGGCCTTCTAGTTCACGTTTTCCAATTTTCCATTTTTGTCCACTTTCAATTTCAGTTCTGCCAGTTTTCAGATCTGATTTCCACCTTTCCTGAGTTTCAAGTCTTCGGCCACCCTTTATATTTTTTTTGGACCTACCAATTTTGCTAGGAGTTCTACCCGTCCATCCCTCCACCCACGATTTTTATTTATTTTTGATCAGCCTTCTATCCATTTTTCAAAAATCTTTTTCAGAGTCATCTACAGTGCTGTCAACCAGTTCCCAGATCCGACCACCCTCTAGTGTTAAAATCATAACAATTCGTCGCCTCATCCAATACTTCCACAAAAACTATTTCCATTTTCCTTGTTCAATTTCCTAAAACTTTGATGAAGAGTCCAGGAGCTGAATCAGACGTCTTCCTCGCGGTCAACGGTAGTTCTCAGACAACTCACCTGCAGATCTGAGAGTTCGGGTACTGTTCAGCAGAAGCTTCAAAATTCAAAAAGGTCTTGATCCACGGAGATCCAGGTCCTCTCTATGGGCCTATATTGAATAATTTCAAGAGAGCTTTCCAACAATAGCTCATGTGCCCCAATCCGACATCAGGATTGATCGCAGCGGCCGTTCTCGCCAGAGCGCACGCCGAAAATAGAACCTGAAATCCGTGGGCAGCTAGTTCAAGACTTGGAGATCGGGGCCGATCGACCACCGATCGGCGTTTCCGGCCAACCGCCGTCCGAGGAGGCGCGCCACCAGGGGTCTCCATCACATGGGCCCCACCCCAGCAGGCTGAGAGGACAGCGCCACCCGTGGGCCCCACGTGCCCGTAGAACCCGCCGTCCCGACAGCACGAAAACGCGGAGTTCGGCACCGCCGGGCGACATCAAGATGCTGCCCGTCAACCCAATTCGCGTGATTCCCGGGCCCCGCATGTGACCTTTTACCTCCCTACGTGGAGTGGGTCAAATTTATTGTATTGCCGTAAAACTGTTTAACCGGGAGTCCGTGATTGGCCGGGGTTGTCTTCGCCACGCCGAGTGCGTGGAGGTAATGATCTCACCTTCTTGGCATTTACTTGCTTAGCTAGTATACGGTCATATGCCACTGCGAGAGAGTAGGTTCCTAACCCGTGTGTTCATGTCACCGCTGTGAGTGTGAGAGTGACCCGTCCCGCGACTCGATCCGAGTTCGGAAGTTGAGTCAGACTACCTTGAACTCTGCCGGTTCCTTAACCGCGCACGATCCACGCTTTCCCTCGCATGGGACGACGAGTGAGTTTGCACTTATGTTAGCGACGTGTAGCCTATAGGAGATCTTAGTGTCGAGCCGAGGTCGCTCTAGTAGTCGTGTCGTTGCTGGTCGAGTCGTGTCCGTCTCATATAGCGTCGTCTCCTCAGTCCGTCCCGCATCACATATACAGCTCAACGCACATTCTTTAGATAGCCCATGCAACAGTCTCACAAAAGGAGTCATTACTGGGAGAAATAGGGGACAGGTCGACATAGGTTCTCACATAGGTCGACTCAGTCAGAAGTTTGGCCTTGTTACAACTCTTACACTTTCATACCTGGTCACACTTATTACCCTATGAGCTACAACTCTTTTTATCAAACAAAAGCAAATCATTGGAACCAAAATAAACCATTTTCAAACTTTCACCAGAAATCAAAGACTAAAAGCACTCAGAAACAAAAAGCCAATGTGAAAATGGAAAACAAAAACAAGATTTCTCCATCAAGAAAGGAAATCAAAAAGGAGAAGAAAATTTGGATTCCTAAGTCTATGGTATCATATGTTGTAGAGATGAATGATTTGATGGGACCCAATTGTATTTGGGTTCTAAAAATTGTTGCTTAATATGCTATGCAGGAGTGTCTTGCAGCCGTACACAATCGATGGTATCTTGATAGCGGCTGCTCAAGACACATGATAGGGGATAAAGATAAATTCTTTCTCCTAGTAGAAAAAGAAGCTGGACATGTTACCTTTGGAGGGAACAACATAGGCAATATCATTGGTTCAGGTAATGTAGGTAAGAGTCCCTCCAATTCCATTGACAATGTATTGTTGGTTGAAGGCTTGGAATACAACCTGCTGAGCATAAGTCAATTATGTGACAAAGGAGATAAAGTGATCTTTGACTCTCATGAGTGTAAAATTCTGGAATCAAAATCTGATAAAATGAAATTTTCTAGTAAGAGAGTCAATAATGTATACATGATTGACTTAGATGATCCGGCTCACATCAATCTCTATCTTGTTGCACCCAAATCTGATTTAGCATGGTTATGGCATCGTAGACTAGGACATGCTAGTTACAATGTCTTACATAAACTCATGAAACATTCAATGGTGAAAGGGTTGCCTGAAGTTTCCTTTAAGCAAAACAACAAAATCTGGGATGCATGCACCCTAGGAAAACAGACTAGGAAATCATCAAAAATAGAACTGAAAGTTTTTCATCTAAACCACTTGAACTAATTCATATGGACTTGTTCGAGCCAACAAGAACTACTAGCTTAAGTGGTAGAAGATACGGCTATGTGTTAGTGGATGATTTCTCTAGGTTCACATGGGTGTTCTTTCTTACGCATAAGAATGATGCTTTTGGCGAGTTTCAGGCACTCTACATAAAGATAAAGTAAAATGGTGAGTTTAAAATTTCTCACATTCTTTCTGACCATGGTGGTGAATTCGACAATGCTGAATTTGATGATCTATGCAGGGCTGAAGGAATAACTCATAGGTTTTCATCACCAAGGACCCCTGAATAAAATGAGGTAGTTGAGAGGAGAAATCACACACTTATTGAGATGGTTAGAACAATGCTAGTTGAACGACAACTTCTAACGAGATTTTGGGCCGAAGTGGTGAACACAGCTTGCTATGTCATAAACCGCTCTATGGTAAGGCCATTCGCCAAAAAGACTCCTTATGAGTTGCTCAAAGGTAAAAAGCCTTCTCTCTCTCACATGAAAGTGTTCGGATCTAAATGTTTTATTCATAAAATGATAAACGGGAATTGGACAAGTTTGAGCCCAAAAGTGATGAATGTATTTTTCTTGGTTATTCTGATAGATCTAGAGCTTATAGAGTTTATCATCTCAAAAATGAAATTGTGGAAGAATCACCCCAAGTTAGGTTTGATGAATTCAATGACAAATCTGATAATGACAAGTCTTGCAGGAAAGACGATGATGGAGAGTTCTTGGAAACAAATGAAAAACCTGATCTTCCAGATGAGGAGACAAGAGGAAATGATGACCCAGGGGAATCAAGTAATTCAAGGGTCATGGCTACTGGTGAAGGTAATAATACTTCCGACATTAGAACTCATAAAGATCATCCTTTAGAAAATGTCATTGCTAGCCTGCATGATCCACCTAGAACAAGATAACATTTTAGAATAGTTGAAGAATTGGATCAACTTGCTCTTGTCTCACAAATTCAACCAAAAAATGTTGAAGAAGCCTTAAAAGATGAAAATTGGATAAATTCCATGCAGGATGAATTAAACCAGTTTGAAAGAAATAATGTTTGACATCTTGTTCCCAGACCCTCATCAAAATCCATCATAGGCACTAAATGGGTATTTAGTAACAAACTTAGTGAAGATGGAAAAATCATAAGGAATAAGGCTAGACTGGTGGCTCAAGGTTACAACCAAGAGTTTGGAGTAGACTTTGAAGAATCTTTTGCTCCTGTAACCCGATTAGAAGCCATTAGGATTTTGCTTGCTTTTGCATGTTCAAACAAAATAAAATTACAACAGATGGATGTGAAAAGTGCAATTTTAAATGGGCTAATAAAAAAAGAGATTTCTGTAGAGCAGCTACCTGGTTTTGAATGTTCTCATCCTGAATATTATGTGTATAAGTTGGATAGGGCACTTTATGGCTTGAAGCAAGCACCCAGAGCTTGGTATGATAGGCTGAGCTCCTTTCTCATCGAAAAAGACTACATAATAGGTAAAGTAGATCAAACACTCTTCACTAAAAAGCAAGGTAAGGACATCTTGTTAGTTCTAATCTATGTTGATGACATTGTGTTTAGTTCTACTAAATCTGTAATGTGTGAGGATTTTACTTTCCTTATGACTAGTGAATTTCAGATGAGCCTCATGGGTGAGCTTCAATTTTTCCTCGACTTGCAGGTCAATCAAACTAATGAAGGATGCTTTATAAGTCAAGCCAAGTATATCAAGGAGCTACTGAAAAGGTTCGACATGACAAACTGTAAGACAATTGCAACTCCTATAGGGACTGCTACATCACTGGATGCAGATGAAAGAGGTAAACTGATGGATGTAAAGAACTACAGAGGTATGATTGGTTCATTGCTATATTTAACTACATCTAGACCAGAGATCCAGTTTAGTGTTTGCCTATGTGCTCATTTTCAGGCCAGTCCTAGAGAATCTCACTTGACTGCCGTCAAGCGTATCTTTAGATACCTTGCTAGGACTCAAGAGTTGGGATTGTGGTATCCGTCATCTTGTGAGCTTTCTCTCATTTCTTATTCAGATGCGGACTACGCTGGATGCAAGCTGGATCGCAAGAGCACAAGTGGATATTGCCAAATTCTGGGTGGGTGTTTGGTCTCTTGGGCCTCCAAGAAACAACACTCAGTTGCCCTCTCTACTATAGAGGCAGACTATGTCGCTTTAGGGAGCTCTGGCACTTAAGTGTTGTAGATTAAACACCAACTCCAAGATTACTTAGTGGATCTTAGATGTGTCTCGATCTTGTGTGATAACACAATCTGCACCAATCTTGTAAAAAATCCAGTCCTACACTCTAGGACAAAGCACATTGACATAAGACATCACCTTATTAGAGATGAAGTCATTAAGAAAAATTTTAAGCTGCACTTCGTTGAATCAGAAAATCAGGTTGCTGACATTTTCAGCAAGCCATTGTCCAATGATAGGTTTTCAACTCTAAGAAGAGAGTTAGATCTGTGTAGACCTTAATTCAATTAGGTTTGAGCTCATTGATAACTCTCTTACTGCCTATATCTTTTGTGATTGGTATATTGGCTGCCATAATACCTATTTCAGAAATGCTCTACTGAATCACTTAGTCTGTTGATGGTAATCATCTTCAGGGGGAGTTTGATTGTTTTTGAACTATAATGAAAATTTATGTTTCTAAAACAAACTTGAAAAACTCATGCATATATTGCTTCTGTTTGCATATATCGATCTTCATAGTCATGAATTGTGACGACCCGGATCCCGGATACCGGATATATCTGATAGGAAAACCAAGCAGACCCGATACCACTTGGAACCCGTGAAGCCTACCAAGAGCGGTAAAGCTCTGAAGGGATAAAAGGATTGTCGTGTAGTACATTGAAGCCACAGAGATATAATAGTAAGCAATTAAATTTCATTAGATCGGTTTACTAAAGTAGCAGAAATAAAATTACTTTTTAATTAACAGTTCAAATTAACAATTATACCAGAGTTCAGTCCAAAGGAAAGACAAGCAGTATAGTCAATAGAAAAGAACGATGTACACTGAGGTCGGGGGAAGCCCGATGCAGGTACAGCTGGCCACTACGGACACGCCACACCAGGAACCGCGGAAGCAGAACGACGCCACCCACCTAAAGAGTAGGGGTGATTCTCGTGTCACTGGCCCAGTAGGGGTCACGCGGATCCCCACTGAAAAATAACGCAGTAACATGCTAAAATAGTAGGTAGTAAAGCAGGAAAACTAAACTACAAAGCTTTAAAAGAAAATCAAAAACAGAAGGAATAGAGCAACTAAAAGAGAAGGAAAAAGAACCCGTACCTGAACGGAAACACGGCTGCCGAACTAGCCTCGGCTCCCTGAACTACTCCAGGCAGCAACAGGAAGGCGAACCCTGATCTGACAAAGTCAGGAGTTACCGATCTCTTGGGCCCACAAAGACAGGCAAAAAGCCTAGAAAGGACCTAGACAGACACAGACAGACTCTAAAGCACACACGACTCGATTAACGTGCACGCTCTCCTAGACACGACCACATACACGACTGGAACATCGTGTACATGACACAACACTGACCTCGGGTAAGACCATGAGAAGGCTAACCCCGAAACGTCATGACACACGAGAAACACGAGAGTCACGTGTCACGTGATGGAAGCACCTCCTCACTAGAAGAACAGCCAGCTACGTCCACTGACGTCTTATGCTGCTCCTACAAGTGTCTCGTCTACTATGCCGCATGAAGCACGACAGAGACTAAGACACGCTCAGAACCAGAACAGGAACTATAGTGGCAAGTGACTAGATAGGGTAACGCCCGTCGGCGTCAGTCCAACCCCCTAACCACATGTGCACACACCGACTCTTGCTGGAGAGCCAGGACTCTAGCTAGTTTTCCCCACCCGGCAGGACGCTACTGTGCAGCAGGGGCCCACGGAAACTATCTTAAAAACCGTATATCGGGAACTGCCATGCCACCACTCCCGGGTGGGTCGACACGTCGTAACGTGTCGCCAGGCTACGACTAGTGGAGGCTCACTAGACACAGAACTCTGAAACACGAGCATTGTAGTACTGACAGGCAAGGAAGCACTATCGTGTGTACTACGAAGCATCGAGGCAGCAAGACAACTGCCGACAGACTCAAGACAAGGCAACTAGACCTACTACTACAACGATCCTTGAGTTTCACGACTCGGAGTCAAGATCGTCGCACAAAGCGGAACAAGCCGCCAATCGATCTATTCCTAAGTCAGAGGAAACGACACTCCGTAGGAAAACGACACACGGGGACATGAGGGAACACCAAGACCCTCAGCACATCTGGACACGTAAACCGAGATGAGACAACACCTCAAGGCATCCAGAACCATGTCTTGGGCTGGACAGAACCGCCGAGACACACACAAGGTTGCCTGTCAACCACTGGGTGACCCCGGGTTGACCGGAACCGAACAATGACAACTCTACAGTAGGAAAGAGAATCCTACTTCAAGCAAGAAACTCCTGGCTATCTCATAACGTGGTCTTAGCCCTCACAGGACACCAAAAGATATCCATGGGAATGGCAAACCACAAGGTCAAGCCAAGACATACGGAAATCGAAACGATGGGAAACGACACTCTGGGCACAAGCGATCCATCACTCGGCCGCTAGGTAAACCAAGCAGTAAAGGAGGAAGTCACTACGCACACTGAAACAAGGATAATGGCGGTCGTAGGCTGGTCCGCTAGAGGACAGTAGCAGTCAAAGGTGGGGCCGCTAGAAGACTGTGGCGGTCATAGGTGAGGCTGCCAGCACCAGTCAACTCTCGCACTGACCTACCCAGCAAAACTACCATAGCGGTCTAAGATAGACGCGCTACACGGACTTGGCGTTCTAAGAATGAACCGCCACACAAACCGCCCTAAGATACCGACCTAAGACACATGGACCGTAGCGGCCGAAGGAAGGCACGCTACAACAAAGAAATGCATGAAGGTTGGGCCCTCTAGAGCCAACCGACTTAAAACATTAACTCGGTCAAACCACATGTAGCGGCTTAAAGGAGGTGCGCTACAGCACTCTGGCGGTCAGAGCTAGAACCGCCAGAACGAACCGGCAAACACTAATATCGAGAACCGACAGAGCTGTGGCACACCAGTATAGGAGCGCCAAAGGCAAGAGACGGTTCAAGGTTGGGCCGCCACCCTTACCAAAAATCAAACTGACTGACACGCCAAAGGATGTGGCGGTCTATCGTAGGGCCGCCAGAGACCTGTAGCGGTCACTAGAACGGCCGCCAAAGCGATACAGCGGGAAAACTAGGGAAAAGGCCAAATCGGCCCGTTCCACGCCCCATTCACGACGAAACGTAGGGGAATCAGTACAGAATGATGAGAAAAGCCTTCCACAAGCCGGAAGGACCACATGCAGTGGACGAATCAAGAGATCAGGGCGATTTTGACGAATCGACCCTAATCGGGTCACCGGGGTTCCCGGACTCCTACTAGCCCCGAATGACGACCAATCATGACCAAACTTGCGGGAATGGGATCCAGACATCCCAACGGTTCGTTTGAGACTAATTTTATTAAGAATGGTCGCCATTTTTCGGCGAACCATACGAACTTCTAAAATCACGGTTTTACTTAAACGAGCCTAAACTCACTCGTTCTAGCACCGAACAACATAAAATTGTAGGGAAAACGTAGAGGAGAAGTAGGTGATTCATCTCCCTACCTCCACCGAAGAAACCGTGCGCCGAAGTGACTAAACCGCGCCAAAAATCACAACACGAGCTCGACCGTCGGCTTTGAATCCACCGTTCGGGATCACGCCAAAACCGATCCGATCCTCGCCCCTTCCCGTACCCGATACCTCCCACGGCATCACCTCTACCTGCCCGAGCCTCCTCCGTCTGCAGCCAGAGCCGGAAGGGCGAGAGAAGAGAGAAAACGGGGGAGAGAGAGGTCGCGGCGACGAATGAGAAGGGAGGAGAGAGGAAGAAGAATAAAAAGAAAAAGAAATTAGGAAATTTTCCTAATTTCTGAAAATTTGATAATTAGCCCGAAAATGGACTAATTAAGAAAAATATGTAAAATAGTCGAAACGATCCTCTCGACGAGTACATCGCAACTGCGACGTCCACGAGTCGATGAACTAAGAAATAAACTCACCACAGGGTTCCGTAACTAGTACAAGAGAAAAACCCACGTGGATCGTAAAACTCAACTTAGGACTCACAAAAGCGATCCAAAACTCTCCGAAGAAGATGCGAAAGACCTACTAAGAATCCGATAAGATTCCAGGGTATTACATGAATAATCTGAGAGGCCATTGTACATATTTGACTGCACAACATTTGTTAATGCATTTTCATGCATGACCATGGTACATAAAATGGTGATTTGTAGAAAGGCAGGTTAGGCCCGTCAGGAAGCATTCACTATATGTGAGGATATACCTCTGCCCAGTACCATTGGGGTGTTGCATTTAGGGCCATTCCCGTAGGGTTAGTAATTGCATACCTTGAACTATTCATGCATACATGTGTTCTAGGATTAACTGCATATCAAAAAATTCCAAAAGTTTTTTTAAAATGCATGCATACACTCAGGGGGAGTTAGTTTGGGCTACATCTATTTTCAACTATTCTGTTAATTCCTTCATCTTCAGGCAATTCTCCTCTACTTGCTACACAAACTGAATACTTCTACTACATCCTTGAATTTTCTAAAATTCAAAAATTCTAATCTAGGTACTATGATCATAAATCATAATGAACTCTACCTGAGGAATCTTCTATTATAACATCTTATGATCGTCCAATATAATCAGTTGGTTCAAGGTTAATGAACTCATTGGGTTTAAAGATAAATATCTTGATATTATTTGTGTTCTGTGTTAATAGACCTTAACCATCTTTTACAATGTTGTGCCCTGGATAAAATTTTTCTGAAGTCTGCAAATTCTGATAACATGGCATCTTTGGTTGAGATACCCGAATTGAGTATTGTTTTTAAACATAAGGATAATAAGAAATTTCTAAATGTTAAAATTAGACAGAGCAATGACATTGGTCCACTGAGAAACCATGTCCCTTGACCTTGAAGTTTAGTACACTATGTCATGAAGTGCCACTGGTAACTCTGCTGAAAAATCATTGTAAATCAAGGCAGAACAATGGCAAGCTCACTGAGAAACATGTCTCAGTTATCAATGAAATGAGATGAGATATGTCATAAAGTGACACAGCTACCTCTGTTCAAATTGAAGCCTGATAGTCAAACATGCTGAGTACTTAGGGATATTGTCATCTAAACAATGTATATCCTCTAGTTACAAGGTGTGCACTGAACTCAATTGCTCTTAAATATGGTAGTTGAAAGAAAGAGAAAATTGCTGAAATGTAGGAACTCAATCAGAAAATATCATGCTTGTTTAACCTCAATACTAGTTTTGGTAACTCCCGTAGGGGTCATTAAGTCTGAAAGAGTAGACAAAGAAAGGTTAAAAATGGCTTATATCTGAAAATTTGGTTCAATTCTATTAACAATGAATGCAGAAATTTTTCAAAGAACTTTCATTGATAAACTCTGAAATCATTACTGTTGAAAATTTGGTTCAAGTCTTTTATAATGGAAGAATCTGACAATAAGTCATTTCTATTTTATGAAATTACTATCAGATTGTGAATTTTTCTCTGACATGCTTCATTTTTTTTCAAACTACCTGTACTTGCTGAATACTTTCAATATTGTCTACTGAGGTTCACCCTAGTCCAGTTTTGGCATCAATGACACCCTTCTTGAGTCTTGCTGCAACCTTGCTATGTTTTTTCTTGAATCACTCATCTCCACATTCCAACTATGCTGTCAAACTATTTTATTTTTGCTGATGTCAAAGGGGGAGAATAGTTTGAGAGTCATTATATGGGAGATGCATAGTGGGCGATGCATGGAGACATACTTGTGCATAACATTGTGTAATACCACATAATTTTGTATAAGATATTTTAGAATTTTCTAGAATTTATTTAGATTTTCTAAGATTTTCTAGAGATAACGGGACTATTAAAAGAATTTGGGTTAATTTAAAACCAAATAATAAGGCCCAATATTTATTAATTAACCTGGCCTTTTAAATAATACCAAAATAGCCCAAAACCACGCCCACAAGGTTTGGCCCACATTCTAGAAACTTAAAATGGGATATTTACCGAATTTAGGGGGGATAATTACTCCTTACAGGGATAAATAAACGGATAAATAATAGGAAGAGTTTGAAATCAATGAAATTCGACGCCCAAGACCAAAAGTGGTCTATCGAGCGACCGCTTGGGACAAGAAACGGTCGTGCCTGGACCGCTTTTTAGAGTCCGAATGCGAGCAGTTTAGATCGCACAAAAACTCAATTTTTCTCAATCTAAATCCTCTGGGATTAATCCAATCTGTTGGCTAGAAGACTCTAGAGTGCTTGAGGATCGAATTGGTGACCTGATTAGGACTCTATGTTTGTTCTAATCCATGGAAACCCTAGCTAACCCTATAAATAGACCCAGAACCAACCCGCGCTACCCTTACTTTTGGCTTGCGTGGAACTATGGTAAAGAGGCCGAATTAGAGATATGTTCTTTAGAGGAATTTGTTTATAATACTAAGGTCAAACTACCCTCAAAATTTTGTTCTAGGAGATTGAGCCCACGAGGAGTTAGAGGCATCCAAAGTCGCTGGTTTGGTACAAGCAACTGAGGAACCTGTGCGACCAAGCCAGATTGAGCAGCAAGTTAGAAGCCCTTAGCGAGGTAAATATATAAGGGTTCTTTAGAGTTAATTGTTTCTTTTAGTACCCTCTTCTTACCCTCAAAATTTCATGGTCATAGGTGAAGGGGATCAGAAGTGAGAAGGCCACGAAGTAGCTGGTTCGGGTCAAGATGAGCAGAACTAGGGTCAAGTTCCAGCCCAAAATTGGAAGTCTAAAGCCTAGTCCAAAGATAGGTTATCTCATAAATGGCTTAAACATGATGATTGGAAGATAAGCCCTCTGATTTCTGTCATTTTCATGTACTATACATACATAATTTTATGTTTTATTGGGACTATGCATTTAGTGTAATCTCCAGGCATAAATCTTAGTCCTAATTAAGTTAAAAGAAAATCTCTTGTTCATTATACACAAACCCCTGCATATTCTTGACCTATTCTCGTTCTATCATGTTTTACAATAGGTTCTCGTTGATTTCCATGCATAACATGCCCTAGATTAGTGTTTATTTTACTATTTTTCTCGATTTTCTGTCAAACAGATAGAAACGGTCTATATGTGACCGCTAGAGATAGCTAAGCCGCCCCGCGATAGACCACTAAGCCCAGTGAAATTGTCATCATGAGAACGTTTGGTTTTCTGAGTTCTGTATTTATGTTAACCTGAAACATAATGCAGAATAACCTTATTTATCATATAGTAAGCCTAGATAATTAGGATTTATCCTTGTTTTAAGTGTTATATCTATAAACTTGGATCTATTGATGGTTCATTTCTTGTAGATTTCATGTGTCACCAACACTTAGAATTTACCTTAACTCAAGATTAATTTCATGCCAAAATATTTTTTTAATTAAATGGTTTCTATATTGTGTACATAATACATATGGTGTTTTGTCCGTATGTCTTGAGTCCTTTTCTTAAGAACATGGCATATACTCGGGTATGTGACCATTAGTTACACTTTGCACTTATAGGCACACTCTCTTGAACTTATGAACCTCTCCGCTGGATATTCCTTCTGTCAGACTAGGGGATTATGTTTCGAGGCCTCCATAAGACTCCGCGAGCCTGGGATTCCCACTAGGACATCAAGCTGGTTGTACCATCAAAGCCAATTGTCTAGAAAGCACTTTACCGGTGTTTTATGTATTCTGGACCTTAGCGGCCATATGGACGACCGCTAAAGGGCACCAAGCGGCCATTCACTAGATCGCTAAAGCTCCTGAAAGTTTTCCTGCATCGACACTTCTTTTTCATGTGTCGACTCTAGTCATGAAACAGTTTAGACTCCGACTGCTTTCTACATGAAACGGTCCAGTAAATGACCACTTTATCTCTAAACCTGTATAACCCGAGGTTTGACCTTTGAGGTTGGTTTTCTTGAGTTCCTAGATGGTCTGCGGATTATCTGGAGTCTCAACACATGTTTAATAAGTCAATATTAAGATATGAAACTTAATGAATGTACGGTTATGCTGCCGGAATGCCGTCGGGGTATAATGTTCTTTTAATTCTTCTTTGATATCTCATATCAATTTTGGTACGTTTTATACCAAGGTTACTTGGTCATGAAACTTATTATTTGGAATTGAATTATTGGCTGAAATTATTATTATATCTCGTGGAAGTAGCTGGATTTATAACTTGAAGATGCAAGACCGGGCACGGATTGTGTCCAAGGGCTCCATGCTAGCCCCCACGGCCGATGGTCAGAAACGTGCTATAAACCATGGGGTACGATGATACTGGCGTCGCATTGCGCTGGGAGTACTTTCTCTTATAAATGAGTGAAAAAACACGAGACTTGTTATGGAAATTACATGCTTCATAATGACTTTCTAGTACATAGCCTTTACAAGGTTGTGTAAAGTACTTTATAGATTCTTGCTCGTACATTCTTTTTCATGAAAGGCCAAATTTATTTCTACATGATTAATCTAGCTTGTTCATAGTCTATACTTGCTTACATCTACTTGCTCAGTTATTTCATGATTCTATATTCTTGGTGGTCTCATTCTTATTTTTTACCTTCAGATCTTAGAGCAAAGACATTAATCATTTAAATATTGCCTTCATGTTGATGCGAAGATACCTACTAGGTAAGTGTGCTCATACCTACTTTCTCAATTTTCCAGGAAGTACTGATGGATCAGATTCGGAATATACAAGTAGTGGGTCCGAGAGTGATTGAAGGTCAGATGGATCAAGAGAAGACCTAGTTGTCAAGTGTCTAGTCGAGTCATGTTGTAAATTTCTATTTTCTTGAGTCTATGATGTAAGGATGTTTAAAGTCATGATCTTATGTACATTTGGGTCATTATTATGAATAAAGCAGAGTTTTGAAAAATTCACTTGTGCAATTACTTTTATGTGATTGTCTTGCGCTCTGATTTCTTGCTTGCGAGAGGCTTACCATGCCGGCTATTCACGTTCCGATATTCCTTCTGTTGTATTAAAAGCTCGGGGCGTGACAGTTAAAGTGGTATCAGAGCCTCGGCCAAGAAGTCCTAAGAAAAGATGTCATGTCATAGGTTAAGTCCAAGGATTAAGGACCCATGCCTATGAAATAAGGAAAGGAAACTCCCAACCCATGAGAGAAATTGGGTAGAGCCTGGGATGAGCTAGTAATTAGGAATTATCTTTAGGATTACCCCATATATTCCATTAAGTTTAACAAATCTATTACTCTTCTCAGGTACTTTACTTTTACAATGGCTCACCGTGTTGATTGGGGTGGAATGCAACAAACTGTTGCAGGTCTCACTCAGGCCTTGCAAAATATGGCTCAAGCTGGCGCTAGGGTAGGTGCTAGTGATCTGCACCGTAATTTTTAGAGTTTAAACCCTCCGTGATTTTTTGGTTCTTCTAACCCCGATGAGGCAGAAAACTGGATTGACGAAATGAACCGTATATTCGAGGTCATGCAATGTGCCGACCAAGAAAATGTTCATCTTGCTACGTTCCAGTTAAACAAAGATGCACGTACATGGTGGAAGTCTATTCCGACACCACCTGCAAACGCACCACACACATGGGATGTATTTCTTACTCTTTTTCGAGCCAAGTATTTCTCCGAGCATGTCAAGGAGAGGAAGGTGGCTGAATTTGCGTCACTACGTCAAGGCATGTTGACGGTGACAGAATATGAGTTACAATTCTCTCGCCTGGCACCTTATGCTCAACATCTAGTAAGCACGGATCTTCTTAAAGTAAATCACTTTATGAACGGCCTACGGCCCATTTTTATCCAGCAACTTGGCCCACAAAATATTCGGACCTACACAGAGATGGTCCAACGGGCACACTTATGTGAACGAACCTTGGAGAAGGTCGATAAACTCAAGGTCAAAGTGGAGGAGCCGAGCCGAAAGTCTGATCGGTGAGGTAAGAAGCAAGAAAAATGCAGCATCACCTATAATTCTCGGGAGAGCAAGAAGAGATCCTGAAATGGGGACGGCAAGGATGATCGTCAGAACAAGAAGACTAAAGAAGAAGATAAGCAAGTCATGGTGGCTTGCTCATTCTGTGATAAATTCGGTCATGCGGCCGAAGAATGTTGGAAGCGATTGGGCGCGTGCCTAAGAAGTGGAAGTCGGGAGCACCGCATGCCTGACTTTCCTCTGATGAAAGAACAATCATCCACGAGGAGCAATGGTGGACGAAAGCGGCAAGCTAGATTGAATGCCGTATTGGAAGATGAATCAACCAATGAAGGGGAGATTATTGAAGGTACAATTCATATTCATTCCCATCCTACTTTTGTGTTATTTGATACATGTGCTACTCATTCCTTTATTGCTAGTTCCTTTGCAAAAACATTGCCTATTTCACCTGTTCCCTTACCATGGGATTTAACCATAGTCACTCCTTTAGGGTCAGGAACGAAATTGAAAACCTATTTCCCCAATAGTGAAGTCACTGTAGAAGGGCATAATCTTCCTACTAATCTCGTATGCCTTGATATGGAAGGCTACGATGCCATATTAGGAGTGGATTGGCTTGTAGACCACGCGCCTATATAAATTGTCGCAGTAGGATAATTTCTTTTCGAAAACTAGGTCTCCCACGATTTTCCTTTCTTGGCATCAAATACCGGAAGCATCCCTCTATTATTTCTTCTATTCACGCTTGCAAACTCATTTCGCAAAGATGTGAAGCTTTTCTTGCCTCCGTGGTAGTTACCGAGTCTAAGAAAACTCAGATAGAAGAAATCCCCATAGTTAAGGAATTTTATGATATTTTCCCTTCCGAGTTACCTGGCTTACTGCCCGAAAGGGAGGTTAACTTCACCATTGAACTCACACCTGGAGCAGCACCAGTTTCAATAGCTCCATACAGGATGTCCCCCGCAGAGTTGAAGGAATTAAAGAAGCAACTTCAAGAGCTACTGGAAAAAGGTTACATTCGACCTAGTACATCCCCTTAGGGTGTGCCAGTCTTATTTGTCAAAAAGAAGGATGGTTCCATTAGATTATGCATTGACTACCGACAGTTGAATCAACTCACCATCAAGAACAAATATCCACAGCCGCGTATTGATGAGCTGTTTGACCAACTCTCTGGCACGGAGTACTTCTCAAAAATCGATCTCAGGTTAGGCTGTCATTAACTGAGGGTCAAGGATGAAGACATTCAAAAGGCTACTTTTCGAAGCCGATACAGACATTATGAATTTGTGGTTATGCCGTTCGGTTTAACTAATGCACCTGCTGCATTCATGCAATTAATGAATAATGTGTTCCGGCCTTATCTTGATCAATTTGTAGTCATATTCATCAATGATATTCTCATCTATTCAAAGACAAAGGAGGAACACGAAGAACATCTAAGAGTTACCTTGCGGGAACACTAGCTTCATGCTAAGTTTAACAAATGTGAATTTTTGCTTAAGCAAGTCTCTTTCCTTGGCCATATTATTTCTAAAGAAGGCATTGCAGTAGATCCTTCTAAAGTTGAAGCGGTTAAGAACTGGAGCCGACCGAACACCGTATCTGAAGTTCGAAGTTTCATTGGCATGGCTGGTTATTATAAGTGATTTATCTAGGATTTCTCCAAAATCGCCGCTCCTTTAACAGGACTCACCAGAAAGGAGAATCCTTTCGTGTGGACAAAGGAATGTGAAGAAAATTTCTTAGCCCTTAAAGAGCATCTCACCACGGCACCTATACTAGCATTGCCCATAGAAGGTGGCAGTTTTAAAGTTTATACAGATGCATCCGGCATTGGCCTAGGGTGTGTACTCATGCAAAATGGCAAGGTGATTTGCTATGCTTCAAGACAGTTAAAACGGCATGAGGAAAATTATCTTGTTCATGATCTGGAACTGGCTACGGTCATATTTGCCATGAAGATTCGACGTCACTACCTTTATGGAGAGAAATTCATGGTCTATTCGGACCATAAGAGCTTGAAATATCTATTCTCTTAGAAAGAGCTAAATATGAGGTGAAGGCAATGGTTGGAGTACCTTAAGGACTTTGATTTTGCTATACAATATCATCTTGGAAAGGCGAATGCTGTTGCTGATGCGCTCAGTAAGAAACCGATGGGAAAGCTATCAAGTCTTATGAAAGGTATGACCAATCTTATCTCTAAATTTGCTCAGTTAAATTTAGATATTAATATGAAGAAGAAAGAGGATTACTTTATAGCCAATATCCAGACACAACCCACATTAATAGAAGATCTAGTCAAACTCCAAGATAATGACCCTGTGTTATTGGAGATCAAAGCCAATATGGAGCAATGGCCGTATTTCTCTATTGCAAATGATGGAAGATTGTTATTCAAGGGACGAGTTTGTATACCGGATCATGTTGATACTAAGAAATTGATCCTAGAAGAAGCTCATAAATCTAAGTACGCCATTCACCCTGGTGCTACCAAGATGTATGAAGACCTCAAAAGGAATTATTGGTGGCCCAATATGAAAAGGGAAGTAGCGGACTATATGTCACATTGCCTCACTTGTCAACAGATTAAGGCAGAACATCAAAGGCCAGCTGGAAAACTACATCCCTTGGAAATTCCAGAATGGAAATGGGAGAGTATAGGGATGGCCTTTATCATGGGACTGCCTAAATCAAGAGGTGGACATGATTGAATATGGGTGATCAAAGACCGTTTAACAAAATTGGCTCATTTCCTACCTATTAAAAGCCGATGGTCTGTGGATATCTTGGCTGCCTTATACATGAAATAGGTTGTTAAGTTACATGGTGTCCGTGTCACTATTATTTTCGATAGAGATCCTTGATTTACTTCACAATTCTGGAAGGGTTTGCAACATTCTTTGGGGACCAGATTGAATTTTAGCATTGTGTTTCATCCGCAAACTGATGGACAAACTGAAAGAACCAATCAAGTAGTAGAAGATATGCTAAGAGCATGTGTTATAGACTTCGGTAGAAGCTGGCACGACCATTTACCTCCAGTGGAATTTGTCTACAATAATACTTATCAAACTAGCATTCAAATGGCACCATTTGAGGCACTATATGGAGAAGCTGTCACTCACCTATCTGCTGGAGTGAAGTTGGGGAAAGACAACTTCTAGGTCCAGAATTGATAAGGGATACTACCGAGACAGTTAAGCTAATTCGAGAAAGACTCAAGATGGCCCAAGATAGATAGAAATCATATGCTGATAATCGAAGGCATGACCTGGAATTCCAAGTAGGTGACCATGTATTTCTCAAGGTCTCTCCGGGTCGAGGTATTCGAAGGTTCGACATCAAAGGCAAGCTTACACCAAGATTCATTGGACCTTTTGAAATTCTTGAAAAGGTTGGAGAGGTGGCGTATCGACTAGCTTTACCTCCTCAATTGGCTGGAGTCCATGATGTATTCCATGTCTCTATGTTAAAGAAATATGTCTACGATCCATTCCACGTTATCACTTATGATAATCTGGAGATCCAAAAGGATTTGACGTACAAGCTAAAGCCAATCAAAATAATTGAATAAGAGGTACATCATCTTCGAAATAAAACTATTCCCATGATCAAAGTTCAGTGGACCAAATCTTGCCCACATGAAGTAACATGGGAGACGGAGGAAGCCATGCGCAAGAGATTTCCTGATCTATTTGAATGTAAGTACACTCTCAGTTAAAGCCTATGTAATGGAATTTGGGGACCAAATTCTCTTCAGTGGGGGAGGGTGTAATACCCCAAAATTTTGTATAAGATATATTAGAATTTTCTAGAATTTATTTAGATTTTTTAAGATTTTCTAGAGATAAATGGACTATTAAAAGAATTTGGGTTAATTTAAAACTAAATACTAAGGCCCAATATTTATTAATTAACCTGGCCTTTTAAATAAGACCAAAATGGCCCAAAACCAAGCCTACAAGGTTTGGCCCACATTCTAGAAACTTAAAATGGGATATTTACAAAATTTAGGGGGATAATTACTCCTTAAAGGGATAAATAAACGAATAAATAATAGGAAGAGTTTGAAATGAATCAAATTCAGCACCCAAGACCAAAAACTGTCTACCGAGCGACCGCTTGGGACAAGAAACGGTCCTGCCTAGACCACTTTTTAGAGTCTGAATGCGAGCAGTTTAGATCCCACAAAAACTATATTTTTCTTAGTCTAAATCCTCTGTGATTGATTCAATATATTGGCTAGAAGACTCTAGAGTGCTTGAGGATCGAATTGGTGACCTGATTAGGACTCTATGTTCGTTCTAATCCATGGAAACCCTAGCTAACCCTATAAATAGACCTAGAACCAACCTGTGCGACCCTTACTTTTAGCTCGCGTGGAACTAAGGTAAAGAGGCTGAATTAGAGGTATGTTCTTTAGAAGAATTTGTTTATAATACTAAGGTCTAAGTACCCTCAAAATTTCATTCTAGGAGATCAAGCCCGCGAGGAGTTAGAGGCATCCAAAGTCGCTGGTTCGGTATAAGCAACTTAGGAACCTGTGCGACTAGGCCAGATTGAGCAGCAAGTTAGAAGCCCTAAGTGAGATAATTATATAAGGGTTCTTTAGAGTTAATTGTTTCTTTTAGTACCCTCTTCTTACCATCAAAATTTTATGGTCATAGGTGAAGGGGATCAGAAGTTAGAAGGTCACGAAGTAGCTGGTTCAAGTCAGGACGAGTAGAACTAGGGTCAAGTTCCAGCCCAAAATTGGAAGTCTAAAGCCTAGTCCAAAGGTAGGTTATCTCATGAATGTCTTGAACATGATGATAGGAATAAAAGCCCTCTGATTTCAGTCATTTTCATGTACTGTATGATGTGACACAACCTAGGACTTACCAAGCAAGCACAATTGGCATTCAAAACGGACCGATAATGGCGACCGCTCACCCAAAGCTCACCCAAGACCCGGGGTAACTTAGCAATGCCAAGGGGAGGATGTGAGGGCTGGGCCCTTGCTGGTAGAGGGCCAGCAAGGCCACGGTTAACTCCCAAGGGTTATGGCAGCCCAATTCAAGGGAGCCGACGTCGTGCCGAGGGCACGGGTTACACTCTGTTTCCCACGGTGATCTCTTATAGCAAGGAAGCTTAAGGATCGAGCTCTCACTCACGGATAGCGGAGTTATGAACTAATATTGACTGAACAAACACTAAATAGAGCAAAGTTTGGAGCACTTACTCGATCGGTTTGAAGAAACCGGTCCCGCTCGGAGACATGGGCGAGCGGGGAGGCGTGGGATCCCCACACGCCGCGCCGGGGCAGCTTGACCTATTTATGATGTTACAACACTACACCCCATGCAAGTGGGGGATCTTGGGGAAGGGAAGGCAATGATTACACTCAAACACTACCTCCCACAGGGAGGGGCTATAAGCCAGCCAGGCGGGGAGGGGGGAAAGTGGAAATGAATACCGAGTGGTGGCCGATGCCGATTCTGCCTGCTTTCTGCGATTGGAGGTAGTCAGTCGGAGTTGTGGACGCAAAAATCGCTCCTGAATTTTGTTGATGGCAGGACCAGTGGGGAATTCTTCGTAAGTGTTCCAGAAAGTCGTCCAAATTTTTCCGGAATTCTGAGAAGTCGCTGTTGGACGGGGCAGAGACACGAACAGGGAGGCAGGTCTTCAGTTCTGACTGCTTCAGGTTCACAACAGCAGGAAGAAGAGGTTGCCACAAGTGCTCCCGAGCACAGAATCAGGCGCCGCTGAAGTCGTCAGAACCTTCTATGAGTCCTCTTCGAAAAGAGTCTGACGGAGATGCCAAATGTTGTCGGATCAGACCGGTAGACTCTGAACACTGAGGGGGGGTCGGTGCAGACTGAGTGGAAGCAGAACCGCGCACCCGGGAAAGAGAATTGATAACTTTCAGATCTGGACGCCAAAGTGGGTTCTGCTTCTTGGGGATGATAGAAGACTTGTAGTAGAAGATTTTTTCAGAAGAACACTTGTTCAGATTCCCACTAGGATCGCCGCAGTCAAGCTTCCACTCAGGTTCTGGTTTCCTGCCAAAGAAGCTTTGCGCAGTTGAGGAAGAAATGCTCTCCCGGGAAGCACGGTACTTGGACGACGTCGAAACCACCGCCGTGGCGAAGGCGACTGGGAGATGCTTCCGACGGTGCCTCTTGAGCCTTCAGGAACATCAGGAGGAATCCGGGGTCGCCTCTGTAAGCTTCTGGTCTTTTGTAAGTCTTCAGCTGCAAGCAGGTTCGCCGATGTAGATCCCAAATGACCACAAAAAGGAGATGAAGAAGAAAAGGAATAGTGAAGGGGAGATGATGAAGGGTGGGAGGGAAGTGTGGGGGAGGTATTGTAAAAGGTTAGAGGTGGTAGGAAAGCTGGAGAAGGGGGGGAGGGTGCAGGTGCTTGTAGGTTCTATCAATGGAGGTTGGAGAGTGAAGGGTGGTGGGTGCACTTAGGAGAGGGGAGGTGTGTGTGATAGACTAGGGCCAAAGGAGGAGATAGATGGGGTTGAGGGCGCAGCCTATAGTGGGAGGGAGATTTGAAATGCTCTAGGGAGGTGGAGGGGTGCTTGGGGTAGTGGGAAGGGTGCTTGGGGAAGTGGGATGGGTAGTTGGGGGTTGGCAGGTGAGGTGAGGATTGGTGAAGGGGTCTTGGGAAGGGGTGGAGTAAAGAGGGGGGGTTGTGGGGAATGGGGGTGGTCTTAATGGAGGTGGTTGGGGGTGGGAGGTGGTTGGGAAGGGGGGAGAGAGAGAGTGGGGCGCAGCCCCCTTGGAGGGAGAGAGAGAAAGAGGGAGATAGAGAGGGATTCTTTCCCTTAGGGCTTCTCACCACTAAATGGTTTCACTCCACATAAAATCTGAAATTTGGTTTCTCAAATAGCATTCTTCATTAATTTAAAATGGGGTAAATGGGGTCCTATATATAGGCAACCCACATTTTACAAAAAGCCCCTGATACATGCTACAATGACAAATAACCAAAAGGAGGGGGGGCGCCCCTGGGTCAAGCCTAAAGAAATGGGCCCAATAGCAAACCTAATGACACTTAAACTTTGAAAAATAAACAAAGGACCTAGGGACATGACTCAAATAAAAGGGAAAATACATCAAATGACTCAGACAAAAAGCACAAAATGGATAATTGGGCCTACAAAGAGTGAAGCCCGAGCTCAAATGACACCGGGGTGTGAAGAAGACCCGAGCCAAAGGGAGCCATGGGTGATGCCTCCATCAAATCCCCTGGGCTGTGAAGAGCTCGACTCCGTCGAGTGGGGGTCCATCCGGCTGTGGTACTGCTCAAGAAGGCCAGGATCCAGCTGCTGGAGGTCTTCTCGAGTCACCCACGAATCTTCCGAAGGAGGCCGATCCTTCCACCTGACGAGATAGCGCTCGTATACTTTGCTCCGGGTGGTAGTGACTTGTTCATCCAATATTCAATCAATGTGCTCACGCTGGGCTCTCTTGGCTGGTAGTCTCTCCTCTCGGGTGGGTGCTCTCTCAACAGTAGGAAAAGACTCAATATCCTCACTGGGTACCACCGTGGGACCCTTATAAGGCACTAGGTCGGCTACATTGAAGGTGGGACTCACTCCATACTCCTCGGGGAAATCTAACTCATAGGCATTAGTGCCAATGCGCCTCAGGGCCTGGAAGGGGCTAGCCCTACGTGGCCTCAATTTGGAGACGGCTCCCGGGGAGAGTCTCTCCGTTCTCACCATCACAAAGTCACGCACATGGAATTCTTGGTGACGCCGATGAGAGTCGGCCAGCCTTTTATAAGTCTCATTCTTATTGCTAATGTGCTTGCGGATCTCCTCATGCAATTCTCTAATGTTTTAGGTGAATGACTCAGTTGTCATAGACACTCTAGCATGCAGGGGAAGGGGAATGAGATCTGAAGGTTTCCTTGGCTTATACCCATGCACAACTTCAAAGGGACTCATCCCTATGGACTTATTGATCGAGTTGTTATATGCAAATTCAGCTTGTGGTAGAATGAGATCCCAATTCCCGGGGTGATCCTCAAGAAGACACCTAAGAAGGTTTCCTAGACTCCGATTGACAACTTCGGTTTGGCCATCAGTTTGAGGGTGGTAGGCTATAGAGAATTTGAGGAGGGTACCCATCAAGTGCCAAAGAGTCTTCCAAAAATAGCTAGTGAACTTGACATCCCTATCGGAGACTATGGTCTTGGGTAACCCATGGAGACGAACAACCTCATCAAAGAACAATCGGGCCACATGGGAGGCATTGAAGGTTTTGGAGCATGGAATGAAGTGGGCCATTTTAGAAAATATGTCAACTACCACATAGATTGAGTCATGCTTTCTTTAAGTCTTGGGTAGTCCTAGCACAAAGTCCATGCTTAAGTCTTGCCATGGACGATCGGGGATGGGGAGTGGGGTATATAGGCCAGTGTTTTACTTCACCTGTTTGGCCAAAGCACATGTGCGGCATTGTCCCACAATCTTGCCTACATCTCTCTTGAGACTTGGCCAAAAAAACTGACCCTCAACTAGAGCAATGGTTTTGTGAACCCCAAAATGACCAGCTAGCCCTCCTGCATGTAATTCCCAAATCAAGAAATCACGGAGTGAGGTCCGTGGAATGCAAAGCTTTGGTCCTTTGAAGAGGAACCCATTCTCTAAGATAAATCCCTCATGTTCCTTGCTAGAATGGGTGGTCAAAGTGGTATAGATGTGTCCAAAGTCAGGGCAACCAGGGTACTCACCCTTAAGCCTCTCAAATCCGATCACCTCCACTTGGATAGTGGACATCAATGAGATCCTCCTACTAAGGGCATCCGCCGCTCGGTTCTCACTTCCTGCCTTGTGTTTGATAACAAAGGTGTAGGATTGGATGT
Source organism: Amorphophallus konjac (assembly GCA_022559845.1). NCBI lineage: Eukaryota > Viridiplantae > Streptophyta > Magnoliopsida > Alismatales > Araceae > Amorphophallus > Amorphophallus konjac. The sequence continues at coordinate 435,728,068 of CM040118.1, forward strand.
ACTCAACCCATCGGGCATGTCGGGCATTCAACTTTTGTTGGGAGTTGAGATATTTGAGGGCTTTATGGTCGGAAAAGATGACAAATTCTTTGGGCAATAGGTAGTGCCTCCAATGTCGGAGGGATTGAACCACGGCATAGAACTCTTTGTCATAAGTGGAGTACCTTGTTCTAGCATCACATAACTTCTCACTAAAGAAGGCCACCGGGTGTCCCTCTTGGCTAAGGATCCCTCCTATTCTTATCCCGGATGCATCACATGTGACTTCAAAGACTTTCGAGAAATCGGGTAAGCATAGGACCGGGGCTTGGGTCATCTTCCCCTTAAGTTCTTGGAAGGATTTGGAAGCTGACTTGGTCCACACAAAAGTCCCCTTTTTGAGGCAATCGGTGATAGGGGCGGTGATGGTGCTAAATCCCTGAATAAACCTCCTATAGAATGTTGCCAACCCATGAAAACTTCGGACCTCGTGAAGGGTGTGGGGTTCTGGCCAATCTAGAATAGCTTGGACCTTCTCGGGGTCCATAGAGACACCTTTGGTAGACACCACAAATCCTAGGAAAGTGATGGATGTGGTCAAGAAGTGACACTTCCCTCGGTTGGCAAATAGGCTCTCATGTCGTAGGACGGTGCAAACTTGCCTAAGGTGATCATGGTGGGCCTCTTGGGATTGACTATATATGAGGATGTCATCAAAGTAGACCACTAGAAAGATCTTAATGAAAGGCCTAAGAACCTCCGTCATGAGACGCATGAAAGTACTTGGGGCATTTGAAAGCCCAAAAGACATGACCAACCATTCATACAAGCCATCCTTGGTCTTGAAGACCGTTTTCCACTCATCTCCAGGCCTAATTCTAACTTGGTGGTTGCCACTCTTAAGATCAATTTTGGAGAAGATAGTGGCTCCCGCTAGCATGTCAAACATGTCATCAAGCCTAGGGATGGGGAACCTATACTTGACGGTGATCTTATTAATGGCCCGACTATCCACACACATCTGCCATGATCCATCCTTCTTGGGAGTGAGAAGGGCCGGTACGGCACATGGGCTTTTGCTAATGTGGATGAAACCCTTCCTAATGAGTTCCTCTATTTGCCTCCGAAGTTCGGCATGTTCCGTGGGGTTAAGGCGGTAATGAGGAAGGTTGGGAAGGGTGGCTCCCGGAACTAAATCAATTGCGTGTTGCACATCACGCATGGGAGGGAGTTGGTCCGGGAGTTCTTCCGGAAACACATCATGGAATTCTTGTAGGAGATGCCGGACTTCTATGGGATGGGGGTTGGAGGAGGTGGGCTCTCCTAGGCAAATGACCACCGCACATAGAGGTTTCCCTTGAGCTATCTCCTCCTCAAGCTCTCTTTTGGTGAGGAGGTGAAGACCCTTAGTCATTCCCAAAGTCTTATCTTGTTTGGGGTTTTGGGAGAGAGGTTGGGTTGTTGGGGTGGAGTTCCCCATGACTTGATATTTGGTGGAGTGTTGACCTTGAGGTGGTGGGATTTTCTTAGGCAAGGGACGTGGTGGGGAGGGATTAAGACAGATGCTCTTTCCCTCATGCTCAAAGGTGCATGTGTTGGTCTTACCCAAAATAGTGGCATCCACATCATAAAGCCACGGTCTCCCTAGTAGGATGCTACCTACTTCCATGGGGATAACATCACACCATATTTGGCCATGGTAGGAAGAAAAGGTGAGGGGCACAAGGCAGCGAGTGTTGACCGGGATGGAATTATTGTTGATCCAAGAGACCCGGTATGGGCTAGGGTGAGGAGTAATGGTAAGCCCAAGGAGCTTAACGGTGTCGGGAGACACGGCATTGACACAATTCCCATTATCTAAGATCACTTTTCTCACATGGCCCCCTATCTTAACAAAGGTGTGGAAGATTGAAGTTCGTCGCCAGTCCTCCTCTTGGGGCTTGGTGAGGGTGCATCTAATTACTCCTAGATGGGAGTCAGTAGATGGGGTGGTGTAGTCTATACCCGACTCATGGTATTGGGCCTCATACTCTTCTTCCCAATCTAGTGAAGCTTCATAGACCTCAACCATACTCTTAAGTTCCTCTTGGGGTGGGGGAGCTTCTTCCTCAATAAGTAAGCTAGACAACCCTTTGGATGGGCATTGCCCCGTAAAGTGGCCAAACCCTTGACATTTATAGCATTGTTGGCGCCCACTACCCGGGGTAGTTCCTCCTACATTTGGGCCCTTGGGATTCTCTTCCCTCCGTGGAGGAGGATGGCTAGGGGTGGGCTTGGTTGGAGTGATGGTGGGAGGGGGGTTGTAAGTCCGTAATGGGATATTTCCACTTGGGTAGGGGCCTTCATGGGGGTGGTCGGAATGGGTCGTGACCCCATGCTTTTAGGATCGGCCGATCGAGGAGTAGCAAACTGAGGGATCCTAGAGAATCTCTCAACATCCCTAGCTATTTGGTAGGCTAGCTCAAGGTTGTCAGCATCTCTCATGAATAGTTCTCTCTTGATGTGACTTTGGAGTCCATTTCTAAAGCGGGACAAGGTGACGGCCGGGTCCTCATGAACTCCACACTTTAAAAGATAGGAGTCGAATTTCTTAATATATTCAACCACGGTCTTCCCTTCTTGGGTGGGGCTTTGCCATACATCTAAGAGCATTTGGTGGTAGGATTGGGGTAGGTATTTATTTCTAAGTTGGTTCTTCATACCCTCCCAAGTGTCAATAGGCTCTACCCGCCTAATCCTTCTCAATCCTTCTTGGTTTAGCCAATAAGTTTTGGCTAAGTTGGTGAGATGCATTTTGGCCAATCTTACCCTCCTTTGATCAAGCATAGGGTACCATTCGAAATATTGGTCCATGGCGGTTTCCCACTCTAAGTAGACACTTGGTTCATGGGAACCATCAAAGTTTGGGGCCTCTACCTTAATCATCGTTAAGAGAGGGTCATCCGGGTCATCCCGTGGATGCCTTTCATGATTTTGATGGTGGCGAGGCCTCTCATAGTCATGGTATGGGTCAATATTCAAGTCCTCCCTATTAATTTCAGCATGTGCAGGGTGGGCTCTTGGTCCATTGTTCCTTGGGTGGAACTCATCCCTATGAGGTTCAACATATGGAGGGTGGGCTCTTGGTTCATTGTTCCTTGGGTGGAACTCATTCCTATGGAATTCAACATGTGGAGGGTGGATTCTTGGTTCATTGTTCCTTGGGTGGAACTCATCCCTATGAGGGTCATCATGTGGAGGGTGGGCTCTTGGGTCATTGTTCCTTGGGTGGAACTCATTCTCTTCTAACAGAGCAAGTCGAGTGGATGGGGATTCAAGTTGGGCAAGGATGTTTGCAAGGGTAGCATCCGTCCGGTTCATTTGGCCTTGGGGTTCCTCCCAAGGGGCATCTTGATTGGGTTGGGGATTGGGATCCATGGGGGGAGCCGAAGAATATGGATCGGGTTGATAAATGACTCCACTACGGGTGGACATGAAATGCAATGGCCCTAGGACTTAGACTTTATAGAGACAAGCCTACGACTTTCTCTGATACCAATTGATGTGGCACAACTTAGGACTTACCAAGCAAGCACAATTGACATTTAAAACGGACCGATAATGGCGACCGCTCACCCGATGCTCACCCAAGACCCGGGGTAACTTGGCAATGCCAAGAAGAGGATGTGAGGGCTGGGCCCTTGCTGGTAGAGGGCCAGCAAGGCCAAGGTTAACTCCCAAGGGTCATGGCAGCCCAATTCAAGGGAGCCAACGTCGTGTCGAGGGCACAGGTTACACTCTGTTTCCCACGATGATCTCTTATAGCAAGGAAGCTTAAGGATCAAGCTCTCACTCACGGCCAGCGGAGTTATGAACTAATATTGACTGAACAAACACTAAATAGAGCAAAGTTTGGAGCATTTACTAGACCAGTTTGAAAAAACCGGTCCCGTTCGGAGACGTGGGCGAGCGGGGAGGCGTGGGATCCCCACACGCCGCACCGGGGTAGCTTGACCTGTTTATGATGTTACAACACTACACCCCATGCAAGGGGGGGATCTTGGGGAAGAGAAGGCAATGATTACACTCAAACACAACCTCCCACAGGGAGGGGCTGTAAGCCAGCCAGGCGGGGAGGGGGGGAAAGTGGAAATGAATGCCGAGTGGTGGCCGATGCCGATTCTGCCTGCTTTCTACGATTGGAGGTAGTCAGTCGGAGTTGTGGACGCAGAAATCGCTCCTGAATTTTGTTGATGGCGGGACTAGTGGGAAATTCTTCGTAAGTGTTTCAGGAAGTCGTCCAAATTTTTCTGGAATTCTGAGAAGTCGCTGTTGGACGGGGCAGAGACACGAACTGGGAGGCAGGTCTTTAGTTCTGACTGCTTCAGGTTCACAACAGTTGAAAGAAGAAGTTGCCACAAGCGCTCCCGAGCTCAGAATCAGGCGCCATTGAAATTTTCAGAACCGTCTATGAGTCCTCTTCGAAAAGAGTCTGACGGAGATGCCAAACATTGTCGGAGCAGACCGGTAGACTCTGAACACTGAGGGGGGTCGGTGCAGACTGAGTGGAAGCAGAACCGCGCACCCGGGAAAGAGAATTGATAACTTTTATATCCGGATGCCAAACTGGGTCTTGCTTCTTGGGGATGATAGAAGACTTGTATTAGAAGATTTTTTCAGAAGAACTCTCGTTCAGATTCCCACTAGGATCGCCGCAGTCGAGCTTCCACTCAGGTTCTGGTTTCCTGCTAGAGAAGCTTTGCGCAGTCGACGAAGAAATGCTCTCCCGGGAAGCACGGTGCTTGGACGACGTCGAAACCACCGCCGTTGAGAAGACGACTAGGAGACGCTTCCGACGGTGCCTCTTGAGCCTTCAGGAACGTTAGGAGGAAGCCGGGGTCACCTCTGCAAGCTGCTGGTCTTCTGCAGGTCTTCAGCTGCAAGCAGGTTCGCCGATGTAGATCCCAAATGACCACAAAAAGGAGATGAAGAAGAAGGGGAATAGTGAAGGGGAGATGATGAAGGGTGGTAGGGAAGTGTGGGGGAGGTATTGTGGAAGGTTAGAGGTGGTGGGAAAGCTGGAGAAGGGGGGGAGGGCGCAGGTGCTTGTAGGTTCTATCAATGGAGGTTGGAGAGTGAAGGGTGGTGGGTGCACTTAGGAGAGGGGAGATGTGTGTGATTGACTAGGGCCAAAGGAGGAGATAGATGGGGTTGAGGGTGCAGCCTATAGTGGGAGGGAGATTTGAAATTCTCTAGGGAGGTGGAGGGGTGCTTGGGGTAGTGGGAAGGGTGCTTGGGGAAGTGGGAGGCGTAGTTGGGGGTTGGGAGGTGAGGTGAGGATTGGTGAAGGGGTCTTGGGAAGGAGTGGAGTAAAGAGGGGGGGTTTTGGGGAATGGGGGTGGTCTTAATGGAGGTGGTTGGGGGTGTGAGGTGGTTGGGAAGGGGGGAGAGAGAGAGTGGGGCGCAGCCCCCTTGGAGGGAGAGAGAGAAAGAGGGAGATAGAAAGAGATAGAGAGGGATTCTGTCCCTTAGGGCTTCTCACCACTAAATGGATTCACTCCACATAAAATCTGAAATTTGGTTTCTCAAATAGCATTCTTCATTAATTCTAAATGGGGGAAATGGGGTCCTATATATAGGCAACCCACATTTTACAAAAAGCCCCTCATACATGCTACAATGACAAATAACCAAAAGAAGGGGGGGCGCCCTTGGGCCAAGCCCAAAGTAATGGGCCCAATAGCAAACCTAATGACACTTAAACTTAGGAAAATAAGCAAAGGACCTAAGGACATGACTTAAATAAAAGGGAAAATACATCAAATGACTCAGACAAAAAGCACAAAATGGATAATTGGGCCTACAAAGAGTGAAGCCCGAGCTCAAATGACACCAGGGTGTAAAGACGACCCAAGCCAAAGGGAGTCGTGGGTGATGCCTCCATCACTGTACATAGAGAATTTTATGTTTTATTGGGACTATGCATTTAGTGTAATCTCCATGCATAAATCTTAACCCTAATTAAGTTAAAAGAAAATCTCTTGTTCATTGTACACAAACCCATGCATATTCTTGACCTATTCTCATTCTATCATGTTTTACAATAGGTTCTCGTTGATTTCAATGCATAACATTCCCTAGATTAGTGTTTATTTTACTATTTTTTTCGGTTTTCTATCAAACATATAGAAACGGTCTATATGTGACCGCTAGAGATAGCTAAGCCGCCCCGCGATAGACCACTAAGCCCAGTGAAACGGTCATCACGAGACCGTTTGGTTTTCTGAGTTCTATATTTATGTTAACCTGAAACATAATACAGAATAACCTTATTTATCATATAGTAAGCCTAGATAATTAGGCTTTATCCTTGTTTTAAGTGTTATATCTATAAACTTGGATCTATTGATGGTTCATTTCTAGTAGATTTCATGTGTCACCAATACTTAAAATTTACTTTAACTCAAGATTAATTTCATGCCAAAATAATTTTGTAATTAAATGGTTTCTATATTGTGTACATAGTACATATGGTGTTTTGTCCGTATGTTTCACTACTTCACTCTTATCTCTTGAGTCCTTTTCTTAAGAACATGGCATATACTCCGGTATGTGACCATTAGTTACACTTTGCACTTATAGACACACTCTCTTGGACTTATGAACCTCTCCGCCGGATATTCCTTCTGTCGGACTAGGGGATTATGTTTCGAGACCTCCGTAAGACTCCGCAAGACTGGGATTCCCACCAGGATGCCGAGCTGGTTGTACCATCAAAGATAATTGTCTAGGAAGCACTTTACCGGTGTTTTATGTATTCTAGACTTTAGCGGCCATATGGACGACCGCTAAAGGGCACCAAGCGGCCATTCACTAGACCGCTAAAGCTCCAGAAAGTTTTTCTGCGTCAACACTTCTTTTTCATGCGTCGACTCTAGTCATGAAACGGTCTAGACTCCGACCGCTTTCTTCATGAAATGGTCTAGTAAACGACCGCTTTATCTCTAGACCTGTCTAACCCGAGGTTTGACCTTTGGGGTTGGTTTTCTTGAGTTCCTAGATGGTCTTCGGATTATCTGGAGTCTCAACACATGTTTAATAAGTCAATATTAAGATATGAAACTTAATGAATGTACCATTATGCTATCGAAATGCCGTCAGGGTATAATGTTCTTTTAATTCTTCTTTGATATCTCATATAAATTTTGGTACGTTCTATCCCTTGGTTACTTGGTCATGAAACTTATTATTTGGAATTGAATTATTGGATGAAATTATTGTTATATCTCATGGAAGTAGCTAGATTTATAACATGAAGATGCAAGACCGGGCACGGATTGTGTCCAAGGGCTCCATGCTAGCCCCCACGGCCGATGGTCGGAAACGTGCTATAAACCATGGGGTACAATGATACTGGCGTCGCATTGTGTTGGGAGTACTTTCTCTTATAAATGAGTGAAAAATCACTAGGCTCGTTATGGAAATTACATGCTTGATAATGACTTTCTAGTACATATCCTTTATTAATATACCCCCCTAGGTGTGAGGTGGAAAGTGTATTCTGGATTGGGAAGCACTCTCCTACTCACAACTAGGTAGGGTTTTTTATATAAAAAAAGTACATAGCCTTCACTAGGTTGTGTAAAGTACTTTCTAGATTCTTGCTCTTACATACTTGTTCATGAAAGACCAAATTTATTTCTACATGATTAATCTTTCTTGTTCATGGTCTATACTCGCTTACATCTACTTGCTCAAGTATTTCATGATTCCATATTCTTTGTTATCTTTGGTTATATCGCTTGGTTGTCGTGTTCTTATTTTTTACCTTCAGATCTTCGAGCTAAGACATTAATCATTTAAATATTACCTTCATGTTGATGCGAAGATACCTACAGGGCAAGTGTGCTCATACCTGCTTTCTCAATTTTCTAGGAAGTACTGATGGATCAGATTTGGAATATACAAGTAGCGGGTCCGAGAGTGATTGAAGGTCAAATGGATCGAGAGAAGACCTTGTTGTCAAGTGTCTAGTCGAGTCCTATTGTAATTTTCTATTTTATTGAGTCTATGATGTAAGAATGTTTAAAGTCATGATCTTATGTACATTTGGGTCATTATTATGAATAAAGTAGATTTTTGAAAAATTCACTTGTGTAGTTACTTTTATGTGATTGTCTTGCGCTCTGATTTCTTGCTTGCGAGAGGCTTACCATGCCGGCTGTTCACGTTCCGATATTCCTTCCGCTGTATTAAAAGATTGGGGCATGAGACATTGAATTATCTACGTCAAATTGATCATAATGACTCACAGTGTTGCCATCATAAAAAATGGGAAAATGTTGTCCCTATGTTTTGATGATGTTAACACTATGACTCATCATTGTGTTTCATGTATTTTTAAACCTTGAGTTTCATACGTTTTTTTCTCTTTGAGTTTCATACGTTTTGATTCTTGAGGTTCATATGTTTTTTCTTTAAAGTCATATGTTTTTGATGATGTTACTTTCAGTTTGTCTCTGAATTGTACAAAGACAGGTTGATGAAGGTCTTATGAAGAAAATGTTGTTGATGATGTCCAGTCAACGAAGTCAGTAAAAGTCAATAGTTCTACAAGCCAGCAAAAGTCAACGAAGCCAATCAACAAAGTCAACACAGTCGAGCCAAGCCCAGAGTCAAACAGTCAAGCCCAGAGTCAACGCAAGGCAGAACACAAGGCAGAAATGCTACAGTTAGTGGCGACGGCTTGTGCTCATTAGTGGTGACAAATAGGTCGATAGTGGTGAAAAATGGGCAACAAGGGTGACACATAGCTTTCTAAGGGGGAAAAATAGATCGCCAGAGTGAAATCTTTGAAAAGCTTAGAAGCCGCGTTGACGCAGTGCTCAGGTGGCGTTGACGCATCCAGGGTGCCAAACTCAAATGATGATGAAGAAGAAGTGGTGACGGCTAACGAGTGATAAGGGTGACAAATAGCTTGTTAGAGCTGACAAATGGCCAATAATAGTGACACATAGCTCATTAGAGCTGACAAATAGGTCATTATAGTGAAGAATGAAGAATGATCAAACAAATTCAAGGGAAATAGATGTCCAGAGTTTTTCTAACCCTGCCATCACGATTCTGGAAGATTCTTAAGCACTGGACGACACTGATCAACCCTATCCTAGATCTACAAAAGAGATTTATCTCCAGTTCTATGGGCTTCAAAGGTGATGAGATCGAGCAGAAGTAGCAGTGAGCGGTAAGGGTGAAAAATAGCAGTCAGGGGTGACAACTGAAGGACAACAGTAACAAATAGCCACTACAAGTGAAATATGGATAGCAGAAGTGACAAATAACTCATAAGGGTGACATATGGGCTATAGCGGTGACAAATGAGCCTTAACGGTGACAAATAGCGCTCAAAGGTGACAAATAAAGCACTAAGGGTTACAAATGGCTAGAGGTGATAGCTCAAGGCAAGAAGAAAAAGGTGAAAGGTGACGGCTTGGATGGTAAGGGTGAGACATGTCTCGTAAGGGAGACAAATAGTGTAACGACCCAAAACCTGAATATCGGGAGAACTCGATACCACTTGGACCCTGAGACGTCACCCAAGAGCAGTAAAGCTCTGAATGGTTGAAAAAGGTGTTGCGGGAATGTACAGAAATCTAAAATAAGTGCAAAAATTTAAGAACTAAAATTTCATAGTTTTCCTTTATATATAGATTTACATAATTTACATGATTGCTACATATGCACCAGTCCAAATGTACAAGTCCCAGAAGTACAACTCAACAAAAGAAGAGTACAAAGCCTTGGGACATACCCCGGCTGACAGATGCTGGCAAAGCTAAGACTGCCCTCCAAAACCACGCAGGAAATCCAGAAACTACTGCGCTTCACCTGAAAACGAAGGGGTGAGTCTCATTTCATCGACTCAGTAGGGGTCCCGCAGATCCCTACCTCGTAGCAAAAACCACAAATTAAACAAGTGATCATAATAAATAAAGCAATGGCATGTAGTAATATCAAGTAATACGTGATGTGCAGGAATATCAATAAATGAACAATTAAACAACACAGGTGAATGTACATACAACATGAAGCATATATATATTCCAAACCATGTAATCAAATACAAGAATATTTCAATCACCATTAGTGTCAAATTTCTATATTCCAAGTGAGAGGAGAAGTAATCCACTAGAAACAAAAACAGATGCGTCCACTGACGTCTTATACTGCATCTCGGGTGTCTCCCACTCGCCTCCAACGTGGTAACTGAGACACTATAACAGGAACCAAGAAACAAGGACTAGTCAAGGTCACGCTCGTCAGCGTGGGTCCAATAACCCTGACCACGTGTGCACACACAGACTCAATGCCTTGAGCCAGGCCTCTAGCTAGTTTTCCCCCCCAGTGGACTCTACTGCAAGGCAAGGGGGCCCATGGAAACTAGCCTAAAAATTGTATATCGGGACTGCCCCGCCACCACTCCCAGGTGGGCCGATAATAAGGTCGTCAGGCTACGACTAGTGGGTCAGTCACCTAGGAATGAGGAACTAACTCAAATGGGACATTAATGTATGTCACAAATCATCACAGCGTGTGAAAATGCCAAAGGGACAATCCCAAACACGCGGCCAATCGAAATGCGGCTGAAAACCGGGTTGGAAACAGGTGGCGGTCCTGTCTGGGCCGCCACTGTCAAGTGGCGGTCATGGGGATGACCGCTACTTGAATGTGGCGGTCTTCCCCAAGACCGCTACTTGCCCACTGCCTTGCCTCATGGGAGGCAGTTTTTGTGAAGGCCGCCTTCCCTTCCAGAGGCCAAATAGCGGCCTGATGGGGACCGCTACCTGTCCGGACGAACCGAAACATGCCCTATCAGTTTAAAGCCCTTTCTCAAACAATCAAACCGAGGGGATTACATAAAAATAGCATGTTACCAGTTGTCATACATCATTTCCATGCAATTTAAGCTCCAAAAACATACAAAATGGAGCAATGAACATAATCTAACAATTAGGGTTTTAAGGAACTACAACCCACATGCAATTTCTAAGCAAAATAACCAATATAGCATGCTTTTCGCAGTTCAAAATGATGGGAAAACGCAAGAAGGCGAGGTAGAATCCATCCCCCTACTTGAAATCGCGAAACCAAGCCGTTTAAGGTCGTCCCACCGTGCCAAACCACCTTGCATGTGGGAAGACTCCAACCACCTCATGAGCTTCCTTCCTCAGCCTCACGACCACTTCGCCGTTGTCCCGAGCCCGTCGAAAGCTCCTCCTCCAAGCCGACTGTGGCCGCGTGAAGGGGGATCGCCGGAAGAACAAGGGAGAGAGAGGGGTTGTGCGTGACGAGAGAGAGAGAACTGTGGGAGGGTTCTCTCCGCTGTGGGTAGATATTAAGTTTTGATATATATTTTTTTATTAAATAAACCTTTTTATTACAAAATGCCCTCAAATAAATCAATATCATAATATAGCCCCATAATTCCATATAACCTTTATATAAGTGGTTAATTAGCTTATAACTCACGTAATAGCCCACGAAAAACAACCAAATTCATGGGGATTTCCTGATCTCTAAATCTGAAAAGAACCCAGACTTCACAGGTCTTACAAATAGCCACTATGAGTGAAAAAGAGGTTGGTAAGGCTGAGAAATAGCTAAGCTTGTGAACAACCTAAGAGAATCACTTAAGTTGACTTCGTGCCTTCGAACTCATGACTGGCACGTGTTCCTAGGCCACATGGTACCCTTCCAGAAGAACTTTTGAGAAGAATATTTCCATCTTTATAGTTGGACCAATCACAGAACTCCTGGAAAGGGTTTCATTCGAAAATGCTCTTTGCCTTTGGGAAAAAGGCTTAAGCCGTCGTGTACTGCATGAAGGGGATTTGCCAGCCAATGAGATGGCAACATACCTTTTCACCTTGGAGCCAATCAGTGGCCATTCTTCTTCAGATCTAAAAGTTCCTATGGATCTGGATGGTCCAGATTTCTGGCTACCAGATCAAGAGCTACATGCTTTGTACAGAAAAGGAAGTTTTCTACATGTAGGATATGATTTATAAGGGAGCTCGAGCTGAAGAAGGAGAGATATAGAGAGCTGAAAAAGAAGAAGTCTGGAGAGCACGCTCGGGCATTAGAAGGTTCGAACAGAACCCAGTTCATCCAAGAGAAGGAAAAAGAGGAAGAATGAGAGCACGGCCATCCCTGTAAATACTTGAAGCAGGAGGACATCTACACCTTCACTCTTCTTCATTCTGGAAGGAGAAGAAGCTCCATCTCTAGCTTCCTGTGGCAAAGGAGAAGCTACTCTCCAAGGAAGCAGCTAATTTAGGAGCAGCCAAGAGTGCCCTCTAGATTTTAGATAGGGACATTTTCATCTTGTTTGAGTTTTGTGTTTTGTTATCTTTTTTCCCTTTAAACATCTCTCTGTTGGAACTATGAACCGACCCTACAGGTTGTAGTAGGAAGATAGACAGAGGTTATGCTCTGATCTGTGGTGAACTGTCCCTACCGATTGTAGTAGGAAGATAGACATAGGTTGTGCTCTGATCAATGGTGAACCGTCCCTACCGGTTGTAGTAGGAAGAAAGACATGTTGGATAAATGATGTTTTGATGATGTCTGAGTATGATTCACTATAATACTATTGAATTGATTCAACTATGCTTTAATGTACATGATAATGTTGTTCATACCTCCATGCTATGCTCATCATGAAAAGACTCTCTTGTGTAAAGGTCTCAGGGTCAAAGAGTGACATTGTCATATCAAGGCACCAAGTCCAAGTTGACTTGGGGAGCAACTGCAAGCAACAGTAAGATCAGCAACAGAAATGGTAGTTCAAACCTTGAGGCATTGTACATGGTCTGTCTAAGGTTAGAAGGGCTTTCCCCATATTGATATGAAGCTAAAAATGTTTGGGAAAAACTTCAAGGGCAAGGAGCTATGCATATGGTGGAACTTACTTGCAAAGGTTGAGCATAATTCAGATAAACTTAGTTGCAAAGGTTGAGCAGAATTCAGATAAGAAGTGCAACTTCTTAAAGGACAGGTCGACCTCATAGTCTAGCTGCTTCGACCTCAGAAAGAAGAAAGTCCAAGCAGTTGTCTGATGCTCCAACCCCAGTATGTTGCTGCTCCGACCTCACATCAGAGCTGCCCTGACCTCATCTCACGCTGCTCCAACATCAGCTACAAGGTGCTTGCAATTTTCTTAAGATAGGTCGACACTACATTTACAGCAGGTCGACCTCATGTGTCTTCTAGAACCTATTATACTGGTAGTTTTCTTAAGATAGGTCGACACTACCGTTACAGGAGGTCGACTTCATGGTGCTTCCAGAAGCCGTTGAAGATAGGATTCTACAAAGTCGTGTCGACCTCACTATCTCAGTAGGTTGACCGCATTGAAGAAAAATCTCAAAGTACTCTCACAAATCTATCTTTTTGAAAACCGTCCAGAGAGCATTAATGCCAAGCGCAAACCTCCAAATACACCTCTTTTGAAGTCTGGAGAAGGTACCCAGGTCAGAGCTTCTGCCACTACATAATGAGAGTTCAGAACACCTTCTTGGAGAAGACTTGGTCAGCCACCAGGTCTGTGAAAGTCGCTTCTGCCAGAGTTCTGTCTTTTCTATCCTAAGAGAGGACTGGCCAGGTGGTATGCACATCATTACTCATTGGACAAAGCCACAAGACTTCAGAAAGGTCTATTCTCTTCTTGCTATCGTCTTATCCTTGGACTAAGCTAAGAAGCCATGCCAACTAGTCAACTCCATACAGAGCATCTGTCTCAAGCCAAGAGAAAATTTTGGAGAGAAAATTATCTCCCTTTGTACTACTCCCTTATGACCGGTGGATCAAGTTAAGCACCACTGAAAAAGAAGGTCATAGTTCAAAATTGAATCGGGATTATTGCAGATCTTCTTGGAGCGAAATCCTTCTACCTGGCCCCTATTTATAGACTTGAGGCTTCAATTGGACAAGCTGATGTAGTTGCTGCCTTGAAGAGAATAGCCCACGCCCTTGAGCATTCAATAAGGAATCAGTGAGGAAAAGAAAAGGGGAGTGTATGCAGCCCAGCTCTGGTCCGACATAGACCAGTGTTGTAAGAGAGAAGAGAAAAGAGAGAAGAAGAAAGGAGAGAAGCCTTAGAAAGAGAGAAACCCTCCAAAAAGCCTGAAGAGAATATCTATTTGGATCTATGTCTGAAGTTGCAGCCACCGGTCTTCAAACTCTTATCTGAATCTACAGTCGAAGTTCTTCATTCCCTTGTTTTATCTTTCATTTCTGAACGGCACTTTAGTGTGTGTGTCCGGTGCTCTGGTCAGATACCAGAGGAGCTTTTGCTGCACTTGTAGCTTGTTTTCTTGTGTGTGTGTGTGTGTGTGTGTGTGTGTGTGTAGAGGATTTCATCCTCGTGTGTGGGTTGAGGACTTCTTCCTCGTGTGGAGAAAGCCTCACCAGGTTTGGCGAGGGGTGGACGTAGGTTGCGGGTTTGCAATCGAACCACCTTAAAAATTCCTTGTGCAATGGGGTGTGCTTTGTGTGATTGATCCATTTCTTCTTTCCCCCATTCACAGGATGGCCAGCATAAAGGATTTGCACTTGGACTGATTTATCCGCACTGGCTTATGCATTTGTACTTGTTTGTTCACCACGCACTCTAGCATCGTCTTCACTCATACAACCATCCTGTTCATTCAACCTGTTGGAGTCTGGTGAGATCCCTGAAGTCCCGTGATCAATGACACCCAAGAGGGGGGGTGAATTGGGTGATAATAATTTTAACAAAACTTAGACAGATTTAAACAAATGTGAAGGACAGCAACAAGGAAGTTCAGATCTATATAGAAACTATTAGATCTAACAAAATCTATCACACACAACGGATCTTTAGTGCTGTGGTGAAGGTGTGAATCTTCTACTCACACAAGGTGTTTTCTTCCTGACAAGGTTTACCTTGTCGATCTGAACCCACCTTTTAATATACCAAAGATCTGCTGTAGGAATGATCAATCGAGCTAGATCTAAACGAAGAAATCAGTAGAAACAATATGAGAGATTGCTAGTACAGAATAGGGGTAGAAGATAAGGAACAAATCACATAAGATATAGAGATTTTTTGGTGGTTCGGATGCAACAATGGCAACCTACGTCCACCCCTCATAAACTGTGAGGATTCACACACTATCTTGTAAAGGATTACAAGATCTGAACACACACACACTCGTAGAGAGATGGAAACACCCACGAAGGTGTAAACACACCTAAACACGCACGATTCTGACAGAAATCAAACACACACACACGGATCTAAGTAGATATGTACACACTTTAGTGTTTAGAGATTACAAGAAATAAACACTTAAAACTCAAGAGTTTTGGAAGAAGAAACACAAAAGAAAAACTTCAGGTTTAAGCTCCCCCTTAGTGGATGAAGAAGAATCTTTGATGAAACTTGCTTCTTAGCTCGATTTCCACTTGAAAGTCTTCAGGATGATCTTCAAAAGCTTGAGATTTGATGAAGAATACTTGGACAAAACACTATTCACGAAGCTCTTCCTGCATCACTCTTTTTCCCTTTGTAGCCCCCTTTGATGTCCCTTGAGTGATTAGAGTTTTTGACCACAATGCGATGTTTTTATACAACTTGGATGGTCAAGAGACAAGCCAGGAACTAGATCCACAAATCATGGCATGTCTGGTGGCTTTGGGATTAAAAAATCTAAGGAGAAGGGCTTCCCACGTTGATGAAACACAAAGTCAACAATAGAGGCTTCGAAGCTGGCGGTCGACCGGGCGTAGGTGGGCGGTTGACCGAAAGTTTACAGAAATTGAACCTTTCAATGCTAGAAAAATCGGTCGACCGGTCCCTGGCCGACGGTCGACCGCTAGTCTGGAAAACCTACAATTTTGACAGTGTTAGACAATGAATCATAGCCTGAAAGCAAATTACTTTGAGACCACATTTTGTTCAAAACAATATGAGTTGGATTAACTTATCCTGGGCATTTTTGAGGCACGATAGAATTACGCATTTACTTTGATGGAAGATGGCTTGAGAGGGGTTTAAGCAAGTTATCAACCTATTTGTAATGTCGGGGTTTTGTTATCATCAAAATCATCTGGAGAGACTCAACAATCTCCCCCTTTTTGATGATGACAAAACTCTAGAGTACGAATGCATTGGCATGCCTTTAAACATATTTGGAACTAAGCAAGGCCAATAGACCACAAGGCGATTAAAGCAATGATTCATTTCTTGAGGCATAAAAAATGCAAACCATTCAATATACGCAAGCAATTCAATATTTGATTTGCCATGATAGATGGGAAATGAGAGACAAGAGCCAACCATTTGATATCAAATACCAAGTGCATTCATTTCATCATTCCATTACAAGGTACATTGATGCTTGAGATAATGCAATACTTCTAGACATCATGACAAAGACAAATGCAAGACAAACTCACAAGATGCAATGACTCAAAAAGAAATCCTCACAAATTCCATGCAAAATACAAGCAAAACACAAGGACATGCATGCATAAACTATATATAAGATCTGCATAACTACCATAACTATTTCTCCCCTTTGGCATCATCAAAGGAGGGGATAGGATAGACGAACAGTAGACCCAAAAGACATATGACCCAAGTACAACAGTCTAGAGGTAGGAAGCAAAAGATAATCCTCATGGGTCATCTGCAGGAGGCTGATCCGCTGGAGGAGGAGGCTGATATCCAAGGCAGCGGTGGATGTCCTCAAGAGAATGGTCTTGAAGATGAAGATGATCCTGAATATGGCCAATGGAGATGTCACGGGCCGCATCACGGCGCTGCATTCCAAGAAGTGTTAAGTTCATGATGTGGAAGGCCTGGCTAGAATCAGCAACACTATCTGTGAGGGTAGTCATATGGGTGGAGAGTGTGGTCATCCGAGTGGAGAGAGTGTCCAAAATAGTGGAGAAGGAATCTATGCGAGTTGACATGGTGTCAATCACATTCCCCATTGTGTCAACGTTATCCCCAAAATTAGAGAGAAGATCCCCAAAAGTGTCCACCCGAGACTCTAGCCTAGTAATGCACCTGTCAAAAGTCTCATAGCCTACCCAAGACCGCTATCCGGCCCCCTGAGTAGAAGACTTCCCACGAAAGAACTCTGGTGGGGGAGGCATCTCTGGATCCATATGATGAGGTGAAGGTGGAGGAGGCTGATCCTCCGCTTGGACTGGAGGGGGTAGTTCCCCTGGTCCTCCTGCTGATCCTGTTATTGTTCTCCTTCATTGACTGCATCTTCCCCATAAACGGGCACATCCCGATGTAACTCACAATCGGGACCATAATAAAATCCAAAATATGTGAAAATCTTATACTCATTATATATATCATCTTGTCGAACATAAATGAACTGTTCATCTGCCAAATTGATCCTAGCATAGATGAATATGCCGGTCAACTGTGAGGCATAGGGCAAGGATCTCCACAAATTTGATCGGTAGGTTCCAATCAGAGTCATCATGAGGCGACCCATGTTGACTTGAATCCCATTAATAACATTGTAAAATAGAAACCTGTGAACTTCTGTTACTTCATTTCTACTACCACTCTTTGGATAAATGAGGGAGGTAAACATATGGTGCAATATACACTGTAATGGTGGAAAACGATTTGCATTCATAATGATTAAGTTGCTGACACCATGCACATAATCACAATTGGTCATAGCAAGAAAAGTTTCCTCAACAGCACCATGACCAAAAACCATATCGGCTCCTCTAGCCGAAACTCTTAAGGCATGCTCAAACAAAACCATATTAATATGAAGCTCAACACCTTGAACAACTGTATATAATTCCTCATTTCTTTTGACCAAATTTCCATAGAACTGTTGCACTAGATTGGGATAATCTCGGGTATATCTAGTGACAAAATCAATCCAACCGGGTTGAATCTCAAAGATAGAACATAAATCGGGCAAAATCTCGTTCACCTCATTGAAGTCGACCAAACAAGGGTCGATAATGGGCCGTGGAGGCAACCGAGGTGAACGACGAGGTGCAAGTGCCCGCTATGGTGGATGAGCCGGGGCCTCACGTCTCTGACCACTAGGCTCCCCTTGGGCAGAACATCGAGAACTCCGTCTAGGCGACATCCTAAACTAGAAGACTCGGTGTAGAAACCATTGAAGATCAATCTCAATCCTGGGGATGAAGATAGACCAAAAGACACTCCTAGGGATTGGAATGATCTTCTCCACAATCTGGAACCCTGGGAAGGGCTTCACGAATGTTGTGTTGGGTTTGTTGTGCTCCCTCTTAGTTTTGGTTTTGATGATAACAAAATATTGTGTGTGTATGTGGAAGAACTTCATGCATGCTTGCATATATTTTTATGCTTCCATATGTCTTTGATGATAGTGGGCTTTCATGATTATAATTATTGTAATTCTTACATGGACCATGTTTAAATATGGTTGGGATGTAAATGGTCCTTGAGGCTCATTCATGTTTGGTAAAGTGCATGGATTTTGAAGTTGAT
Source organism: Amorphophallus konjac (assembly GCA_022559845.1). NCBI lineage: Eukaryota > Viridiplantae > Streptophyta > Magnoliopsida > Alismatales > Araceae > Amorphophallus > Amorphophallus konjac. The sequence goes on from CM040118.1 coordinate 435,746,576, forward strand.
TTTCAAATGAGAATTTTGGGCTTGATATGTGCTTAATTCATTGATACAAAACTTGATGATCATTCATGTATAACTCTCTTGAAGCTTTGAGCCATTGTGTTCATAATGGTCTCATAAGGTTGAGGAGAACAGAGTTCTTGCTTGGGCTTTCATGCATATTCATCATAAGGTTTTTATGCTAGATGCATAGTTTGAATTCTTCATGAAATTGGTGGCCTCATGATATATTGATTTTTGTTTTAATCACATGGCTATTGATTAAGTGGTAGATGGGATTAAAGTGAATGACCTTGCATGGTTTTATGTAGAAGATAAGTTTGCACAACTCGCATTTCACTCATGTGATTTTTGATCTCTAGTTTAGAACACTTGTGTTTCAATGTGCTCACATTCACCTACTTTATGGGCTTTCATATATGTACTTCATGCATTTATTATATGGATTATTGAGTTAAAGTTCTAATCATTTTTCTATATTTTTTCAGGTCAAAATACTCAATATAAACCCTCCAAGATCAAAGGAGCTTGATGCCACAGAGTTTGGAAGGGTTGCAATGGAGGTTAGGGCTGAAATCTGAAAATCTAGAAATGCAGAAAAGTTAGGTCGACCAAACCATAGGCTTAGGTCGACTGAACTTCCGAATGTTCCCTGAAAAATTTCCTGTAAAAGTTAGGTCAACCGCCCTATGTCTTCCGGTCTACCAAACCCCCCGAGGCAGCAATTGTTGACTTTATGTTTCTTCAACGTGGGAAGTCCTTCTCCTTGGATTTTTTAATCCCAAAGCCACCAGACATGCCATGATTCGTGGATCTGGTTCTTGGCTGGTCTCTTGACCACTTAAGATGTATACAAACATCTCCTTGGGATCAAAAACCCAATCACTTAAGAGGATTCAAAGGAGGCTATCAAGGCATAAAGAAGGCTACTGCAAACACTCCGTGAACAGTACTTCATCTAGCCGTTCTTCATCAAACCTCAAGTATTTAAAGATCATTCTGAAGCCAATCAAGTGGAAATCAAGTGGAGATTCAAGCTTCATTCAAGATCTGCGTTACATACTAAGGGGGAGCCTAAATCAGAAGTCTTTCTTTTGTGTTTCATTCTCTTAAGTGTCTTGTGCTTCAAAGCTATGTTTCTTGTAATCCGTAAACATTTGTGTGTATGGATAGGTTCAGATCCGTAGTTGTGTGTGGATCGATTCTGATCCATAGTTGTGTGGGTTGTCTCGTTCAGATTCATGGTTGTGTGTGGATCTCTTCAGATCTGCGTGTGTGTTGTGGATATATTTAGATCAGGGTGTTTGTGTGTTTAGAGTACTAAATCCGTTGTAGTGTCTGTGGGTGTTGTTGATCCGGCCGTCAGATCGTGTTGGAGACTCCGTCTCCGTGTGTGTGTGTGTGTGTGTGTGTGTGTGTGTGTGTGTGTGTGTGTGTGTGTGTGTGTGTGTGTGTGTGTGTTAGAGCATTGCTCCGTGTTGGGATTTATTCCTGTGTGTGTTGGATCTTTGCTCCATGTTAGGGAATCTTCCCCGTGCTGGTTTTCCAGTAGTGAAGCCTCACCGGGTTTTGGTGAGGGGTGGGCGTAGGTTGCCGTCGTTGCATCCGAACCATCTTAAAATTCCTTGTGTCTTGTGGTTTGAGTTGTGTGGTTTGATTCAATTCTTCTACCCCCATTCTGTGTGATTGATATTGCATATTATCTCTTCCGCATTTGCCTCTTAAGATCTAGCATAAATCGATATGTTCTATAAGTATATCTTTGGTATATTGAATAGTGTTTTTGAATTGACAAGGCTAGTCTTGTCAAGACGATAGCATCTGGTGTGAGTAGAATCCTTGGATTCAAACCTCTATCTAGTACCGAAGAACTATCGTGGCGATAGATTTTGATAGATCTATTTTGTAATTATATAGATCTGAATTTCTAATTGCTACTTTATCACATCTATTTTAAATCGGGTAATAGTTTTCTTAAAATATTGAATCACCCAATTCACCCCCCCTCTTGAGTGTCATTGATCACGGGACTTCAATTGGTATTAGATCTAAGGCTCTATTTTTCATAGATATAACGATTTAGAGCAAGATACAGATCAATGTCTATCAAAGTATTTTCTATGGATTCTCTACCTGTGTTTGATGGTTCTAACTTTGATTTGTGGTTAGGAAGAATGTGCAGCCTTGTCAACTCATATGACCCTAAGCTATAGAAGCTTATCTTACATGGTCCTTGTCATGCCCCGAACAAGGCGGAAATATCGGGACGTACAGTTAGGGACACGCTGGCAAGAGAGAGAACTAATCTAAAATAATACACAAGTGCTACAAGATGGAAATACTAAATGATCATTAACAAACCACAACTGATACAATAACCTCAAGTTCAACTTAATACAACTGGAATAATCAACCACTAAAACTCAATAACATGACTGAGACTAAAAGCTCTCCAAAACACAACTAAAGAAAGATAACACACTACTAACACACTAGAACTGATACACTCAAGACATCACTCCTGCCCTTCTCCATCGGTAAGCGCGTCACCTGAAAAGCCTGGAAAGGGGGGAAAACACAACTATGAGCTGACGCTCAGTAGGAAATAACAGACATGTATAAGTGATTAACAGTTTAATTACATTTTTAAATGTCATGCTACAAATGATAAAAATAATAAAAAGATAACGGTGATATCACGAAACAGAATTCAAAGATCTTGCAAGGTCAAGAAATATAATGAGTAGAATAGTAAGACAAGAATTTACTACAGGAGATAACGATAAAAAGTTGGCCATATCAAGACAATTCAAGTCATGTCAAGCACGTATGTAATTTCATTTCCACGTCCAAGTAATAAGCAAGTAAAGTAACCACAAGTAGAGTATAGAACAGTGAAGAGTGGAAAGTGAAAAGTAGCAGAAAGTAATGTAGAGAGTAGTGGAGAGAGTAGTGGACAGTCCTAGATTTAACACATGTCAAGTACTGGTGCCAAATGCCACACCTAGTCATTCACCTCCCCGGGGGTACACGTAGTGTTCGGGCGCTCTTCCCAGGACCAGACCGAGCCCTTAATTGTTTGCCAGATATTGATTTCTTTGGATCAAAGATCCCACGAATCTAGACTTCCACAATTTATGGCCAGAATTCCAAGGTTTAAACTAAGTAGCAATAACAACTTCACGTAGGAAAGTGATTCATTTCCAGAATTTCAAGGTAAGTATAATCATCAAGGAGATCGAAACCAAGTCACAACAAGAGTTAATCGTGCTGCGCTACTGTAAAACAGCAGCAATCAAACAAGCTAATCAACATATTAATCCTAATCACCAAGTTAAGATATCATGATGAACCATTATCATTTGCATTTAGACAATTGCCAAGAAGCTGATTCAAGATGATAAGGTAAAGAACAACTCCCACAGGAGTGAAATAGAATGCATTAACAGAGATTTAGTTACACCATTAACCACTAATTATGTGGGTTTCTATTTAATCTTGTATGCATTGAAATGAAGATGATAAACGGTGTGTTTTTACACTAAGTTTGCATGTATGGACCAATGTTAATTGAAACTAAAAAGGGTACATGAATAGGTCATTAGTTCCTCAAAAATGTAGTTTTCAATGTGATTAGGTTGAATGGATTGATTCCCCAATGATCCGGATTGATCCCCGGGTCAAAAACATCATTAATGGGGTCATACAGGGCATGGGTCGACCCATTGGGTCGACCCCTGGCATTCCAGGAGCCTTCCTGGGTGTGGGTCGACCCATTGGGTCGACCCCTCAAAAAAAAGCTTCATGGGTCGACCCATTGGGTCGACCCCCTTCACTGGGTGCATGGGTCGACCCCTACACTTCCAGAAGCGGCGGGTGATTCCGTAAACCATGAAAACTCAATGATTTGGGGTCTAAATGAGTTGGGATTTTAACCAAATGCTCTAGGGTTCTTAATATACATACTAAGGTCATAAAACAAGAGATTGAAACAAGAAATTTGCTGAAAACTCAATCGAATCACAACCTATTTATGATGAATACATGAAGAACCTAGTTCTTGACATGCGTCTACTAAAACGTAGATTTCTCTCAATATATGCAACGAAATTTGGGACTTTTTATATCAAAAGAAAGCTAACTTAATGATGAATCCAACCATATACTATAAGCCATATGTGGATCAAATTATCTAATCCAAAAATAGCCCGAAATCAAGCTTCTACTTGAAGAACATAATATACATCAAATTCTAGACATGCTCTTACTAAAAATCAAAATTTTTCAAGTATGCTCAATGAAATTTGGGACTTCCTACGTTAAATAAAAGCTAACAACATGCTGATTACATCATGTAAGTTAATTAGAGTTTGGTTGTTAGATCCTACCTCAAATCGGAGAGAGAAAACTCAAACCCTAGGATGAAGAACACTTGGACAGCACCTCACAAAAAGCTCGATTTCTCCACGGACACCTAATAAAAATTGGGGCTTTTGCCACCAATGGATAGAGCTTGATGAGAGGAACAATTTGCTATACTCATGATCAAGATTTGGTTGAGAATTCCTACCTCAATCGATGGATCAAAGAAGGATGAAGGAAAGCCAACGGCCTGCTGACCCACCTCCACAAATCGAGCTAGATCTCTCCAGATCTGAAACTTCAGCGAACCCCACAGCAGCCAAATGAAAGAAGACTCGTAGGGCTTCATTTTGATAGCTCATAGAGCTTCTGGAGCCTTCGGAATTGGGAGTATTCGCTGCTGCAAGCTACGTGTTTAGAAACGGCGCCGAAATCCTTGACTTGACCAAACTATGTCGGCAGCACGTTTTGGGGCTAGGTTTACCTCAAATTGATTGAGGATAAATGTTCCTTACATTATGGCCTTCCATTTGCCCTTAATTTCAGATCATTTGGTCGAGTATTGAGGCCGAATTTCGTGTTTTAAACTAAGGGTTAGGTATGGGTCAAAAGTGTGCACTTTTAGGTTTAAACTCTAAATAGATCTTACCACGGATTTACAATGGCCTAATGCCAGAAGGAAAAGTTGTTATCTACATTGACCTAAATCTATTTACTATTTTTACAGATTTTTATAAGGTAGTCGGATTATTACTTATACTATTCCGTAAATAGTTAAATGTTAAGTTCGGAAAACTAAGTTCACTAATTCGGCATAATAAATGATTTTCTTAGGCTTAAATGTAGAAGACAAAGTTGCTAAACAAAATTAATTCTACAAGTTGTGATTTTTGGGGATTTTTAAAAAATAGTTGAAAAATGACTTATTCTATTAATTAAATAATTAATCTAATTAATTTGGATAATTCTCATTAATTCGAATAACTTCAAATAAATTCCAAATAATTACAAATAACTTTCTAAATAAATTTCTAAAGAATTTGGGATCTTACACTCTCCCCTACTTAAAGGAATTTGGTCCTCCAAATTCACTGCACTAAAACTGAGAGTAGAAAAAGATCGCTCACCTAGAATAGATCGGGATACCGCTTTCGCATGGTCTCTTCAGACTCCCATGTAGCTTCTTCGGTCCCACGCCGACTCCACTGAATCTTGACCATCGGTATCGAACGATTCCGAAGTTGCTGTTGCTTCCGGTCCAGAATCTTGACAGGTCTTTCCTCATAGGTCAAATCTTCCTTCAGTTCAAAATCCACCTGCTGAATGATATGAGTGGGATCGTACACATATTTTCGCAACATAGACACATGGAAAACATTATGTACGCCAGACAAATGCGGTGGTAAAGTCAGTCTGTATGCCACCTCTCCCACTCTATCTAGAATCTCGAATGGACCAATGTACCTCGGACTCAGCTTGCCATGAATGCCAAATCTTCGGATCCCTCTCGTTGGAGATACCTTTAAGAACACATGCTCGCCAACCTGAAATTCTAATGCTCTTCTCCTGTTGTCGACATAACTCTTCTGTCTTGACTGGGCTACTTGTAACCGGTCTCGGATAACACAGATGTTCTGTGATGATTCCGAAACAAGATCTGGTCCAAGCCACTGTTTCTCACCTACCTCGTCCCAACACAACGGGGAACGACAACTTCTACCATATAGTGCTTCAAAAGGAGCCATCTGAATGCTAGACTGATAGCTGTTATTGTAAGCGAATTCAATTAATGCCAAATGCTCACTCCAATTACCACCGAAATCAATCATGCAAGCTCGCAACATATCTTCCACTATCTGATTGGTTCTTTCAGTCTGTCCATCTGTCTGTGGAAAAGCAGTACTGAAATTCAGACGAGTACCCAAAGACTCTTGTTGTCCCTTCCAGAAATGTGAAGTAAATCTGGGGTCTCGATCAGATACTATATTCACTGGGATACCATGCAATCTCACCACTTCCTTTATATACAAGGCAACCAATACATCAATCGTCCACTTGGACTTAATTGGTAAGAAATGAGCCGACTTTGTCAATCGATCGACAATCACCCATATCGCATCAAATCCACCACGAGTCCTAGGTAGACCCATAATGAAATACATGCCAATGCTTTCCCACTTCCATTGGGGTATGTCGAGTGGTTTCAATTTCCCTGCTGGTCTGAAATGTTCGGCCTTAACTTGCTGACATACCAAACATCTGCTCACAAAATCTGCAACTTCTCTTTTCATATTCGGCCACCAAAAGGACCTTTTCAAATCTCGGTACATCTTAGTGCCTCCAGGATGAATGGTATATCTGGATCTATGAGCTTCCTTAAGAATTTTGTTCTTTATTGTAGCCTCATCCGGAACACAAGTTCTGCCTTTAAATAATAATCTACCATCATCGGCCAACATGAAGTCAGGTCTGCTGTTCAAGCTTCCCTTGATCTCTACCAACTCGGGGTCATTATCTTGCAAGGATTTGATCTCTATCAATAATTCAGGTTTAAGTTGAATCTGAGCAATCAAGATCCGATCATTGTCAATATTAAGATCCAGACTAGATAATTGTTCCAACAACCTCCATTCTTGTAACATGAGACTTGACAATCTAGCTACCGGCTTCCGGCTTAATGCATCTGCCACAACATTACCTTTGCCAGGATGATACTCAATCGAGAAGTCGAAGTCTTTCAAGTACTCCAACCATCTCCGCTGCCTCATGTTGAGTTCCTTCTGAGAAAATAAATACTTCAAACTCTTATGATCTGAGAACACTGTAAAGGTTTCTCCATACAAGTAATGCCTCCATATCTTTAAAGCAAACACGACTGCAGCAAGTTCCAAATCATGAACATGATAATTATCTTCGTGCTTCCTCAACTGTCTAGAGGAATAGGCAATCACCTTCCCATGCTACATGAGTATACAACCTAAGCCAATACTTGATGCATCAGTATAAACAACAAATCCTCCTTCACCAGAAGGTAAAGCCAAAACAGGTGCAGTAGTCAAACACTCCTTCAGAGTCTGAAAGCTTCGCTGACAATCATCTGACCAATCAAACTTATTCTCCTTGCGGGTTAATCTTGTCATAGGTACTGCAATCTTGGAGTAATCTTGAATAAATCTTCGATAATAACCTGCCAGGCCTAGAAAACTTCTAACTTCTGTCACACTGGTAGGCTGTTCCCAATTATTCACTGCCTCAACCTTCGAAGGATCAACAGAAATACCGTTCTTCGTAATGATATGTCCTAGAAAGGACACCTCTTGCAGCCAGAATTCACACTTACTGAACTTAGCATATAGTTGATGATCTCTCAACAATTGCAATACCATTCTCAAATGTTCAGCATGTTCCGCCTCATTCTTAGAATAAATCAGGATGTCATCAATAAACACCAAGACCCATTGATCAAGATAGGGCCGAAATGCATCGTTCATCAACTGCATGAAAGCCGCTGGTGCATTCGTTAGACCAAAAGGCATAACGACAAACTCAAAATGACCATACCTGCTGCGGAAAGCCGTTTTATAAATATCCTCTTCCTTAATCCGCAACTGGTGATATCCAGATCGAAGATCGATCTTAGAGAAATATTGAGCTCCCGCTATCTGGTCAAATAACTCGTCAATCCTTGGCAAGGGATATTTATTCTTGATAGTCTGCTGGTTTAATTGCCGATAATCAATGCACAGCCTCATCGAACCATCTTTCTTCCTGACAAATAGTACAGGGGCTCCCCACGGAGAAGTACTAGGACGAATAAAACCCTTCTCAAGTAATTCCATCAGTTGCTACTTCAGTTCCCTCAGTTCCGCAAGAGACATACGATAAGGAGCCTTAGAAATAGGAGTTGTGCCAGGAATAAGATCAATAGAAAAGATAACTTCCCGCTCAGGCGGAAGTCCTGGTAGTTCTTCTGAAAAGACATCAGGAAAATCTCGGACAACAGGAATGTCCTTGATCTCCATCTGCTGCTCAGGAGTTGCACAAATAAAGGCTAGAAAAGCCTCACACCCATGACTCAAAAGCTTATCAGCTCGAAGAGCCGAGATGAGCGGTACGGAGTTATGGTGCTTGACTCCCGTAAAAGATAAACCAGAATGTCCAGTAAAAGTCACTGAGCTAGAACTACAGTGAACATTGGCCTCATACTTGGCCAACCAATCTGCTCCTAGGATTACATCATAATCCTTCATGTCCATGCAGACCAAATCTGCTGGAAAGTTCTGTTCACCAATCATAACCTTACTAGAAGGATAGAAATACTGGATTGTTGATCTAGTGCCAATAGGGGTTGAAATCTCTAACGGAGTATTCATCAAAACAGGTTCCACAACTAATGACTTAGCAAATCTCTGAGAAATAAATGAATGTGTTGCACCAGTATCAAAGAGAGCAAATGCGGGCTTATCGATTATAGTAAGGGTACCTTCGACGAGTCCGCCATCATCAGAAATCCCAGTTTCATCTTCATGTAAAGCTTGAAGCTTGCCTTGTGGTTTCTTGAAGACTAGAGGTTTTGCCGGTGTAGCTTGTTCCGATATGAGAGGACAATTGGGGATACGGTGCTCCTTGCTTCCACATCGTAAACAGGCACCTTGCTTGCGCCAGCACTCCTCTATCTTGTGACCCGGACGATCACAATAGTTGCACACGCCCTTGAATGGAACAATAGGGCCAGGCTTCTTGTCTTCATGCCTCGGCATCTTGCCCTTCCACGATCCGGACCCGCTCCACGAACCAGGTCCACTAACAGGCCTCTTATTGGTATACCCGGGTTTGACACTCCCGGAACCCGTAGGTAATTCTTTCTTGGTGCCTTTCCCACGGATTCTCTCCGTCATCTCAAGAGTATCCTCTAGAACTTGCGCTTTCCTTACCATCTCAGAATAAGTGGAAATCTCCATCGGTGCCAATTGGTTGATATAATGAAGCTTCAATCCATTGAGAAAGCGCTTCGCCTTCATCTTCTCGGTGGAAATGAGATGAGTAGCATAACGAGAAAGTCGTGCAAATTGAGCCTCATACTCTGCCACGGACAAACCTCGCTGTTTCAAGGCCGCGAACTCTGCCGCTTTCTTCTCTTGCACTCTATCAGAAAAATACTTGCTGTTGAAGAGTTCTTCGAACTCTTCCCACATAACTTGCCCATCACCGAGAGTTGCCTTGATAGAATCCCACCAAGTACGTGCATCATGTTCCAGTTGAAATGTGGACAAAAGGACACGCTCCTGGTTGGTGCATTGCATAACTTCAAAGATTCTCCCCATCTCATCTAGCCAGTGCTCGGCTTGGTCAGGGTCAGTCGAACCAGCGAATCTAGGCGGGTTCATTCCGCGGAAGTTCCGGTATAGATCACCGGTGCCATGCGGTGCCGCTCCTGCCTGAGCTACTTGCTGAAGGGCCTGAGTAAGGCCTTGCACCGTACGCTGTAGGTTCCTCCATTCAGCACGATCAGCTGCCATCTACACGAGAAATAGATTACTTAGGTTTAATCAAGATAAATAATTACACGATTAAGAAACGATCTTAACCCAAGTTTCTACCCATTCTCACCAGGTCAGGTCCTAGACTTTTACAAGGTTAGGGATCTAATGCACCTAGACACGACCAAAAACTCGGTACCTGGCGGAGGTAATCGGTCCGAAGACCACTCGCGCAAGTGTGCGACCTTCCCGATAGGCGTAGCCTAACGTTCGGACAACACCTTTTGATATACCGATTATTGAGATGCAATGCAAGAAAATCTAAAACTTAGGAAACCTAGGAATGTGAAACCTAGGCTCTGATACCAACTAAACTGTCACGCCCCGAACAAGGCGGAAATATCGGGACGTACAGTTAGGGACACGCTGGCAAGAGAGAGAACTAATCTAAAATAATACACAAGTGCTACAAGATGGAAATACTAAATGATCATTAACAAATCACAACTGATACAATAACCTCAAGTTCAACTTAATACAACTGGAATAATCAACCACTAAAACTCAATAACATGACTGAGACTAAAAGCTCTCCAAAACACAACTAAAGAAAAATAACACACTACTAACACACTAGAACTGATACACTCAAGACATCACTCCTGCCCTTCTCCATCGGTAAGCGCGTCACCTGAAAAGCCTGGAAAGGGGGGAAAACACAACTATGAGCTGACGCTCAGTAGGAAATAACAGACATGTATAAGTGATTAACAGTTTAATTACATTTTTAAATGTCATGCTACAAATGATAAAAACAATAAAAAGATAACGGTGATATCACGAAACAGAATTCAAAGATCTTGCAAGGTCAAGAAATATAATGAGTAGAATAGTAAGACAAGAATTTACTACAGGAGATAATGATAAAAAGTTGGCCATATCAAGACAATTCAAGTCATGTCAAGCACGTATGTAATTTCATTTCCACGTCCAAGTAATAAGCAAGTAAAGTAACCACAAGTAGAGTATAGAACAGTGAAGAGTGGAAAGTGAAAAGTAGCAGAAAGTAATGTAGAGAGTAGTGGAGAGAGTAGTGGACAATCCTAGATTTAACACATGTCAAGTACTGGTGCCAAATGCCACACCTAGTCATTCACCTCCCCGGGGGTACACGTAGTGTTCGGACGCTCTTCCCAGGACCAGACCGAGCCCTTAATTGTTTGCCAGGCATTGATTTCTTTGGATCAAAGATCCCACGAATCTAGACTTCCACAGTTTATGGCCAGAATTCCAAGGTTTAAACTAAGTAGCAATAACAACTTCACGTAGGAAAGAGATTCATTTCCAGAATTTCAAGGTAAGTATAATCATCAAGGAGATCGAAACCAAGTCACAACAAGAGTTAATCGTGCTGCGCTACTGTAAAATAGCAGCAATCAAACAAGCTAATCAACATATTAATCCTAATCACCAAGTTAAGATATCATGATGAACCATTATCATTTGCATTAAGACAATTGCCAAGAAGCTGATTCAAGATGATAAGGTAAAGAACAACTCCCACAGGAGTGAAATAGAATGCATTAACATAGATTTAGTTACACCATTAACCACTAATTATGTGGGTTTCTATTTAATCTTGTATGCATTGAAATGAAGATGATAAACGGTGTGTTTTTACACTAAGTTTGCATGTATGGACCAATGTTAATTGAAACTAAAAAGGGTACATGAATAGGTCATTAGTTCCTCAAAAATGTAGTTTTCAATGTGATTAGGTTGAATGGATTGATTCCCCAATGATCCGGATTGATCCCCGGGTCAAAAACATCATTAATGGGGTCATACAGGGCATCGGTCGACCCATTGGGTCGACCCCTGGCATTCCAAGAGCATTCCTGGGTGTGGGTCGACCCATTGGGTCGACCCCTCAAAAAAAAGCTTCATGGGTCGACCCATTGGGTCGACCCCCTTCACTGGGTGCATGGGTCGACCCCATGGGTCGACCCCTACACTTCCAGAAGCGACGGGTGATTCCGTAAACCATGAAAACTCAATGATTTGGGGTCTAAATGAGTTGGGATTTTAACCAAATGCTCTAGGGTTCTTAATGTACATACTAAGGTCATAAAACAAGAGATTGAAACAAGAAATTTGCTGAAAACTCAATCGAATCACAACATATTTATGATGAATACATGAAGAACCTAGTTCTTGACATGCGTCTACTAAAATGTAGATTTCTCTCAATATACACAACGGAATTTGGGGCTTTTTATATCAAAAGAAAGCTAACTTAATGATGAATCCAACCATATACTATAAGCCATATGTGGATCAAATTATCTAATCCAAAAATAGCCTGAAAATCAAGCATCTACTTGAAGAACATAATATACAACAAATTCTAGACATGCTCTTACTAAAAATCAAAATTTTCCAAGTATGCTCAATGAAATTTGGGGCTTCCTACGTTAAATGAAAGCTAACAACATGCTGATTACATCATGTAAGTTAATTAGAGTTTGGTTGTTAGATCCTATCTTAAATCGGAGAGAGAAAACTCAAACCCTAGGATGAAGAACACTTGGACAGCACCTCACAAAAAGCTCGATTTCTCCACGGACACCTAATGCAAATTGGGGCTTTTGCCACCAATGGATAGAGCTCGATGAGAGGAACAATTTGCTATACTCATGATCAAGATTTGGTTGAGAATTCCTACCTCAATCGATGGATCAAAGAAGGATGAAGGAAAGCCAACGGCCTGCTGACCCACCTCCACAAATCGAGCTAGATCTCTCTAGATCTGAAACTTCAGCGAACCCCACAGTAACCAAATGAAAGAAGACTCGTAGGGCTTCATTTTGATAGCTCATAGAGCTTCTGGAGCCTTCGGAATTGGGAGTATTCGCTGCTGCAAGCTACGTGTTTAGAAACGGCGCCGAAATCCTTGACTTGACCAAACTATGTCGGCAGCACGTTTTGGGGCTAGGTTTACCTCAAATTGATTGAGGGTAAATGTTCCTTACATTGTGGCCTTCCATTTGCCCTTGATTTCAGATCATTTGGTCGAGTATTGAGGTCGAATTTCGTGTTTTAAACTAAGGGTTAGGTATGGTTCAAAAGTGTGCACTTTTGGGTTTAAACTCTAAATAGATCTTACCACGGATTTACAATGGCCTAATGCCAGAAGGAAAAGTTGTTATCTACATCGACCTAAATCTATTTACTATTTTTACAGATTTTTCTAAGGTAGTCGGATTATTACTTATACTATTCCGTAAATAGTTAAATGTTAAGTTCGGAAACTAAGTTCACTAATTCGGCATAATAAATGATTTTCTTAGGCTTAAATGTAGAAGACAAAGTTGCTAAACAAAATTAATTCTACAAGATGTGATTTTTGGGGATTTTTAGAAAATAGTTGAAAAATAACTTATTCTATTAATTAATTAATTAATCTAATTAATTTGGATAATTCTCATTAATTCGAATAACTTCAAATAAATTACAAATAATTACAAATAACTTTCTAAATAAATTTCTAAAGAATTTGGGGTCTTACAGTCCTTATGAGCTGCCTAAAGATGAATCAGTCTAGACTGTAGATTATGAGTCTAAACATGATCAAAATTGCTTAGTTCTAAACTTGCTCACTGCTACAGTTAATGCTAATAGTTTTCCTTTTGCTTCTAGCTGCAGCTCCACAAAGGACATACTGGATGGCTTGGTCGGCTTCCATAAGGAGAAGGAGGATAGTTGTCTCATAGCAGGTATGAGTGATCACGGTAGTGATCAGCAGAATGGATCACCCTCGGAGGTAAATTCAGATTCTGAAAATATATCTCTTGATGAGCTATTAGATGCATATAGTGAGCTTGCAAGTAAATATAAGAAGCTAAAATCTGAGAATAAAAAATTGAAAAAGAAGGTTGAACAAAACAAATGTGATTCCTCCTATAAAAATACTTACATTTAGAGGAATTGATTGAGGCTCATGTGTTTGACATTGAATTTCATAAAGATCAAATTTGCTCCTTAAGAAATGAAAACAAAGAGATGAAAGAAAGAGTAAATTCAATGGCCAATGATCAAACCTTGATAAATGAACTCATTCATGATGAAAAGCTTGCAAAAGAAAATGAGAAATTGAAGGAATTGAACACGGTCATTTCTGAAAGATTGTTGGTTCTTGAAAAAAGAAAATTTGTAGCTGTAAGTGAATGTGAAAATGTGGATAAATTAAGACAAGAAGTTGAATGCCTTAAGACTACCAATGCAGTGTTAAATGTCAGCCTTGCTACTTGTGAAGAAGAACTTGCTAATACTGAACTGCATATCACATCTTTAGAAAGTGAAATCTAAGACTTGCATAATTCATTATCTAGATTCGTGGATGGTCAAAATAATCTGGATAAACTTTTGAGCATGAAAGTTAATTTTCAAAGGGAAGGGCTTGGCTACAATCCTATAAAGAAGAAGTCCTTTAAGAGTAAGGTAACTACCTCCTTTGTTCATAGTTCAAATATAGCTAGTACCTCTACTTGACCTTCAAAGAAGTCTTCTGTCCAAGTGATTCAAAATGAAAATGAAAATCAAAAAATTAATTTGCATCAAAAATCCAAGAATGTTGCTAGCACCACTATGCATGTTAAACATACTTCTGTCACATACACACATCCACCTAGAAAGAAAATCTCATATTTTTATTGTGGAAGACATGGACATGCCATGCATGATTGTTTTACTATGAAGAATGATGATTTGGAAGCATGTAGAAATAGAATGCACAATTGAAAAGGCAAGGGTAGGTCGACACACCCCAAGGCTAAACAATACTACCAACCAATGGTGTCAACACATCTTGTGTTTTGGACCCATTGTTCTCAGCCAAAACCAAAGGAAGGTCAACCTAGGATATCTAATGTGTTTAATACACCACTTGCCAATTGGAAACAACATTGGAACAAAAAGTCACATGCTTCAAATAATCTTCATGCTTTCAAGTATTCAAAGTCATGTTGTCATTACTGTGGTAAATCTGGGCATAACATGCATGATTATTTTTTGAAGAAAAATGATGAATTTAATGTTGTCAAGAAGTGGAAGCCAAGTGCCAAGAGTGCTGCTAACCCACAAGGACCCAAGATGGTTTGGGTACCTAAGAATGTAAATTAAGAAATCTATTTTGCAGGTGTGTCTTGGGAATAAGAAGCATGAAATATGTCTTCAGTTAAGAAGGTAAAGCATACGGGTCAAGCGGCATAACTCAGGTTAAAAGAAAAAATCAAAAACTGAAATCTGAACACTCAGGTGATATCCCTCTTACTCTCTCTAGTAAATGTGCTATGTCTTGATTTACTTTGTGCTGAATAGCTATGTGATCATGCATATGTCTGTACATGCATTTCATCCACAGTTGGTTGCATATCTCTACGCATATCACTTGTCATATATCATATTGTTGAAGAGAAGTTTGGAAATTTTTTAAATCAAATTTCATTGCATACTTTGAGATGTTTGCATATGCTTTCATATTCTGTCATGCAAACGTTGAACACTGTGAATTCATGTCATAATGCATTGCAACCCTCCTGCCTTCATCATATCAATGACTATATAGTATATTAAATAGTGACATGTGGAAGGGCAGGTTAAGCTTGTCTTGAAACTATCACTACGCGGGAGGAGATCTTCAGATCTAAGTCCTCCGCTTGGTACTATGAGTCAATTTTTCATAAGCTGCATATGGCATTAAAATTTCACTAAACATTTCAAATTCTTGCATACATTAAGGAGGAATTGTTAGATTACTCCTGAGAACTTGAGGCTTAGGATCATTTCTAGGGAAATAACCTCTGTGCATTTGTCATTACATCAAGATTAGATCAATCTGAATTATCATAAACAAATCAAATACTTTTATCTTTGGATGCAGATCACACTCCTAAAAATCTAAGTGATGTTGGGCCAGTCATGGCCAAGTTTGAATCGACTGAAGAAATATCTTATAAGGATGAAGATGATGAGAATTCCCTCAATTGCCACCAGGAGATAGGTAGTGATTTTGATGAGTTCCCTATATCGGTTGCTAGATTAGAAAACAACCTTCAGGTCTTGAAGGCCCAAAACATCCACAGCACATGTATAAGCTACAGAAGGCCCTGTACATATTGAAGCAAGCACCAAGGGCATGGTGAAGCAAAACCCATGTCAACTCCAATGGCCACAGCCACGAAGTTAGACAAAGAAAAAAAGGGTAAAATAGTAGATCCTACACTGTTTCAAGACTGTGGAATGCACCTCTTAAAGATGCTGCTAAATCCCAAGGATCCAAGAAAGCTTGGGTACCAAAATCTGTAAAATGAAGACTTTGATTACAGGAGTGACTTGAGGGCAATAAAGAAATTGAGAAAAACAAGGGATTCTAAAGATAAAGGTAAGAAAACAAAAATCTAAAATAATGACCTTCATGAGGTTAGTGATTTTGGTGCTTGAAGGAACGTGGTACTGCCTACTGAACTAAGGTAACTCGACCCTTTTGCTATAAAAATGAACTTTCATGCATTAGATTATGGCATTAGATGGTATTGTTCTTATGATAGGAATTGAGTCTAAAAAATCTTGAACTGTTGTTCCTCTACTCTGCTGTGCCAAAAGTGTGCAAGTGATTATTTGAACAATTCTTGATTGGAATTGCATGTCTTGGATCACTTTTGAGATTAACTAAGCTCCTGATATCTAAAATGGTGTGTAGTGGAAAGGTGGATTACGTCCATCTGAAAACTCTCACCATGTATGAGTCAGGTCTTTGGACCTCAAACTCCGCCTTGTACCAAAACTTGGAGATATCAAATGGCTCTTGTGATTGATTTTTTTAATGCAATTGAAAATCTACTTTTGAACAATTTTTGAAAAACAATTGGTATCAAATTAAAAAAAATGGGTTACATTGCTTAATTTTGATCATTTCTACACGCTCGCTCATAAAAGTCATGAGATTGAAAATGCTTGTGGTCCATCATTCGAAACTAAATGCCTTCTTGTGGAATCTGTCAAATGGTCTGAAAAATAAACTTTTGCATCTTACTTTCGCATCTTGCACCTCATTCTCATGTTGTTATAGGTTGCATACATTAGAATTCATGCATTAGGTGCATTTAGTTCATTCAAAGGAAAAACTAAAAATTTGGATCTTGCATTCATGTTAAGTCTTGTACTTTGCAATGTATTTAGATCATTCAAATAAAAATCTGAAATCTTGCATCACATTGTATTTTGCACTACATAATGCAAATAATTCCTTTGTGTGCTTGCTTACTTATTATACGCTATTCACCCCCATCCTTGGAATTTCTATGATCTTATATTTTCTTGCTAAATAATGTTGCATATGAGTCATTACTGGAGTGTTTCATGTCATACACTCTAGGGGTGTAAATATTTGATAAGTGCATCTATTTAGGGGGAGTTGCACTATTATGTGTTCATGATATTTTTGGTATACATGTTGAATCAAATTCATACACATCTTGCACATAATATGAAAATGAGTGTTAAACATAAGGATATAGGAATTTTCTTTTAACACTCTAGAGATATTAAATTTGCTGCATATTTTTTTTGAAGAGGTAGTTGAGGAAAAAGTTGCCTACTTATCTTTCTTGAAATAACTTCTGAGAAAATGAAAGGCAGAGCAATGCTTGGTCTCACTGAGTAAATTGGATGCACGCCACTTAAGACGTGATGTGATTCATTTCTGAAAGGTGTTTGACTAAAGTACCTCTGTTCAGAATGAAATGAAATGGTTCAATATTCTGAGTAACCGAGGATTCTGACATGAGCTCCATGTGTCTCCTCATGTAAAAAGGAATTATTTGAACCTAAACATTCTATGAAAATTTTTGGTTATCTTTGTGAAATCATTGAAAAATTTGATGTAAAAAATTATTGAGGTAGAGCATAGCCTTCAATATGGTGTTCTCATAAATTGAAATGTAGACTGTGTAATATCTCATTGTGTTGATTTGAAAATCTAAATATCCATATGGCTATAGTCATTTTTCATGTTATTCACTTACACGTTTAGAAATTCGATTTAATATGTATTCAAAAAATTGATTGACTGCATTGACTATTACATGATTTTTCCTATGTGATTGCACAACCTCATAGATGCTATATATGAACATTCCGGTTGTCATGACTCTCATGCACCTTTCCTATACCTATTCCCTTCTTAAATAAGTAAGGGGGAGATATGTTGCATGTATATATATATATATATATATATATATATATATATATATATATATATATATATTTACTTGGTTGCATAAATTGCATCTCATTTGTCATCATTTATAGGCATTTCGCTTCATGCATTTCACTAGAAAACATAAAATCTGAATTTTAAAAATCAAACAAACTCATTTGATATGTCATCTTGCCCATGCTTTGCTATTGAATCCATCTTGTTCGTCTTCATGAATTTTTAACTTCACTACTTTCACCCCCACTTTTTGACAATGCCAAAGGGGGAGAAAAGATTGCTTTTGGATTGAGGTTGATTGAGATAGTTTGGATTGAGATTGATGCCATAATAATTTACCATCATCAAAAAGGGGAAGATTGTTGTGTTGGGTTCGTTGTGCTCCCTCTTGGTTTTGGTTTTGATGATAACAAAATATTGTGTGTGTATGTGGAAGAACTTCATGCATGCTTGCATATATTTTTATTCTTCCATATGTCTTTGATGATAGTGGGCTTTCATGATTATAATTATTGTAATTCTTACATGGACCATGTTTAAATATGGTTGGGATGTAAATGGTCCTTGAGGCTCATTCATGTTTGGTAAAGTGCATGGATTATGAAGTTGATTTTCAAATGAGAATTTTGGGCTTGATATGTGCTTAATTCATTGATACAAAACTTGATGATCATTCATGTATAACTCTCTTGAAGCTTTGAGCCATTGTGTTCATAATGGTCTCATAAGGTTGAGGAGAACTGAGTTCTTGCTTGGGCTTTCATGCATATTCATCATAAGGTTTTTATGCTAGATGCATAGTTTGAATTCTTCATGAAATTGGTGGCCTCATGATATATTGATTTTTGTTTTAATCACATGGCTATTGATTAAGTGGTAGATGGGATTAAAGTGAATGACCTTGCATGGTTTTGTGTAGAATATAAGTTTGCACAACTCGCATTTCACTCATGTGATTTTTGATCTCTAGTTTAGAACACTTGTGTTTCAATGTGCTCATATTCACCTACTTTATGGGCTTTCATATATGTACTTCATGCATTTATTATATGGATTATTGAGCTAAAGTTCTAATCATTTTTCTATATTTTTGCAGGTCAAAATACTCAATATAAACCCTCCAAGATCAAAGGAGCTTGATGCCACAGAGTTTGGAAGGGTTGCAATGGAGGTTAGGGCTGAAATCTGAAAATCTGGAAATGCAGAAAAGTTAGGTCGACCGAACCATAGGCTTAGGTCGACTGAACTTCCGAATGTTCCCTGAAAAATTTCCTGTAAAAGTTAGGTCAACCGCCCTATGTCTTCCGGTCTACCGAACCCCCCGAGGCAGCAATTGTTGACTTTATGTTTCTTCAACGTGGGAAGTCCTTCTCCTTGGATTTTTTAATCCCAAAGCCACCAGACATGCCATGATTCGTGGATCTGGTTCTTGGCTGGTCTCTTGACCACTTAAGATGTATAAAAACATCTCCTTGGGATCAAAAACCCAATCACTTAAGAGGATTCAAAGGAGGCTATCAAGGCATAAAGAAGGCTACTGCAAACACTCCGTGAACAGTACTTCGTCTAGCCGTTCTTCATCAAACCTCAAGTATTTAAAGATCATTCTGAAGCCAATCAAGTGGAGATTCAAGCTTCATTCAAGATCTGCGTTACATACTAAGGGGGAGCCTAAATCAGAAGTCTTTCTTTTGTGTTTCATTCTCTTAAGTGTCTTGTACTTCAAAGTTATGTTTCTTGTAATCCGTAAACATTTGTGTGTGTATGGATAGGTTCAGATTTGTAGTTGTGTGTGGATCGATTCTGATCCGTAGTTGTGTGGGTTGTCTCGTTCAGATTCATGGTTGTGTGTGGATCTCTTCAGATCTGCGTGTGTGTTGTGGATATATTTAGATCAGGGTGTTTGTGTGTTTATAGTACTAAATCCGTTGTAGTGTCTGTGGGTGTTGTTGATCCGGCCGTCAGATCATGTTGGAGACTCCGTCTCCGTGTGTGTGTGTGTGTTAGAGCGTTGCTCCGTGTTGGGATTTATTCCCGTGTGTGTTGGATCTTTGCTCCATGTTAGGGAATCTTCCCCGTGCTGGTTTTCCAGTAGTGAAGCCTCACCGGGTTTTGGTGAGGGGTGGGCGTAGGTTGCCGTCGTTGCATCCGAACCATCTTAAAATTCCTTGTGTCTTGTGGTTTGAGTTGTGTGGTTTGATTCAATTCTTCTACCCCCATTATGTGTGATTGATATTGCATATTATCTCTTCCGCATTTGCCTCTTAAGATCTAGCATAAATCGATATGTTCTATAAGTATATCTTTGGTATATTGAAAAGTGTTTTTGAATTGACAAGGCTAGTCTTGTCAAGACGATAGCATCTGGTGTGAGCAGAATCCTCGGATTCATACCTCTATCTAGTACCGAAGAACTATCGTGGCGATAGATTTTGATAGATCTATTTTGTAATTATATAGATCTGAATTTCTAATTGCTACTTTATCACATATATTTTAAATCGGGTAATAGTTTTCTTAAAATATTGAATCACCCAATTCACCCCCCCTCTTGAGTGTCATTGATCACGAGACTTCAATGAACACACAAACGGCCCCGGAGAGATCGTCTCGAAATTATGACGAACCGACTGAATCTAGTGTGGGTGAACGAGGAAGGAGGTTTTTGGGCTTGAGAAATGGGGTTTTGGTGTTTTAGGGTTAGGAAATAGGGTATGAGAGAGAGTGGGGGCATTGGAGTGAAGAATTAGAGTTTGAAGACCCCTTTAAAAGGGGTTTGGATGTTGGTTTGGTCGGCCCGGTTTGTCGGGTTCGGTTGACCGGATCGGGGCTGGCGGTCGACCGAAGGGCCCTAAAAATTTAAAAAAAAATTATTTTTTTGTAATATGAGCACCATCAACCGACCTTCTAAAAGGAACCAACATCATGAAGTAGTGAGAGAGAGAGAAGAGATGGGGTTTTGAGGAAAGTTCTCTAACTCCCCCTCAGAAGGTGCGTTAGATCCAGAAGTCATACGGGTCCACATTTATTTAATCAAGGAATATTCATCTTTAGAACGATTTTCAAGGAGGTCTATATATATAAATACACTCAAACATGCAGGGATGTAAATACACACAAGGTATTAAAAATAAGTACAGACAATATGCATGTTAATCTACCCTTTATGCATATGAGTTTCTATATAAGTGCAACCCTTACCCTAAGTGCAGACCTATGTATCTATGCTCTCACCCTTGCACATGCCAAGTTCTCTTCTTATCTTGCTGAATTGATCCTGGTTTAGGGGTTTTGTAAAATTGTCAGCTAGTTGATTGTGTGTGTCAATGAAATTCAATTCAAAGACCCATTTTCCTACATGATCTCTGAGAAAATGATGTCGAACGTCAATGTGTTTTGTCCTAGAATGTTGAACAGAATTTTTTGACAAATTGATTGCACTGGTATTGTCACATAAGATTGGAACACATTTCACTTCAACTTCCAAATTAGGCAATTGATTTTTGATCCAAAGTACTTGGGCTCCACAACTTCCGGCGGCTACATATTCAGCCTCGGCCGTTGAGAGAGCTACTGAATGTTGTTTCTTGGAGGCTCATGAGACTAGGCACCAACGAAGAAACTGACAGTACCCACTAGTACTTTTGCGATCTATAATGCATCCGGCATAATCTGCATCCGTGTATGCAATCAAATCGAATGAACTATCGATGAAAAATCACAAGCCAAAATCTATTGTGCCAATTAAGTATCTAAAAATGTGTTTAACAGCCTGATGTGACACGACCTAAGGGTGTACTAGTAACAACCAAATGAACCTTGGACCTAGACTTGCAAGCCCACTTACAAATTGGCGGACTCGATGTTGGCGGACCGATATTGCAACACAACCCTTTTCCCGTGGTGACTAAATGATGGTAGGGTGGATTTGAGAGTCTAAACCATGCTGCTTAGGGTGATTGACTTGGCCAATGAGTTCCACTCCCTTGGATCGGAGCACCCACATCAGTGGGGCGGACGCCGTGCCTTGAGGGTACGGGGGTCTCTCCTCACTCAATCCGCGGTGGCCACTCGCGATCGGGAATCACGGGATCGGGCACTCTCTTCCTTGCCGGCTGAACTAAGAGATGATACTAATAAAACACAAATATTCAGGGAGGGTTCAGCTTATACCTGACCGGTGTGAGGACACCGGCCCCGAGTCGGAGACGTGGGCGAGCGGGGAAGCGTGGGTTCCCCACACGCCGCGTCGGGGAAGCTTGATCTGCCCAAACAAAGTACACCACTACACCTCTCGCAGGAGGGGGATCTTGGGGTGGGGATTAAAGCAATTACAAATAATAATACCTCCACGCAGGGAGGGGCCTTCAGCCGGCCAAGCGGGATGGGGAAGGCGAGGCAAGAACAAAGACTAATAGTGGATGCCGAGTCTGCCAACTGTCTACGAACAGAGACAGTGGGTTGGTGTTGCAGCTATAGATTCCACTCACGAATTTCTCTGATGGCGACGTCAGTGGCAAAAGCTTCGTAACAGGAAGGGGAATGCTTCAGAAGTTTTGTGATTTCTTCTGGAGAAGTTACCGATCGGGGCAGAAGATGGAACAGGACCTCTGTTTCTCGGACTAGCAGGGACTGACTTCCAACAGTAGGATGCAGAGGGTACTCCGGCCGCTCCCGTTGTTGAAATCAGGCGCCGTTGGAGTCGTTGGAATCGTAGTCAAGTTATCTTCGCAAAAAAACTGACGGGGAAGCCTTCCGATGTCGGGGGAGGTCTGAGGATGCCGAACACTGCTGACAGGTTGAAGCAGACTGTGTTGTAGCAGAGCGACGCAGCGGAGGGAAAAAAAATGGTAACTTCGGCCACCGGAGGCCAAATGGAACTCTGCTTCCTGATTCTGAAAATAGACAGGGAGAAGTAGAACTTTGTAGAAGAAATGGTAGACTGATTCCTCCGAGGTTTGACGTGGCAGGACTCTCAATCCGGTTCTGTTGCTCAGCAGGATCTGTTCCACGCAGTCGGGGGAGAATGGAGTTTCTGAACAGCCCCGAGCTCCGATGAAGACGAAACCACTTCTGTTGCGAAGAAGACCCGGAGACGCTTCCAACGATGGCTCTTGTGTCTTCAAACTCGTCCAGATGGCGTCATGGTGGTCGCTGCAACAGACTGATTTGTCTGTAACCTGTGGACAGCAACCTGCAGCTCTTGTGTTGGCTTCTAAAGAAGGAGATGGGGGAGGTGTATGTATGAGAGGGGTGATGGGGTGGAAGAAGTAGTGTGTATGGAGGGATGGGGAATGCTAATGGAGATAGGAAGAGGATGGGAGGGGCAGTGGGGCAGGTCCTCAGCTGGAGGTATGGGAAGGTGGAGTCAATGGAGGTGAATGGAGGGAGATGAGAGGGGCGACCAAGACTAGAAGGGAGGAGAGGGGGGCGGCCAAAACATGGAGGGAAGGCGGATTTCAAATTTGAATTGGCCTAGGGAGGTGGAGGGTTGTGTGGGAACTAGTGGCATTGCATTGGGAGGGAGGAGATTATGTTGGAAGTGGAGGAGATGCCACCTAGGGACAATGGAAGTGGAGTAATGGCAACTTGGGGAAGTGGAGGGGTATTGAATGAGGTGGGTAGCTAGTGGAGGTGGTTGGGGAGGGGAGGAGAGAGAAGGAAATTCGAAATTGGGGTTGGAGGAGAGAGAAAGAGGGGTGAAATAGAGAGATTAAGAGGGGAATGGGTGGGTAATCTCTCCCCTAGGGTCTCTCACCCAAAAACTAGAGGAATCACTCCTTAAACTAGATTTGAACACTCAAATAGAAGGCTTTGTATTCATTCATTCATTAAGTTCAAATGGAGGAAATGGGGTCCTATATATAGGAAACCCACATTTCTACAAAAGACCCTGACAAAAGACTCATTGACAAATAACCGAAGGGGTAGGGGAGCTCATTGGGCTAAGCCCGAAGAAATGGGCCCAATTAGCACATTACACATTCTAATGACACTCAAACATAGGAAAATAAATGCTAGACCTAGGGACATGACTCTAATAAAATTAAAATTACATCAATGACTCAAATAAAAATTACATTGGACTCAAAATTAAATGGCTAGACCATGCCGGATGAAATAGGAGGTGATGTTCTCATCATACTCCCGGGGTGCGAAGAACTCGACTCCGTCGAGTAAGAGTCTTTCCTAGCTCGCCCATGTCTCCACCATCGTGGTCGGCCCTTCCACCTCATAAGATACTGCTGGATTGCCCTGCTCCTGATGGTGTCGTTATGTTCAACCAGTATCAAATTTTTGTGCTCATGCCGGGCTCTCAAGGTTAGAAGGGGATTCTTATTGGTGGGGTCACTCTTAAAGGGGGGTATGGGCTCAATATCCTCGCTAGGTGCCACCGCGGGGCCCTTGCAGGGCACAAGGTCCGCCACACTACAATGAGGGTTGACCCCACATTCCTTCAGAAGGAACAACTCATTGGCATATATACTCAATCGCCCCAAGACCTTAAAGGGTCCAGTCTCACGATCCCTGAGTGTAAAGGCGACTCTAGGGAAGAGCCTCTTTATCCTGACCATCAGATAGTCACCCTCTTGGAAGTCTAGGTTTCTTTTGCGGGTATCAATTCGCCTTTGACAAATCCTTTTACCTTTGATGATGGGCTTGCAAGTATGCAATCCTGAGACATAGTTGGTGAATGCTGGCACTCTATTGGATGTTGGGGGTCCCGGGCACCCAAATGTGGACCTAGCATGTCTAGACTCCCTATGAAGATTAGTGAAGATAGGAGGGCCTGGACCTCCAAATGTAGCTCTATCATGCAAAGGGGTGGTAAATGCCGGAAGACCTGGACATCCAAGAATGCACCTATCATGCTTAAGACTCATGATGAATGGAGGTGGACCATTACATCCGAAAATGGCCCATTCATGCTTCCTACTTGACATGTGGGTGATGTGAATGAATGGAACCGTCTTATGAATCATGCCAAGTGATGTGTTGTGCCAAGACTTATGCATTCCTATCCCAAAGATCACTTCTATGTGTATGGGTGTGGGATGACCTTTGAACTTCCATGTAAAAGGGTAAAACATATCTAGGAAGGTGGGCATTATGGAGAGGGGCTCTTTCTTGTTTCCTAGGCAGACGTTATCTATGACGATGGTTCCCTTTGTATAGTCCAAGTCTTGTAAGAGGTGATCTTGGTCCAACATGGTTGGTTGGGGTAGGGAAATGTGAGTTGTGGGTAAGGTGGGTGTATCACATGGGTAACTAAGCTCCCATTGGAAGGAATCAAAGGGGTCATGGACTGGGCTTCCTAGAGGAAGGAACTCTATGTCCACATGGCCTATGCATGGTGGGTCATCCTTACTAAGGTCTTTAGTGGGCCAGTTGATCAAGGTACTTGGGATTTTAATGGTAGTGGAGTGGACCATGATGGGTTCTTCATCCATGGGGAGAATGAGAAGGAGGTCACTAGTGTAGCAACCAATGGTGAAGACTGAGGTGATAGAACCATCACATGGGTGGATGAGACTAAGTCTTCTTGGGTGGGCCGCTCCTATGGTCAATAAGCAAGTCAACTTTAGTTGCCATTCTAAACCCTTGAGGAGATCATCCCAACCATTTACCTCATAGTAGGATTGGAATGTGGTGTGATAGGAGTTAATGGGTGCTAATTGGAAAGGGTGCTCCATGGTTGGGGTTTGAAAGTATAAGGCATGAGGGATGGGATTTTGCTTGAGCCATTTGATGATGAGTTCTCCTACGGTCACAACCTTTTGCGTGAGATTGAGTGATTTGGGGAGGCATGTGTTTGTTTGGACGGGTATGAGTTGATGTCTTTCTTCCTTATTGATTGGGGTATGAATTTCCTTGAATGTGGGGAAGAGATTTGTGTTGGTGTCCAATCCCGGGGATTTGGTTTTGTGGGCCGGGTTCTCCTCATGTTTACTCATGACCTCATTCATTCTTTGTAGTGGGTTGAGAGGGCATGGTGGCCGGGTATGGGGCTCCGGTGGGTGAGGGAACAAAAGGTTGTTGAAACCATAGGCTCCCGGGAGATGTGGGGGATGAACTAGGCAAGACCAACGCAATGGGTGGAAGGTGGTATTCCGTTCATCAAGCCATTGTTTTCCTAGGATTATGCAAGGGCCTTTCAAAGTACCAATTTGACACCAAGCTCCATCAAAGTATTTGATTTCTCCAAACCATTTATGAAATTCAACGAAGACTAGGTCTCCGTTGTGCACAATTTGTCCGGTCGTAGAGAGGGTGGCTACAATTTCGGGGGATACCCAATTATCTTCTACCATGTAGATGAAGTCAATTTCTGTGGGGCTCCCATTAGGTAGGTATGCTTGGGATATGATGGGAATTTGGGCCTTTTGGTCTGTAGACTCAATGACAATGGGAGGTGGATAATGCATGGAACGATCTGATGAGAACTCTAATGCAAGCGTGCCCATGGACTTGACTTGATAGAGACAAGTCAATGACTTGCTCTGATACCAATTGATGTGACACGACCTAAGGGTGTACTAGTAACAACCAAATGAACCTTGGACCTAGACTTGCAAGCCCACTTACAAATTGGCGGACTCGATGTTGGCGGACCGATATCGCAACACAACCCTTTTCCCGTGGTGACTAAATGATGGTAGGGTGGATTTGAGAGTCTAAACCATGCTGCTTAGGGTGATTGACTTGGCCAATGAGTTCCCCTCCCTTGGATCGGAGCACCCACATCAGTGGGGCGGACGCCGTGCCTTGAGGGTACGGGGGTCTCTCCTCACTCAATCCGCGGTGGCCACTCGCGATCGGGAATCACGGGATCGGGCACTCTCTTCCTTGCCGGCTGAACTAAGAGATGATACTAATAAAACACAAATATTCAGGGAGGGTTCAGCTTATACCTGACCGGTGTGAGGACACCGGCCCCGAGTCGGAGACATGGGCGAGCGGGGAAGCGTGGGTTCCCCACACGTCGCGTCGGGGAAGCTTGATCTGCCCAAATAAAGTACACCACTACACCTCTCGCAGGAGGGGGATCTTGGGGTGGGGATTAAAGTAATTACAAATAATAATACCTCCACGCAGGGAGGGGCCTTCAGCCGGCCAAGCGGGATGGGGAAGGCGAGGCAAGAACAACGACTAATAGTGGATGCCGAGTCTGCCAACTGTCTACGAACAGAGACAGTGGGTTGGTGTTGCAGCTATAGATTCCACTCACGAATTTTGCTGATGGCGAGGTCAGTGGCAAAAGCTTCGTAACAGGAAGGGGAATGCTTCAGAATTTTTGTGATTTCTTCTGGAGAAGCTACCGATCGGGGCAGAAGATGGAACAGGACCTCTGTTTCTCGGACTAGCAGGGACTGACTTCCAATAGTAGGATGTAGAGGGTACTCCGGCCGCTCCCGTTGTTGAAATCAGGCTCCGTTGGAGTCGTTGGAATCGTAGTCAAGTTCTCTTTTCAGAAAAACTGATGGGGAAGCCTTCCGATGTCAGGGGAGGTCTGAGGACGCCGAACACTGCTGACAGATCGAAGCAGACTGTGTTGTAGCAGAGCGACACAGCAGAGGGAAAAAAAATGGTAACTTCGGCCACCGGAGGCCAAATGGAACTCTGCTTCCTGATTCTGAAAATAGACAGGGAGAAGTAGAACTTTGTAGAAGAAATGGCAGACTGATTCCTCCGAGGTTTGACGTGGCAGGACTCTCAATCCGGTTCTGTTGCTCTGCAGGATCTGTTCCGCGCAGTCGGGGGAGAACGGAGTTTCTGAACAGCCCCGAGGTCCGATGAAGACGAAACCACTTCTGTTGCGAAGAAGACCCGGAGACGCTTCCAACGATGGCACTTGTGTCTTCAAACTCATCCGGATGGCGTCGTGGTGGTCGCTGCAACAGACTGATTTGTCTGTAACCTGTGGACAGCAACCTGCAGCTCTTGTGTTGGCTTCTAAAGAAGGAGATGGGGGAGGTGTATGTATGAGAGGGGTGATGGGGTGGAAGAAGTAGTGTGTATGGAGGGATGGGGAATGCTAATGGAGATAGGAAGAGGATGGGAGGGGCAGTGGGGCAGGTCCTCAGCTGGAGGTAGGGGAAGGTGGAGTCAATGGAGGTGAATGGAGGGAGATGAGAGGGGCGACCAAGACTAGAAGGGAGGAGAGGGGGGCGGCCAAAACATGGAGGGAAGGTGGATTTCAAATTTGAATTGGCCTAGGGAGGTGGAGGGTTGTGTGGGAACTAGTGGCATTGCATTGGGAGGGAGGAGATTATGTTGGAAGTGGAGGAGATGCCACCTAGGGACAATGGAAGTGGAGTAATGGCAACTTGGGGAAGTGGAGGGGTATTGAATGAGGTGGGTAGCTAGTGGATGTAGTTGGGGAGGGGAGGAGAGAGAAGGAAATTCGAAATTGGGGTTGGAGGAGAGAGAAAGAGGGGTGAAATAGAGAGATTAAGAGGGGAATGGGTGGGTAATCTCTCCCCTAGGGTCTCTCACCCAAAAACTAGAGGAATCACTCCTTAAACTAGATTTGAACACTCAAATAGAAGGCTTTGTATTCATTCATTCATTAAGTTCAAATGGAGGAAATGGGGTCCTATATATAGGAAACCCACATTTCTACAAAAGACCCTGACAAAAGACTCATTGACAAATAACCGAAGGGGTAGGGGAGCTCATTGGGCTAAGCCCGAAGAAATGGGCCCAATTAGCACATTACACATTCTAATGACACTCAAACATAGGAAAATAAATGCTAGACCTAGGGACATGACTCTAATAAAATTAAAATTACATCAATGACTCAAATAAAAATTACATTGGACTCAAAATTAAATGGCTAGACCATGCCGGATGAAATAGGAGGTGATGTTCTCATCACAGCCATTAGATGAGACTCTTTAGGACATGACTGAAAATGAGCACATAGACATACACTGAATTGAATGTCAAGGCGGCATGCTGTGAGATACAGTAGTGATCCGATCATACCTCGAAATAGTGTGGGATCTACTATTTTACCATTTTCATCTTTGTCTAACTTCATGGTTGTGGCCATCGGAGTTGACAGGGGTTTTGCTTCAGCCATCCCATATTTCTTTATCAGCTCCAATGTGTACTTAGCTTGATTTATGAAAATACCTTCAGATGTTTGCTTCACCTGCAATCCAAGAAAGAATGTAAGTTCACCCATTAAACTCATATCAAATTCTCCTTGCATAATTTCTGCAAATTGAT
This sequence comes from Amorphophallus konjac, assembly GCA_022559845.1. Classification (NCBI taxonomy): domain Eukaryota; kingdom Viridiplantae; phylum Streptophyta; class Magnoliopsida; order Alismatales; family Araceae; genus Amorphophallus; species Amorphophallus konjac. The sequence goes on from CM040118.1 coordinate 435,775,928, forward strand.
CACATAAGGTATTGATAGTAGCTCCAAACATAATGTCATCAACATTCACTTGAACTACTAATATGTCTTTACCTGATTTTCTTGTGAAGAGTGTTTGGTCAACCTTACCTCTTTTGAACCCATTTTTAGTCAGGAATGAAGTGAACCTTTCATACCATGACCTTGGAGCTTGCTTCAATCCGTACAAGGCCTTCTGCAACTTGTACACATGCTTTGGATGTTTTAAGTCTTCAAAACCTAGAGATTGTTCTACAAAAACATCCTCTTTAATGTACCCATTTAGGAAGGCAGATTTAACATCCATTTAAAATAATTTGAAGTTGAGAGAGCAAGCAAAGTATATTAGAATCCGAACTGCTTCTAACCGAGCAACCGGTGCAAATGACTCATCAAAATCAATACCAATTTCCTGGCTACACCCTTTGGCTACGAGCCAGGCCTTGTTCCTAACAACCAATCCCGTGTCACTAAAATTCTTTCTGAAAATCCAACGGGTTCCTATTATAGGTTGATTCTTTGGACGCGGCACAAGAATCCATACCTCGTTTCTTTCGAACTGGTGCAACTCTTCATGCATGGCCTGGATCCAGGATTCGATTTGAAGCGCTTTGTGAATGTCCTTAGGCTCTTCTTGAGAAATAAAGGGCATCAAATCCTCTTCTTCTACTTGCCTTAATGAAGATCTAGTTCTTACCCCATCTTCAGGATTATCTATGATATTTTTAGCTGGGTGATCTTTCAAGAACGTGGAGGAACTTGGCAAGTCGGGGTGCTGCACTCTCTATTCTTGAAGTGTATCAATTGTTGGATCTTCATCCTTTTCACTTTTACTGGAGATCCCTTCAGTTGATTCATCAGTAATCTTAGCATCATTTGAGCGTTTGGGAGCTTCATGTGCATCCAATGTAGAAGAAATTTGATTTGTCAGTTTTAATTCAGATTCATCAAAAATAACATGAGGACTTTCTTCAACAACTAAAGTCCTTTTATTAAATAGCCTATAAGCTCTAGAATTTAATGCGTAACCTAGGAAGATTCCTTTGTCACTCTTTTCATCAAACTTTCCTAGATTTGGCTTACCATTGTTCAAAATATAGCAAGGGCATCCAAATGGTTTGAGATAGGAAATGTTCGGTTTCTTACCCTTGTAGAGCTCATATGGGGTTTTCTTCAAGATCGACCTTACCATTGCCCTGTTTATGATGTAGCATGATGTACTTACCACCTCAGCTCAAAAGTATTTGGGTAAGGAGTTCTCACTTAACATAGTCCGAGCCATGTCTATCAAGGTCCTATTTTTCCTCTCCACTACTCCGTTTTGTTGAGGCATCCTAGGTGATGAGAAGTTGTGCGTATATCCTTATTCCTAGAAAAAACTACTGAAATCTTGATTCTCAAACTCACCACCATGATCACTCTGAATTGTGGTGATGAGGTATCATTTATCATTTTAGATTTTCCTGTAAAACACTTGAAACTCCATCAAGGCATCACTTTTATTGGCTAAAAATAACACCCATGTAAATCTAGAGTAATCATCAACAATTACAAATCCATAAGATTTTCCTCCTAGGCTGGATGTCCTTGTAGGACCAAAAAGATCAAGGTGCAGCAGTTCTAAAGGCCTAGCGGTAGAAACAATGTTTTTATTTTTGAAAGAGATATGTGTTTGCTTACCTTTTGTGTAAGCCTCACAGATCTTATCACTTTCAAATTTTAATTTAGGTAGCCCATGTACCAAGTCATGTCTAGACAATTTAGAGATTAATCCAAAACTAGCATGACCTAGCCTTCGGTGCCATAGCCATGCATTGTCATGGTTGTTTGCTACCAAACACACATCATCATCGGAAACATCATCAAGATCAATAGTGTACACATTGTTGTTCCTCTTGATGATGAATTTGATTTCATTAGAGATTTTATTCATGAGAAGGCAGTGAGTTTCATCAAAAATAATTTTAAAACCCATGTCACATAGTTGGCTAATGCTTAAAAGATTATGATTTAAACCTTTTACTAAGAGCACATTTTCGATAAGAATTTCAGAATTCTTACCTATGTTGCCAATTCCAATTATCTTGCCTTTGTCCTTTCCACCAAAGACAACTAAGCCTCCATCCTTATCTTGCAGAGTAGAGAACACTTTCTTATCCCCTGTCATATGCCTTGAACAACCGCTATCTAGGTACCATTTGCTCCCCCTGGCTTCAAGGCATATCTGTAAAAGACAACATTCTCATGCAATTATTTTTGGTATCCAAACTAATTTTGGTCCATACGAGTTAGTCCAATTCTGCACATATCTTTTCTTTATCCAAGGAGTATGATTTTTTTGTGTGCTTTGTCTGAACCAACAATTAGAAATAACATGACCAAATCTACCACAATGAAAGCAATTGACATTTGAGAATCTTTTTTGATATTTGTGTGGTTTAGACTGAACATGTTGGGGCTTGGTGTGAGAACATGAAGCACAATCATTTTCTTTTTCATGCACGTAAGATGTAGTAATCTTGTGCTCAAAGGATTTTTTGTTCTGGGGTATGTACCCCAATCCTTCTTTCCGGAAGTTAACTTTAACTCCCAAGACATTGTCTGAGTTTTGTTTCCCTTTAACAAACCTAGAGAGAGTGAACTGCAAGTCAATCACCCCTTTACTCAAGCTCACATTTTTATTTTCAATTTCTGAAATTGAGAATGTCAGAATTTCTTTTTCATTCTTGACATTTTCATAAAATTTTTCAATTTCAGACATTTTACATGATAGCTCTTCTTTGGCTTTTTCAAAATCTGAAATTATTTGTAACAATGTTTCTTTTTCCTCAGTTAGTTCAAACCATTCCTGCTCAAGTTTTTCAAATTTAATTGAAGAATCCTCATGTGTAAGATCTTCTATCTTTTTCTTGAGGGATTTATTTTCTGATCTAATTTTTTATATTTTGTATACAACTTTTCATATTTTGACTCCCATTGTTCATTTGAAATAAAATCAGGATCAAAATTTACCTCGGTTGAGTCATCCTCATGTGCCATGAGGCACAAGCTTTCCACGAACTCCTCCAGCTCCTTGTCGAACTGTTCATTCTCTTCGTCGCTCCATGTGGCGACCATGACTTTAGGTTTCTTGAATTTGTCGTTCTTGGACTTTCTTTTCAGGTATGGACACTCTCCTCTCATGTGCCCGGGCTTCTTGCACTCATAACAAATAACATTGTTAGGCTTGCTTGACTCACCCTTGGTTTGAAAAGGCTTCCTTTGCCCTTTCCTGAAATTTCCTTGGAAATTCTTCTTTATTCTCAGAAATTTCTTCACTTGGTGGGTCAGCATAGCTAGGTCTTCTTCTTCATTACTCTCCTCGCTGGACTCCTCTTCTTGGGAGTCGTCATAAGACTAGCTGGATTTTAAGCCCACAGTTTTCTTCTTTTTGGATTCTTCCTCAACTGTTCTCTTCATGTTTATTTCATAGGTCATCAGTGACCCTATGAGCTCATCCAAAGAGAGTGTTGATAGATTCTTTGAATCTTCAAGAACTGTGGCTTTTGTGGGCCACGCAGGTAGAAGGGATCTCAAAACCTTCCTCACAAGTTCGGAGTTAGTGTACTCCTTCCCAAGACCTTTGAGGCCATTGGTAATTTCTGTTAACCTCACGAACATTTCTGAGATCGTCTCCTCCGACTTCATTTTAAACAATTCATAATTCCTGACCAGCATATTGGCTTTGGTTTCCTTGACTTCGGAGGTTCCTTCATAAATAAGCCGTAGCTTGTCCCACATTTCCTTTGCTGAGATGCACATAGAAACACGAGAGTATTCATTAGGATGAATAGCACAATGCATAATGTTCAAGGCATTAAAGTTCACTATGGATTTCTTAATATCCTCAGGGTTCCATTCATCTTCATTTTGAGATAGCTCATATGGACCCTTGTCCACCACCCTCCAAATCTCGTACTCTTGGGATCTCAAAAAAAGTGCATCCTATTTTTCCAATAGGAGTAATTCGAGCCGTCGAAGTATGGAGGACGGTGGATTGAGTGACCCTCAGGCATCATCCCCTTATTAGCCATTGATCTGGATCTTACTCTAGATCATTAGATCTGAAAAATATAGAGCCTTAGCTCGGATACCAATTGAAGTCCCGCGTTCAATGACACCCAAGAGGGGGGGTGAATTGGGTGATAATAATTTTAACAAAACTTAGGCCAATTTAAACAAATGTGAAGGACAACAATAAGGAAGTTCAGATCTATATAGAAACTATTAGATCTAACAAAATCTATCACACACAACGGATCCTTGGTACCGTGGTGGAGGTGTGAATCCGAAGATTCTACTCACACAAGGTGTTATCTTCCTGACAAGATTTGCCTTGTCGATCTGAACCCACCTTTTAATATACCAAATATCTACTGTAGGAATGATCAATCAAGCTAGATCTAAACGAAGAAATTAGTAGAAACGATATGAGAGATTGCTAGTACTGAATAAGGGTAGAAGATAAGGAACAAACCACATAAGAGACATAGATTTTTAGGTTGTTCGGATGCAACAACGGCAACCTACGTCCACTCCTCATAAATTGTGAAGATTCACACACTATCTTGTAAAGGATTACAAGATCTGAACACACACACTCATAGAGAGATGGAAACTCCCACAAAGGTGTAAACACACCTAAACACACACGATTCTAACAGAAATCAAACACACACACACGGATCTAAGTAGATCCACACACACTTGAGTGTTTAGAGATTACAAGAGACAAGCACTTAAAACTCAAGAGTTTTGGAAGAAGAAACATAAAAGAAAAACTTCAGGTTTAAGCTCCCCCTTAGTGAATGAAGAAGAATCTTTGATGAAGCTTGCTTCTCAGCTCGATTTCCACTTGAAAGGCTTCAGGATGATCTTCAAAAGCTTGAGATTTGATGAAGAAGGCTTGGACGAAACATTGTTCACGGAGCTCTTCCTGTAGCACTCTTTTTCCCTTAGCAGCCCCCTTTGATCTCCCTTGAGTGATTAGGGTCTTTGACCCCAATGAGATGTTTTTATACAACTTTGATGGTCAAGAGACAACCCAGGAGCCAGATCCATAAATCATGGCATGTCTGGTGTGATGTGACACGACCCCTTGGACCTAACTTTGCAAGCAATCGGACCGAACGGTGATCTCTCACAAGCGGGTTCACCCGCGTCGCGCGCACCCGAGTCCGTAGGCGGACCGGCGATGATGGTGAGGGTCCGAGGTTTGACCTTGAGGTTCCAAGGATATGGCCAGCTAGGGATGGACTCCAATGGGCCAGGGATGCCCAATTTCAAGGGCGGCCGACACGCCGAGGGCATGGGATGTAATGACACTCTCACAACTCACCCGCGGTGGCACTCGATTAGACGGAATGTTGGGACGAGCACTCTCTTACTGCCAACGGTGCAACTAGAGATAATACTAAGCTAAGCAATAGTGAAACCAGCAGAGGATGGGGGCTCAAAGCTCACCTGATCGGTGTGAAGACACCGATCCCGGCCGGAGACGAGGGCGAGCGGGGGAGTGTGGGTTCCCCGCACACTGCGTCGGTGTAGCTTCCCCTGTTCAAATATTACATGCACTACTCCCCACGCAGGGGGGTTGGACTAGGGAAAGGGAAATTTCAGTTACAAACAAACACTACCTCCGCACAGGGAGGGGCGTTAAGCCTGCCAGGCGGGGTGGGGTGGTGAACTAGCTAGTGCCGAACGATCTGCCCTATTCTGGAATACCCGGACAGAGGGTTGATGTAGACGCTGCTACGCACTCCTCCGAGCTCGGAAGTCGACGAAACCAGCACCAAAATGTCACTGACAGACCCAAGAATGCCTATGAAGTTTTATGGACGATCCCGACGTCGACACCGGCTGGGGCGGGCTCTGGATCAGGTTCCCTGCGCTCTAGTTCGGACTGGTCCCAGGGTGCAGCAGCAGGTGGAAGTAGTCACCACGCCCGCTCCCGATGTCGAAACGCAACGGGACCAGGACGAGTATGACCGTGGACAAGTCCTCTTCGAGCAGCAGCCATGGGGGAACTTCAGACGATGTCGGGGCTGGGAGGGAGAGCCCGTTGAGTGAAGAGGCTTCTGGATAGGACCTGAGTGGCCTATTCAGCGCACCTGGGGGAGAAAATTCGGAACGGGCAGTCCCGGACTCCGAACGAGGTCCCGCTTGCTGTGTTGGACAGAGGACTGGTGGATCTTTGACCCGGACAAGCTGCGTACCTTTGAACGGAAGGATGAGACCGTGGAAGCTTCTTAACTGCAGCTCTGGTCCTGGTTCAGGTCTTGGTTGCGCAGTCAGACGAGAACGAACCCTCCAGAAAGCAGGGATGTCGGATGCCAGCGAGACCACCTCGACTGCGAAGCTATCTTGACGACCTTTCCGTCGATGCATGGTACATCTCCAGACGATGCCGAATGACCACGGTGCAGGTTCTGCAAGTCGGGCTCCAACTGCTGCCTGCGAACTGAGATGGATAGGGTGGTGAAAGGTGATGGGAGACGGAGTAGATGGGGTGGGAAATGGGGTGAATGGGTGTGGGGATGGCACCTGACTATGTGGGGATCTGTTAGGGGGTGATACAAGGTGTGGGAGGGGCAGAAAGAGGGCTGGGAGGTGGTCTAGCAAGTGGAGGAAGGGGGAGCTGCGAATTTGGGTTGGGAAGGAGAGAGGGAGGAGAGGTCTCCCCTTTGGTTTGAATGTGGGGTTAATGGAGGGGTTAATGGTGGCCTAGGGAATGGGAAGGGTTGCCTTAGGGAGGGGAAGGGGTGGCTTGGGAAAAGGATTGGTTGCTTGGGAAAAGGAAGAGTTGCTTGGGAGAATGGAGAGGTGCCTAGGAGAAGGGGATTCCACCTAGGGGTTGGAGGGGAATTAAATGGGAGGTATGGGGAAGGGGGAGGGGTCTTAATGAGAGGTGAATGGGGAGGAGAGAGAGTGAATTTCTAATTTGGGGGTGGGGAGGAGAGAGAATGGGGTTTGCCCCCTTTAGAGAGAGAGAGAGAGAGAGAAATAGAGGGAGAGCTAGAGAGAGAAGGAGGCACAATTCTTGTGGATAATTTTCACTCAATAATTCATTCATTCATTAGCTTCAAATGGTGGGATTGGGGTCCTATTTATAGGAATCCCACATTTTAACATAAGACCCTGAGTTTTAGACTAGTGACAATAAACTAAGGGAGAAGGGGGTGCCCATGGGCCTAGCCCACTTAATTGGGCCCAACTGACTCATTAACCACTCTAATGCCAATTAACCTAGGTAGATGACACCTTAACCTAGGGACTTGACTCAAATAAAAGGAAAATTACATAATAAGAAAATGAAAAATACATCATATGACTCGGAATAAAGTGGCGCACAAGATGTAGCACTGCTGGCGAGCATCAGGATCCTCGAACAAATGAGATCACCGGTGATGTCCCCATCATGGTGGCTTTGGGATTAAAAAATCCAAGGAGAAGGGCTTCCCACGTTGAAGAAACATAAAGTCAATAATGGAGGCTTCGAATCTGGTGGTCGACCGGGTGTAGGTGGGCGGTCGACCGAAATTTTACAGAAATTGAACTTTTCAACGCTGGGAAAATCGATCGACCGGTCCTTGTCCGACGGTCGACCGCTAGTCTAGAAAACTTGCAATTTTGACATGTTAGCCAATGAAAGCCTGAAAGCAAATTACTTTGAGACCACATTTTGTTCAAAACAATATGAGTTGGATTGACTTGTCTAGGGCAGTTTTGAGGCACGTTAGAATTACACATTTGCTTTGATGGAAGATGGCTTGAGAGGGGTTTAAGCAAGTTATCAACCTATTTGTAATGCCAGGGTTTTGTTATCATCAAAATCGTCTGGAGAGACTCAACAATCCCTACAGTCTAGTGCAGTAGATCTCCCTTTGTTCTGAACCTGCTCTAAAGGTGCGTCGACCTCAGCAGCCTGTGCACTGTGTTTTGCCATTTCCATTTGAGCTATTCCTATTAGATCCGCTGTGCATTGTGTCTAAGTGTGTCATTTGCTTTATAGGAGTGGTTTATGTTTTTATTATCCAAGAGTTTTAATTAAGCCAAAGTTTTTGGCAGGATCTATTCAACTGCCCCTTCTAGATCCAGTTGCACCCCAAGGACCCAACAATTGGTATCAGAGCGGATCTTTGATAGATCAGATTTAACCATCTATAGAGAAGATCCTGCTGCACGGGTGCTTCCATGATCATGCGTTGTAACTCTGATTTGATTCCGTTGGTTCATCCACGGATGTTTGACGGCTTAGATTTTTCTACCTGGCTAGGCAGTATATGCATTTTTGTAAAAGTAGGAAATCTGAACCTATGGAACATCATCACCAAAGGTCCACACAAACTTCCCAAAAATATCTCCAAATGGACAGATAGTCACAGGATGAAGAATAATGAAAATCTTAGAGCTCTAAATATCTTGCAAGATGCTATTAATCACAACATCTTTCCATTTGTGTCTTCCTCCAGGTCTACGAAGGAAATCTGGGACAAACTAGTTACGATCTACAAAAAGAAAGAACAACACAAGTGTCTCATGGGTGATACCTTGCAAAGCCACGAAGAAAGTGTTGATGAGGAGGTAAACCTTTTGTTTGAAAACTTCTCTATAGATGATTAGCAAGATGCTTATGTTGACCTGCTTGAGAGATATGAAAATTTAGGAAAACAAAAGAAATCCTTAAAAAAGAAATTGAATGCTTCAGCTCACACTGATTCTGATGATGAAAGCTTGAAGGCTTTGAACTCTGAAAATGAAAATCTCAGGAATCAAATTGAAGAAGTTAGAGAGAAACTCAACAATCTTGAGGAATTAAATGAATCCATTTCCCTTGATGTTAACGCTCACAAGGAATTGACTGCCTCTATTAGAAATGAAATTGTAGAACTTTAGAAAAGGCTTGGAAATTCCGAAACCCAAAACAAAAAACTTACAAAAGAAACTGAAAATTCATGCTCTGTCAATTCTTCATGCAAAACTTGTTCATTTCTGGAAAAGATAAATGAAGGTCTCCATTCTGATCTTGAATGGCAAGAAAAACTAATTGACTCATTGAAAGAAGAAATCAGACACGTGCTATCTAAGGTCTTAGACCACGAACAAGTTGAAGAAGAATTGAATGACAAACTGAACTCAATGCCCCAGGATGAAAAACTTGTAAAGGAAAATGAAAATTTGAAAGAATAAAACAAGGTGTTGTATGAAAAGCTGGCTGCCTTTGAAAAAGGCAAGGAAGTTGCTAATGATGGTTCCAATATGATGCACGCCTTAGAATAAAAAAATAGAAAATCTTAAAATTGTGAACGCCATGCTCAACGAGCAATTGGCTGCGTGTGAGGAGGACTTGGCTAGTTCTGAACTACACATCTCCTCGTTGGAACATGATGTCAAAGACTTAAATGACTCCCTATCGAAGTTTGTGCAGGGTAAAGAAAATTTGGACAAGATTCTTGGGACTAAGGTCAATTTTCAAAGACAAGGTTTGGGCTATAAACCCTTGAGAGGGGAAATCTAGCCGCCCATACGGAGATGCCAAATGAGGACCGACCCGACCCAACGAGGCCCAGCTCCTTGAAGTGGTAGCCCTTGAGCCCACTCAATATAAGCCCAATAACTCACTCGGAACAAGCGTTTCCTAGGCGGCCTTCGGGTTGGGAAGTTCGAGCATCAGTTGATCGGGAGAGCTCCTCCGGAGCCCCATATTCCTTGCACAAACCGTGCACTTATCACTCGGGAGGCAGGTCCTGGGCGAGCACCATATGCTCGGGCCAACTGATGGAAGCTTATCTGTGCGGCCGTTACGCATCCCTTAAAAGCTGGGAGTTCAAGGGGATAGGGGAAACCAAGAGTCCGTATGCTATAAAGAGCCCGCAAGGAGGACTTACCCCCCCCCCCCCAATCTCCTCAGCTTACAGGGATCATGCACTCAACGAGCCATTATTTAAGCCTGAAGAGTCCTATTGTGCGGAGGTAAGCCAAAAAAACCCTGAGCAGGAACCACTTCACCTTTCGGTGGAGAGGGATCTCGCGCTCCCATCTTCCTCTTAACTCCTCCCTTTGCACTTGTGCTCTACTACACTTGCTGACATAAGCATCAGAAGGTTTTCCCCAGGGATCCATCCCTGGGCACCCCTGACATGTTTCCCCTCTTGCAGTTCATACTTCAAGGCTACGTGGTTATCCTCTTCCCCGCTCAGGAGTAGTGCAAGATCGCCCCTCTTCATCTGGCGCCGTCTATGGGAAATAAACAAAGAGCCATCATGGTGCGAAGGAATTCTGGCAGGAGGACTATCGACGACATTGGAAAGGCCATGGTGACGGAAGGAGGCGCACCTTCCCTCCCCACGGAGAATTTCCCATCAGGCAACCACGCCAACGAGATACCTCTGTTGGAGGCGGGGGAATAGCTTCCTGGCGGGAGTACCGATGCCCTCCAAACCCTCAACGCAAAACTGGATGTCCTCGTGGATCTCATGAGGGCCCAGGCGGCCAGGGAGGAGAAGTCGCATCACCCCTAGAAGAGCCCCCCTCACGGAGATGCCTCCCAGCAAATTGCTGGAGGCCGTTTTACCCTCCGGGAGCGACGGCTCATCCGCAACCTGTCAAGAGGACCATCGCATGCCCCTCCCCCGGAGCAGGAAGCCTCCTCCACGCTGAGGAGGGAGAAGTCTAGAGCACACAGACCGTTCCCAGAGATCGAAGACCCTGAGGAGCACCGGGACAGTATGCAAGTGTGCCCCCCTAGTCCGTCGGGCCAACGACAACCGGAGCTATCCCTCCAGCTGCGAGACTTTGAGAGGCATTTCACGGAGCAAGAGCGCGCCCTTCGCGCCTTGCAGAAGACCTCTCTCATGGAGGACAAGGAGCGATCTCCGTTCTCTGACTATATCTTGAAGGTCGAGATTTCCCCCAGGATCTCACTTTCACCCTTCAAGTCGTACGACGGCCAGGGAGACTCGGCCGATCACTACGACAGCTTCGACGCCGTAATGACCCTTCATGGGGCATCCGACGTAATCAAGTGCCGAGCGTTCGTGACCACTCTGGTTCAGGGCGCTCAGGCCTGGTTCATGGTCCTCACCCTCAACAGCGTCCACAGCTTCAAGCAATTCTGGCGAGTGTTCAAGGAAAGCTTCGCCGGCAACGGTCCACCGCAGTCGGTGGCGGGATTAATGGCACTCAAGCAGGAACAGGGGGAGAAGTTGCGAGCTTATATCAACCGATTTAAATCGGAAGCCCTGCGCATCCCCCGCCTGGATGTTGCCTCGGCCATCACCGCATTAACCGGGGGTACCCGGGATGAAAACCTACGGCACGAGCTAGTGCTTCATCCTCCCACCTCCCTCTCCGAGCTAGTGACCCTGGCCCTGCGCCATGCAGAGTGCGAAGAAGTCCTCAGCGCCTGCCGAGGCACGACAGGCTCGGGTCGGGAGGGGGACAAGAAGCGACCGTTCGAGCAAGGGACGAGACAAGGAAAGAGGTGGAACAAGGACAGAGATCGCAAGGAGCCGTCGTGAAAGTACGAGCGGTATACTCACCTTACTGCTCCCATCTATGAAATCTATGAAGACATCAAAGGCTCGGGTCTCCTCCACCAGCCTGAGCCTATGAAGGCCAAGCACTGGAATCACCACAAGCATTGCCTGTTCCACAGCGATCACGGGCATCACACCAGCGATTGCCATCAGATCCAAGAAGAGATCGAGTGCCTCATCCGCCAAGGACACCTATCTCGATACATGTCCGGGCAGAAGGAAGACCGAGGCGCCCCCGAAGAAATCGACAATGCCCCCCGCAGAGTCCACATTAATGTCATCACGGGCGACGCGGCATCAGGAGGAGACAGCAGGTGAGGAAGAAAGCATCTCATCGAGCGGGCGAGCCGAGCCTCTGATGAGCTCCCTAAGGCCTCGCAGGCGAGCGAACCGCAGGCCCTAGTATTCTCTGACCAGGACCTGGAAGGGTTAACCACCCGCATGATGACGCTCTCGTTGTATCTGCCACGATAAACTATTGTAACGTAGACAGGATCTTAGTTGACAATGGCAGTGCCCCTGATGTATTATCCTATGAATGTTTCCTCAAGATGGGAGAGAATCCATCTAAACTCCGCCCGATCCGAACCCCCCTGTGTGGGTTCAACGGCCCGACAACTTATGCCGAGGGAGCCCTGAGCCTGCTAGTTACTATCGGCACCCCGCCCAAAACCACTACGGTTATGGTGGAATTCATCGTGATTAAGGGGATGACGGCATATAACGCCATCTTCGGTCGAGATATCCTCAGCCGAATGAAAGCGGTGCCCTCTACCTTTCACAAAAAAATGAAGTTCCCTACCAAGTATGGCGGGGGGGAGGTCCGGGGCAACTAGGCATTGGCTAGACAGTGCTATATAATCTCGGTTGAAGCCACTAGGCCGGAAGGGAAAAATAAAGGAGTAAAGGGAGCCGACGAGGGACCAGCAACATCTAAGCCAGGCAACGAGTTGCTAACGATCTTTCTCAACGGTGACCCGACTCTAGGAGTCAAGATCGGAGCCGATCCACCACTTGAGGAACAAGAAAAATATAAGGAATTCCTTGCCCAGTACATTCGAGTCTTTGCATGGTCAGACGAGCACCTTCCCGAGATCCCGGGAGACGTGGTGATGCACAAGCTCAACCTCAACCCAACGGTGAAGCCCGTCCAACAACGCAGGAGAAAGCATGCCCCGGAGAAGCGAACGGTCATTAAGGAGCAAGTCACCAAGGGGCAAAAGGCTGGTCTCTTCCATCCGGTCCTGTACCCTACGTGGCTCGCCAACGTCGTCCTGGTACCAAAAGCTTCGGGAAAGTGGCGAATGTGCGTAGACTTCACCGACCTCAACAAGGCTACCCCGAAGGATTGCTACCCACTGCCAAGCATCGATCAACTAGTCGACTCAACCTCTGGCAATGAGCTACTCAGCTTCCTAGATGCCTACTCTGGTCACCATCAGATCAGGATGGACCCAGAGGACATCGAGAAGACGGGCTTCATCATCGACTTCGGTGTACACTGCTACACCCGAATGTCGTTCGGGTTGAAGAACGCTGGAGGTACATATCAGAGACTGATCAACCACATCTTCGAAGGACAGCTCGGTCGGAACGTCGAGGCCTACATTGATGATATGCTCGTCAAAACACCGATGGCTGAAGACCACCTTGCCAACTTAGCTGAGACCTTCGACACCCTCCTGAGGTGCAACATGAAGCTCAATCCTACTAAATGCACCTTTGGAGTCAGATCCGAGAAGTTCCTAGGCTTCCTGGTAACTCAGCGTGGGATCGAAGCCAACCCCGACAAGGTTCAAGCCATCTTGAACATGCGGCCACCCACCTATATCAAGGACGTCCAACGCCTTACGGGGCGCATTGCTGCGCTCAACCGCTTCCTGTCCTGGGCGGCCAAACGATGCCTACCCTTCTTCAAATTATTGAGGGGACCCAAAATGGCATCTGCCACGTTCGCTTGGGATGAGAAATGTCAGAAAGTGTTCACCGAAATTAAGGAATTTTTGGCCTCACCCTCGGTGCTGTCCAAGTCGGTCCAGGGCGAAGCTCTACACCTCTACCTCCCGGCGACCCCTTCCACAATAAGCTCGGTCTTGGTCAGGAACGACGCGGGGGTCGAGAGATCGGTTTACTATACCAGTAAGGTGCTTAATGAGGCTGAAAGAAGGTACCCTGCAACCGAAAAACTCATGCTAGGGTTGGTTACTTCAGCCAAGCGCCTCCGACCCTACTTTCAAGGGCACTCCATCATCGTATTGACCGGCGAACCCCTGAAGAAGATTCTGTTTCACCCTGAAGCCTCGGGACGCCTCATCAAATGGGCCATCATGCTCGGGGCCTACGATATCTCGTATCGCCCCCGCTCAGCCATCAAAGGATAGGCCCTCGTGGACTTCATCACCGAAAGCACGGTCCCGATTGAAGAAGCACTTCCACCTGCGCCCGGCCCCACTTGGGACCTGTTCGTCGACGGGTCCTCCAACTCAGCTGGATGTGACACCGGTGTCTTTCTCAAGTCAACTGAGGGAGCAGAGCTGCGGTACACCTTGAAGTTCAATTTTCAGGCATCCAACAATGCCTCCGAGTATGAAGCCCTTATCTCAGGGGCCAGGATGGCTCGACGACTAGGGGCCGAGCGAGTTAGGATCCACACCGACTCCCAATTGGTCGCTACCTAGGTCAACGGTGATTACGAAGCTCAGGAAGGACAAATGATCAAGTACCTCCAGGTGGTCAAGAGGATGTGATGTGGCACAGCCCAAAGATGCAAATGGATAAATTGTTGAACCTAGGACTTAGATCCGCAAGCATACAAGCACTTTCAACGGACTCACGTTAGCGGCTCACTCGCACGGCTCATACGATCTCCCGGTGGTACCGGGGGATGATGGCGAGGGTCTGAGGTGGGACCCAAATATTCAAAGGACTAGGTTGGCTTAGGCTGACCCCTAAGGGTCTGGGATTCCCAATTTCATGGGCAGCCGGCAGGCCGGGGCGTGGGCTTGGGTGGCTCTCACTCATAATCCGCGGTGGGCGCACTAATGAACAAATACGGGTCCGAACACTCCCTCACCGACCGACGGGCATAAGAGATAATACTAAACTAGCAAAGTATGGACCAGCAAGGTAGGAACCATTCACTCACCTGATCGGTGTGAAGACACCGATCCCGGCCGAAAGACGAGGGTGAGTGTGGAGGTGTGGGTACGCACGCGCACGCCGCATCGATGCCGCTTGACCTGAAAATATATAAAGTACAACACTACTCCTCACGCAGGAGGGTGGGACAAGGGGTTGGGGTTAATGTGTTACAGCCAAACACTACCTCCACGCAGGGAGGGGCTATAAGCCGGTCAGGCGGGGTGGGGAAACTATGATAGAAACCAAGTTGCCGAGCTTCGCCGGTTCTGCCAACTTCAGGAACCACTTGATAGGTTGTTGATGATGGCGCCGCCACGGGCTCAGCCGAGCTCAGAATTAGTTGAAACCAGTGCCGAAACTTTATAAACTGACCCAGGATGACGCCTAAGTTTTTGGTGAATTTCATGATGTTGTTGCTGGCCGGGGCAGAGCCTGGAACAGGACTGGTCCGTTCTGCCTCTGTCTGGTGCAGAACCAATGAGGTCTGTTGCAAAAGATGCCACGAACTTTACTGAACTCTGATTGAGACGAAATTTGCGTTGACACAACTGTGGCCAAAATAGCTTCGAGCAGAAATTGATGGGACCCCAACAGAAGGTCGGAGATAAATGTTCTGATCAGATGACTGGGAGGTGGTCCAACCTGGAATAGCATGGAGCAGCCTGCGCACTTCGATGAGACTAATTGGAACCGGGGGCTCGGGTGGGCGATTGGCTTCCTCCTTCTTTGTACTGAAAGGGGACTGGTTGAAGTTCCTTCCCTCCAAATATGGCGCCCAGAGCTTTCTCGAGCAGGTCATGGTAGCCACTGCTCTCAGCCTCAGGTCACTAGCCGGAGTTGGGAAGCGCAGTCCTGTGAGATCGGCTCCTCCGATCAACTCCGAGCTTGGATGGTCACGGGACCACCACCGTTGGAAATATGACTCGATAACATTTCATACGATGCATGGTATGCCTCCCGAAACCTCACGAAGGTGACGTGGTGCTCGCTGCAACCTGCTACTGCTCTGCTATCTGCAACCCTGGACTGTATCTGAAAATGAAAGGGGATTTGGGTGAAGGGGTGGTGAAGGTCTAGCAGGGGATGGGGGTGGCTGAAGGTTGTGGGAAGGGGAGGGGGTCGATGGAGGGCTGTTGGGAGGCTGGAGAGTCAAGGGGTGGTGGGTGGAGGGGGCTGGAGCTGGCTGGAGTGGGTAGGGGAAGGGGGAGGGCTGCACTAGGTAAGCAATGGAGAGGATGGGGGAGGGCGAACTTGGGCTGGGTATGGGGGCTGGTTTGGGCGACCAAAGCCTGGTAGGGGGGTTGTGAGATGGGAGGGAGATTCAAATTTGGCCTTGGGAGAAACTCCTTCAGCCTTGGGGAGGTGGGGAGGTGCTTAGGGAAGTGGATGGGGTAGTTGGTGGTTGGGTGGTGGAGTTTGGATTGGTGGAAGCTATCTTGGGGCTGGGGTGGAGTTATTGGGGTGGTGGGTAGTTGGGGAGGTCCTTGAATGAGGGAGGGGGAGTTAGGTGGTAGGTGGGAGAAGGAGGAGAGAGAGAGGGGTTCGCCCCTTTCCTTGAAGAGAGAGAGAGAGAGGAAAGAGAAATTTGGTGGAGGAGAGAAAGATTTGGGATTTTCTTCTATTCAAATTGATTTATCAAAAGTTGAGTACATCGGGAGAGATGGGGCCTATATATAGGCATCCACTCTTTACATGACCAAAGTACCCTTGACAATTCGACAAAAGACCAAGCATATCCTAGACACAATCCTATGGGCCCATAACTAAGGTACTAAGGCCCAAATAAGCATAACAAGGGAAATGACTAAAACAACATGACTCAATAAAGGAAAGTGCATAAGATATGACTCAAAGAAAAGGAAAATAACATGTGAACAAATAGTCGGGCTTCCTCAATGTGATGCAAGCGATCCGAGCCAAAGAGAGTGCTGTGAGATGTCCTCATCAAATGCCCCGGGGGGGGGGGGGGGGGGGGGGGAGAACTCGTCCCCGTCGAGTATGGGTCCGCTTGACTGTGGTAGTGCTCGAAAGTGTCCGGGTCAAGGTGCAGCAGGTCCTCCCGACTCACCCAAGTATCCTCAGTCGGGGGATGGCCCTTCCACCTCACTAGGTAACGCTGGTATACCATGTTCCTGGTCATGGTACTCTGCACATCCAGTATTACCTCCACCTGCTCATGTCGGCCTCTCAAGCTAGAAGGTAGAGTCACACCGTGGGTGTCTCTCTCAAGGGAGGGTAAAGGCTCAAGCTCCTCACTAGGTCCCACCGTGGGGCCCCTTTAGGGTACCAGGTGATGTGAGACGAGGTCGAGGAAGGACTTCAAACTATCAGGCGGTGAGCATGGAGGTGAGGTAGAAGCCGGCCGTAGGAGCTGGTAGTCGTCCGGAGGTCGAGCCGTGGTGCTGCGCCGTCGTCTTCACAAGCTGCTCTGTTCTGCCCGGCCTGGGACTGCAGGATAGGGTGTCGGTGTCGGTAAAGCCACGAGCTCGCCCGAAGGTTTCCGGAGGCGGGATCAGTGCTGAGATGACCAAGACTGACCAGGGAATGGACCGTACGAGTTTGGCGCTGTTTGGTGGACGCCGGAGGTTGCTGTAGTTCTGAGTACTCGGCTGGTCTGACTGAGTACTGACTGATGCAGAACAAAAGGGTACTGATGCCGAAGTTGCCCCGGGTGCTATCAAACTCTGATGGAGGCAAAATGGGTGGCGACGCGACCGTGAACAAAGTAGCTTCGAATGAAAACTGATAGGACCGCAATCGGAGGTCGGAGAAGAAAGCTCTGAGTTGAAGAGTGGGGGTCGGTCCAACCTGGACAGAATTGGAGCAGTCTGCGACCTTCGACAAGAATGGCCGGAACTGGGTGCTCGGGTGGGCGAATCACCTCCTTCTTTCTGGTACTAAAAGAGGACTAGACGTAGTTCTTTCCCTCCAAAGATCATGCCAAGATCTCAGCTGAGCTGGTCGTGGGAGCTTCTGCACTCAGCTTCAGGTCGCCAGTCAGGGGATTGAAGCGCAGTCCGGCGATATCTGCTCCCCCGAACAGCTCTGAGCTCGGATGCCGGCGGGACCACCTTCGTTGCAAAGCTGTCTTGACGAGGTTTCCACCAATATAAGATACTCCACCTGAAGCCTTGAGGGAAGGTCGAGGCTGCCTCTGCAAACTGCTGCTGCTCTGCTGCCTGCGACCCTGGACTGGGTCTGAAGCTGCAAGGAATATGATTGATGGGGTGGTGGGGGTTAGGAGGGAGATGGGGTTGGCTAATGGCTGTGGGGAGGGAAGGGGAGTGGTTGGAGGACTGATGGGGAGCTGAGGGTTAAATGGTGAGGGCGAAGCTGGCCGGAGATGGCAGTGTGGTGGCTGGGTGAGCACAAGAGAGGGGGTGGAATGGGAGAGGGAAGAGAGATGGCCAAGGAGGAATGGGGAGATGGGGGGGGCGACCCTAGGAGCTGAAGGGTCAAGGGAGGTCGACCAAGGGGGGGCTGGGGAGAGAAAAAGAGGGGGGAGTTTGAATTTTAGGCTTGGGAGGGGTGAAAGGGGGCTTGGGGAAGTGAAAAGATGTGTTGGGAAGATGAAAGGGTGTCTAGGGGGAGGGGATTCCACCTAGGGGTTGAGGGAATAATTGAATGAGGGTATGGGGAAGGGATATGGGTTTAATGAGGAGGGAAGGGAGGGAGGAGAGAGAGGGAATTCGAATTTGGGAGAGGTGGAAGAGAGAGAGAGGGGGCGGCCCCCTTAGAGAGAGAGAGAGTTTTAGAGAGAGAGAGAGACGAGGTGGTGAACGGCGGTGTTGGCCATGGCAGAAGAAGTTTAGAGGGAGAGAGGGAGAGAGGGGTGACTGTGGCTGCAGGGACAAGAGAGGGGGGGTAAGGGAAGCCAGAGGAAAGGGGTTGGGAGGGCTGGCCAAGCTTATGGATGTGAGGGAGGGGAGAACGGAGAAGCAAGGGAAGGGGGAGGAAGACTTGGGTGTCGCACCCAGCTGAGGGGAGAGGGAGGGAGAGGGGCATCGCACCCCTAGTTGGAAAGAGATGGGGGAAAGAGGGATAGAAAGGGTGTGGACCTCACATCGGAGGATATCTTTCCAAAAATTCTATTCAACTCATTGTATTCTAAAGAAGAGTTACATGACCTTTTATAGACTCTTCAGAGAAAACCAAAAGACAACTCATTAACACCTAATACCTACTCATCATAACTCTCTTGGGAAGACTAAAAGACACACAAATAATAAAAAAGACTCTTACATGATTACTGTAGACATAATTACTATGAACATAAAACAGACCCATTAGGCTCATATATATGGTCCAATTAACATGAGACAACTAAAACATAAATAGCTATTTTATAGTTTTGTTGAAGCCGCTTGCCGATCCCATCACCAGGTCTGCCACGTTGAAGGTAGGGTGTACCCCAAAACCCTCAGGTAGGTCCAACTCATAAGCGTTACTGCCTAGTCGTCTTAGAATTTGAAAGGGTCCCGACCCTCGTGCCCTCAACTTGGAGGCAGGCCCTGGAAGGAGCCGCTCTGTCCTCACCATCACCAAGTCTCCCACTTGGAACTCGCAGTGGCGCCGTCGAGCATCTGCCTATCTTTTGTAAGCCTCGTTGCTCTTCCCTATATGCTTGCGAAGGTTGCCATGTAGTTTCATGAATGATGATCCTCTAGAGATGAAGGGAGGGCCCGGACAACCAAAAGTGACCATAGCATGCTTTGATTTTATTTCATGGACCTCAGAGATTGGGGGGCCGGGGCACCTGAATGAAGCTCTACCAATCATGACTCTCCTATTCAAGGTGGGACCAACAAACATAGAACCTCTAACAAAGGTTGGGGAAGTTGGGTGTCCAAGTGTGGTTGCATTGCATGTGGAGACCCGACTCGCTTGGAGGGATAAGGGAGGATCCATGTACCCAAATGTTGTGACCCTCAATGACTCTATATGTAGGAAAGTAGGATATCACCTTTGAGAAACCTTAGGGTGGTTGACTTGGGAAAGACCTTTGATGTTTCTAAGGGTTGGGGCTGAGGTTTGTGGACCGATGGGCTCCCAGAATGTGGGGTCAAAAGGATCCAGATAGGTTGAGGGGTGGTGGAGGTGGGCATGTATCCAAGAGATGGTCCCGGGGTCCCTAGTGCACGTGGGGAGGTGGAAATCAAGAGCCCGGTGGGGCCTAGCGCAATGTTCCTTGCAAAGGTATGAGGGGTAGGGAAAGATGTAGGAGGACAAGGGGGTGGGTTGGTAATGAGGGGTCAGTGGAAAGGGATCATGCGGATCTAGGAGGACTTGAGTTGTAAGGAATGAGGCCTCTTCCCATCCTAGACCTTGAGCACTCCAAAGCATACACCTCCTAGTGTGATCTAGGCATCTAACTCCTAGTGGGGGCAGCACCAAGGTTGACTCCCTAGCTGTAGTACTCTTTCCTTGAGGTGGGTGGGGGTCATAGGGCTGGCCTTGGCAAAACTCGTCGGGCTTGGGTAGAAATAATATGAGCTTACTCATGCAAGGGCCCTTGGTGTAGATGAAGGTGATGGACCCGATAGAAGGGTGTGAGAAACTAAGGTACCCTGTGTCGCTTGCTCCTAATGCCAGCAAGTTTGTCACCTCTAATTGCCTTAGTATACCCTTAATGAAGTCCCTCAATGTCCCTACAAAGTAGAACGATTGGTAGGTTGGGTGGAATGGTGGGGTGGGCACGATCGGGTTATGGTTATCCATGGAGGGGCGCATGTCGTGGAGGCGGAGGTTTTGCTTTAGCCACTCAATGAGGGGTTCCCCAAGTATCACAATGCTCATGGAAGGCCGTGTGGGGGGATGTGGCTGGTCATCTTGTAAAACTCGGAGGAGGATGCACCTAGTTAAGTTCAACGGGGTCCCATGGGGTAGGGATGAATTCTCTTGATTCAACTCTTGGCATTGGGCTTCATATTCCTATTCCCAATCTAGGGCAGCCTCATGGACTTCAATCACCTCCTCAAGTTCCCCTTGGGTAGGGGTAACTATCTCTTCAATCATTAAGTTGGACATGTCTCGTGAAGGGCATTGACTGAAGAAGTGTCCAAAGCCTTTACACTTAAAGCATTGTTGTCTATTTCCCAGAGTAGTACAACCCACACTTTGCCCCTTGGAATTCTCCTCTTGCTGGGGCATGGGTTGACTAGGGGTGACTCTCATCGGAGGAAGGGTGGGAGGGAGATTAGAGGGACGAAACGGGGGCCGAGGTGGGGTACTTCCACTTGGAATTTGCATGGGGGCCTTTAAGAGAGGGGCCGGGTTGGGGAGGAGTCCCATGTCCTTGGGATCGGTTGGTCGTGGAGTGAATCTAGAAGGTCTAGAGAACCGCCCAGCATCCCGGGCTATTCGGTAGGCTTGGGGAAGGGTTTCAACATCCCTCATGAAGAGTTCCTTTTTGATGTGGTTTTGTAGCCCATTTCTAAATCTAGATAGGGTAACCGCGTGCTCCTCTGGGGCTCCACACTTCAGGACATAGTAGTCAAATTTCTCAATATACTCGCTCACGGTCTTACCTTCCTGGGTGAGGCTATGCCATTCATCTAAGAGTGTTTGAGTGTAGGAAAGGGGAAGGTACTTGATGCTAAGATGATCATTCATGCTTTGTTAGGTGTCAATGGGTTCTTGGCGTCGGGCCACCCTCAAACTTTAAACGTTTAGCCAATATGTTTGGGCTAGCTTAGTGGGTTGCATCTTGGCCAACCTTACCCGCCTTTCCTCACTCATGGGGTACCAATCAAAATATTGGTTGTTGACACCCAAAATATACAAGAAGAAGCCAAAAGCAAGCTTAGGGCTCTGAAGACCAAATCAAGGGTGCAGCCTCTGTGCCATCCCTGAAAGTTTTGAGAATCAGAATAGATGAAGTTCACTACCCCTAAACACTCTGTTCGGTTAAAGCCACCCATGGCTAGGCCGCTGCCCAGCATGACTATCATTCAAATAGTCAGGCTGATAAAATTATGACAAATTCCAGGCAATCATCTGCCTGCTGAAGAGAAGCCTCAGATAATTCTGATTCTCATGAAAAATGGTTCACACTGCCTCGCACATGTGCGTGAACGCAAGGTGTTAAACGAGCCTCAGGAAGAATATATATACATATACCAAGAAGCCCACCAGAACAATGAAAAGAAGCCCATTAGATGAGCCTCTTCCGACGCCGAGTTCTGAACAAATAGGCTAAGCCCAATACGAAGTCAGGCGCGCCGAGATGATGCATCCTGAGGCGCGCTGGGGAGCTCATGCCGAGAACAGAAGGCCATCCTTCTATAAAGACTGCTGCCTTCGAACAAGAAAGGGAGACAGAAGATAGGAACACACTAAACAGAGAAGAGAGAATAGATAGAGGGGGCAACTGAAAAGAAGAGAGCCCGAGAGCCCTCTACAGGAGCTGAATAGAGAAAAGAGTTACAGAAGCTTGGAGGAGAGATTCAAGGTGGGATCGGTTCCAAGATGCCCTGAGGGGCTATATTCTCCCCTTCCCCTATCTTTCATTTGAATATGCTTTCCTATTTTTTTTGGTCTGCTCCCGAGCATCTTTGTTCCAGTAGCATCGAATGCCAATGTAACCCTACTGTCAGGGATATAGTCTATGTGCAATCTCCTCAGTTTGATTCTCTTCAGAGCTAAATGTATGTACTCTGTTTGAATTAAATGATTAATAAAAGGGGCTGAAGTTCGCCCTTTCTTTATCTTTCCCCCTCTGTATCCGAGATTCGCCGTATTCGATAGCTACTGCAAACGAAGTAGATCCTATCGTATATCCGTCTTCTAGATCTGCTGAGCGCGTTTCTACCGTATTTCTTTCCAACCTCATAGCCACATTGAGAGCCTGAGACAGTCCATCTCATGGCTTCTCATTTGTGAAATGAAGAGGGATACGCTCGAATCAGAGCTCGTGAGTTTTCATCTGTGACCCTGCTCCCAGTGAGGCACCGGAGTGAAGATCCCCTTCACCCCGAAATAGCCTCATTCCCCCTAGGACCACCTCAGAGATCCTTTGAATAAGATTCCCTAAAACCTTGGGTAAAATACCTCAAAGGCCTTGAATAAACCCCCCTTAAAAACCCTCGAAGAACTCTCGGAAACCTTTAGCTCTTGACCCCTCTGAAACCCTTGAAACCCTGATCCTAAAAACCTCTCGGCGCCACCCTCTCTCAGCGCGAGTCCTGCGCCGAGTGCTTCCCGCGCCGGTTAGACTTTCTCCACCGCACCGAGGCCTGTTCTCCTTATCGCGCCGAAGCCTTCATATCCTTCGTGCCGAAGTCAACCATGCCGATAGCTTCGTGCCGATACCCTCAATAGTTCTGAGCCCTGTGATCCTTGGTTACAAGACCCTATCACTCTGAGGAGAAACACTATCCTTCACTCAGCACTCACGAGAGATAAATCAATGGGGTTAATCCCCCTACATTCTACCACTCCGTCAAGTCATGGAGTTCTGCCACTGCATGTTCTCCGTTGACAATCTAGGGGATATTAATAAATCCCACTATAAGTGGACACTGTCCCATAAGATTGAGATCCTTCTGGATCAAGGGCTACGCCCGTCTCTCCTTTCGCTTCCATCCAGGCATTCCGTGGGTGGATGACCTATACTCCCCTTTTGGCACAGTCCAAAATAAGGGGAGATGCTGCCAAAATTCACTCACGATCTTTAATTTATCGCATCGTGTGATGTTTTCACTAAACCTATGAATCTAACCCTGGCTGTGTGGCAGAGATCTGAGGTAGACCATCTCATGATCCTTTGCCCACTATAACAGGGGAATATAACCATTAC
The DNA here is from genome assembly GCA_022559845.1 of Amorphophallus konjac. Lineage (NCBI taxonomy): Eukaryota > Viridiplantae > Streptophyta > Magnoliopsida > Alismatales > Araceae > Amorphophallus > Amorphophallus konjac. The sequence goes on from CM040118.1 coordinate 435,799,439, forward strand.
AGTCATATGGTCTCCCTAGACCTTCCGTGGATGAGTCCACCCTCACTTTCCACCTTACCCAAGTACCACCATGAACAAACCCCTGAAACTCTTACTGAACATAAGAGGGAGAGTCCCCCTCAATCTCATAAAGCCTTTAAAATGCCTGAAACCTAAAGAAACACGTCTTGTCGGTGCCACACAACCTCCCAGCGCAGCCCTCTCTCGGCGCCGGTTCTGCGCCGGGTGACGAGCGCGCCGAGATGATGGTCGCGTCATCCACTTGCCACGCTGATGACCCCTTCTGTGTCTTCATCTGCGCCAATTTGTCTTCACTCCGGGACCCCATGTCACGCCCCGAACAAGACGAAATTATCAAGGCGTCAACAGTTATATGGGCAAGTCGATCAAGAGACTCAAATGATGAGTATGAACACAAATGGACAAAATCACATCTTTATTTCATAATCTGACATTTCCAACAAATGTCCTTCAAGGACTTACAATATTGTTCAGACTCGATACATTCATTTATAAGTAGACAGACTGGGAAAACTACTTTATTAAAAACTATCATCACTCTCATCACTCCAGCCCATTCCCATCATCTTCAGGATTTCCTGAAAATTAACAACATTACACAGGGTGAGCTAGAAAGCTCAGTAGGACTTATATCTCCTTACCATGTCACTTTAAGTCATTAGCATTTTGGATCATCTATATGCTCTCGAATAAAATAAGTAATAAAAAAATGACAATTAGAGAACAAGATCAGGAAGTCAAGAATTTCAAGAATAGATATTGTAGAACTCAAGTGTAAGCATGAAGATCAATAACAAGTATAGAATTGTAAATATGGCCATGTAACAAGGATATTAATCACTCCAGTCAAACATGTCATGTATAGGAAGTTAAGCATGTAACGAGTCAAGCATGTAATAAGTGAATTGCCTAGTTCAATCTTGCATGGCAGTTGGTGTAATGCCACACCTGATCATTCAACTCCCTCGGGCACAAGTACTTTCAGGCTTTACTCGCCTAGGACTAGATCAGGGCCCCCATGTTTGCCAGACATTAAGTATCAGGTGGACCAAGGTCCCATGTAATTTCTAGAATAATTCATTTATAATTATGGCCAATTCGAGTTTCATGAAAAGCTTAAGAAGCGTAGTTTTACGCATAACTAGTCATTAAGTTATGCAGGACTCTAGAGGTGGCCCCTACAGGCTCAAGAGGTGGCTCCCATTATGTAGCACTTTGCGCCATTCCGACCTCAAGAGGTGACTCCCATAACGTAGCACTTTGCCCTGCATGGCACTTACCTCCTACACTCCCAAACGGTAGTTTATGGCTAAAGTACAGATCTATCAAAATTTTTATTTCCAAGGACATGTAGTATGAAGAAAAGGCATGTAGAATGAAGAATAAATGAAGTTTATATGAGAAGTTCAAGGATGATTTAAGGCATCATATTTAACGATATTAAGATAATAAAGAGAATGCATTTTTGGTCAGGGTGCGATCAACTCTCGTTGAAAAGTTTGTAAAATAAGTTTAGATCAAGTTTTTCTCAATCGGGTAATTAGTAGAAAACTAAAGAAAACGTGGCCAGGTAAGAGATGTGACAGTGGGAGGCTCCCCTCGTATTCACGGGGTCTTAATTACGTAACCACTTATCCACTTAAAGCGTTTGCCCGTGGACCTCTAACCTTAGACACCTGTCTCTCTTGGTAAACTTGCTAGCTACACGATTTTTCGGAGACATGAAAACACATAAATCGAATGGAAATCATTCTTTTATATTCTAACATGTTCATTTGTGAAAGAATTTCAATGAAGGAAAAGACATTGAAAAAAGATGTCAAGCTTCGAATTGCATAATATGTTCATGTATGAAAAAATTTTGAAAGAAGATGTCAAGCTTTCAGAATAAGCTTAGATCAAATAGATATGGTCAATCATGTATAGAAATTCTACGGAAATTAGAGCATAGTTGTTTGAATAATTAATGATAGCTTTACGAGTTCATTCATCTAGTCATTTATTTGTTAATAGTATTCTTAAGGCAAGAACATGATTTTAAAATTCAAATTTTAAGTTTTGAAATAACGCACATAAACGAGGTAAATCGGCGTGGTTATCGTATTCAAATCATGGTCCATATGTGATCCACATTATTGAAACACGTTATGATAATGAAAACTCTCATTTTTGAACTTCAAATCTTAAAATACATGATCATAAAAAATTTACATAGAATCAAAATACTCATGCAAAGAAATATATATGGAGATCTAATTAAGTTTTTGCCTGAGAGAAAATCTACCTCGTTGAAGATCAAAGAAGAAGAAATTTAAGAACGAAGAACGCTTTCGAACACTCCTCCAACTTCGAGCTTTCTCCCTCTCTCCAACTAGCAATTCCTCCCAAAAGATTTATGCTTTGAGTAGGGAAGAGTCTAGCCCCATTTATAGGCTAAAATCTCCCACCTACTTTCACTATTGCACCAACCTTATCACTATTACACCAACCTTGTTCCACTATTACACCAACCCCATTACACCAACTTTGTTCCACTATGTGAATGACATAATCTATGACCTCATTTATTCAATGATGTAAGAATGACCTCATCCATGACCTCATTTATTCAATGATGTAAGAATGACCTCATCCATTAATTAGGATTATATTAAATCTAATAAAAATCAGATGTCGACGTCTTCGTCTTTTCGAAATCATATCGCGAATCTCACCGTTCGTGTTAACACGTGGGATAAGGTTCAAGCTTAATAGAAAAATATTCATAATTTTCTTTATTTTCATCTTTCATTATTTCTTTTTTTTTTATAAATGGATATAAAATTTTTTGAGTTGCTACATCCTCCCCCACTTAAAAGAATTTGGTCCTCCAAATTCACATCACGTAAAAGTAATTTAAAAATTCAAATGGAGGGTTCAAAATTCTAACCTGAGATCAAATCTAGATAGTTCTTCTTGATTGATTCTTCTAATTCCTAAGTATCCTCCTCGAATCCACGCTCACTCCATTGGACTTTTACCATCGGTATAACCTTATTCCTTAGCTGGTGAAATTTTTGATCTAAGATCTTGATCGGTCTTTCTTCATAAGACAAATCCTTCTGTAGCTTCAAGTCATCGAATTGAATCACATGCGAAGGATGATACACATATTTCCTTAGCATGGATACATAAAATATATCATGGACACCAGCTAATTGTGGAGGTAAAGCCAACTTGTATGCCACTTCACCGATTCGTTCTAGGATCTCAAAAGTGCCAATATATCTTGGACTCAGTTTTCCTTTGATACCAAATCTTTGAATTCCTCATGTGGGTGAAATTTTCAAGAAGACATGCTCCCCCACTTGAAATTCAAGGTCTCTTCTTCGATTATCGGCATAACTCTTTTGTCGTGATTGAGCAATTTTCAGCCTTTCACGGATCAACTGAATATTGTGAGTTGTATCTTGAATAATATCGGGACCCATCAATCCCTTCTCTCCAACCTCACTCCAGCATAGAGATGATCTACAACTCCTACCATACAGTGCTTCAAAAGGTGCCATCTGAATGCTAGACTGATAACTATTATTATATGCAAATTCAATCAATGGCAAGTGTTCATGCCAACTTCCCCCAAAATCTATCATACAAGCTCTTAACATGTCTTCAATAATCTGATTCATCCTCTCGGTTTGTCCATCTGTCTGAGGGTGGAAAGCCGTACTAAAATTCAGCCTAGTACGTAAAGATGATTGCAAACCTTTCCAGAAGTGGGAGGTGAATCTCGGATCTCTATCCGAAATAATGGAAGTTAGAATACCGTGTAGCCTTACAACCTCCTTGATATATAGGGCAGCTAGAACATCCACGGTCCATTTAGTTTTGATGGGCAAGAAGTGAGCGGACTTAGTTAGTCGGTCCACAATCACCCATATAGCATCAAATCCACTTTGGGTCTTTGGCAATCCAACTATAAAATCCATGCCAATACTATCCCATTTCCATTCCGGTATCTTTAGAGGTTTTAGCTTACCAGCCGGTTTGAGATGTTCAGTGTTAACTTGTTGGCAGACCAAACATTGGCTCACGAACTCAGCTACCTCTCTTTTCATGTTAGGCCACCAAAAGGTTCTTTTGAGATCTTGGTACATTTTTGTAGCACCAGGATGAATAGTGTACCTCGATCGATATGTCTCCTCCAAGATTTTATCCTTGATGGTAGAACAATCGGGCACACAAGTTCTTCCTCGGAAGAGCAGCCTTCCATCATCTGCCAAAAGGAAATTTGGTCGTTGATCTAATTTCTCTTTAATTTCAACAACCAATGGATCATCACTTTGCAACTTTTTAATTTCTAAGAGTAACTTGGATTGGAGACTAATATTTGCAATTAAGACTCCTTCTTCCTTCTTCTCCATATTGAGGTCTAAGTTTGCCATTTGTTCTAACAATTGCCACTCTTTGATCATTAGGCTTGATAATAATGCCATCGGCTTCCGGCTAAGAGCATCGACTATGGCATTGCCTTTTCCAGGATGATATTGTATAGAGAAATCAAAATCCTTCAAGTATTCTAGCCACCGTCTTTATCTCATATTGAGTTCTTTTTGAGAGAATAAGTACTTGAGACTCTTGTGGTCAGAATATACAATAAATGTCTCACCATAGAGATAATACTTCCATATCTTTAGAGTAAAGACTACTGCGGCTAATTCTAGATCATGAACATGGTAATTAACTTCGTGGGTCTTCAGTTACCTAGATGCATAGGCTATCACCTTGCCTTGTTGCATTAATACACAACCTAGGCCAATCCCCGAAGCATCAGCATATACCTCGAATCCTCCTCCCGCAATAGGCAGAGTAAGAACAGGTGCAGTTGTCAAGCGCTCCTTTAGAGTCTGAAAACTCTTCTCACATTCCTCGACCCATACATAGGAATTTTCCTTCCGTTAGTCTAGTCAATGGCACGGCAATTTTAGAGAAGTCTTTGATGAATCTCCTATAGTAACCGGCCAATCCTAGAAAACTTCAGATTTTAGTCACATTTGTAGGCCTTTCCCAGTTATTGACAGCTTCTACCTTTGAAGGGTCAACAAAGATACCTTCCTTAGAGATCACATGACCGAGAAATGAAACTTCTTCTAACGAGAACTCACATTTGCTCAATTTAGCATATAATTAATTATCTTTTAATATCTACAAGGCAATCCTCAAATGTGCTTCATGTTCTTCCTTGGTTTTGGAGTAGATCAATATATCATCAATAAATACCACTACAAATTGGTCTAAATAGGGTCGAAACACACTATTCATGAGTTGCATAAAAGCTACAGGTGCATTAGTCAGCCCAAAAGACATGACAACAAATTCATAATGTCCATATCTACTCCTGAATGTTGTCTTATAAATATCTTCTTCCTTGATTCTTACTTGATGATAACCCGACCTGAGGTCAATCTTAGAGAAATAATGAGCTCCATAGATTTGATCAAATAGTTCATCAATTCTTGGCAGAGGGTACATATTCTTGATAGTCAATTGGTTCAACTGCTTATAATTAATGCATAACCTCATAGATCCATCTTTCTTCTTCACAAAAAGAATAGGTGCTCCCCAAGGTGATGTACTAGGTCTGATGAATCCCTTCTCTAATAATTCCATCAATTACTCTTTTAGTTCCTTCAGCTCAGTAGGTGACATTCTATAAGGAGTTTTGGATACAGGGGCTGCTCCTGGTATCAAATCGATTGAGAATGAAACTTCTCTCTCGGGTGGTATGCCAAGTAATTCCTCAGGAAATACATCCGGATATTCCTTAACAACATATATTTCTTCCAGAATGAGTTTCTTGGGTTCGGTTATAAGGACAGAAGCCAAAAATGCAACACATCCTTTCTTCATCATTTTTTGAGCTTGAAGGGCAGAGATGAGAAGAGAGTGTCTATGATGTCTATTTCTAGAGAAAGATAGTTCATGGTATCTTGGTTCACCAAAGGTTACACTTCCTTGCCTGCAATCCACCTTAGCATTATACTTGGCCAACCAGTCAGCACCTAAGATTACATCATAACCCTCCATGTTCATGCATATCAAATCAGTGGCTAAGTTATGACAACTAATCAACACTTCACTAGAGGGAAAATAATGTCTAAGCTCAGTGCTTGCTCCTAAAGGTGTGAAAATAACAAGTTCAATTTTCAAAGGAACAAGTTTTTCATGTAAGGTGGTAGCAAAATTCATGGGATATGAATGAATGGCTAGCTTCAGTATCAAATAGAACAAAAGTAGTTCTAGAATTGATGGTAAGAGTACCTTCCACCACTCCTCCTTCTTTAGTAGGTGTAGGTTCTATCAGAGCTTGGAGTTTTCCTTGACGCCTTGGTCCTTCTTGAGTTCTCTTCTCCGATGGAGATTCCTTCATAAGGGGACAATTAGAAATGCGATGATCCCCACTTCCACAACGCAAGCATGCTCCCTTCTTTCTCCAGCACTCTTCAGTCTTGTGACCAGCCTTGTCATAATACTTGCAAATATCTTTTGAAGATGTAGCAGGGATGGCTTGCCTTATTCCATCTCGAGGCCTTTTGTCTTGTTGAGGGGTTCTTCCTTCATTTGGCCTCTTCTTTCCAAATGTTGGTTTAAAGTTTTCGGTGCCAACGACTTGTTCTTTCACGACTCTTCCCTTGATTTTATCCTTCATCTCCATGGCATCTTCTAGCAGTTGGGCCTTCCGGACCATCTCGACATATGTTTGGATGTCCATAGGTGCCAGTTGGGGAATGTATTGGGGCCTTAGCCCATTCATGAATCGCTTGGCCTTCATTCTCTCTATATTAATGAGGTGTGGAGCATAACGGGCCAGTCGAGAAAACTGGACCTCGTATTCAGCTACAGAGAGACTTCTTTGTTTAAGGGTGGCAAATTCTGCTGCCTTCTTTTCTTGGACTCTCTCCGAGAAATACTTGCCGTTGAAATATTCTAGAAATTCCTCCCAAGTGATATGGAGATAGGGTAAGGTCACCTCCACGGATTCCCACCAAGCCCTTGCACCCCTTTCCAGTTGGAAAGTTGCAAGCAAAACTCTATCTTGATCAGAGGATTGCATGACTCGGAATATTCTTTCTATCTCCTTGACCCAATGTTTGGCTTCATCCGGGTCAATGGAACCATTGAACCTCGGAGGATTCATGTTCCTAAAGTTGCGGTGCAGGTCTCCCGCACCATGGTGATTAACTCCTCGTTGAGCCACTTGTTGTAGGGCTTGAGTTAGCCCTTGGACGGTCCTTTGCATTTCTCTCCATTGAGCACGCTCAGCGGCCATTTTCAACAGCTAAGTATTTCTACAAAACAAGCTATGGGGATTAAATGTATTATCTCTACATATCTTAATATATAGCCCAAGTGTAATGCCCTGGATCCTTGGTAGATCTTTATTGGATCTTTCGGATCTGTTTCGGTGAGTTTCGGTTCGCTTTTATGGCTTCCGAGTTGAGCTTTGCGATCCGTGTGGGTTTTTCTTTCGTAGTAGTTACGGAACCCTACGGTGAGTTTAGTTGTCAGTTCCTCGACTCGTGAATGCTGCAGCGACGATGTACTCTTCGAGCCAGTCGTTTCGACTATTTTTGCATATTTTTCGGAGATAGGGCCAGAAATCAGCTTTTTCAGAAATTAGGAAAATTCCTAATTTCTTTTCCTTTTTCTTTTCCTTCCTCTCTCCTCCCTTCTTATTTCACCGCCGTCGTCTCTCTCTCTCTCATTTTCTCTCCTCTCGAGCTTCCTCGGTTCCGGCTGCAGACGGAGGACCTAGGAGCGAGTGTTGGGGATGCTGTGGAGCTGACTGGGTGCGCGATAGGGCGAGGATGGAGTGGTTCGGGCGCGATCCCGAACGGTGGATTCAAAGCCAGTGTCTGAGCTCGCGGCGTGATTTTCGGCACGGTTTAGTCCCTTTGGGGCACGGTTTCTTCGGTGGAGGTAGGGAGACGGACCGCCACCTTGTTCTGCACGTTTCCTCTGTTTCCGTGCATGATTTGGTGCTCGATCGGGGGAGATCGGGCCGGTTTTGTGAAAACCATAGTTTTTGGGGTTTTCAGGGTTCGTCTGAAAATGGAAACCATTCGTTGTGTGGTTAGTGTCTAACTGACTGCTGGGATGTCTGGATTCCATCCATGCTAGTTTCGTGTCGATCGGTTGTCATTCGGGGCCGGTAGGAGTCTGGGAACCTCGGTGGCTCATTTAGGGTTGATTTGTCTAAATCACCCCGATCTAGCGTTTTAATGCGTGCATGTAGGCTTTTTAGCCTCCTAGAGTGGTTCTTCATCGTCTAGTCTTGTTTCCCCTGCGCTTCGGTGTGAATGGGGCGTGGAACGGCTCGATTTGGCCAATCCACTGTTTTCCCGCCGTGACCGGTGTAGCGGTCGTTTCAGTGACCGCCAGAGGTCCCTGACGGCCCTACGATAGACCGTCACAGCGTCTGGGTGTTTTTAAAGCTTTTCATGGTATTGGGAGTGTGATGGCCCAGGGGTGGCGCGTCACAGTCTCCTGACGCGTTTGATGTGATGCGTTACGCTTATTTTGTCATTTAGTAGTTTGGTTAAGTTGGTTCCCCTGACACGCTTGCCCTAGTGCGTCAGGTGTGTGTAACGCGCCTGGTGTAGGCTGTTACGTTACGTTTGACTTGGAGTTTGACCGTTGAGGCGATTTGTGTAACGGTGGTGTCCCCGTGCGTCACAGCGTTGTAACGCGCCTGCCCCAGGCCATTACGTGCTATTTTGGCCGAGTTGGGTGGTTGTGCCGTTGGCTCTAACAGCCATGCCCTTGTGCGTTAGGCTTGTGTAACGTGTCCGTGATGGACCGTTACGTGCCTTTCGGCCATTGTTTTCTTGACTTGAGCCAGTTGGCCCTGACGCGCCTGCCCTGGTGCGTTAGGCTGTGTCATGCGCTTGGTCTCGTGCGTTACGTGGTTCGAGTTGTCGTTTTGAGTTTGAGGTCTGTTGGCTCTGACGGCCCGGGTCGGGCGCGTCAGAGCGGTGTAACGCGCCTTGTGTAGGCCGTTACGTGCCTTATGTGTTTTAGAAGTTGGTTAGGGTGTTGTGTGTTACGGCTCCCCCGGTGACCGTCACGTTTCTATAGCGCGTCTGTGATAGACCACCACAGTGGGTGTGTAACGGCCCAGCATTAGACCGTCAGGTTCGTGTAACGGTCTAGGGGTGGTGCGTTACAGTCTTTGAGCTCCGATTTCTGTGGTTTTGGTTTCTAACTGTCTTGGCTTATCCATGTGGTCTACCCGCTTTCCCGTGGATGTCTCCTGACACCCTATGAGGGATAAGACTACGTTACGAGGTGGCCAGGAGTCTTCTTGCTTGAGGTAGGATTCTCTTTCCTACTGTTGAGTCGTCATTGTTTGGTTCCGGTCAACTCGGGGTGACCCAGTGGTTGACAGGTGACCTTGTGTGGGTGTTTCGGCGATTTTGTCCAGTCCGAGACACTGGTTCTGGATGCCTCGAGGTATCATTTTACCTTGGCTTGCATATCCAGGCGTGTCTGAGGGTCTCCTATGTTCCCTCAGGTCTCTGTGAGTCTTTTCTTGCGGAGTGTTATTTCATGTGGCTTAGGATTAGACCGATTGGCGGCTTGTCCCGCTGTCTGTGATGATCTTGCCTTTGAGTCGTCTGACTCAAGGATCGTTACGTCGTAGGTCTAGTTGCCTCGTCCTGAGTCTGTGGGGCAGTTGGTTGGCTGCTTGGTGCTTTGCAGTACGCGTGACAAGGCTTTATTAGACTGTATGTACTCTTGTACTTGTGTTTCAGAGTCTCTGTGTCTAGTGAGCCTCCATTTATTGTTACCCTAAGGCCTTTGAGTTGCCGACCCGCCTGCGGATGGTGGAGGGGTGTTCCCGACAAACAGTTTGTAAGCTAGTTCCGTGGGCTCCTGTGTGGTAGTAGCGTCCGCTACGAGGAGAAAACTAGCTAGAGGCCTGGCTTGGGCATAAAGCTTGTGTGTGCACACGTGGTTAGGGGCGTTGGGATTGAAGCCGACGGGCATGACCCTGACTAGTACTCGTTGATTTGGTACCGCGGTTCCGCTTCCCGTGGGTACCGTTGTTCTTCCTCGGACTCGGAACGGTGGTTCCCTGGACCTGGTTCTGGGGGTGTCTTAGTCCCTGTCGGCTCCTTGTGACGACAGTGTTGACGAGACGCTTGTTAGCGTAGCATAAGACATCAGTGGACGCAGCTGGCTGTTCTTCGTGTGAGGAGGTGCTTCCGTCACGTGACACGTGACTCTCGGCATTTCTTACGCTTCGTGACCTTTCCGAGTTAGCCCTCTCGTGGCATACTCGAGGTCAGCGTGGTGTGCATGACTTTCTAGTCGTGGGTGTGTCGTCGAGTCTGTTGGTCGTCTGCGTGGGTCTTTTCTAGACCTTTGGTCGGTCCTTGCAGGTCTTCGTCTTAGGCCTGGTGCCGAGTTGGCAGATCGGTAACTCCTGATTTTGTTAGATCAGAGTCGCCCTTCTGTCACTGTTTGGAGTAGTTTGGGGTGCCGAGGTTAGTTAGGCCGCCACTTGTCTGGCGCGGGTTCTTCCCCTTTCGTACTTGTTCCCTACTCCTACTCCCTGTCTGTTCTCTACTGCTTCTAGAGTAGCTTTACAGCTTTGTAGTGTAGTTTTCCCGCTTTGCTACACCTGCTGTCCTTCCTGTTGTTTCGTGTTCCGTGTTACTACGTGTTTTTCAGTGGGGATCCGCGTGACCCCTATTGAGCCAGTGACACGAGGCTCACCCCTGCTTTTCAGGTGGGGTGACGTCGTTTGTTCTGCTTTCGCGTGGTTCCTAGAGCGCTTGCTCGTAGCGTGTCATTGTGGCCAGCTGGTACCTGCGTCGGGCTTCCCCCGACTTTTCGGTACGTCTTTCTTTTCTATCGACTGTACTGTGCTAGACTTGCTATCTTTAGCTTTGGACTTGACTCTAGTGTATAATTGTTAAAATTTAACTGTTAATTAAAAAGTAATTTTATTTCTGCTACTTTAGCAAACCGATCTAATGAAATTTAATTGCTTTTGTTATATCTCTGTGGCTTCAATGTACTCTACACATGCCTTTATCCCTTCGGAGCTTTCCCGCTCTTGGGAGGCCTCGCAGGTTCCAAGTGGTATAACGTGTATTCGGTAGTCCTACCGGGTATACCTGGTATCCGGGATCCGGGTCGCTACAGGTGGTATCAGAGCAGTGTTCTGAGATGTTCGGAGTTCTTTTCTGAGCTATCGGACCATTGTTGTGTGAAGTACATGGGAATCTAAGATATACAGTATCCAGAGTCATGAAAGTCCAGTACAGTCTTCAGCTGGCTTTGGTGTTGCGATGATTTATCGCATTGTTTTCTTTATATGTTGTCTTGTGTGTGCTGCTCTAGCACTGTACGAGATGGTCTTGCTCTCGTCAGGATGTGTCGAGGTGTTTCTTTTTTATCATTGTGTTTGTCTTGGTCATGATGTACTTGGCAGTGTTCGCCAGAAGGCTTGAATCTACAGTACGTCATTCGAGGTTTTCTTTGTATGTTGTTCAGGTTGCTGTTGACCTTTAGCCTTGGTCTGATGATCCTACACGTTCTCACGTTGTCTTGGTCGTCCTGGCTTGAGTCTATTCAGCTCCTGATGTGTTTCACTTCTGTTGAAGTGCTCGATTAGATTCCGTGTTTGAGAAGTTGCTCAGGCAAGCTAGGATTTCCCTTTCCTGGTGAGCTTTCGTGGTTGAGCTTGTTGCTTCTCATCCCTTCTGGTGAAATCTTTTCGAGATTTGCCTTGGAATTGCTATCTTAGTGATGCCTTTATCCTGTGTCTGCTTAAGTGTGGACAGCTTTGTTCTGAGCCTGATCTGCTCTTTGCTATACGGTTGCTTGGCTTTGGACTCCATAATGGTGTTAAGAGCTGTTGTGTACCGTATTTGTCATGCCGTGTCCAGCAGCCGATGTATTGTGAAGGCTCATTTATCGTTTCAGGACGTGAAGGTAAGCTGAGATTAACGCTTTTCCCTGTGCTTTGTGCTAAAGCTGGTACTCTTCTCCTGTTGAACTTGGGCTCCCGGTGATTGGTTATTCGCTAGATCGGTACTCGTGGCATGTTATTTGCGATCTTCATTGATTACGAAGGCGTCTTGTGTGTGTTGAGATGCGACTACCGAGGTTTGTTCTGATTCCTATGTGCGTTGTTGAGTGTGTAGCTGAAGCCTATGAGTTAGCTACCCACGGGTCGAGAGATTTGTTCTTCTCGATGTGACTTCATCTTGGCTTTCTATGCCTCGATGTCGTCTCTTGCCGTGCTGTTGCTGGTGATTTTCTACAGTTAGCATTGGCATTTGTGAGTATTGGGGAATTTGTCGGCATTCCTGCTGATTGAGTACCCTCTACTCTGCATTTCCTTTTCTTAGGTGTTGTGCTCTCGAGGTGTGTTCGTAGTCCTTGAGTTGCGTTCCCTGAGACTGTCGTTTCTCGTTGTCGTGGGTCTCTCCTTGTTGTGTTCCATGGTTCTGTGTTCCGTGCGAAGCTGGAATTCTGCAAGTGCTGCTGTTGCTATTGGTGTTTTGGCGCTGTTTCTCTATGATTTTGTGCTTCTGTTTTGGACCAGATCTTGTCGGTTAGCTTTGCTGTACTCTTTTTCCTTAGAGTTAGCTTGCGACTCGATCAGATGTGATATCTGAGTGAGGACTGACTTGGTTGTGCCCGTGGTCCAGTGTTGTCATTGGTGTCCTGTGTGCCAGGTGTTCCTTGTTGCCTTTGGCACTGGAGCCGATGATGTGGTCGAGCGGTCAGCTGTGAGGACTGTGTCTCCTTGTGTAAGCTGCTGCTTGCCGTGATGTGGTTGTGGCAGTCGTGTCTCTTTCCCTGCGAGACGTGAGTGACGTTGCCTTGTTTCGGAGGTGTCGGACTGTGTCCACTTGTGTCGTGCTCGATCCAGAGCATGTGCTCGTGATTGTGGTCTGACAATATTCCTCTGAGCTGTGCTTATCGAGATTGGTGTTGTTTCCGTGTTTGTGCTGTTGGGTTGTTCTTCCCTGCTTCTCCTTTGCTAGTCCTTAAATTTCGAGGATGAAATTCCTTAAAGGTGGGGAGGATGTAATGCCCTGGATCCTTGGTAGATCTTTATTGGATCTTTCAGATCTATTTCGGTGAGTTTCAGTTCGCTTTTGTGGGTTCCGAGTTGAGCTTTGCGATCCGTGTAGGTTTTTCTCTCGTACTAGTTACGGAACCCTACGGTGAGTTTAGTTGTCAGTTCCTCGACTCATGAATGCTGTAGCGACGATGTACTCTTCGAGCTGGTTGTTTCGACTATTTTTGCGTATTTTTCGGAGATAGGGCCAGAAATCAAATTTTTCAGAAATTAGGAAAATTCCTAATTTCTTTTCCTTTTTCTTTTCCTTCCTCTCTCCTCCCTTATCATTTCGCCGCCGCCGTCTCTCTCTCCCATTTTCTCTTCTCTCGAGCTTCCTCAGCTCCGGCTGCAGACGGAGGACCTAGGAGCGAGTGTTGGGGATGCTGTGGAGCTGACTGGGTGCGCGACAGGGCGAGGATGGAGTGGTTCTAGCGTGATCCCGAACAGTGGATTCAAATCCGATGTTTGAGCTCGCGGTGTGGTTTTCAGCACGGTTTAGTCCCTTCGGGGCACGGTTTCTTCGGTGGAGGTAGGGAGACGGACTGCCACCTTGTTCTGCACATTTCCTCTATTTCCGTGCATGATTTGGTGCTCGATCGGGGGAGATCGGGCCGATTTTGTGAAAACCGTGGTTTTTGGGATTTTCAGGGTTCGCCGAAAAACGGTAACCATTCGTGGTGTGGTTTGTGTCTAACTGACCGCTGGGATGTCTGGATTCCATCCATGCTAGTTTCGTGTCGATCGATTGTCATTCGGGGCCGATAGGAGTCCGGGAACCTCGGTGGCTCATTTAGGGTCGATTTATCTAAATCGCCCCGATGTAGCGTTTTAATGCGTGCATGTGGGCTTTTTAGCCTCCTAGAGTGGTTCTTCATCGTCTAGTCTTCTTTCCCATGCGCTTCGGCGTGAATGGGGCGTGGAACGGCTCGATTTGGCCAATCCACTATTTTCCCACCGTGACCTGTGTAGTGGTCGTTTCAGTGACCGCCAGAGGTCCCTGATGGCCCTACGACAGACTGTCACAGTGTCTGGGCGTTTTTAAAGCTTTTCGTGGTATTGGGAGTGTGACGGCCCAAGGGTGGCGCGCCACAGCCTCCTGACGCGTCCGATGTGATGCGTTACACTTATTTTGTCGTTTAGTAGTTTGGTTAAGTCAGTTCCCCTAACGCGCCTGCCCTAGTGCGTCAGGTGTGTGTAACGCACCTGGTGTAGGCCGTTACGTTGAGTTTAACTTGGAGTTTGACCGTTGAGGTGATTTGTGTAACGGTGGTGTACCCGTGTGTCACAGCGTTGTAACACGCCTGCCCCAGGCCGTTACGTGCTATTTTGGCCGAGTTGGGTGGTTGTGCCGTTGGCTCTAACGGCCATGCCCTCGTGCGTTAGGCTTGTGTAACGCGTCCGTGATGGACCGTTACGTGCCTTTCGGCCATTGTTTTCTTGACTTGAGCCAGTTGGCCCTGATGTGCCTGCCCTGGTGCGTTAGGCTGTGTAACGCGCTTGGTCTTGTGCGTTAGGCTGTGTAACGCGCTTGGTCTACGTGGTTCGAGTTGTCGTTTTGAGTTTGAGGTCTGTTGGCCCTGACGGCCCGGGTCGGGCGCGTCAGAGCGGTGTAACGCGCCTTGTGTAGGCCGTTACGTGCCTTATGTGTTTTAGAAGTTGGTTAGGGCGTTGTGTGTGACGGCTCCAACGGCCCAGCGTTAGACCATCAGGTTCGTGTAGCGGTCTGGGGGTGGTGCGTTACAGTCTTTGAGCTCCGATTTCCGTGGTTTTGGTTTCTGACTGTCTTGGCTTATCCATGTGGTCTACCCGCTTTCTTGTGGATGTCTCTTGACACCCTATGAGGGCTAAGACTACGTTACGAGGTGGCCAGGAGTCTTCTTGCTTGAGGTAGGATTCTCTTTCTTATTGTTGAGTCATCGTTGTTTGGTTCCGGTCAACCCGAGCTGACCCAATATTTGACAGGTGACCTTGTGTGGGTGTTTCGGCGGTTTTGTCCAGTCCGAGACACTGGTTCTGGATGCCTCGAGGTATCGTTTTACCTTAGCTTGCGTATCCAGGCGTGTCTGAGGGTCTCCGGTGTCCCCTCAGGTCTCCGTGAGTCTTTTCTTGTGGAGTGTTGTTTCTTGTGGCTTAGGATTAGACCGATTGGCAGCTTGTCCCGCTGTCTGTGACGATTTTACCTTTGAGTCGTCCGACTCAAGGATCGTTACGTCGTAGGTCTAGTTGCCTCGTCCTGAGTTTGTGGGGCAGTTGGTTGGCTTCTTGGTGCTTTGCAGTACGCGTGACAGGGCTTTATTAGACTGTCTATAGTCTTGTACTCGTGTTTCAGAGTCTCTGTGTCTAGTGAGCCTTCTTTTATTGTTACCCAAAGGCCTTTGAGTTGTCGACGCGCCTGCGGATGGCGGAGGGCTATTCCCAACAAACGGTTTGTAAGCTAGTTCTGTGGGCTCCTGTGTGGTAGTAGCGTCCGCTACGAGGAGAAAACTAGCTAGAGGCCTGGCTTGGGCATAAAGCTTTGTGTGCACACGTGGTCAGGGGCGTTGGGACTGACGCCGACGGGCGTGACCCTGACTAGTACTCGTTGATTTGGTACCGCGGTTCTGCTTCCCGTGGGTACCGTTGTTCTTCCTCGGACTCGGAACAGTGGTTCCTTGGACCTGGTTCTGGGGTGTCTTAGTCCCTGTCGGCTCCTTGTGATGACAGTGTTGACGAGACGCTTGTTAGCGCAGCATAAGACGTCAGTGGACGTAGCTGGCTGTTCTTCATGTGAGGAGGTGCTTCCGTCACGTGACACGTGACTCTCGGCGTTTCTTGCGCATCGTGACCTTTCCGAGTTAGCCCTCTCGTGGCATACTCGAGGTCAGCGTGGTGTGCACGACTTTCTAGTCATGGGTGTGTCGTCGAGTCTGTTGGTTGTCTGCGTGGGTCTTTTCTAGACCTTTTGTCGGTCCTTGCAGGTCTTCGTCTTAGGCCTGGTGCCGAGTTGGCAGATCGGTAACTCCTGATTTTGTTAGATCAGAGTCGCCCTTCTGTCACTGTTTGGAGTAGTTTGGGGTGCCGTGGTTAGTTAGGCCGCCACTTGTCTGGCGCGGGTTCTTCCCCTTTCGTACTTGTTCCTTACTCCTACTCCATGTTGTTCTCTACTGCTTCTAGAGTAGCTTTACAGCTTTGTAGTGTAGTTTTCCCGCTTTGCTACACCTGCTGTCCTTCCTGTTGTTTCGTGTTCCGTGTTACTACGTGTTTTTCAGTGGGGATCCACGTGACCCCTATTGAGCCAGTGACACGAGGCTCACCCCTGCTTTTCAGGTGGGGTGACGTCGTTTGTTCTGCTTTCGCGTGGTTCCTGGAGCGCTTGCTCGTAGCGTGTCATTGTGGCCAGCTGGTACCTGCGTCGAGCTTCCCCCGACTTTTCGGTACGTCTTTATTTTCTGTCGACTATACTGTGCTAGACTTGCTATCTTTAGCTTTGGACTCGACTCTAGTGTATAATTGTTAAAATTTAACTGTTAATTAAAAAATAATTTTATTTCTACTACTTTAGTAAACCGATCTAATGAAATTTAATTGCTTTTGTTATATCTCTGTGGCTTCAATGTACTCTACACATGCCTTTATCCCTTCGGAGCTTTCCCGCTCTTGGGAGGCCTCACGGGTTCCAAGTGGTATCACGTGTATTCGGTAGTCCTACCGGGTTTACCTGGTATCCGGGATCCGGGTTGCTACACCAAGTCTCTACCCAATCTCACCGGTCAAGTATAGCTATCGTTTGTCCTATAGTGTGAAGAACCTAGGGTTTTCAATAACTAAGCCTTGATGCCCTAGGCTCTTTTTAACCATAAGCTCTGATACCAACTAAACTGTCACGCCCCGAACAAGGCGAAATTATGAAGGCGTGAACAGTTATACGGGCAAGTCGATCAAGAGACTCAGATGATAGTATGAACATAAATGGACAAAATCACATCTTTATTTCATAATCTGACATTTCTAACAAATGTCATTCAAGGACTTACAATATTGTTCAGACTCGATACATTCATTTATAAGTAGACAGACTGAGAAAACTACTTTATTAAAAACTATCATCACTCTCATCACTCCAGCCCATTCCCATCATCTTCAAGATTTCCTGAAAATTAACAACAATACACAGGGTGAGCTAGAAAGCTCTGTAGGACTTATATCTCCCTACCAGGTCACTTTAAGTCATTAGCATTTTGGATCATCTATATGCTCTCGAATAAAACAAGTAATAAAACAAATGACAATTAGAGAACAAGATCAGGAAGTCAAGAATTTCAAGAATAGATATTGTAGAACTCAAGTGTAAGCATGAAGATCAATATCAAGTATAGAATTGTAAATATGGCCATGTAACAAGGATATTAATCACTCCAGTCAAACATGTTATGTGTAGATCGCGATAAATCCACACATGTGGAACAAACCACTCATATGAGATATGTAAAATGATGGAGATGATAACAAAGACAATAGAAATCACGTGGTGCTATAAAGGAGAGTGATCGCCAGAGGGGTTACCTCAATAATAAAACAAATGATCGCGAATACCTGGTGATAAGTGGGATGCGGGATGGATTGTGAATTCCTTCCTCCTCCTTCTATCGGCCGACCGATGAAGGGGGTTTTCTTTATTGATTACCCTTGCAAAAAAAAGAACCAAACAAGCAAAGGGAAGTGGATCATCCGAGTGAATGTAGTATCAATCCCAATAAACCATATGATGAAAAAGAAACATGACATGCGCACCTTTTTTGTTTGTTTTAAAACCCCTAAAGAAGAGTTAGGGAAAGGAGAAATATGATACTAAACTAATGCAAGAAGCCGTGCAATAGATGATGATATGATGATATGAATCAGAATAAACGAATAGAAGAAAGACCCCCTTATGCTGTCCCTGTAAACAGTAAAGGGGAAGAAACCACTTGGAAGCTACGGCGTGGCTGCAGAAACAGGGAAGAAGAAAGAGATAGAGAGCCTTCAAAGAGAGGGTCCGCACAGGAGGAAGACGACCATAATAGCCAGCACCGTAAACTATAATATGTTCTAGCCTCTGTGCATCCGTGTGTTCTCTGCTCTCTGCCTGCTAACCTCGCGCGAGGTCGATCAAGGCAACCTTATATAGGGTTCCAGATCAAAGATAACCTCACATTTGGAAGATAAGAACGGGCAATGATCAATGAAGGCAGGACTCTAGTTCCCAAATCGAGCAAGGTGATCAAAGAGGGCAGGGAACTCTTCAGGAAAGGCATACTCAAACATGACTCTGAAGGATAAAACACGACCTTCAAAAGGGCGTCAAATTCTAAATTGACGACCTACATAAAGACGTTACTCAAAAACACGACCCTAACAAAGGCGTCAACTCCTGGATTTAAATTTGGCAATAAAATATTCTTTATTGGAAAATTATGAGAAGACGCCTGAGATAAAAGCGTTACTTGAAAACACGCCTTGAGGAAGGACGCCAATCAGTAATTTGGAATTTATTTTGAAACCGGATAATACCAGGAATTGACGCCCTGACATTTGGCCATCCTTTCTTTTGAACACGCCCTAGGTAAGGTCGCTTTTAAAATAACGCCCCTCTTCAGGTCGCGAATCAGAAAAATGTAAGAACAAACCAAAAACACACAAAAATAGAAAAACTTCATATTATGAATGTATTGAAGTTCACTTGGGGCGTCAACATAGTGATATGAGATTTGATCAACATAGCGTCAATTTTGGCGTGTCTACAGCTGCCCCGCCTTGGCGTCTGCTTTGCAAGGGAGTGAGATGAAAATGAAGCGAAAGTGCAACCAGCGGAATGAAGTGGAATGAACTGATAAGTAGACGCCAAGGTGTGATGTGACACGCCTCAGACACTAAGCATTAGAAATCTTTCCAAGATTCTGAGTGGAACAACTCTAGGTGATTCCAAGGAAGCATCGATTTGCTGGATAAAAGAGACTAAACTAAGTAAAAATGTGCGCGCGGCACGATAAGGAGACACCATTGGAGAGCGTTTACCAGCCAACGTGGACGTGCTACAACCAAGGTGGATTTGCAGAAAAATAAAGGGAATTGAGATGGAGACCCAACAAAGGAACATTTTCAAGGAACCAGCCTGAGCGGCTTCAGAGAGAATAAAATACTCAATTTGGAGTGGAATATCTCATGTCAACTCAATCAAGAACGAGTGACTTTCATTATTGCCATAATATGAAGATTTTCATCATGAAGCTCAAAGTCCTACATGATGCATGCTGGGCTAAAAGGAAAACTTAAAACAAACTAAAAATAGAAAATAATCAAGGATAATATTGCTAAGCCATCTAGACTTGGTCAAGAATCCAGATCTCTAAGCTGACACTAAGCCGAAGCCCGTTTGTCCGCGCATCATCTCAGAAAGTGGAACCATCATCCCAAACCTTGAATGACTCAACGGCCTATCCGTGTGATCAAGACTCTCCTGGAACTATCACCGTTTTTGATGAAGGGGAACTCAAATTCCAGGTTCATCAGAACCACAAGGTCCTTGATATATTATAATAACATAGAATACCATATAGTAATAATGCTTACAGGAACGAAATACAAGAACAACATGATGTTACTCCAACAGTGATCCGGGCATCTCGAAACCTGCAATCCTCTGCGCTTGAAAGTTCATTAGCCCTCCCACAATTTCAATATGAATAACCCTCAATTCAAAGCATGACATGATCATAAGTGCTAAATTAAAAACAATTCTAACAAAATAATAGCACTTAAGCTCATCAAAGCACGTAGGAAGCAAATTCATAAGCTCACAAATCCACGCTTGGATAGAACGGCGTCAAAAACATGAAAAGCGCCTGACATGAGGGCGTCAAAAAGAAGAAACACGCCCTTCAAAAAGGCGTGAAATGCATCGAGAGTCCAGGAAGAAGACGACCCTGGAAAGGGCGCTACATAAAACACGACCTCCGTCAGGTCGTCAATTCATAAATAGACGCCCCAACAGAAGGCGTTAATTAACATACTTCCGTTTCCAACGCGAAAGCTAAACCCAGTCCTAATAGCAACCAATCTCACAACTCCGAACAGCCCTAAGACCCTTCGGACTTCTATAAAAGGAGGACACTTCCTCTGATTAACCAACGCAACCTCTGAGAGTTTCTGTTCTCTGCTTCTTCTGTTCGTGTTCTTCTTCTCGCAGAGACTGCAACCGCCCAAGCCCTTCCTGCAAACCAAAGATGGAGAGGGCATTTAAGAGGTCCAAAACTTCTACCCCTCGACTAACTGAGATCAACGGTCACATAAACAGTAGAATTTCCATGAACCAGGTAAAGTATTATTTCTTCTGTTCTTCTCTTTTCTTATCTTCACTGAACTACTTCTGTCGCTCATGCATTCTCCTTCTTTTCTTTCTTCCACAGGATTATCCAAATGTCCCAGGAGCTAGGAGATTTACAAAAATTAAGTGGCTGCCACTTATCCTTTCCAAGTTTTCTTCGGATATGAGGGTATACCTAGCAAGATGGCACCTCCTGAGCCTAGTTACCCATGCTAAACACCATGATCAAATCCATCTTGATTGGGCAGCTATAGGAGCTCTTGTAGAGATATGGCATCCTTCTACTCATACCTTTCTCTTCTCTACCTTTGAAGCCACCATCCTATTAGAAGAATTGGAAATGATCTTAGGTTTAAAGAGAATGAAGCAAGGGGACGAAGAGAAGATGGCCAACATGCCAAAACCAATCTCTTCTCACGAGCTATTAACCACATTGATACCTAGCCCAAACTTAGTGAATCAAATCAAGGTCACTAAATGAATTAATCTTCTAAAGCTTGCCTCATGGGTGTACAAGAGAGCGGATCAAGCTAAAGAAGAAGAAGAGATCGAACGGGTGACCAAGGCCTTCGTGGTATGCTTAGCAGGAGCACTCTTATTCCTATCCATGGAGGATTTTCTAGAGGAGGCACAGTTGACCGCCGTGGTGAGCTTATGGGAGGGAGAGAGAATCGGACCGGCTATTCTAGCTTATCTCTATAGCGGGCTTACCTCGGCGGCGATGGGAAGGCCCATCTACGGATGCATGCTAGCTCTCTCTAGTTGGGTAGACCTTCACTTCAAATTTGATCCATGTGATGAGGCCCAACAGCCCTCAAGAATCTTCTCAAAGAGCCCACTCTCTTATGTGACCGGTTCACTTGGGATAAGCAACAGAGTGATGAACCGGATACCCCAAATCAAGAAGAGAGCAGAATGGAGAGAGCACCTCAAAGTAATGCCAAAGAACCTCTTCACTTGCGCCCCGGGAATACTCAAGACTCAAGAACTCCGTGCAAGATTTTCTCCCGGAACGGACCTTCGACTCATAGGCACTTCAGAATTCGTTTTGTATAACTCACACCGATGCCTTCCTCAACTCGGGCTTCCATGGCAGGTATTTGAAGACCCATCTCACCTTCCTTCAATCAAGATACGGACCTCGGCAGCAACGAAGATGGAGAAGAAACCACAACCATTCATGCTCTGTGGAAGATCAATAAGATTCATCAACCTGTGGAAAGCTTGGATGAAGATAGAGAGCAATGGAAATCTTATGTGACAGTTTTGAGAAAACTGAGACCCAAAGTGGCTCATTGAATGCAATGTGATCTTCTTTTCTGATAAATCAATGATACGTTCTTATTGAGCCAATTTCAAAGTGTTTATGATCAAATCTTCCAAAACCTGTGATTCTGTTGTAAATAATGCCTCAAGGAATGTCGTGAATTCATAAAAGGACGCCTCCGCATACGTCGCTTTCAATATTCTAGCTCACAAATTTGACGCCTCCACAAATGGGCGTTAACTGAATAACGACTTAAAATAGGGCGTGAATTTATTCAAATTCCCAATATATATTCATTGAAATCTCAAAAGTAACGCCCTTAGCTAAGCCACGGATCATGTAAATAACGCCTCAAGCTCAGACGTTAATGATAAATGGCAATTATTACTTCCATCACATCAATCAACCCATATTGAATGCGTCTGACGACGGTTATCATTCCCCATGCAAAACAAAATAACGCCTCAGATAGCATCGTCAATTATCAAAACACGCCCAAACTCATGGGCGTCAAATCCACAAAACACGCCCTTCCTCAAGGTGTTTCTTCGTTTCGAATGCCAAAAGGCTTTTTCCCCCTTTCTTCTTCCTCCTTCGTCCTCTTTCCCTCTTTCTCTGCAAAACCCTAATCGAAGAACCTCCCCCCGTTCTCCCATCTTCTCTCTCTCAACCCCTATCTCATCCTAGCCCTAAGCTATGGCAGGCGGAGGCCTTAAGCGACAACGGGTTGCTGCCCCCGAGGTCGTTGACCTGGAGGGCGAGCACAATCAGGCCGAAGAGGGAGCCCCTCCCGTGGTGGCCGAAGAAAACCCAATGGCGGTGGCCGGCGGCGAGGACGAACACGGTGACGAGGCCATAGGAGAAGAAAATGAGGAAGGTGAGGATGATGTTGGTGAAGCTGTGGATCAGGAGAAGGGAGATCTGATCTCCGGTTGCAAGTAGCTGGGAGCTACTTGTGGGTTCCCTCCGGTAGGAGGAAGGGATACTTGTCTCCAGTTCTGGGCTTACGGGTTGCAAGTCCAGGGGTCCCTCCGATTGGGAGGAAGAGGGGAGGCTGTTCCCCTGGTCAAGCTGTGTGGCAGCAACTGTTTGCAGACTGAGTCTGCTTGTCTAGCATTGGCTAGTGAAGCCTCACTCCGGTTGGGAGTGAGGGGTGGATGTAGGTCTGGAGGACCGAACCACCTAAAAAGTCTTTTGAGCAATGGTTTGCTTTGTGTGCTTGCTTCCGCTAGATGCTTGGATAGGCGCGCTCTATGTGTTTGCTCATAAGTTTAATTGAATTCGTTTCTTTCTGTGATTGCATCTAGCATCTGAGTTTTTAATTGGCCATTATTCATAGAAGGATACATTCACCCCACTCTGTATCCGGGCCTAGCACCCTAACACTTGGTATCAGAGCAGGTATTTCCCAATATGTGGTCCAACGGCTAGGGAAACGGATCCGCTGGTCCTCGCAGCTACATTGCTGAAGGGCAGTCAATCACCCGTCCCCCTTTCTTCGATGGTAATAACTATTTCTTTTGGAAGAACAGGATGGAAATCTTCATCAGGGCCCAAAGCCACAAGCTCTGGAGAGTAATTACAGATGGTCCGTACCAACTTCCACCGAACGAAGACATATGGACAGAGGAACAGGTTAAACTCTCCGCACTGAATTGGACGGCTCTTAGCATCATACAGTGCGCCGTCCACCCGGAAGAGTACTTGAGGATTTCAGCATGCAAGACTGCAAAGAAAATGTGGGATGAATTGCAGTTAATTTATGAGGGCACTTCCCAAGTGAAAGCTACCAAGATCAATATGCTTACAACTCAGTATGAGTTGTTTAAGATGAAGCCAGAGGAGTCGATCACAGAAATGTATGCTAGATTGTCTGTGATCATCAACAGTCTGAGAGGATTTGGAAAGGAGATTCAGCAAGAAGACATTGTCAGGAAGATCCTTAGGTCTCTAACTCCTATCTGGGATACTAAGGTGACCGTCATAGAGGAATCAAGAGATTTATCCACCATGTCAGTAACCCAGCTGATTGGGTCTCTCATGACCCACGAAATGAACTTCAGACAAGGGAATGATGGACATGACAGAAAGGGAAAGAATGTTGCTCTGAAAGTCTCACGACATACTAAGAAGAGCAGCAGCAGCAGCAACAGTGGTGGTAGCAGCGAAGACTCTGACGGATTCTCAGACCTGGACAAGGGCGAGCAGGCCATGCTCACCAGGCAATTCAGAAAGTTCTTGAGAACTAAAGGGAAATTCTACAGGAGAAAGAGATTTAATGCTACAAGGAAGTCTCCTGAACGAGAACTTGAGAAGAACCGATTTGTTAAGGAAGTTACATGCTACCATTGTCAGAAACCTGGTCACATGAAAAGTGAATGTCCAGAGCTGCAAGCTAAGGCTCCCGGATAGCAGAAGAAGATGGTGCACAAGAAGAAGAAAGCCATGCTGTGCACATGGAGCGACGAGGAGGAGGATCCAGAAGCCACCTCGTCCAGTGAAGGTGAAGAAAAGACTTGCCTCATGGCCAACCATGAGGAAGAGGTAACGAACTTATTTGAGAATTTTACTTTGGATGATTGGGAGGACGCCTATGGCGACCTGTTAGCTAAATATAATTTTCTAACCAAGGAGCACATAATGCTTAAACGAAAGTTTCACTCAGTTTCTGAGGAACACTCTATTGCTGTTACGGACAACATGAAAAACAGGGAGATGGCCATTGAGCTAGATCAGGCTAGAAGTGAGATCGAGAAGTTTAGAATGGAAAGAGAGGAAAATCTAGCTAGGATGAATGAGCTGAAGAGTAAAACTGAAGAGAGTAAAAAGGAGTTTAGACTGATTGCAGAAAAATATGAGGCGGTTAGAAATGTTAATCAGGAACTCCAGGACCAATGTAATGAACTTTAGAAGGAGATTGAGGACAAAGGAAAAATGCTAGAAAAATTTACAGAGGGGAGAAACAATCTGGATGCCCTTCTGGGGTCGAGGGTAAACTTCAATAAGGAGGGATTAGAATACAATCCCACAAGTAAAAAACCCTTTGAATTCAAAACTGTCACGTTCTGCCCCGCCAAGGGCAAAGAAAAACTGGAAACCCCATCCAGCTCCAAATCTGTCTCCACTTTGA
The DNA here is from genome assembly GCA_022559845.1 of Amorphophallus konjac. Classification (NCBI taxonomy): domain Eukaryota; kingdom Viridiplantae; phylum Streptophyta; class Magnoliopsida; order Alismatales; family Araceae; genus Amorphophallus; species Amorphophallus konjac. The sequence continues at coordinate 435,824,325 of CM040118.1, forward strand.
AGGTTTCGACCAGCAAATCTATTCAATCCACTGGTCAGCAGACTAAGTCAGAAAATCCTGAGACTAGAACTGTTCCTGTGCAACAGGTGTGGAACAAGGGTTTTCACATGACCATTCCTATTGATGTCACTAGAAAGGTGAACAGTTTCGCTAAGAAAATTCAGCATGATAGTTATCAAGGAAAGCATGCGAACATGCATCACCTTCAGCACAATTTTCATTTGAATAAAAATGGCTACATGAATTATGCTCAGCACACACGTGTTTCCTCTAAGAGGCCAAACAACAATTTCTCTGCTCGGAAACAGCATAATTTTAATAGGAATAGGCTCATTCAACACCCACTGAGAAATACCAAGAAGGAAGAATCAATCTACATGAAGTCTCTTAAAAGAACAGTAAAACAAATGTGGGTTCCTAAGTGTGATTTGGATAAATTGAAAACTGTCTTTGGACCCAATTTGAATTGGGTCCCACATCACTTTGTCTGAACTTTCGCAGGTTAGCCTGGCAGCCGAGCATAACAAGTGGTATCTTGACAGCTGCTGTAGTAGGCACATGACAGGAGACCGGTCCAAATTTAGCAAACTGAAAATGAAGTTTGGGGGCTTGGTCAAATTCGGTGGAAATAACAGAGGAAGAACAATTGGAATTGGTACAATTGGTAAGTCCTCTACTAACTCCATTGAAGATGTGTATCTTGTAGAAGGACTTCAGCACAACTTGATAAGTATAAGTCAACTCTGCGACAAAGGACACAAGGTACTCTTTGACCACAATTCCTGTACTATTTTTGAGCTGAATTCTGATAACGTCATGTTCAAAGGTCATAGAGTAAACAATGTATACATCGTAGACCTGGATGATAATCCTGAAACTCACTTGTGTATGTCTGCTAATTCTGAACAGGTTGCGTTTGACTGGCATAGGCATCTAGGCCATGCTAGTTTGTCTACAATGAATAAACTGTCTAAGCATAACCTAGTTAGAGATTTGCCCCGAATAAGATTTCAGTTAGGGTCCAAGCTATGTGATGCTTGTGCACTAGGTAAACAGACTCGTGCAGTTTTTAAGTTGAGAACTGAGAATCTTTCATCTAAACCGCTGCAGCACTTGCACATGGATCTCTTTGGTCCTACCCGCATACAAAGTTTGTCAGGTAAGAGATATGGATTAGTCATAGTTGATGACTTCACTAGATTTTCTTGGTTGTTTTGTTTAGCAAATAAAAATGATGCCTTTGTTCACTTTGAAGAACTTTTCAATAAAATCAAAGTGCAAGGTGAACATAACATCATTACAATTCAGTCTGACCATGGAGGAGAGTTTGAGAACTTTTCATTTTCTGAATTTTGCTCAAGAGAGGGAGTGACTCACAAATTCTCTTCTCCCAGGACACCGGAGCAGAACGGAATTGTTGAGAGAAGAAACATGTCAATAATTGAAATGGCCAGGACTATGCTGATTGAGAGTGGACTTCCAAGGAGATTTTGGGCTGAAGCTGCGAATACTGCATGCTACATTCTAAACCGAGCCTTGGTAAGACCTACTCATAGGAAAACTCCGTATGAACTTCTCAAGGGTAAGCAGCCAAACATTTCTTACTTTAAAGTTTTTGGCTCCAAATGTTTTATCCACAATAATGGTAAGAATAGTTTGGACAAATTTGAAGCTAGGAGCTCTCCTGGAATTTTTCTCGGATATTCAGAAACTTCAAGGGCTTACAGAGTTTTCAATAAAGCTGACCAAACTGTTGAAGAAACACCGCATGTAGTGTTTGATGAAAATGATTTCTCTAACAAAGTGATGGATGATGACAGGGAGCCATCTAATGAGGGAGATTTCTTAGAGAGAATTGAAGAAGAAGAAATGCAGCCAGCTGCTCAACCAGAAAACTCACAGCAAGAAGGAGCAGCTGAGGTAGGTGAACCCTCAGGTGAGATAATATTTCACAAAGACTACCCTAGTGAAAATGTCATAGGCAATCTGCATGATCCTCCTAAGACTAGGTCTCATTTTAGAATTGTCCAAGAACAGGACTTAGCTGCATTGGTATCTCAGGTGGAACCCAAATCTGTGGAAGAAGCCTTAAAACATGATTCTTGGGTATCCGCCATGTGTAAGGAATTAAATCAATTTGACAAAAATATTGTATGGGAACTAGTTCCCAGACCTGATAACACTCATGTCATTGGCACTAAATGGATTTTCAAGAATAAAGTTGATGAGAATGGAGCTATCTCTAGAAACAAAGCAAGACTTGTAGCTCAAGGCCACAGTCAGGAATTTGGTGTGGATTTTGATGAATCCTATGCCCCAGTGGCTAGGATGGAAGCTATACGAATTCTGCTTACATTTGCATGCTCTAGGAACATTCGGCTGCAGCAGATGGATGTCAAAAGCGCATTCTTAAATGGGGTATTGAAGGAAGAGGTATATGTTGAACAACCTCCAGGTTTTAATTTCTCTGTTCAGCCTAACATGGTTTTTAGGTTGAATAAAGCCCTCTATGGATTGAAGCAGGCTCCCCGAGCCTGGTATGAGAGACTTTCTGAATTCCTCTTGAGCAAGGGCTACACTCGAGGTAAGGTTGACCAAACCCTCTTCACCAAAAATCTCGGAAAGGATTTAATAGTGGTCCAGGTATATGTTGATGACATCATCTTCGGATCTAACAATTCAAAATTGTGTAAAGAATTTTCTGAATCTATGTCTCATGAATTTGAAATGAGTTTAGTTGGCGAACTAAAGTATTTTCTTGGGCTGCAGGTCAAACAAATGCAGGATGGTTGTTTCATAAATCAAACCGAGTATACTCTGGAGATGCTGAAAAGGTTTGGAATGACCAACCTCAAGACGATCTCAACACCCATGGGCACCAACTCCTCACTGGATTCAGATGAAAAAGGTAAAGAGGTGGATACTAAATTATATAGAGGTATGATCGGTTCACTCCTCTACTTAACAGCATCCAGGCCTGACATTCAATTTAGTGTAGGGATGTGTGCCAGATACCAGTCTAGGCCTACTGAATTGCATTTGGCAGCTGTAAAACGAATCTTTAGATACTTATCTGCTACCCATGATCTAGGTCTTTGGTATCCTGCATCATGTAGTTTAGATCTCATTGCATATACAGATGCAGATTATGCCGGATGTAAATTGGACAGGAAAAGTACTAGTGGTCACTGCGAATTTTTAGGAGGGTGCCTAGTCTCTTGGGGATCCAAGAAGCAACACTCTGTGGCTCTTTCTACTGCTGAAGCTGAGTATGTGACAGCAGGGAGCTGTGGCACACAGGTTAGATGGATAAAACACCAGCTTCTGGATTACTCAGTTGAGCTAGGTTGCACTTCCATCTTTTGTGACAATACTAGTGCAATAAACATTGCAAAGAATCATGTACTTCATTCTCGAACTAAACACATCGAAATCAGGCATCATTTTATTCGTGATGAAGTAGCTAGGAAGACCTTTGAATTGATCCATGTTGGCACTAACTCACAAATTGCAAATATTTTCACTGAGCCACTGGATACTGAAAAATTTAGCACATTGCGCAGAGAATTAGGTATTTACAGAATTTCATGATTGAATAATTGATCTCTAAATAATCTGTCATGTGCTCTTATGCTTATCTTTGCTCATTATCTGTTGCTGAAAATAACCTCATTATGGGTGTTTGCTGATTCACTCGTATTGATTAATACCACTTTGTTTTCTTTGAGGTGTTTTGAGGTTTGTCTTGGTTAAGTCTGAGTTGGAGTCAAGGTCTCGGGGGGAGCTAGATTAATAATTGGTGTCATGCTCTTTTGGCTAAATCTGAACATACTTTGAACGGACTTTTGCTGACCTTATAAGAGAATCAGTTTGAGTAGGTGGATAAAAGAAATTTTTGAATGTTTTATCCGTTAAGACTGTTCATCTAATTTCTTGTTGGAATTTCGGTTGTTAGTCCCACTGAGATCAAAATCTGAATTCAAGACTATCTTCCTACACTGTAACTGACTTCTGATCTAGCCAGTACAGCATACCTACTTAGTCTAAGTTGAGTCCGAAATGAGGTATATAGTGTTTTTATCTGAAAAACTTTGGAGCTGTTGTATTGTTCTCAAACTGAATCAAGACTAATTTACAAGGCTTCAAGTGCAGTTTAATGAAAAATTCATGAAAGAAGTTTTGCAAATCTTGTTATCTGTTCATTGAGAAACTGGGACTTTCATCAATGAAGTGAAAGAATTCCATGTCATGAGATGGCAATAAATCAGGCTTAATTAGCTGTCTTGATCATACAGAGCTATGGTATATATCTGGTTAGTAACTGGGGTGTCTGGCCTCTGGTAAAGGTGTCACCTTAATGTCAACACCAGTTAGAATATTATCTCTGTCCTCTTGTCAGAAGGGGTAATGTGGTCTTGCCACCAAGTAACTGGGGATTCCTGCCTCTAAACAAGGTGTCTCCCTAATGTCAAAGGTGTACTTGACAGATTTACCTTTGATCTTGACCATCTTTGAAATATTTTCTCCCTCTTGGTATCAAGATCCTGCTCACTTAGCATTTCGGTCTTGGTTTGTTTGTTCTCAATACCACAGGTCTTTGTTTTCCTGACTTCCTTGCTTTATACACTCTGAGTAAAGACTTACTCTGACCATACTGGTATCTTGTACCTTACTTGCTTAGAATTTGGTTCTGTGTATGGAGCAAATCTTCATTCACAATTTTGCACGCATTCTGACTAACTGATCATCAAAATCCTCACATAAAATTAATGGCTTTCTTAATTGCTTAAACATCTCAATAACTCTACTTTATCAGCCATACTCTCTATTATTTTCTCTCCACTGTCAGCAATTTTCTTTTCGTGATATCTTCAGACCTGCCCCTAGTTTTTGATGATGTCAAAGGGGGAGAGTGTCTTGCTTGTGCTTTTGTGCTTTGCTGAGGGGGAGCGAAAGATAAGTGTCCTGAGTTATCTAGTCAGAGGAAAGTAGATGTTGTGTTCAGGGGGAGCTCTTGGGAGTCGTCAGAGGAGGTGAGTGTGTTGTGTGCCTGCATTGCTTATTTTCACAGCTTATCTTCAGCTTATCTTCATGCACTTCATCTCTGTTATTTAATATAGTGTTGCCATCATAAAAAAGGGAGAGATTGTTGGACTTTTGTGACTTCCCTAGTGTTTTGATGATGAGCATCACTATGTTAAATATTGTTATTTTTAATCAGATATCATGAGTAATGTTATGCATTCGAACTTTCCATGATTAACAAGAAAAACTGCTATGACATAATACCCTGCATGTCCGTACTGTTCCTTTCATACTTCGTGTTGGTTGTGTTCACTTCACTTCGTGTTGTCTTTTTCAACATCGTGTTGTTCCAACTATGTTTGTTGGTTGTCTTCGTGTCGTGTTTTGTTCCAGCGCGTGCTGAACACTGCAGCACCTCGTGCTGTTTTCTGTACCATCTCGTGTCGCTCCATCTGTGTCACCCCTTCATCTTCGAGTCTTTTGTTCTGGCCAAGTCTATACAGCCTCATCTTAATCTTCGTTCCAAGCCAAAGTCTACACATTGGCTTAGCGTCATGCATCAGTCTTCAAAGTCCATACAATGCACTGTAGCATGTTCGAAGCTAAGTCCATACATTGGTTTAAGCTTCCAAGTCTGTACATTGGCCTTCAAGCTTTCCAAGTCTATTCATTGGCAGCTAAACTTTGAAGTCTATACATTGGTCTTCACTTCAAGTATGTACAGCCATTGTCTTGCCAAAGTATATACGTTGTGAACCCTCAAGTCTGTACAGACTTTGCCTTGTTCAAGTCTTCACATCGTCCAGTTCTTTGGCAAGTCTATACCTTGTGAAAGTCCATACATTCGGTTGCGTTGCCTTGAAGCCGTTCCAAGTCTATACATCCTGTTGAACGCAAAGTCTTCACTTCGCCTCGTGTCGTTTCACCTCGTGCCGTTCTCTTTACTGTTTGTTATGTCGTGTTGTTTTTGTATTCGTGTCTTCGTGTTTTCTTGTGTTTATGTCCTCGTGTTGTTTCTTTCTATCTTCGTCCAGGTTCCCTCTGATCGCGTGTTTGTCTACCTTTTCACTCCGTGAGACTTCCTTCTCACCTCGTGATGTTCTCTTCTGACTTCGTGTCGTTTTCTTTGTAGTGTTAGCTTTATTATTGTGTATCTCGTGTCGTTCTCTTCGTAGTGTTTGTTTTGTTACAGTGATACTTCGTGTCGTTCTCTTTGTAGTGTTAGCCTTATTAGTATGTATCTCATGTCGTTCTCTTTTTACCTCGTGCTGTTTTAATCTGACCTCGTGTCATTCTCTCTTTATTTCGTACTGTAGTAATCTTGTTTATCTCGTGTCGCTTCTTAGTACAGTGCATCTCGTATTGCTATCACATACCTCATGCAGTTTTAGTTTTTATGGCCCTGAGTTTTAATCGTTTTATTTCTTTGCAGGAGAAGAAGAAAAACAAAAAGAAGAAGGTGGTCCGAGGAAGAATATTCCCAGTGACTGGGCTGCACGTGATCCAATGCTAAAGGAACCAATGCTATAAGGGCACGTGGCAGGAAGGTTCTGGAAGGAGCGTGGGAGGCACACGCATTATGCACCTGATCCACCTGCTGCTGCTGCTATATATTGAAGCCTTCGTCCACATATGAAGGTTGATCGAAAGGGAAAAGCAAAAAAGCAGAAGTGCAGAGAGTTCGATCCAGAAGAAAAGATAGAGAAGAAGAGCAGAAGGAAAAGAAGAGAAAGAGAGAGTTAGAGAGCTCGTGAGGGTTAAGAGAAAAAGAAAGTGAGAGAGAAGAGAAGAGGAAGAGAAGCTTACCTGAAGATCTGTCTACTGGACCGTGGATCAGATCCAGGCCAGTCAGCTCCGTTGAGAGCCACATTGTGCATTTTGTTTTTCAGCGTTCTATTTGCTGAAGTTATTTTCATTTCGTGTTTCTGTTTTTCCCCTTCTTATTTGGTTATCCTTGTTCTTCCGATTCTCAGTAGTGAGGTCGGGTTCCTCCTATGGATCAGGAGAAGGGAGATCTGATCTCCGGTTGCAAGTAGCTGGGAGCTACTTGTGGGTTCCCTCCGGTTGGAGGAAGGGAGACTTGTCTCCGGTTCTGGGCTTGCGGGTTGCAAGTCGAGGGGTCCCTCCAGTTGGGAGGAAGAAGGGAGGCTGTTCCCCTGGTCAAGCTGTGTGGTAGCAACTGTTTGCAGACTGAGTCTGCTTGTCTAGCATTGGCTAGTGAAGCCTCACTCTGGTTGGGAGTGAGGGGTGGATGTAGGTCTGGAGGACCGAACCACCTAAAAAGTCTTTTGAGCAATGGTTTGCTTTGTGTGCTTGCTTCCGCTAGATGCTTGGATAGGCGCGCTCTATGTGTTTGCTCATAAGTTTAATTGAATTCGTTTCTTTCTGTGATTGCGTCTAGCATCTGAGTTTTTAATTGGCCATTATTCATAGAAGGATACATTCACCCCCGTCTGTATCCGGGCCTAGCACCCTAACCGAGACCAATCTTGCCGATGGTGACAAGGGTCGAATGGGTAGCGACCGATCTTTCCGATGATGACAAGGGTCGAATAGGGTAGCGACCGATCTTGTCGATGGTGACAAGGGTCGAAAGGGTAGCGATCGATCTTGTCGATGATGACAAGGGTCGAAAGGGTAGCGACCGATCTCACCGATGATGACAAGGGTCGAAAAGGGTAGCGACCGATCTTGCCGATGGTGACAAGGGTCGAAAGGGTAGCGACCGATCTTGCCGATGATGACAAGGGTCGAAAAGGGTAGCGACCGATCTTGCCGATGGTGACAAGGGTCGAAAGGGTAGCGACCGATCTTACCGATGATGACAAGGGTCGAAATGGGTAGCGACCGATCTTGCCGATGATGACAAGGGTCGAAAAGGGTAGACGGTATTCCTAGTGATGGCAAAAATCGGAAAGGTAGCGACCGATCTTGCCGATGATGACACGGGTCGAAAAGGGTAGATGGTATTGCCGATGATGACAAAAACCGGAAAGGTAGGGACCGATCTTGCCGATGATGACGAGGGTCGAAAGGGTAGCGACCGATCTTGCCGATGATGACAAGGGTCGAAAAGGGTAGACGGTATTGCCGATGATGACAAAAACTGGAAAGGTAGCGACCGATCTTGCCGATGATGACAAGGGTCGAAAAGGGTAGACGGTATTGCCGATGATGACAAAAACTAGAAAGGTAGCGACCGATCTTGCCGATGGTGACAAGGGTCGAAAAGGGTAGACGGTATTGCCGATGATGGCAAAAACTGGAAAGGTAGCGACCGATCTTGCCGATGGTGACAAGGGTCGAAAAGGGTAGACGGTATTGCCAATGATGGCAAAAATTAGAAAGGTAGCGATCGATCTTGCCGATGGTGACAAGGGTCGAAGAGGGGTAGACGGTCTTGCCGATGATGACAAGAACCGGAAAGGGGTAGCGACCGATCTTGCCGATGGTGACAAGGGTCGAAAAGGGTAGTTAAAGGAAATATATATGTAGATATAAAAGGGTGGACATCGGATGACGACTCCGCTTCGACCCTATAAAGGGCCTTCGAATGGAGGACGAATCATCATTATTCATCATTCATACATATATTTTTTTTCTCATTATTGACCTAAGCGCCCTTTCGGGTTTTCACCGAAGCCAGCCCCCTCTTGCTTTTGCCCACGCGCCCTCTCGGGTTTTCACGTGGCGGGGTACCCGATTTTACCTGCGACGCCCTTTCGGGTTTTCGCCACAGCTGGGTTATAGCCATTTTTGCACTTGTCCTAATGTAGGATCAAGTCTGGCAGGGTATCTCTATTTTTAATCCCATTTTTTCCCCTTTTTTTTTGGAGTACAGAAGAATTCGACTGCGAGAATGCTGACTGGCCTTGCCGATGATGACAAGGATTGGTCCCATGTTTAATTCGTCGACACTGGTTAAATGCCGAAGCAAAGGTCATGGTTTATTAATAAGGATGAAAGATCTGAGTTAAGGGTAGAGGTCGACCAATCTCGCCGATGATGACGAGGGTCGAACACGGGTTTATTCATCAGCGTGGGTCACATGCCGAAGCAAAGGTAGGATTATTAACATGGACGGAAGGTCCAAGTTAGGGGTAGAGTTCGACCGATCTCGCCGATGATGACGAGGGTCGAACATGGGTTTATTCATCAGCATGGGTCACATGCCGAAGCAAAGGTAGGATTATTAACAGGGACGGAGGGTCCAAGTTAGGGGTACAGTTCGACCGATCTCGTCGATGATGACGAGGGTCGAACACGGGTTTGGTTAAAGGATTTCTGGTGGGACTTTTGATGACTATCCCTTCTAGAGTTTCATCAAGTGGATAACAAAAGAGGCACTTTTAAATTACCACTTTACCGACTTAAGCACCCTTTCGGGTTTTCGCCTAAGCCAGCCCCCTCTTGCTTTTGCCCACGCGCCCTCTCGGGTTTTCACGTTGCGGGATACCCGATTTTGCCTGCAGCGCCCTTTCGGATTTTCGCCACAGCTGGGTTATAGCCATTTTTGCACTTGTCCTAATATAGGAGCAAGTCTGGCGGGGTATCTCTATTTTTAACCCCATTTTCTTTTCTCTTTTTTGTTGATATAAAGGATGGAAGGTCGAAATGTGATGTCCGACCCTTGGTTGGTAGTAGACGGCTGTTGACCGGATCACCGGGCCTTGTGCCGAGCAGAGCGGTATATTCGTTAGCAAGGGCTGAATGCTAACGCCAAGGAATGATCTTTCGCCGATTCGGACGTAAGGCCCGCAACGGCAATATGTGTATTCTTTAGAGAGCTCGGCCATGGCGGAGTGCCACTACACCAAGGAAAGGTAGCTCGATCAGGGTGGAATGCCACTAGACCAAGATAAGGGTAGCTCGATCAGGGCGGAGTGCCACTAGACCAAGATGGGGGTAGCTCGGCTGGGGCGGAGTGCCACGAGACCAAGATATGGGTAGCTCGGCTAAGGCGGAATGCCACAATACCAAGATAAGGGTAGCTCTGCTAGGGCGGAGTGCCACTAAACCAAGATAAGGATAGCTCAGCTAGGGCGGAATGCCACAAAACCAAGATCAGGGTAGCTTGGCCAGAGCGGAATGCTACTAGATGAAGATAATGGTAGCTCGGCTAGGGCGGAGTGCCACTAGACCAAGATAAGGGTAGCTCGGCTAGGGCGGAGTGCCACTAGACCAAGATAAGGGTAGCTCAGCTAGGGCGGAATGCCACAGAACCAAGATAAGGGTAGCTCGGCTAGGGCGGGGTGCCGCTAGACCAAGATAAAGGTAGCTCGGCAAGGGCGGAATGCCACAAAACCAAGATCAGGGTAGCTCGGTTGGGGCGGAGTGCCACTAGGTCAAGATATGGGTAGCTCGGTTGGGGTGAAGTGCCACTAGGCCACGATATGGGTAGCTCGGCTAGGGCGGAATGCCACAAAACCAAGATCAGGGTAGCTTGGCTAGGGCGGAGTGCCGCTAGACAAAGATAAGGGTAGCTCGACGAGGGCGGAGTGCCACTAAACCAAGATAAGGGTAGCTCGGCTAGGGCTGAATGCCACTAGGCCAAGATATGGGTAGCTCGATCAGGGTGGAGTGCCACTAGACCAAGATGGGGGTAGCTCGACTAGGGTGGAATGCCACAAGACCAAGATATGGGTAGCTCGGCTAGGGTGGAATGTCACTAGGCCAAGGAAAGGGTAGCTCGATTCCGGCGGAATGCCACTAGACCAAGGAAAGGGTAGTTCAGCTAGGGCGGAGTGCCACTAAACCAAGATAAGGGTAGCTCGGCTAGGGCGGAATGCCACAGAACCAAGATAAGGGTAGCTCGATTAGGGCGGAGTGCCACTAGACCAAGATGGGGGTAGCTCGGCTAGGGCGGAATGCCACAGAACCAAGATATGGGTAGCTCGGCTAGGGTGGAATGTCACAAGACCAAGATATGGGTATCTCGGCTAGGGCGGAATGCCACTAGGCCAAGGAAAGGGTAGCGCGGCTAGGGCGGAGTACCACTAGACCAAGATAAGGGTAGCTCAGCTAGGGCAGAGTGCCACTAGACCAAGATAAGGGTATTCCGACCGATCACTCGAGGAATGTCGGTTGCGCTGCATGATACAACTTTATATGTTTTTCGTTGAGGGGAGAGAACTGGATGACTCCTTTGTGCTCTACCAGGACGTAGGCACCCCCTTCATATACTCGGCGGACGATATACGGCCCGATCTAGTTTTCGACCAACTTCCCTTTGGGGTTGGAGGCCATTACTTCTCTTCTTTTGACCATTACCAGATCTCCTTTCTTGAATTCTCGACCCCTGACTAGCTTATCAAAAGCACGGGCCATGCGAGCTTGGTAGAGTTAGATGTTTTGTTGTGCCCGGAGGCGTTTTCCTTCGAGCTCAGTGAGCTCTTCTAATCTTCTTTGTGCATTGGTTTGATCACCGCTGGCTAGTCCATGTTGGATGGCAACTCGTAGCGAAGGAACTTCCAGTTCAATTGGCACCACAGCCTCTGACCCATACACGAGGGAGAAACGTGAACAGCCGGTTGGGATTTTGTAGAAAGTACGATAAGCCCAGAGCGCTTCGTACATCCTTTCTTCCCAATCTTTTTTATTAGACTTGACAGTCTTCGCCAGCAATGTACATAGAGTCTTGTTAAAGGCTTCTGCAAGTCCATTGGCTTGAGGGTTGTAGGGGGACGATGTCCTCGAGTCAATCTTGTATTTGTCAGCTAGCCGATAAACCTTCTGGTTCCTAAAATGGCTGCCATTATCAGAGATGATTCGGCTGGGGATCTTGAACCGAAATATTACATTCTGCCGGAAGAATCTTGCAACTAGCTCTCCCGTCACATCTCTTAGTGCTACCGCCTCCGCCCATCTGGAGAAGTAGCCTGTAGCTGCTAAGATATACTTGCACCCTGATGAAGATGCTGGTAGCGGCCCTACCACGTCTGTGCCCCACTGAGCAAACGGCCAGCAAGGCAGGGTCAGGTGTAATGGCACTGGAGGTCTCCTTGCCACATTAGCGTGTTCTTGACACTTCTGACAAGCTTTGGCGAACTTGCAGCAATCATCAAATATAGTGGGCCAATAATAGCCCAATTTCTTTATCTCAATTTTCATCTTGGGGCCAGCCTGGTGTGCTCCAGCTGATCCCGCATGAACTTCTTGCATCACATGTCCTGCCTCTGTTGAAGACAAGCAACGAAGTAGGACTTTCCTTCAGTCATCTGCCATTATTCGGAACAGGGTTCCGCTTCTCATCTCATAAGAGTCCTTGACCCTTAGGAGCTTCAATCTCTGTTCTTTTTCCCTCGGGAGCTGTTGCTGTTGGAACCACCGCAGTAGATGTTCTCGCCAATCGGGCTGCTGAATCTCCTCGATGACTACCACCTCAATCTCTTGTTCGTCAGCCAAGACCTCCGTTACACTGGGGACCTGTCGGTGGTTGATCACTGTTATATTCAGGCTTGTGTCTGGCGGGACTGCCAATGAACTGGCCAGCTTAGCGAGGGCGTCTGCCTGAGCATTTCGGCCTCGGTTGATGTGCTTGATGCTGATGAAGTAGAATCTTGACATCAGGCGGGTTGCCAGCTGGTGATAGGGGAGAAGCTCTTGTTTTCGCACATCGAACTCTCCTTCCAGGTATTTTATAACTAGCAGGGTGTCTCCGAATGCTTCTAGCATCTGAATTCCCATGGACAGAGCGATCTGTAACCCATTATCATGGCTTCATATTCCGCTTCATTATTTGTGCAATGCTTGTTTATGGAGCAGGATGTGTGCACCACTTCTCCTTCTGGGGATTTCAGGACTATGCCTGCCCCTGCCCTGACCCTGGCCGATCCAGTGGCAGAGGTGTCAATTCTGGAGGCGCCATCAAAATACAGCTGCCATAAGGAGGGTTGCACCTAAACGGCTTTCAGGGTTTCATCTTCAGGAAGTTTCGGTTCCAACGGGCAGTCCCCGGGTACTGGGTGCTCAGCGAAGAAGTCTGCAATGGCTTGGCCCTTGACGGCCTTGCGCGGTACATAGGAGATGTCAAACTCCATAAGGATTACCGCCCATTTGCCTAGGCGACCTTTGAGTGGCGGCTGGGACATAATATATTTCAGGGGATCCTATTTGGATATCAAGCTGATTTCATGTGACAACATATAGTGTCGGAGCTTCTTAACCGCGAAGACCAGTGCCAGACAGACCTTCTCAATATAAGTATATTTCTCCTCAGTCCTGACCAGTCTCCGACTGAGGTAATAGAGGGCTTGCTCTTTCCCTTCTTCATTATTCTAGGCCAGCATTGCCCCCAGAGAGTTATGTGTAGCTGCTATATACAGTATTAATGGTCTTCCTCTCACTGGTGCGCCCAGCACTGGCGGAGTCTTCAGATAATCTTTCAGCTTGTCAAAGGCTATCTGGCAATCTTCATCCCAATAAAAGGGAACATCTTTCATCATCAACTTGTGGAAAGGTTGGCATCGCCCTGACAAATTGGAAATGAACCGCCAGATATAAGCCAGGCGGCCCTGTAGTGATCTCAGCTCGGAGATATTCCTTGGCGGAGGTAGCTCCTGAATTACTTTGATTTTTGCGGGGTCTATCTCGATCCCCCGATATCGGACGATGAAGCCCAAGAATTTTCCGCTCGACACTCCGAACTTACATTTCATGGGGTTCATCTTCAGCTCATGCTGCCTCAGCCTCTGAAAAATAATCCGGAGGTCTTGCAAATGATCTTCCTTTCTTCTGGTTTTGACCACCAGGTCATCTATGTAGCACTCGACCTTGTGGTAGAGCAACTCATCAAAGATTTTGGTGATTGCGCGCTGATAGGTTGCGCCAGCATTCTTTCGTCCGAACGGCATCCTCTTGTAATGATAAATGCCTTTAGGGGTTCGAAAAGCAGTATGGACTCGGTCATGCTCCGCAATCTAAATCTGATTGTAACTGGACAACCCGTCCATGAATGACAGGGCCTCATGACCGATCGTAGCATCTATCATGACTTCGGTTATTGGCACCGGAAAATCATCTTTAGGGCAGGCTTTATTTAGATCTCGGAAGTCGACACATATCCAGATCTGTCCATTCTTCTTCTTCACGAGGATGATGTTCACCAGCCATGTGGTGTACTGGTTTTCTTCAACAAATCCCACGTCAATGAGCTTGTCGACTTCAGCACAAATTTGGGTGATGAGTTCTGGCCTCATGCGCCGCGGTGGTTGCTTCACCGGCTCGGCCTCAGGGTTGATTGCCAGCTCATGTTGTGAGACGGCGGGGCTTAGACCCGGCATCTCTTTGTAAGTCCAGGCGAAGCAATCCTGGTACTCTAGCAGCAGCTGGATGTATAGCTCCTGTTCTTATGGGGACAGTTGGGCACTGAGGAAGGTAGGCGTAGGGTCCTCCTCGTTTCCCAAGTTGACTTCTATCAGTTCATCGACTGTGGCTTGGCCTCCGTCTTCTATCTCCGGAGGTGCCAGCTGGAGGTCAACGAAATTTGGAATACCATCTTGAGGGTCGAGTACTTCGACTTCCTCGTCAGACACCACCAGAGCTTCTTGAGGATTCTCTGTTTCTCATGCTAGCGGCTGCGCGGATTGTTCTATTAGCAAATCCGCCGCCGTTGCAGCTCCCCAGGGTGAGAGAGCAGCTTCAGTGTTTGTAGATAAGGCTACAGCCGCGACAGGCTGATAGTTGTTTACTGCCGGGCTCGGACAGGATCCAGGTTTTGTAGCAGAAGTTGAGGAGGTCTCGCCTTCTGGGGCACTTGTATCTTCCGTAGAAGTGGCTTTTTCTTTCCTGGTAGCTTGTTCCCCCTGATCGGAGTCGACCGAGGCTCCCCTGATTGGTAGAAGTGGTGTTGAAGTTATCATTGTAAGCGACGTCACGCGGTTCGGGGTGCGAAGAGGATGCGGAGCGCGCGGGCTCCTTCTTTTTGTTTGCTGCAACACAAAAATAAGAGAAAAAAGAAGGGGCCACCACGGGAGATTGCTCCGGCAGGGCGAGCGTGACAAAATGCGATATAGCAAGATATGGGGGTTAAACGGCCATAGCGGGAAGTGACTCGCCGCGACCTCGGGGGACGGGAATGGTGCAGAAATTAAATAGCAGGAATTGAAACGGCCATTAGGGAAGTGACTCGCCGCGGCCTCGAGAATATGAGCAGATAAGAAGATAGCAGAATATAAAGAGAATATAAAGAGCGGGAATTTAAACGGCCATTGGGGAAGTGACTCGCCGCGGCCTCGAGAATATGAATAGATAAAATATGACAGGATATAAAGAGAATTTAAACGGTCATTGGGGAAGTGACTCGCCGCGGCCTCGAGAACATGAATAGATAAGAATATAACATATAAGAACGGGAATTTAAACGGCCATTGGGGAAGTGACTCGCCGCGGCCTCGAGCATATGAGCAGAATATAACAGAATATAAAGAGAATATAAGAACGGAAATTTAAACGGCCATTGGGGAAGTGACTCGCCGCGGCCTCGAGAACAAGATGTGATCGCCAGGGGCCGAAAGACCCCAAAATGAAGAAAGTGATCGCGCCTACCTCAAGAGTGGGAGATGGCGGGTTGCTTCTTCCTCCCCCTTCGGCAGGCCGACGGAGAGGGCTTTCCTTGGGTACCCTTGCAAAACAACGACAAACAAGTAACGAGTGGATTAGAAAGATGAAGGTGTAGTATTCAAATCCTTGCGATAAAAAAATAACGAAATGATGGTAAGACACACACCTGATTGGTGTTATCTTTTAAACCCCTCTCGGACTCGAGTAGGAGAAAAATGAGACGATGGATGCAAGAAGTATATAAGAAAAGGCGCCCTTATGAAGGGGGATAGATGATGCGAGATGATGAATGCAAAAGAACTAGGAAGAAAAGGAAAGGATTGGCTTATTGGATGTGCCGATGGTGAAATCCGGCGGAGCTCCGGCAGCGTAGGGATGGCGTGGAAGCACGGTGGATGAAGACAGCCTTCCTCTCGCGAGCGTGGGCACCCGAGAAGCCGGCAGAACCTCCACCTACAAAAGACCCCATGGGTTAGAAAATGACTCCGTTAGCCTCTGGGCTCCGGCAGCCTATCGGATCTCTTCGAAGCTCCTCCAGAACTGAGGGGGTGGGCCTCTATTTATAGGGCTCCGGAGGGTGGAGGCGTCCAGGACCCTGGACACCTCCATCAGGGCCGAACTAATATTTTATTCTATTTTTATTAATTTTGTCGGAATATTTTTGTGGAGGCGTCCAGGGCCCCGGACGCCCCTAACAGGTTCACCGAACACCACCGACGGCCGCACGCGGTTTGACACAACGCGTGGTTTTGTGAGCGGCGCCTCGTGATTTTGAAATGGGCGCGTCCAGCGGGCTGGACGTCTCCATAATTTGGATTTTTTCACACACGACAAACCATCGTTCGGTGGGCGGCGTCCGTGAGGAAGTTGATTGAGGCGTCCAGGGGCCTGGACGCCTCCATTAATATATTATTTTTATTTTTGTTTTGTCTTTTTATGCCAAAGCTGGCATTATATATATATTTATTTTTGTTTTTTTGGAGGCGTCCAGGGGCCTAGACGCCTCCATTAATATATTATTATTTTTATTTTGTTTTGTCTTTTTATGCCAACTGGCATATATATATATTTTTTATATTTGTTTTTATGGAGGCATCCAGGGGCCTGGACGCCTCCATTAATATATTATTTTTTTATTTGTGCTTTGGGTTTTAAAAAATAAAAATAAAATAAATTAAGAGAATGGGGGAGTCCAGGGGCCTGGACGCCCCCACCAAGACCCACCCGGGTCCTCGGACAAGCGTTGGCGGTCGCCCGGCAGACACCCTTCTTGGTTCCGGAACCTCCTGATGCGTCTGACTGGTGTTGATGCCGTCCGAATGCCGTGACGAGACGATTCCGGATGCCGAAAAGGGCGGAAGAAGACTCAAGAAAAAGGAAGCACTCGAGTGATTCAAAATGCGTAAGCCGTTGTGGGGCGTTGTATAGTAATATGAGACTTTCTCGGGAGACGTCAGGAATGGCGTGTCTACAGCTGCCCCGCCTTGGCGTCTGCTTTGCAAGGGAGCGACACGTAGTGGAATGGTATCGAAGTGGAGTGAAATGAAGTGGGAGCGGAGTGATAAGTTGATGCCAAGGTGTGATGAGACACGCTTCTCACGTACAGTTTGGAATTTTTCTTGAAGTTTCAATGAGGCGACCTTGAAGGAGGTCTTTCAAGTCTTGACGGTTGCTTGGACGGAGATCAAATAAAGGAGGGTGAAATGTGCACTCAGGCACGAAAAATAAAGGAGACCAACTTCTCGGTGTGGAAGTGCCTGGGTCATAAACCTGCAGGTTTCACCTTTGGGAGCGGTTACCAGCCAATGTGGAAGTGCTGCAGCCAAGGTGGGTCAAACAAGGTAAAAAGGAATATCTGAGGGTCTGTCCAAACAAGGGTCTCCTTTTGGAAGAGCAACGTAGGGCCGTTTCAAGGAAACTCAGTATTTTATTCGGAGTGGAATATCTCATATTTGTAGGAATTGAAGCACAACGGCCTTCGCAATCGAATCACTTGAATGATTTTCCGTAATAAATCAAAATCATATATGAATGCATGCTGGGTTAAAATAAAAATTTAAAACAGACTAAAATAGAAGATAGCCAAGGATAATATTGTCAACTTGTTAAGAACGGGTCAGGATACCGATCCGGTGAGCCGACACTGGGATGGGGCCCATTTATCCGCGCACCAACTCACTGAATGGAACCATCGTCCCCATGCTACCACAAGTTAACGGCCTATCCGTACAACCCAAATTCTTCCGGGATCATCACTGTTTTTGTTGAAGGGGAACTCAAATCCCAGATTTGTTCGGGTCGCAAGGTCCTTGGCATGTTCTAGTAGCGTAGGTATCGTATACTATGATGCATGACATGGTGGGACCAACCATTGAGAGGTGAGATAGGAGACAGGACAAAGACGTCCATTAGTAAAACCTGCACAGACTAGCAAAGGTTAGCAACATCAGAAAGTAGCAGAATCACAGCAGAATCACACCACAGTACAAAGGAGATCCAGACAAAATCTTGACATTGACCACTGATGTGACATGTTCCATCCTGTAGCGATCTTTCCTTCCTATAAGAACTCCCCTTAGGCTAGTTCATTCAAATGCACCAAGGTGGGTTTTGGAAGCTCAGGAGAGGAAACAGAGGAGAATCTAGAGATTTTCAGGATGGAAGGAGAGTCTTCCCGCGTTATGAAGAGGAGCAGGCCTAGCAGCGAGATCAGGCGACTCTCCGACCTCGAGGGTCATTTGAGTGGGATGATCATGTTGCATATGGTAAGCTGATTCATTTTAAATTTCCCCACGTGAACCTTCTTCTTACTACCTTCCTTTCTTCTTCTTTCTTTTCTCTTCCAGCCATATCCACTCTTCCCAGGCCCGAGGAAGTTTTCCAAACTGCCATGGCTTTCAAAGCTAACTTCCAACATCTCCATCGGCATGAGGGCCATACTCTCGAAGTGGCATCTGCAGGGGCTCCTTATTCATGCCAAACACTATGAGAAGATTCGTATGGACTGGGCGGCTATGGGCGCACTAGTGGAGATCTGGCATCTCCAGACCCATACTTTTATCTTCCCGACCTTCGAGGTGACCATCCTCCTCGAGGAGGTGGGACTTCTACTCGGATTGAAGAAATTCAAGAGTGACGGGAAGGTGAAGGCTATGCGGATGCTGACACGGGGGACTTCTGAAAGCGTCCTTGGAAGCTTCATGCCGCCCGACGTAGCCAGAAAGGTCCGCACTCAAAAGGGGATCGATCTCCAAAAGCTTGCGGAGTGGGTTATGGACGCCCTGAGAGGGTCACCAGACGATGACTATTTGGAGGGAATCATGAAGGGGTTCACCATTTATCTGGCGGGTGCTCTCTTGTTTCCTTATACCGACAACATGGTGGAGGAAGACCAACTGAGTGCTATCTGCGGGATCTGGCGTGGAAAGAGGGTGGGACCCGCTGTCCTCGCCTACCTGTATAGTGGCCTTACTGCCTCGAGCATGGGTAAGCCTCCTTTTGGTTGCGCACTTGTCCTGAGTTGCTGGATGGATTTGCATTTCAAGTTTGATCACCGTGAGGGAATGCCAACCGCTTCGAAGCTCTTCCAACAAAGCCCTCTTCATCATATAGCCGACGTGTTAGGGTTCGGTGGTACTGTAGTGAACCGCGTTCCGTGGCTGAAAAAACGTGGAGACTGGCGGTCTCACTTCCGCACCGTGACACAAGGCTTCTTTACTTGCGCACCGGCATGTTTGCTTCCGCTTGATCTCCTTATGAGGCCTTCCCCCGAAGTTGATCTTCAATTGATCGGCGCGACCGAGTTTGTCCTTTATAACGCGCATCGATGCTGCCTCCAGGTCGGCATTCCACGCCATTCGTTCCCACTATCGACTGGCATCGTTCCTTTGAAGAAGAGAGAGTTGGGTACTGAAGCGGATGCGAAGGAAGCGAAGGCCGTCAAAGCACCCTAGAAGACAAGTGTCGCGGGAAAGGCCTTAGCGCACGTGGGGGAAGAATGTGAGCTGTGGAGGGCTTATGTAACCGAACTGGGGAAGTTAAGGCCTAAGGCGCCTAAGCCCCTGATGTAGCTCATTCTACTTTTCTGATGGAATAAAATCTGGCATTTGGCAGTTTTGGACCAGTTCCCTTAATTATTATTATCTTTTTTGTGGTTTTTCTTTTTCTTTATGTTTTTTTCTTTTGTTTGGATTATATACATACTCTTATCTTTTTTACTTTTATTATATATATTTTTGTTTTTTTTTTTTGAAATTTTTTATTATGGGGGCGTCCTGGGGCCTGGACGCCCCTAATTTTTTATTTTTGATTTTTTTAAGTTTTTTTTGTTTTGGGGGCGTCCAGGGTCCTGGACGCCCCTAATTTTTATTTTATTTTATTTGATTTTTTGTTTTGGGGGGCGTCCAGGGTCCTGGACGACCCAACTTTTTATTTATTATTATTATTATTTTTTTATTTTGGGGGCGTCCAGGCGCCTGGACGCCCCTAAATTTTTGAATTTTGAAAAAAAAATAAAAAAGGTGGGGGCGTCCAGGCGCCTGGACGCCCCAATAAAAGTGGATCCTATATATATGGTGGGCCCTCACCCCCTGCTCATTTGTACTGTTCATTCTAACGACCCAGTCACCCCAGACGACCCATTCTTAGTCCCAATGGAGCGAGGAGGATCGAGCCAGGGTCCAGAGAAGCGGAAACGACGGGCTCGTCGTCTGAGGAGGCTGAGGGATGATGCCGAGGAGGTCGTAGCAGAGGAGATTGCTGCGGAGGAGGGGATGGAAGTGCCTCTTCTGGTCGCGGAGGCCGCTGCGGGCACTGGCGACGTGGGAGAGGACGATCACGACCCGGTAAGCCCTTCGGAACTCTCACTCTGTGGTTCAATAGGCTAAACGGACGGGCGAGAGGCTGTGAGAGAAGGCCGGGGAGTGAGGGAAAGGAGGCGTCCAGGGCCCTGGACGCCTCCACATTTTCTTTTTCTTTTTGTTTATTATTTATTTATGAAAATAATAAAATAGGATTTAAAAAAAAAGGAGGCGTCCAGGACCTGGGACGCCTCCATAAATATATATATTATTAATATTTTTTTTTGTTTTGGCTTTTTATATAAAGAGAATAAGGAAAATAGAGAGGAGGCGTCCAATGTACTGGACGCCTCCATAAAAATCCTAAAATTTTTTAAAGATAAGATAACATAAAATAAGTAGAATATATAGTGTTATTGCTTAATATTATTCATGATGCTGATGTATTTTTTATTGGTTTTGTGGTGTGCAGGGTGTGATGAAAGGACGGATCAGCTGGTCCCTAGTGGTGGCAGCATACCGTGGGCTGCCGGACTTCCAGAGGGCGCGTGTGGACGCCATGGGCTTTGGAGCTTTCCTTAGGATCGAGCCCTTCCGGCTCGACCTTCCTCTTATCCAGGCATTGAGGGAGCGGTGGCACGCGCCGAGCCGGGCGTTTCTGATGCCCTGGGGGCACATGGTGCCGACACTCGAGGACGTGGCTCGGATCACCGGGCTACGGGTTGACGGAGAGGCGGTGAGCGGGGTCACCTACCCCGACTACCGAGAGAGTGCCCTGGACCTGCTGTGGTTAGAGACGAGCGTGACTGATAGAGACAGCATGGTAGTCGGCCGAGTGGAGATTATGGAGGCGCTCGGATTCGTCGACCCGCGCCAGCGGGTTAGCGAGACTGGAGCGGAGTTTCTGGCACGACTGGAGGGAGATGCCCGTGCAGCTTTCACCTAGGACCCGAGCGAGCGGGAGCTGGTGGACCTAGACCTCCGGAGGTTTCTTTTCTTCTTCCTGGGCCGCCTTCTGCTGGGGACGAAGGGGGATGGCATCCACTGCCGCTTCCTCGGGATTCTGGCGGAACTTGACAGAGTGGGGCACTACGCGTGGGGGGCGGCTCTGCTTGCCCATTTGATTGCTGATCTCTCCCAGACTTCGGAGAAGGAGACGACAGTCAGTGGCTTTGCACCTTTTCTCCAGGTAAACATTTTATTTATGCATTCCCACAGTTAAATATGTAATTATTGTACTAATGATGTATGATGGATGCAGGTGTGGAGCTATTACTATTTCCCGATGGGGAGGGCTAGGCATGGGAACAGGAGGGCCGTGCCTCTGGTGCGGCGGTGGAGGCCGGTCGTGGTTGCAGCACCCCACGGCTACCAGCTGGCGTCACTTCGTCGGGAGCTGAGCGAGTATCCCGAGGCCATGGTATGATGCGTATGGTTTTTTATGTTTTCTTATGTGACTGAATGGCAACTAATATGATGTATGTATGATGATGTAGGTGGTGTGGAGACCCTACCTGGGCACGGGCGACGCTGGCCAGTCTTGGGTTGTAGTGGGTCTTCCTCATTTCAGGCGGGACGTGTGGGTCCATTGCCTGAACGAGATCGAGCCGCTTCGGCTGAGGCTGGTTATGAGGACGTTGGGGCTAGCCCAGGAGTGGGTTGATGTAGAAGAGCCGGCCCGTATTGGGCGGAAGACCAAGGGGAAGGTGAAGATTGTGGACTGGCGTACGTGCTTCCCAGCACAGTACCAGGACTGGCAGCAGGGCGGGGTCCCAGTGGTATCCCATGTACAGGACAGCACAGATTACATGAGACGATATCGAGCTACGTACGGGGACCGCCTCTCCTTGGGTGGTATGGCAGGGGTAAGTGAAATGAAAATGCTTCACCCTTCTATATGTATATGCATGTGGTAGTAACTTATGTGCAATGCAGGATGCTCGTGACAACATGATTGCCGACCTGCGGGCCCAGCTGGCAGACGCCAGGCGGCAGTTAGTGGCCATCCGACAGGAGTTGGAGATCCTGGTGAGTCTATGCAATGCATTTTTTGTGACCTAGATTTTTGATACTTAGCCTTTGACTGACGTTTGCCCCATGTTTCAGCGGGCCCACCAGACAGCGGCAGCCGGGACGGCTGGTGGAGCGGGTTCCAGTTCGCGGGGCCCTCCTCCGGAGGTTTCTGCCCTCCAGGAGTAGCTGGCGTATGCGGTGGCTCGGGCTGAGGAGGCCGAGCGTGACCGCGAGGCTCGAGTGAGTGCTTGCTTGGCCCTGCCCCTTGTTGTGACCATTTTCCACGGGAATCTGTCGTCGAAGTCAATAATGACGGCCCTAGCCCCTTTTCCAGGATGTTGTGTCAAATTTAGCGGACGTCCTCCAAAACATGATAGGGTATCCCTAGACAACATTGGGGGATAGTCGTCATATTCTTCATCCAATCAATCACCATGTGCGAGCGGTGAAGTGACACACGGGACCGCATGGCTATCATTAACAGGTGATGGAGGCAATCTTGGCCTGCACTCCTTCCATTTCTATAAATTCGTGTCCCTTTTATCCTCCCTGGTATATCGTGAGCTAACTCGAGGAGCACAAGTTCTCACGGGAGAGGAGGAGTTCAAAATTTCGAGAGTTGGATGGAGGGCGAATCTTCCCACTCCTCGAAGAGAAGCAGATCCAGTGGTAGTAGTTCCCAGAGGCTTTCAGACCTCGAAGGGCACTTCAGCGAAAGGGCCCAATCACAACTCGTAAGCCAAGTTTTCCTGCCCTTTTTTCCATTCTTTTTTCTTCCTTTCTTTCTTACCAAACCTCCTCTCCATTCCATGCATGCGTAGTGTGTGATGAAATCACAGATCTCATGGGAGTTGGTAGTGGCAGCATACCGAGGTCTCCCAGATTTTCAGAAGGCCAGGCTAGACGTGATGGGTTTTGGCACCTTTCTTCGGATCGAGCCGATCCAGCTCGACCTGGTCCTGATCCAAGCCTTGTGTGAGAGATGGGACCCAGTGAGTCAGGCATTCCTAATGCCCTGGGGGCACATGGTGCCCAGTCTGGAAGATGTGGTCCGAATTACGAGTCTCAAGGTGGATGGCGAGGCAGTGACCGGAGTCACTTACGCGGACTACCGAGAAGGTGCCCAGAAGTTACTGGGTTTAGACCTAGATGGTCGGAAAAACAGGTCGGTAGCCAGGGCGTCCCTCATGGATGCATTAGGGCTCACCGACACTCATCGGCGGGACGATGAATCCTCAGAAGAGTTCATGGAAAGGATGGAAATAGGATGCCGTGCCGTGTACTGCACAGATTTCGGTGACTGGGAAAGATGCAACATAGATTTGAGGAGATTTCTCCTCTTCCTTTTGGGGAGATTGGTACTGAGCTCGAAAGGGGACGGTATCCAGTGTCGCTTCCTGGAGCTGCTGTCAGACCTTGAAAGAGTAGGGTATTATGCCTGGGGAGCCACCATGCTGGCGCACTTGTTTGCAGGTCTATTCCAAGAAGCGGACCGTGAGATGATTGTGAGTGGTTTCACACCAATCATCCAGGTATTTTTAGTTTTACTTGTTTTGTATTATTTTTTATGTTTTTTTTGCAAGGTACTGATGACCTGCGCCGAGCAGCTGTGGAGCTATTATTACCTCCCGATGGGGGGAGTTCGCCATTGGCGACCCACGATGGTGCCGCTAGCCAGGCGGTGGGAACCCATCTTGAGTGCGGCACTCCTAACCTACCAACTGATGGTGCTAAGGCGGGAGCTACAGGAGTTCTCTGCAGCGATGGTAAACTGGAGACCCTACTCAGACATGGTCGATGCCGACCAGCCGTGGGTTCTAGCAAGTCGTGCCCGGTTCGGACGGGAACTGTGGATGCACTGCCTAAATGAAATCGAGCCGCTTCGGCTACGATTAGTTATGAGGACTTTAGGACTGGCTCAGGAATGGGTGGATTCAGCTGTGCCACCTCGTGTCGGGAGAAAGACGCGGGGACCGGCGACCTGCATTGACTGGCGCGTGCGATTTCCCGAACAGTATGAGGACTGGCAACGGGGTGGCACGATTGTAGAATCACAGCCGCAGGATAGCGAGGACTACTTGCGTCTATATAGGATAAAGTACGCAGAGCGGTTCCAACCCCAGGGACTTGTGGAGGTAGGTTTCCCCTTTTTCTCTTTTCTTCTTTCTCCTTTTCTTGGTTTTCTGGTGAAAATGTTGACTCGTAAGGCTGCAGGTTGTCCGGGATGCCATGATAGCGAATTTACGAACTCGCTTGGCAGAGATGGAACAACAGTTGGGTAATGCCCGCGGAGCTACGAGCGCCTTGGTAGGTGTACAGTACGTTCCTAATTAAAACCCCAGATTCCAGATGTTGGCTGCTAATTCACGCGGTCGTAGCATGCCCAAATTGGCGCGGCTTCCTCAGCGATGGGAGTAGGTGGTGCCTCTTCCAGCTTATGGATTCCCACCTCAGAACTTGACTTGCTTCATGAGCAACTTGCTCATGCCACACAGCGTACTGCGGAGGCAGAAGGGATGCTCCGTATACAGGTAAAAGTTTCAGTGTTGAGTTCTCTTTGTTTACGCCTTATCGTGTATCTGAGATGGTACACTCGGCAGGAAAAGGAGACGGAATAAGCGCTTGGCCAAGCTGCGCAGAAGGAGGCTAGGATAGCAGAACTGGAGAGGGAACTACGGCGTCATCCTGATGACGACTCCTCTAGGGATGCTGTGGAACTAAGGATCACTCTCCAGTTGGAGAGGGAAGACCGCGAGAGAGAACGTGCAAAGAAAGAAAGAGACGCAGAGAGAGAAAGATCCAACAGATTGACTGAAAGGGAGGAACGAAGGGCCATGGAGGCCCAACTATTCAAACTCCGAATCAGCCTTGGTCTTGCTGAACAGTGGCTGAGAGATGGTGAGGAGCGCTACCGAAGAGCACGAGAGCGTGGCTTTGGTGTTGGTAGCTTCTCTGTTGCTTCCGTAGATCAACGCCGGGATGTGGGAATAGGAAGAGGAGTACAGAGCGGTAGGAGTACCGCTTTTCGTAGTTGGGTAGCACCTTTGAGAGCGTTTTGCCCGGAGAGTAGTGGGACGAGTAATGCGGAGAGAGAGGGCGGAACTTGATGTAATAATTTTTTTTGGTTTTT
This sequence comes from Amorphophallus konjac, assembly GCA_022559845.1. Classification (NCBI taxonomy): domain Eukaryota; kingdom Viridiplantae; phylum Streptophyta; class Magnoliopsida; order Alismatales; family Araceae; genus Amorphophallus; species Amorphophallus konjac. Next base: position 435,849,852 of record CM040118.1, read on the forward strand.
TGGAATAAAATACAAGGTTTGGTTTGTTTGGTTTTCACCTTTGCTTCTATTGCCTGGATCCCTGCACACATCACTGAAACAAACAAATCAGAATTTCTGTTCTGACTTGGCCCCTTGCTCAATAAGCAAATGGTCACTGTGACTGTCCTTGATAACATGTCAAGGGGCCAAGCCTTTATTAACGAAGGCAATGGAAAAATGTGGTGACGATAAATGCGACAGGCAAGCACACGAATGCAAGCGGTATTAAAGTGAGATGCTGTACGCAAATGCGATCATGCAAAATTGATTTGTTTTCTTTTTATATTTGACATTTTTTTATTTTATCATAAAAAAGATTTTTTGTTTGCAAATATGTATATTTTCTCTTTTCCATTTTTTTGTTGTTTTTATCATTTCAATTTTTTTTGTTGCTAACGCCCGGCAAGCACCCAAATGGCACCTAACCTACGTGAGAACAGGGGTTTCTTACTAACCTCCCAGGTATCCTAAGTGCACATCTAGGTTGATTTGGGCCTCTAGACCCCTCGAATGATGATCCCGCCGGCTAAGACTTACCCTGATGACAATACTGTCATGCCATGCTTAGGCTCCCAGTCGCTTCCGACCACAGGGATTCACCCAAAAGATGTTTGAGGTAAGAGATTTGCTCGACCCGGGTCTGTTTCCTCACAACTCTAGATGGCATATGATGGACCACCCTGGAACCCTAACGACCAACCACGCGACGCTGACCCGGAATCAGACGCCGTCGCACCCATAGGTGACGCGCTTGCATTGGCCTAAGCCCGAGGTTAAACAAGAAGACATCAAGGTGGTAAACAGGGGTCTTGACCAGCCAGAAACACGGAGATTCCATCGCAGCGATAGCTTTTGATTTTCAAAGTAGGCAACCAAATGTGTATATTAAAATAAGGTCGCAGACCCTGGGGAGTTTTCACCTTTCTGAAACTCCATCGAACCTTCATCTTTAGAGGAAGAAGGAAGAGCGTGGGGGATAAACCTCCTGAGAGGATCGGCAAAACCGTTAACCCGGCGAGCGAATAAGGGCCCATTAACTCTTTCCTTTGGGACAACTTCGGACCAAATCTCGAGCATTTACATTCCATAGCCCCCCTTTTTTGTGGATTCAGACTTTTGCTTTGAGGGGTTCCGTTTATGGCAACAGGCACGGTCACGACCAGGCTTTTCTCTTTATTTTGATTTTGTATTTCTTTTTTGTGAGGGAGATATAGTCGTTTGACGTTTGTGGGCTCCCTTTTGGTATGCCTGCGGGGACACTGCCCTCTTCTCGTGCTCTGATCGATGCTCGAGGAAATGGATCCTACTCTTGCCTTTGGGGTTTGAGTTTTGGTTTCTCACGCTCAGCGTTTTAAGGGCGCCGACTGTCTCATTTGGTCGAAGAGAAAAGAATAAAGATTATAGCTTCCGGAGATCTTCTGGGTGACGCTCCACCGTAGGTGATGCTATCGACTTTTTTTTGAATAAAATACATAAGTGAGCACATGTTAGCTTCCTTCGAGCGAGCATAGGCCGACGTGGCCGGACAGGGATCTCCACAGTTCTAGCAAACCAAGACCCGGTGACTACCAAGCCTTAATGGGCCCTATCCTAACATGAAGGTTAGATGCAGGAACTTAACTACGTGGTGACTGCCAGGCATCGGCATTTTGAATTTTCTATATTTTTAGTGGTTTTCGGTATTTCTTTATTTTTGATGTTTTTATCTTTTCATCATTTTTTTTGTTTGTGCTAAGGGTAGTATTTCTTAAGATAAAGCCCATTCCAAGGGTGGGATAACTCGGTCCCTTCGGCATTGACTAGCTTGTAGGCGTTGCCAGGGTACACGGCTTGAATTACAAATGGTCCTTCCCAATTGGGTTGGAGCTTAGAACGCGGACCTCCAGGTTTGACAAAAATTCTTTTTACGACCATCTCACCGACTTTGAATTTTCTCTCAACGACTTTCTTTTGGTAAAAGCGAGCGAGTCTATTTTGATACACACGTGCGTGTTCGACAGCGGCCAGCCGTTTCTCATCCAAGAGTTCCAATTGGGCGAGGAGTGAATTACGACGATCGTCAAGGGGAAATTCCTCGTCCAATTGTACCCTAAGAGAAGGGATCAGAGTCTCGTACGGGACTACCGCTTCAATACCATAAGTAAGGGCAAATGGAGTCTGCCCGGTGGGGGTACGGATTGAAGTGCGATAGGCCCATAGAGCTTCGATAAGCTTTTCTGGCCAGTCTGAAAACTTACTAGACTCGCAGGTTTTTTTGATGATTTTGAGCAATGTTTTATTGGTGGCCTCCGCTTGGCCGTTACCTTGTGGGTAATAAGGCGATGAATGATGCAATGCAATTGCGTACCTTTTGCAGAGGTCCTGTAGGTCCTGAGAAATGAACTGTGGCCCATTGTCGGTGACGATTGTGCTTGGGACGCCGAATCTGGCGAGGATGTTTTTCATGATGAACTTGCAGACTGTTGACGCCTTGATTTCTGCGTAAGCTTCGGCTTCGGCCCATTTGGTGAAGTATTCCGTCGCAGTAAGGATGAAAGATTTCTGCTTGGTGAGGGAATTGGGATCACCTAGGGGACCAATGATGTCGAATGCCCACATGGAGAAAGGCCACGGGGAAGATATTGGATGAAGTGAGGAAGATGGTGAATGGATTTTATCGGCGTGAAGTTGACACTTGACACACCTACGGACATAGACAGCACAATCTTCTTCCATAGTGGGCCAATAAAAGCCTTGGCGAATGATCTTCTTGGCGAGCATCTGACTATTCACGTGGCCACCGCACACGCCCGAGTGCGTCTCCTCTACACATTTCAAACCTCATCGTCACCAAGACATCTTAACAGAATACCAGTAAGGCTCCTTCTATAGAGTAGACCTCCAACCAAAGTATATTTCTGAGCCACCCTTCTTATGGCTTTCTTGTCTTCTGTGGTGGCCCCTTCAGGATAAGACTGATCTTGGCAGTATTTGACAATTTCATAGAACCATGGTTTCTCTTCATTAGCCAGTTCTTCTTCAACCTCTGCCAACATGATCTCCCTCTTCTCAAGGATATCTTCCTGCAGGATCTTTCTTGCTATCCTGTCTTTGATATTTACGTAGGAAGCATCATCAATTGCAGGGGTGTGAAGTTTGTAGATGGAAATGGACTTAAACCATCTTCCTAGAGGGAACCTTATGGATGATGCCAACGAGGCGAGGGCATCGGCGAGAATGTTCTGATGACGAGGGACATGAACAAAGATCAGTTTGGTGAATAGTTTGGCAAAGGCAGCAGTGAGTTCTTGGTATGGCTTGAGTTTGGGATCGCGAGTGTGATATTTAGTGAGCACCTGACGAAGGATGAGTTGACTATCACCTACGACTCGCAACTCAGTGATACGAAAAGAATGAGCGAGTTCTAGGCTAGCTAGAAGAGCTTCATATTCGGCTATATTGTTGGTGACTGAAAATTTGAGTTGGTATGCCAATGGGAATGTGAGGCCTTCATGCGACAGGAGGGCGATGCCGATTCCTCTCCCTTGAGAATTCAGAGCTCCATCAAAATATAGCGTCCACATTGGCTCATCTGATTGGTTGACAGACATTAGTTCCTCATCTGGAAACTCTGATTGGACGGGATCGAACTTGGGAAGAGGGTGGTGAGCGAGATGCTCGGCTATGGCATAGCCTTTAATCGCCTTTTGCTGGATGTAGGTGATGTCCAATTGAGAGAGAAAACTTTGCCAGCGTGCTAGCCTATCCGTAAGGACGGCTTTCTCCAGAAGAAATTTGATAGGATTCATTCGAGCAATCAAGTGGACCTCATGAGCCAAGAAGTAGTGCTTCAATTTCTGCACTACCCAAACGAGGGCAGCACAGGTTTTCTCTATGACGGTGTACTAGGGATTGAGAAGTTTGGACAAGTAATAGGTTGCCCGCTCCTTACCTTCTTCATCAGCTTGTGCGAGGATAGCTCCCACAGAGTCATCCAAGACTGAGACGTAAAGGATCAGAGGTTTTTCTGGTTTGGGTGGAATGAGAACGGGTGGACTAGCCAGATATTCCTTCAACCCTTCAAAAACTTTCTGACATTTAGAATTCCAGTGGAATTCTACTCCTGGCTTGGTCAACTCGTAGAGAGGTCTACACCTTTGTGAATGTTGAGACATAAACCGACGAATAAACTGTAACCTCCCGATTAAACCTCGGACTTCCCTCAAATTCTTGGGAGGCGGCATATCCCTGATAGCCTTAGCTTTGTCGGGATCTATCTCGATCCCTCTTTTGCTCACAATGAACCCCAGCAATTTACCTGACGACACACCAAACACACACTTCTTCGGGTTCATTTTCAGTTGGAACTCCCTTGACCTCTGCAAGACCTTAGCCAAAACTTCTGGATGTTCCATCCTGGTCCTTGATTTTACCAATAAGTCATCCACATACACTTCCAGATATATGTGCATCATGTCATGAAATATGGCCATCATCGCTCTTTGGTAAGTAGCTCCAGCATTCTTTAATCCGAACGGCATGACCACGTAACAATATGTTCCCCAAGGGGTAGTGAATGACGTCTTTTCCTGATCCTCTTCTGCCAAACGAATTTGATTGTATCCTGAAAATCTATCCATGAATGAGAGGGTTTCGTAGCCTGCCGTGTTATCAATCAACACATCAATGTGAGGTAAGGGAAAATCGTCTTTTGGACACGCGCGGTTAAGGTCCCGGAAGTCGATACAAATCCTGACTTTCCCATCTTTCTTCATGACCGGGACAATGTTCGCCACCCATTGAGGATAAAGAACGACTCTAATGAACCTGGCTTTGTGGAGCTTATCGACCTCTTCTTTCATTTTCAAAGCCATTTGAGGGTGGAAACGCCTTAACCTTTGTTTTACCGAGACGGACCCTGGTTTTAGGGTTAAATGGTGTTCGACCAAGGTTGAATCCAGACCCGGCATATCCTTGTAGCTCCATGCGAACGTGTCCTTATATTCCTTGAGAACCTCAATTAATGCCTCTTCTTCAGAGGGTGGTAGGTTGTCACTTATGAGGATGATCCTAGGGTCTTCCTCAGTTCCCAAGTTGACTTCTTTGGTGGATTCTTCTACGGCGGTTGACGGCTCGTCGAATCTCCTTATTCCACTAGCGTATGCGCCCGCCGCATCCTCATATTCTTCACCCTCATCTTCAGTGGGGTATTCTTCATCCGTGATCTCGTAGACTCCATACCCTTCATCAAATGCACAGTCGCCCTCACATTCTATTTCCAGTAGCGGGATGGGATTTTCTAGCAACTGGGGGATGGCAAGGAGGGCTTGACACCTGGCGGCTAAATCCAGAAGGAATCGACGAGGGATCTGCCTCCCCTTGGACTTCTTCCTAGGTACTACCCTTGGCCTATCATTCCTAGATTGACTGACAATATTTACAGAAGAAGAGGAAGACGAAGAGGATGGTGTAGAATGTACAGGAGAAGACCCCTCAGAGGAGGGGTAGAAAAGGTTGCTCATCGGACCTTGGACGGGTGGTCCGCAAGGCGGTACGCACCCGTGGGAGATGTAGGAGGTTTCCTCAACGAAGATGTGTTGTTGGGGAGTTTAAAAATTGACGTTTTTTGTTCGTTTTCATTTTTAATGACAAAGCAGTGAAAAGAGATTGGAGGAGAGAGAAAAGTGGTTATGGCTAGAGGATCGTGAGGCTCATAGAGCAGATCATGGTTGAAGACCTGGCGCAGGTTGAAAAGACCGCGTAGGTATGTAAACAGAGAAGGGGATCTGGGAAGATCATCAGACAATTGTCTGGCCCAGGAAGAAGATATCAGCAAAGGCTGAGACGAGTGGATGGAGAGGATGGCGGCTAATGTCCCGTCGACGGCAATGTTGAGGACGGATGAAGATCCGTCGATGACAGAGTCCTTCTGGCGAGGACGAGGATAGTTTGGAACCTTGGCAAGAGTGGTAATATTCTCTGGTATTCCGGAGATCAATGGCGGTCCTTCAAGTTGCGGAGACGAGAACATCCTTTCCAGTGCAACGGAAATGTCCCGTATGTCGAACCATTTGTTCCACTCGCATTCCGGATCTTTGATCTTGCCTCTTTTGGTGATCCTCGGACATTTTTCAGCCAAATATACAGCATGTGATCCCCCATATGCTTCTCGTGGGTATCTCCCATCTGAACAACGGGCCCTCTGTTGAAGTGGTTTGATAGAGTCCATGTGAGGGGCTTCCAATCCGCCCTGAACGGTCCTTTGAAGCCTAGGCCAAACCTACGGTTCAGCCTAATTTCCTTTGGCGGTTTGAGCATCCCCTATAATTGTGCGCCCAGACCTTTACCCTGTTGATAGCTGATGTTCCTCATAATCTCCCAACCTTTGGAGTGAAAAGGGAGACATGATGTTGCGGTTGTCCTGACCGGCTCCTTTGGTGCTAGTAGAACGTGAGATGAATCACGTACATCCAGTAGTGACAATATGGGCCGATGAGACGGCCAAACAGAGGGCAGAGAGGTGTTGATAGCATCCACTGTGTGAAGGACAGGTGTACTGACCACTTTAATAATTCTCCCATTGTAAGGAAACTTCATGCACTGATGGTTGGTGGAAGGCACAGCGTTCATGGCTTTGATGTAAGGGCGACCCAATATAGCCTTGAATGTGGGGTCCATGTCGAGGACATGGAATTCCATGGGAATTGACATGGGGCCTAGTTCTGCCTTTAGAATAATCATCCCCTGCAGCGACCTTTTGCTATTGTCATAGGCCGTGACCGTGATCGAGGAAGGTCTTATTTGTTCCTCGTCGATCCCACACAACTGAAGAGTGCTCATGGAGATCACATTTATGGACGCACCCGTGTCCACAAGACACGGGTTCATGGATACCCCATTGATTTTTATTGAAATGCACAATGCATATTTCCGAGCTTCCTTGGGAGCGAGCTCGTAGTTGTGGAACATGATGGCCGGTTGTGTATCTGTTGGGGTCAGGACGGTCGAAATCTTCTCCACGGGGAGGTCTTCATTAACCATGACTCTTTGAAGGTACTCCATTAAGGCTGCCTGATGGGATGTGGATCTTTGAAGAAGCTCCAGGATGGAGATCTGAGCAGGCGTCTTGTCCAAATGTTTTAATAGATCATACTGTGTTCCAGGGATAGCTCTTTCTGGTTGTTCTCCATCATCCTTCTCTAGCTGAGATTGCTCAAGATTCTGACTGTTGTGGGGGAAAACCCTGTGAAAAATCCTTCCACTCCGGAGCACCATTACCTGCGGCTTTTGTACCTCTGTGGGGGTAGCAGTGGGTTTTAACAGAGGTTTGAGGGGTAGTGGTGGAGGAATGGTCGATGAAGCAGGGGTGATGACGGGAGCAGGGATTCTGATGAGGGGTTTGTTAGGTGGAGGCATGGTGAAGGTAGAGGGGATATCACGCGGATTATGAAGGATAAGGGGTCTGGAAGGTGGAGGTGGAGACGAAGTAGAAGTGGGTAGCGCTTGAAGTGGGCAATGATTTTGAGGTGGGCGATGCGTAATGAGTGGTTTTGAAGGCATTAGTGGTGATACGGTGGAGAAAGACGGGGTTATGTATGGTTGACGGATGATAAGGGGTTTAGAAGGCGTAGGGGTAAATGTGGTAAAGGTGGATGGTAAAGTGGGGGAGTGAGAGAAGATGAGAGGGTGTGAAGACGTAGTGGAGAGTGTCGGTTGATAGGAGATCGGGGTACGGATGAGAGGGCGTAATGGTAGTGGAAATGGTGAAGGCGATACTGACGCGGGTTGATGAGAGAGAGGTGCTACCCGGGCAAGGCGAGGGGGTTGCATGACGATGGGGTTGGAGGAAGAAAGAATAGAGGTACTTTCCTGGTGCCACACCTGCTCTCTCCCGACTTCCGGGAAGGAGGAGATGGGGTTAACCTGATGATTGGGCTGTTGGTGCTCCGGTAATGGATTCTGGATTATGCCCATGTCGGGCTGTTGTTGTGGGGCCTGCTGAGGCTGTTGTTGTTGTTGTGGTTGCTGCTGCTGCTGCTGTTGTAACTGCTGCTGTGGCCTATGAGGAGGTCTCCTAGCCTTAAGAGCGGCGACGTATCGTCTCATTTCATCCCAATCTATTTGATGTTCATCATTCATATCGTGGATGTAATCTTTGAAATGGAAGCAGTAATCTACTGTGTGTCCTGGCTGCCTGTGATAGACGCAGTATTTGGAGGTATCAACATTTGGGGGCCACATGGGCCTTTCTCTGGGTAGGGCGAGTTGGTTTGATGCCATGAGGGCATTAAAAATGTCTGCTAAGGTTTCTGGCAATGGTGGATAGTAGGCTCTCTTGGGACCGAGCGGCCTCCTTTGTTGCTGTTGGGGACCATAGTTCCCCGGGGGTGGAACTTGGTTGTACTGAAGCGGTGGTTGTTGTTGCTGAGGTTGTGGTTGTTGTTGCTGGGGTTGACGTAATGGAGGCATATTATCCTGGGGTGGATTAATTTGGGGTGGAGGACGAAGAGGGAAAGGACCTGGTTGGAGGGGAAGTCGGGGCATTTGTGGAGGCCTTGGGTTGACCGCATAGTTGGCATTGTTGACCGCACCCACTTGCTCATTTGTCACGACCCCTTCTGTGGCTACGCCCGGGACACCAGCGCCTATCTTTCTGACCACTTTGGGCTTCGACGACTCAAACATGTTCATAATGGGGGAGTCTTTTAACTGGGTTTGGATGTATCGGGCCCTTTCATAGAGCTCCTCCATTGTAGTAAGTTTATTCATGGCCAGGACGTGTCTGAACTGTGGGGTTGCATTAGACACAATCATCTTCACTTGTTCGGGCTCAGAGAGGGTATCCCTTATTCTTTCCGCCAGAGACCTCCATCTATCAGCATAGCGGATAAAATCCTCATCGGGCTTCATCTTTTCGGCCACTAGGTCGGTAATGGAGAGTGAGGGACCGACCCTATCCCTATATTTCTGCAAGAACCTTCTCTGGACTATTTCAAAATTCTCGGCCTCGCGGGGCTCTAAGGAATAGAACCACTCAAGCGCGGGACCATCCAATGATCTCCGAAAGAGGTATGCCAGGGACCTCTGATCGTTTTGCCAATAGGAGGATTCATACATGAAATCCTTGAGGTGAATGAAGGGGTTGCCGGTACCATTGTATCTGCGGTACGTGGGCATTTCGGAGGGAGGAAGATGAATGACGGGAAGGATTGGCAAAGCAACCTCCGGGGTGGCTTTCACGTCCACCATCCTTCTCAGATTTTGAAACTGCTCGTCCATGCGATTGAACCTATTGAGGAGCGATTGGGCGAGCTCCTCTGGAGGTGAAGGTGGCACTTGCCACTGGGGGAGAAACTGTCTCCCGGAGACTTGAGGGGGGAACCCGGAATGAGAGGGAGCTGTCAGACCACCGATAGTTGGCCCTGGCTGAAGCTGTGTGTGGGGAACAACGGGAGTTTGAGATTGTGACGAGAACTGGAATGAGGGTGGTTGTTGGCTCGCTTGTCCTTGAAGCGAGGGAGACTGGATGGCTTGCGCCAATGAAGGAGATGGAATGCCCTGCACGGACTATTGGAGGGGTGCGATGGCCGGAGTTGATTCCTGGGGCGTGTGGGAAACAGATTTCCCTTTTAGAATGGCCTGGAAGGCTCGGAGCTGTTCAGAGGTAAGCTCCGTGTTGGCGAGGACGCCCAGTAAGGAAGAGATATCCTGCGGTGGGGATGTGTCCCCGGCAATAACCTGCACCTCATGCGAGTGCTCATGAGAAGGACCCGAGTCCATAGCATAGACTCGCGGGTCGGCTGACAAACCACGACTAGGGTGGTTCTCCTCAAAAGACTCGTGAGCCATGCTCACAGTTTTCCCAGAACGCAAAAACATACACTAGCAAGCAGGTAGCAGAGATTATCAAACAAGTTGATGCCTTTACGCCCCTTTTTTGTGTTTTGATTTTGATGATTTTTGTTGTTTTTAGCGAGATCCGAAGTTCACACAAAATGGGGACCCTAGTTTATTTTTGTTTCACCGCCGTGTCAGCTAGGGTCTCTTGTCTCACCACGAATGAAATGACTAACTTCGGGGAACTTCAATGGTACAACCAGCCCAGTGAACGAAGAGGAGATTCTTCGATGTCGGGGACTTACGGAGGTCCCAGTGGAGGAGATTCTAGTCCGTTGAGAGGAATTCTCAAACGGAGAGTCCTTCCTTCACCGGGAAAGGGTGATCCTAAAAAAAAATGAAAAATGGATAGAAAAGAGGGATGGATGCATGCAATGAAATGCTGACAGAGATATGGAGTGGGAAAATAATAGAAATAACAGACATGTAATAAACAAACAACCAATCAAAACTGACAGTGCTGCCGTGAGCACAACGGAGGCGCGCGCGGGCGCCAAGGTGGAGAGGCACGGATGGTGCCGAACTTGCAAGGGTAGCCGAAAGGAAGCAGTAGAGGTCCCACCGTGATCGCCAATCTGTGAGCGACGTCACGCGGTTCGGGGTGCGAAGAGGACGCGGAGCACGCGGGCTCCTTCTTTTTGTTTGCTGCAACACAGAAATAAGAGAAAAGAGAAGGGGCCACCACGGGAGATTGCTCCGGCGGGGCGAGCATGACAAAATGCGATATAGCAAGATATGGGGGTTAAACGGCCATAGCGGGAAGTGACTCGCCGCGACCTCTGGGGACGGGAATGGTGCAGAAATTAAATAGCAGGAATTGAAACAGCCATTGGGGAAGTGACTCACTGCGGCCTCGAGAATATGAGCAGATAAGAAGATAGCAGAGTATAAAGAGAATATAAAGAGCGGGAATTTAAACGGCCATTGGGGAAGTGACTCGCCGCGGCCTCGAGAATATGAATAGATAAGAATATGATAGGATATAAAGAGAATTTAAACGGCCATTGGGGAAGTGACTCGCCGCGGCCTCGAGAACATGAATAGATAAGAATATAACATATAAGAACGGGAATTTAAACGGCCATTGGGGAAGTGACTCGCCGCGGCCTCGAGCATATGAGCAGAATATAACAGAATATAAAGAGAATATAAGAACGAAAATTTAAACGGCCATTGGGGAAGTGACTCGCCGCGGCCTCGAGAACAAGATGTGATCGCCAGGGGCCGAAAGACCCCAAAATGAAGAAAGTGATCGCGCCTACCTCAAGAGCGGGAGATGGCGGGTTGCTTCTTCCTCCCCCTTCGACCGGTCGACGGAGAGGGCTTTCCTTGGGTACCCTTGCAAAACAACGACAAACAAGTAACGAGTGGATTAGAAAGATGAAGGTGTAGTATTCAAATCCTTGCGATAAAAAAATAACGAAATGATGGTAAGACACACACCTGGTTGGTGTTGTCTTTTAAACCCCTCTCGGACTCGAGTAGGAGGAAAATGAGATGATGGATGAAAGAAGTATATAAGAAGAGGCGCCCTTATGAAGGGGGATAGATGATGCGAGATGATGAATGCAAAAGAACTAGGAGGAAAAGGAAAGGATTGGCTTATTGGATGTGCCGATGGTGAAATCCGGCGGAGCTCTGGCAGCGTAGGGATGGCGTGGAAGCGCGGTGGATGAAGACGGCCTTCCTCTCGCGAGCGTGGGCACCCGAGAAGCCGGCAGAACCTCCACCTACAAAAGACCCCACGGGTTAGAAAATGACTCCGGTAGCCTCTGGGCTCCGGCAGCCTATCGGATCTCTTCGAAGCTCCTCTAGAATTGAGGGGGTGGGCCTCTATTTATAGGGCTCCGGAGGGTGGAGGCGTCCAGGACCCTGGACACCTCCATCAGGGCCGAACTAATATTTTATTCTATTTTTATTAATTTTTTTAGAATATTTTTGTGGAGGCGTCCAGGGCCCCGGACGCCCCTAACAGGTCCACCGAACACCACCGACGGCCGCACGCGGTTTGACACAACGCATGGTTTTGTGAGCGGTGCCTCGTGATTTTGAAATGGGCGCGTCCAGCAGGCTGGACGTCTCCATAATTTGGATTTTTTCACACACGACAAACCGTCGTTCGGTGGGCGGCGTCCGTGAGGAAGTTGATGGAGGCGTCCAGGGGCCTGGACGCCTCCATTAATATATTATTTTTATTTTTGTTTTGTCTTTTTATGCCAAAGCTGGCATTATATATATATTTATTTTTGTTTTTATGGAGGCGTCCAGGGGCCTGGACGCCTCCATTAATATATTATTTTTTTATTTGTGCTTTGGGTTTTGAAAAATAAAAATAAAATAAATTAAGAGAATTGGGGCGTCCAGGGGCCTGGACGCCCCCATCAAGACCCACCCGGGTCCTCGGACAAGCGTTGGCGGCCGCCCGGCAGACACCCTTCTTGGTTCCGGAACCTCCTGATGCGTCTGACTGGTGTTGATGTCGTCCGAATGCCGTGACGAGACGATTCCGGATGCCGAAAAGGGCGGAAGAAGACTCAAGAAAAAGGAAGCACTCGAGCGATTCAAAATGCGTAAGCCGTTGCGGGGCGTTGTATAGTAATATGAGACTTTCTCGGGAGACGTCAGGAATGGTGTGTCTACAATCATCAGTAGGGCTCCATTGGAGGGAGAAACTCCTGCTTCCTCAATATCTTCGGCTTCACTGCTACTAGCCATGTCAAATTTGGCATGAAGGGCCGCTTCTTCAGGGTAGACCTGCTCCCAGCATCGGCAGGAGGCCAAGGTCTCTGCTTCTTGATTTTCGGGTCGAGCCAGTTCAACATGCTCAGCTTCCGTCGGGTATTCATCAAAAGTTGCCCCCAGCGGGCTATCTTCAGCAGGATAGAAGGCGGAGATGGTGTCCACCTCGTATCGCCCACTGTAATAATATTCTTCCAGGGTGAAGCCCAACCCTAGATGTTGAGAGACACGTCTCATTTCCTTGTCCAGATTTGCGGGATACCACATCTTCTGGAAAGCTTCCTTGCGCTTTTGAGACTGATCGGTGGGAATGTGTTGCTTCTGAAACATCCTGGCCATCCGATCAGTTGTAATAGCTAGACCTTGGACTGGAACCGGCGGGTTGCTTATATCTTCGGGGAGGCTGCAGTCTGTGTCTTCCTGAGTAGGATGCTCCTCAGCTGTATAGAACAAGCTGTCGGGTCCATCTTCATGTGTCACCTCCCAAGTCTTGAAAGGCTCGACAGTAGGGTTGTCAAGGCCGGGAGTTGGCTTGGTATGGCCATCCGAGATTTCAATATGATTGTGCCGCCGAGCGACCCGCACTTCATTAGCTTCGGGGTATAATATTGGGGGTGCTATCCTGCCCACGTCCCCGGATGCTGTGATATGGGAGACCACCTTGGGGTTGATATATCCGCGCGGTGGTGGTGGATACCAACTGCTGCCGGATGTGCTTCTGGATGCCCCCGCAGGGGCCTTAGCTTCAGAGGTCTTCTGGGAAGGCCCTGTATATAGGTTGGCATCCGCCAAATGACATTCAAACACCTTGAATGGATGGGGGTCTGCAAATATCCTTTCCTCCTTCCCTTGGAGACTGTACTTGATGTATTGGTGGAGCGTGGTGGGCACCACCATATTTTCATGCAGCCATGGGCGGCCGAGCAGTGCTTTGTACGAGGTGCAGGAGTCAATGACATGGAACTGCACTGTCGTAGTGAAATCTGCTAAGGTGAGGGTGAACTCTGCCACTCCCATTGACACTTCACATTTTTGATTGAAGCCGGCGATACGCATATCTCTGACTTTCTCGAGATGCACGTTAAAGTGGTGCCTCTCATATATTCTATAAGGCAGGATGTTGACCGCTACACCGGGGTCAACCAGAATCCTATTCAGCTCCCTTCCATTCAGGTGCCCCTTCATATACAGCGGCCTGTTGTGGCTGATGGTGGGCAGCAGCATGTCGTCTGGAGTGAAGGTCATACTGGCTTCCGGTACAGCTTCAGCTATGCAAGTCTCAAAATGAGCAGGCATTTGCAGTGCCGTGATGATCGCCTGTCGGGTCTCTTCACTCAAAGAGAGGATCTCGCAGATTGTAAATCGAGCAGGGAGCTTTTTGAGTAGCTTCATTATTCGGCTCCCAGCTCGAACATTGGAGAGATTCATCTCTTCGGCCCATCTGGGCTTAGGGAGGTTTTGATTTGGGCGTGGGGAGGTTCTGTGATGTGACACCAAATGCAGCGGAGACTTTGATTCCTTGGACCTAATTCGCAATCACAATTACAAGGCACCGAGAATACGTTAAAGCTACCAACGCACCGTGCGCACACGATTCCCGTGGTGACCCGGTGTTGCCGAGTCGAGGTGATGGAGATAGCCCCTAACTGGTTAGAGGACCAGCACCACTTTAGTTAGCCCTCCCGAAGGTTTGAAAGCCCACACACAAGGGCGGCCGGGTGCCTTAAGGCCACGGGGTCACTCGCTCACTTATAGCCACGGTGACCACACTGAAAGGTGGCGCCGGGATCGGGCACTCGCTCTCCTACCGGCAGATATGTTTCGCAGATATTAAATAAACAAGTATAAGGAGGCAAGGGCAGGAGGCTCACCTGGTTGGTTTGAGGAAACCAACCCCGATCGGAGACGAGGGTGAGCGGCGAAGTGTGGGTTCCCCGCACACTGCGCCGATGAAGCTTCGAACCTGTTTAAGTGTACACTCACTACACCTCACGCAGGAGGGTGATCTCGGGGATGGGAATTGAGGAATTACAACAAACACTACCTCCCGCAGGGAGGGGCGGTAAGCCGGCCAGGCAAGAGGAGGAAAATAAGCTAGTAATCCACGAGGAGTGATCGCTTCCGAAGTGGACCGTTGGCTGTGGATGTTGATAGGCAGTCGGTGTAGTCCCTGTAGATCTCGGTCAGGAATTTTTCCGATGACGCGCCTAGGGGGGATCTTCTTGTAACAGGAACCCAAATGCCTCTGATTTATATCAATTTGTTCTGTCGTCGACGATGGCTGCAGTGGAGGTCTGAGTAGAGCAACAGATTCTGGGCAGGTGGCTCCCTGTTTCAGTCAGCAACTTGCAGAAGTTGCTCCGGTCGCTCCTGGACGCCAAATCATGAACCGTCAGAGCTGCTAGAACCGGGGATGAAGCCTCTACACAGCAAAACTGACGGCAACTCCTTCTGAGGTCGGGGTGAACAGGGGGGTGCCGACAAGCGGGAACTGGTCGCTACAGACTGCAGGAGGCAGACCCATACGACTGAGGGAGAAAATTTGGAACTCTGGCCCTCCGATGCCGAATGAGGTTCCGTCTCTTGCTCCTGGTCGGGAACAGGGGGAGGAAGAACTTTGATGAAGAGCCTTCAGTCTGATTCCTTTGCCGTTGGTCGTGAAGTTGCTTCCAACCGGGATCAGGCTCTCTGCAGAGGATGTCTGGCGCAGTTGGGGAAGAACAGCTCTCCCGGTCAGCCATGAACTCGGAACGGGACGATTCCACCTCGCCTGCGGAGTGGACTGGACGACCTTTCCAGAATGGTATGGTACATCTTCAGATGACACCGTTGGGCTCCGTATCAGCTTCTGCAAGACGAACCTTCTTCTGCTACCTGCAGACTTGGCTAAGCAAAGGGGTGGTGGTGGAGCTTGGTTAAGGGGAATGGTGTTGTAACTATGGGGGAAGGCTGGTGGTGATGGTAGATGGGGGATGGGATGTGGGAGAATGATGAGTGGGGTGGTGGAGGGAAGGTGGAGGTCCAAGGGGGTGGAGGGTCCGCAGCTATCCAAGGGGTGGTGGGGGTCGGCCAAGGGAATGGGGGTGGGCTAATGTGGTGGGTGCGCAACCAGCAGGGTATGGGGGGGGGTTAATCCACCCTAGGGATATGAATGGGGGTGTGGGGAAGAGGGAGGGCTGCTTGGGGAAGAGGGAAGGCTGCCTTGGAGAATGAAGAGGTGTATGGGGAATGGGAAGAGTTGCCTAGGGTGGAGGAGGTAATGAAGGAAGTTATGAGTCTTGGGAAGGTGAAAGGGTGGGGGGATGAGGTGGCAGCTGAGGTGGCAGGGGGGGAAGGTGAAAGGGCAGGTTCGCCCCAGGGAGAGAGAGAGAGGAGGAGGAGGAGAGAGAGAGGGGGTCGACCCCCTTAGTGAGAGAGAGAGAAGGAGAGTGAAGGCTAGAGAGAGAGAGAGGAGTGCACTTATGCTTGCAATATTCAAATCTTCATTAGCTTCAAAAGAGGGGGTTTGGGGTCCTATATATAGGAAAACCCAATTTACACAGAAGTCCTCATGAAATGGACAAATGACGGAAGACCAAGGGGTGGGGAGAGGGGCGCCCATGGGCCAGACCAAAGAAATGGCCCAATAAGACCTACTAGCCCCATTTGCCCACTAGCCTACATACAAGCATGAGTAAATAACATGATAACCTAGTAACATGACTCAAAACATAGGCAAATACATCAAAATGACTCAAGAAAATAGGAAAATGTAATAGGATGATAAGCACCAATGTTCCGTCTAAAGAAGGGCTGCTCCCTAGCTGCCTCCGGGAGGGAGAGAAGTGCCAAGCCAGAGGGTATGTGGTGTGATGCCCTCATCAATTCTCCCGGGCGGTGAAGAGCTCGACTCTGTCGAGTAAAGGCCCTCCCTGCTGCGGTACTGCTCTAGGAGATCGGGGGACAGCTGCTGGAGATCCTCCCGGCTCACCCAGGTATCGTCCGAGGGTGGTCGTCCCTTCCACCTGACCAGGTAGCGCTCATACGCCTTGCTCCTTGTGATGGTAACATGTTCATCTAATATCTGCTCCACTTCATCATGCCGGTTTCTCAAATGGGGTTGAGCTCTCTGGGGTGTGGGGGCGCTCTCAAAGGAGGGAGTAGGCTGGATTTCCTCACTGGGTGTCACCGTGGGGCCCTTGTAGGGCACCAGGTCAACCACATTGATTGTGGGGCTTACTCCGTACTCTTCAGGGAGGTCCAACACGTAAGCATTGGTGCCAAGGCATCTCAGCACCTGGAAGGGGCCAGCTCCACGTGACCTCAACTTCGAAGTATTCCCAGGGAACAACCTCTCAGTTCTCACCATCACAAAATCACCAATCTGGAATTCTTGGTGGCGGCAGTGGGAGTCAGCAGACTTTTTGTAAATTTCGTTGCTCTTGTTGATGTTTTTGCGAATGTTTCCATGCAACTCTGTGAATGTTGATTCACTAGTGGATAATGGGGGTCCTGGACAACCAAATGGGGACCTAGCATGCAGTGGCGCTACATAGACTTCGATGGACCTAGGAGGACCGGGACATCCAGATGTAAACCTATCATGCTTAGAAGTCATGTGGACCTTGATGCACTTAGGTGGTCCGGGGCAGCCACAAGTGGCTCTATCATGAATGAGATGGATGAAGAGTGGGGGAGGACCCGCTTGTTCAAATGTAATCCTTTCGTGCACTGGACCTAGTGTGTATGTGACACAAATGACATGACTAGCCTTACCACATGATGCAGAATGTTGTGACATATGTATTTCTATCAAGATGGTCCCATCTTTTGGTGAGGGTTGGTTTGGGGGTCTCCACTCATGGGGTTCGAAGGGGTCCCAGGAAGTGGACATCTTGGGATGGGTTACTTCCTCATTTCCTAGGTGGATGTCACCCTTGGTCATGGCTCTCATGGTGTGGGCTAAGTTTTGGAATGGGTGGGTTAGGTTTGACATGGTGTGTGAGGGTAGGAAAATGTTGGTGTTGAGTAAGGTGGGTGGGTATAGGAAGGGATCGAATGGGTCATGGTATGGGTTACCTAGAAACTCTAGGTCCACATGTGGTGGGGAGTCATTCACCTCTATTGAGATTTTTGGGCAAAAGTTGTTGGTGGGTGGGTTAGCCTTGTGAGGATGGCTGGGTTTTCTTCCCGAAATGAGGAGCTCCAATTTAAGGATGGCCTCGGGCTCATCGGGTGTGGGAAGAAAGAGAAGGAGGTCGCTAATGTAGCAACCAACAGTGCAAACCGAAGTGATAGACCCGACACATGGGTGTAGAAGACCAAGGCTCCTAGGTTGGTCGACCATAGGGTTCAACATAGCCGTCAACTCCACTTGCCATGCTAGGCCTTGTAGGAGGTCTCCTAGAGTTTCCACTTGGTAAGAGGATTGGATGGTAGTGTGATAGGTGGAGAGGGGTACTATGGGGAGGTGTCGTTCCATGGGAGGGTTGACATGGGGCAAGATAGGGTGAACCGGATTTTCCTCTAACCATTTAGCCAGGGGCTCACTTATGAAAAGTTCACTCCTATTTAGAGAGGGTGGTGTAAAAGGTGAAGTTCTTTCCTTGGTTTGGGCAAGGGTTTCCTCCAAGGTGGGGAGTGGTTCTAGGGTGCCCACCACTATGATGTCGGGTGTGGGAGTCATGGGTTCCTCTACCAAGGAGGTGAGATGGTCTTTTGAAGGTGGAGTGATGAGGGTAGGTGTATGGTACCCCCGGGGTGGAAGGTAAAGGGAAAGTTGGTTCAGGATCGGTAGGGGAAGAAGTGGAGGCCTAGGTTGGGGTAGGGTTGTGGTTGACAGTGGAAGATGGGTTGGGTGGGGTGGCTTGGGTTGGCCAGTCATGGGTGGAGTGTCCCTTACAGGGGAAAGTTGAGGGGTAGTGATAGGGGCTAAGGGGCAGTGTGGAGTATGGGTTTCATGGGAAATTGTGGGTTGGGGTGGAAGTAGGTTGATGGGGTCAGGTTCCCCTCGACCCGACTCTTGGCATTGTGCCTCATATTCTTCTTCCCAATTAAGGGGTGCTTCATGGACTTCAATCCCGTTCCCAATCCTTTGGGGTGGTGGAGTTTGGGCCCTAAGGGAAGTGAAGATCTTCCTGATCTCAACCCTTATCTCTTCCAATGAATCTAGGGGTCCTTTGGGTGGTGGGGTTTGGGTCCTAATGGAGGCCTTGGGTTGACTGGGAGGAAGAGGGGGAGTGGGAGTGCTCCTCGGGTTATGGTCCTTACGGTAGGAGTGGGACGGTCGGGGAGCGTAGATCTTCCTAAGCTCACTCTTCATCTCTTCCCATGAGTGAATGGGCTCTTGCCCCCAAACCCTTCTGAATCTCTCTTTGTGTTCCCACATTTTCTTAGCTAGACCCCGAAGTCGTGCCTTGGCCCTGCGGACTCTCTCGTACCCATATACCCAAGTACTTTCAAAGTCCCTTTCCATGGTATTCTCCCACCTAAGATAGGCATGATGATTAATTCCATCAAAATGAAGGTCCTCATCTACAATGTAGTCCATGTCTAGGGGGTCAATCGGACCATGTGACCAACGAGGGGTATGCATGAGGATCGGGTGATGAATGCAAATGCCCTAGGACAAGACTTAGTAGAGACAAGTCTAGAACTTGCTCTGATACCAAATTGATGTGACACCAAATGCAGCGGAGACTTTGATTCCTTGGACCTAATTCGCAATCACAATTACAAGGCACCGAGAATACGTTAAAGCTACCAACGCACCGTGCGCACACGATTCCCGTGGTGACCCGGTGTTGCCGAGTCGAGGTGATGGAGATAGCCCCTAACTGGTTAGAGGACCAGCACCACTTTAGTTAGCCCTCCCGAAGGTTTGAAAGCCCACACACAAGGGCGGCCGGGTGCCTTAAGGCCACGGGGTCACTCGCTCACTTATAGCCACGGTGACCACACTGAAAGGTGGCATCGGGATCGGGCACTCGCTCTCCTACCGGCAGATATGTTTCGCAGATATTAAATAAACAAGTATAAGGAGGCAAGGGCAGGAGGCTCACCTGGTTGGTTTGAGGAAACCAACCCCGGTCGGAGACGAGGGTGAGCGGGGAAGTGTGGGTTCCCCGCACACTGCGCCGATGAAGCTTCGAACCTGTTTAAGTGTACACTCACTACACCTCACGCAGGAGGGTGATCTCGGGGATGGGAATTGAGAGATTACAACAAACACTACCTCCCGCAGGGAGGGGCAGTAAGCCGGCCAGGCAAGAGGAGGAAAATAAGCTAGTAATCCACGAGGAGTGATCGCTTCCGAAGTGGACCGCTGGCTGTGGATGTTGATAGGCAGTCGGTGTAGTCCCTGTAGATCTCGGTCAGGAATTTTGCCGATGACGAGCCTAGGGGGGATCTTCTCTTAATAGGAACCCAAATGCCTCTGATTTATATCAATTTGTTCTGTCGTCGACGATGGCTGCAGTGGAGGTCTGAGTAGAGCAACAGATTCTGGGCAGGTGGCTCCCTGTTTCTGTCAGCAACTTACAGAAGTTGCTCCGGTCGCTCCTGGATGCCGAATCATGAACCGTCAGAGCCGTTAGAACCGGGGATGAAGCCTCTACACAGAAAAACTGACGGAAACTCCTTCTGAGGTCAGGGTGAACAGGGGGGCGCTGACAAGCGGGAACTGGTCGCTACAGACTGCAGGAGGCAGACCCATACGACTGAGGGAGAAAATTCGGAACTCTGGCCCTCGGATGCCGAATGAGGTTCCGTCTCTTGCTCCTGGTCGGGGACAAGGGCAGGAAGAACTTTGATGAAGATCCTTCAGTCTGATTCCTTTGCCGTTGGTCGTGAAGTTGCTTCCAACCGGGATCAGGCTCTCTGCAGAGGATGTCTGGCGCAGTTGGGGAAGAACAGCTCTCCCGGTCAGCCACGAACTCGGAACGGGACGATTCCACCTCGCCTGCGGAGTGGACTGGACGACCTTTCCAGAATGGTATGGTACGTCTTCAGATGACGCCGTTGGGCTCCGTATCAGCTTCTACAAGACGAACCTTCTTCTGCTACCTGCAGACTTGGCTAAGCAAAGGGGTGGTGGTGGAGCTTGGTTAAAGGGAATGGTGTTGTAACTATGGGGGAAGGCTGGTGGTGATGGTAGATGGGGGATGGGATGTGGGAGAATGATGAGTGGGGTGGTGGAGGGAAGGTGGAGGTCCAAGGGGGTGGAGGGTCCGCAGCTATCCAAGGGGTGGTGGGGGTCGGCCAAGGGAATGGGGGTGGGCTAATGTGGTGGGTGCGCAACCAGCAGGGTATGGGGGGGGGGGGGGTTAATCCACCCTAGGGATATGAATGGGGGTGTGGGGAAGAGGGAGGGCTGCTTGGGGAAGAGGGAAGGCTGCCTTGGAGAATGAAGAGGTGTATGGGGAATGGGAAGAGTTGCCTAGGGTGGAGGAGGTAATGAAGGAAGTTATGAGTCTTGGGAAGGTGAAAGGGTGGGGGGATGAGGTGGCAGCTGGGGTGGCAGGGGGGGGGAAGGTGAAAGGGCAGGTTCGCCCCAGGGAGAGAGAGAGAGGAGGAGGAGGAGAGAGAGAGGGGGTCGACCCCCTTAGTGAGAGAGAGAGAAGGAGAGTGAAGGCTAGAGAGAGAGAGAGGAGTGCACTTATGCTTGCAATATTCAAATCTTCATTAGCTTCAAAAGAGGGGGTTTGGGGTCCTATATATAGGAAAACCCAATTTACACAGAAGTCCTCATGAAATGGACAAATGACGGAAGACCAAGGGGTGGGGAGAGGGGCACCCATGGGCCAGACCAAAGAAATGGCCCAATAAGACCTACTAGCCCCATTAGCCCACTAGCCTACATACAAGCATGAGTAAATAACATGATAACCTAGTAACATGACTCAAAACATAGGCAAATACATCAAAATGACTCAAGAAAATAGGAAAATGTAATAGGATGATAAGCACCAATGTTCCGTCTGAAGAAGGGCTGCTCCCTAGCTGCCTCCGGGAGGGAGAGAAGTGCCAAGTCAGAGGGTATGTGGTGTGATGCCCTCATCATTCTGGCTAGTACCGACTTTTGGGTGTTCTTTGTTAGTTGCTGCGGGGCAAGCTCCATCTGCACTTGGATCTTCAGCAGGTTGGGCTAGCTGCGGGTGAACGGCCCCGGGTGTAGGGTTGGCCTCCTGGCAAGGCTGCTTCCCCTTGGACATCTTCATGAATTCAAGAAATGAAGGGACCCCCTTGCCCCCACTCTTGTTATATAGGCCTGACGGAGACGGGATTTGGACTCCCTTGACCTCCAGCGGAGGTGTCCTGTAGGGTTGCTCCCCTCTGAACATGATGTTGTGATTGGGTGGCGGCTGGTGCCCCCATCTTCGGCCTGACCGGGTGGCATGTGCAGCAGTTGCAGCCTCGGCCTTGCCTCCCCCAGCATGGGGTGTGAAACAAATTTCCTCTTCTTCCTCCTCTCCGGGCAGGTTGAAGAGTGCTGACAAGGTATTACAGGAGACAACCTGCACTTTATTGGCCCCAGCGGCCTTTCTTTTCTTCTTCTTTTGCTTCTACTTCTTTTTTGCTTCTGCGGGCGGATGCCCCCAGAATAGACTACCCTCTCCGTCGGGTGCCTCTTCAGCTTCCTCTTTTTGTTCAAGTGAGAGCTATTCTAAGTCTTGCCACGGGACGTGGTCCCGCACCAGCAGAGGTTTCAATTTGGGCTGCACATATTCATCTAGCCCCTCAATGAGGTTTTGAAACCGAAGGACCCCAGGATTGGTTTCCTTAATCACTGGCAGCGGAGTTTGTCTCCTCCGATTATGTGTATGTATCCTGACAGTTGAAGGTGGAGTGACCCATACGGGTGCTGCCACTGGCGGAGCAGGACGGGGTGTAACACCACTGACATGTGCCCCCTCTTTCGGGCGGGGTGCCCTCTTCTTCTTGTGTTTTACAGGGGCCTGCTACCATCCCTGCTGTTCTTTTGCGGGCTCCAAGAAATGAGTTTCTTAGGTGCTACGCGTGCTTGCTTCAGAGATCTCCTCGGGCACTGCCTGGTAGAGGGAGATCATGTTGATTGCTGCCCTTCTCCGAGGGACTTCATGTGGCTGGGGAGGGTCTACTTTGTACTCTCCCAGCTCAATTTCATTCTTCTTCACCATCCCTTCGATGATGTCCTTAAAAACATAGCAGTCTTCAATTGGATGCCCCAACATCTGGTGGTAGGGGCAGAATCTTGGACTGTCTTTTCTTTTCAGGTCCTACGGTCTTCTTGGCTCTGGCAGGGTGACCATGCTATATTCTGTTACCCAGTCGAACAGAATCCGGGTCTTATCCTTTGGAAAGGAATAAGCCTTCTTCATTTTGTCCCTCAGCGAAGGACCTTCTTTACCGTCTGGAGCTTCTGCAGGCTGTGGGGTGACTCCTTTCTTGCCTTCACCTTTTTGCTGTTCGAACGTCTTTATGTCAAGAGCGTTCGCTTCTTTGGGCGAGGAGCGCCGATCTACCGCCTTGCTCTTCTGGGTCATGCTGGCAGCAGACGTAGGGGTAGGTCTGGCAAGGAAAGCTTCCACCTCGGCCACGACATTATTCAGTCGGTCGAACGACCGTATTTCCATTCCGATCATCTTTTCCAGAACCTCTTTTCTGAGATTCTGTTTGCATATTTGCACAGCGTCCTCCTGATGCGGGGGCCGCTTGCACCTCATTCCGAAGTTTCTCCACCCCTTGATATAATCGAGGGCTGTCTCATCGGCCCTCTGCCTTGTTGAATAGAGTTCGGCCACTATGACCTCCCTCTCTGTAACATGAAACCTTTCTCTGAACTTCCTCTGCATATCCGACCAGTCATTGATCGACCTTCCTGGGAGGCTGGAGTACCATTCAAATGCGAGTCCCGTCAGCGAGGACCCGAAGAACTTCAACAAATATGACGCGTCGGTGGCCAGATCACCCATGACGGTCATGTAATATGCAATGTGCTCCTTCGGGGACCCCTTCCCGTTGAATTTATCAAACTTGGACGGCTTGTTGACCCCCTGGGGAAGTCGTTTAGCCACATGGTGTTGTGGGTAGGGCACCCGATAGGCATCAAATGCGACATAGTCGCCTTCACTTTTCTCTACGAGCTTCAGCTCGATCATCCTCTCCACCATCATCTGGTTCATGACCGTGGGGTCAACTGGCTCCGGATAGAAGTGTGCCGGCTGCAGGTACGGGTGACCAGGGTGGTCGCCTGTGGAGGGCGCAGCAGCGGGGGTGTCTGGTGCGCTTGAGGGAGCACCGGAGGTAGCAGCGGCTGTAGCTGTGACGGCCGCTGTTGCATTGTCGCCATGCTTGGTTCTGATGACGAAGGCAGTGTGTAGAGCGGTGGAGGGCCGTCACGACGGACTGCTCCCCGAGATGATTCACCCTGGACTTCGGGTGGCCTGGAAGCTGAGGATTGTTCAGTTTTCTCCATCAGCTGCTTCTTTAGCAAGTCTATCTCTTGCTGATATTGTTGAAGTAATATCAAGACCGATGGGTCTATAGTGGCTGTAGTGGGGATAACTTATGCTGTCTCCCCGGACGTACCCTCGGGCAGGATGTCGAGGGGAACATCGTCTTCTTCCTCTACCGTCACCACATTAGCGGTCAGGACGGGGGCCTTGTCATCCCAGTGGTGGTAAACCTGGGGTTGCTTTCCTTTAGCCATCATCAGGAGCTCCCTCGCTGCTTCTATTCTGCGAGCGCTCGGCCCCGGCCGTGCGGCCAACTGAGCCAATTCTCGGGGATCTTCGGGGAGCACCCCATATCGGCTGGATATACCAGCCATGTTGCAAGTGAAGACCTACATCCTTCTCCTCTGCCGATGGACCCTCCTTCTAGTTTGCTGTGGGAAGGTCAGCCTCTTGAACACAGAAACTCTTCTTCTTTCTTCCCGCTCGGGGATGGTTCCATCGGCTTCGATCTCGAAGTCGTTATCATATCCATTGTCGTCGACTGACGACACCATCATTCTTTCTCCCATACCTTCTTCATCTGCCATTAATGGGCAGTAATCTTCATCAGTGGCGACTGTATGCATCAGTCGCTACTGACCCAGCGAGGGGTTGCCTAACCCTCGAAAGTAGTTTCTGACCAAACAGGTCATCTCTTCTTGACCTCGCTCTTGATGTAACATGGGGGATGATTGTCGACCTCCCGCCGGAGGGATATAAGCCAGCCAAGCTCTGTCGGTAGGTTGTTGGAATCTTCATCCCGCAGCTGGGGCATTGGCTTGACGGGCAGCAGCCCGAAAACTTTTACGGCGCGGAGGGTCCGTAGCCGCTTCTTCTTCCTTCTTCGGGGTCAAGCCCCTTTCTCTTCTCTCTTCCGCCCCGTCATTCACAGGACGGCGGTGAATGGGTGTCAGCTGATGGACAGGTTGGGCCCGCTTGGGAACCCACACCTCTTTGAACTTCCTTGGCCTGGGGGCCGACCTTCCTTGGCCATAGTGGCCGGTTTCTTCTCTTTCTGCCCTCCTTCTAGCGAGAGCTTGGTATGTATTGT
Source organism: Amorphophallus konjac (assembly GCA_022559845.1). Taxonomy (NCBI): domain Eukaryota; kingdom Viridiplantae; phylum Streptophyta; class Magnoliopsida; order Alismatales; family Araceae; genus Amorphophallus; species Amorphophallus konjac. Next base: position 435,874,992 of record CM040118.1, read on the forward strand.
GGACAGGGATGGTGGGGATGACTCGGTTTGGGGCCACCCGTGCATTGTGTCCGTTGAGGAAGATGCGCATGCCGCCAACCATCATAGACTTCCCGGACTGGGATAGAGTCCCGGTGATCACAATAGCACTCCTTTAAGCTTGGCGACGTTGACATCCTCCAGGGTGCTTGTTGACAATATTGGTGCGGGCCCCACGTATGGCGTGGTGCACCAGACAGCTAACGGCCGGGGCCGGACTCTTGGATGAGTCGTTGCAGCAGGGAGTCTTCAGAGACTCCATTTTCCTCACAGCTTCCTCGACAGGTTCCGGGGCTTCAATCTCCAGCATGTCCACAAAGGCCAACCCCAAGAAGTTGGGGAAGCCGACGGCGGCAGGGGAGCTGTCGAACTCCGTGGGCACCGCTAGGTACCCTTGTGCATGCCCAGCAACGATCGAAGGACCGAAGGCAATGCCAGTTAATCCATTTGTTGTCATCGTTCGCCTGCAAAGACAAACAAGCCAACGATCAGTAGCCTTTGAGAGGGCCTCGAAGCCCAAGTATCTCGGCAAAGAGATGAAAGGTGACACTGGTCCCACCGGGCGTGCCAGACTTGTTTGTGATCTTTTTTATCTTCTTATTATTTTATTATATATATATATGTGTGTGTGTGTGTGTGTATACATATATACATACATCTTATTTCATGTGTCGATCAACCAATTAACTAACTAGTAATTAACTGACTGATTGACGACGCGGGCGTGCCAGTCACGTGAGTGACGAGTTTATTATGCCCTCATTCTGACCTGTGTCGGGCGAAAGTGAGGTTCGATCGGGACTAGCAGTCCGCCATACCATAAAGGCTATGACGTTAATTACATCCCCCACGAGGAGGGAACACCTTTGATTAATTGTCGAGATAATGGGCTGTCGTGGCCGGAATAAGGGATGCGATGTTTATGAACATGACGGGATCATGCGAGATGCGTCTATCTATCATGTAGGAGAGGCATGGTTCATTGAACTGGAGACCCTTGGTACGTGGCTGAGGACGTAGGTCCGGAGACCACCCTCGCGCATAGCGGAGCCTTTCGATCGGGCACAACCCGACCTTCTGTCAACGCCATTTGATATACTCGAGGGTCGAGGTGAGCATACATGCACGATGATGATGACTGTACTAAGCATGATGACAGAATTATGAAGGTAAGCAGAGCTCAGTCATATTTATTAAGCCCCGCAGCGGGGAAAATGGTAACACAAAAGGTGATGACGAAAGCAAAGTGCTAATACGTATGATAGCGAACATGATAGAAAGGTAATTCAGGGCATAAACAGCCCTTACCTTATTCAATCTACTGCTAATTGGGGCTGCCAATCTCGACCACGGGAGGCCAGGATTTCCCCGGGGGAGAGCCAGGGATTTAGACAACAAAACGATCAGAAACGGCGCCAGGAAGCGTAGGTATAGGACTTAAAACGGCTTGGTAAACCGTAGGTGCAAGAGGGAAGTTAAAACGGCGTGGCTTGATTGGGGCGCGCCGGGAAGAAGCGCGCCGGAAAGGGCGTGTCGTTTTAAGGCGCGCCGTATATAAACGGCGCCAGTCTAGCCCGATCTCGCGAAAATCGAAATTTTATTCATTTTTCTTGGGTTTATTAAAATACTTTAGGAAACTTTGAAAGTTTACTTAAGTCATTTATTCTAAGGATCGACCCCGGGGAATCTGGGAGCCGAGTCATAGGCTCGCGCGAGGTTCATACTCGAACGCGGCGATTGTTCCGAGTCAGACTCGTTCGAGCCGAAATTTCGGCAGCATCTCCCCATCCGGGAGGATTGTAGGGGAGAAGCGGGGAGTACTCACGTGGCGGAGCAACCCCTGAGGGCCGGGTGGCGCAACGGCGGCCGGCAAACCCGAACAGAGAGGAAAACCCCGAGGCCTAGCCTGCTAGGGGCACCGAATCCGTGGGCGATAGTGAGCGAATGAGGCGACTCATTATGGGAGCGAAAACCCCGAGGGCTAGCCTGCGAGGGGCACGCGACCGGAGTCACCACAACACTAGAATCGGGACGACCGATAGAGGGAAGGAAAGCCCGAGGGCTAGCCTACAAGGGGCACACAACCCGCGGCCACCACGAGGTCCATTAAGAACCGTGGATTTGAACTGTAGGGCTTAGCCCCATCACTGTGCACTCAATGGCTGGGAGGGATACTCGTCATCAACGGATGAGCCTCCCCCGTCGACCGAGTGACTAAGATAGAAGATTGGGGGAATATCCCCCTCCCCGGGTACTGGAGCGATGCTACAGAGCAGACTCCTGTTAAGATGCAAAGTGGAAAGGGCGGCGCAAGACATCGTCTGACGACAAGTGGGCAACCAAATTGCTAGACACATATTACAACAGTGAAGCCTGCATGCTAGATAAATTAATACTGGCATGCTATATGATTAGCGTAAAGATTTGGGTACGGGATATATATATACATCATGTTCGGAAAAACCGACAGGGGCTCGTCCTACGATGAAGAAGGAATGACATAAGCGATCTTCCCCTCCCATCTAACCTATGAGGAAAGGCACAGGGGCGGCGAAGGGTCTGCTCCCTAGACGGACTTGAGCAGAGATACGCACACGAGTGCGTCTCCGATCACAAAACCCGTGGCACACATGGTGCAGAGCCCGACCATCACATTGGAATAGAGAGAGAACCCCGGGGAGGGGGGAACGATTCATATAGCCCAGGGGCATATCCAGCATAGGGAAAAAGGGATCCGGGAACTATGCACGCCGGGAAACATTAAATGCACATCTGAAGAGAAATTAGAGAGAAAGCATGAAAGATGGATATAGCATCGGGCATCAACGCATGCCATTCATTCGATGAACGATACAAGCTGATATATACACACAGCATATATTCCGGTGCCGGCGTTGTCGCTCGGCCGCCGTTTACATTAATAGAAGAAGATCAGCCCAGATGAAGAGAAGAGGCAGAGGCGGTGGTGAGTGAGGGGAGGTCAGGCTCGTATCATCACCCCTCCCCACTCTCACTTACATTGTATTAGGGGGAGAAAACAAAAGAAGAAAAAAAGGGAATCGACCGGAAGAAAACCACGTAGACCCACCTAGACTCTTTCTCCAGAACAGGGTATCGGATCATCGGCTTCTCTTCTCCGGCTCCGGAGATATTCAGACGAGCAGACGAGGAAGACGGCGGTGAGAACCCTCAATGGGAAACCCTACTTCTCCCCCCAAGGTTTTTCTCTCGAACCAACAACCCTTCCCCTCGTATTGGCTATCTTCTATCTTTTCTTTTTTTCTTTCTGATTCCTCCTCTTCTCTTCCTCGTGTCTTCGTGTCTTTTTTGTTTCGAAGGCGGGGTATATATATACCTCGTTAATCCGGCGCCCTAGGAAGGGGGCGCGCCGGATCAAACGGCGCCGGGAAAAGTCCCCGATTGTGTGGGCGCGCCGAATTTGGTGGCGCCATATTAAGCGGCGTCGGTGACCCTTCACGCGCCGTTTTAGCTTATTTGCTCGGCGTGGGTCAGTCGATGGGTCCGGGGATGATTCTAGATGCTCCAGTTGACTGTTCCTCTCGCCCTGGCCCTTGGAAAAGCTTGACGGGGTGTTGACGAAGCTCTTGATGTAACGAATGGCCTTAATCAGAACTTCGCGTGTGTCTGGCCCGAGCACACAGGTATCCTGCTGGCATGGCCTTCGGCACTATGATTTGTGCTTCTGGTCGAGACGGACTCGTGCTCGAAGCTTCCTTGTGGGATGGCATTACATCCGGGGTAATTCCGCCTTGAATGGCGATCAATCGGCCACTAACGGGCCCACTATGGCGAGAAGTCGAACCCGTGTCGGGTGATCGGGGCCTTCTGCTGATAGAACCTTCGGTCCCTTGTTGTGGATGACCAAGGACGTTCTTCCTCCTTAGGAGAGTCATTGGGTAGACCGTCATCCTTGGTCGGGCGACGGATGTAGGGTAGCGGCATGACGAGGTCGATGTCGGATCATTGGGCAGGCTTGGTCGCGCTGTCGGTTGGTTGCGGGTTCATTCCGACTCTCCTGAGGTAAAGTCCCCGGTGCTCATTTCAAGGTGACTTGAGGCTCCGTCAACATGAGGAATCTTTGATAAGTTGGTCTTCATCGGCTTCTGTGCTTCAGTGGGCATTTCATTCATCTTTGCGACTTGGTCGCCGAAGGATTATATTTTGAGTGCCAACACGAGGAAGAGAAGAGGAGGAATGAGAAAGAAAAAAAGAAAAGATAGAAGATAGTCAATACGAGAGGAAGGGTTGTTGGTTCGAGAGAAAAACCTTGGGGGGAGAAGTAGGGTTTCCCATTGAGGGTTCTCACCGCCGTCTTCCTCGTCTGCTCGTTTGAATATCTCCAGAGCCGGAGAAGAGAAGCCGGTGATCCGATACCCTGTTCTGGAGAAAGAGTCTAGGTGGGTCTACGTGGTTTTCTTCTGGTCGATTCCCTTTTTTTCTTCTTTGGTTTTCTCCCCCTGATACAATGTAAGTGAGAGAGGGGAGGGGCGATGATACCCCCCCCCCTCACCACCGCCTCTGCCTCTTCTCTTCATCTGGGATGATCTTCTTCTATTAATGTAAATGGCGGCCGAGCGACAACACCGGCGCCGGAATATATGCTGTGTGTATATATCTGCCTATATCGTTCATCAAATGAATGGCATGAGTTGATGCCCGATGCTGTATCCATCTTTCATGCTTTCTCTCTAATTTCTCTTCAGATGTGCATTTAATGTTTCCCGGCGTGCATAGTTCCCGGATCCCTTTTTCCCTATGCTAGATATGACCCTGGGCTATATGAATCGTTCCCCCCTCCCCGGGGTTCTCTCTCTATTCCAATGTGATGGTCGGGCTCTGCACCATGTGTGCCACGGGTTTTGTGATCGGAGACGCACTCGTGTGCGTATCTCTGCTCATCTCCGTCTAAGGAGCAGACCCTTCGCCGCCCCTGTGCCTTTCCTCATAGGCTAGATGGGAGGGGAAGATCACTTCTGTCATTCCTTCTTCATCCTGGGACGAGCCCCTGTCGGTTTTTCCGAACATGATGTATATATATATCGCGTCCCCAAATCTTTACGCTAATCATATAGCATGCCAGTATTAATAAATCTAGCTTGCGGGCTTCACTGTTCTAATATGTGTCTAGCAATTCGGTTGCCCACTTGTCGTCAGACGATGTCTTGCGCCGCCCTTTCCACTTCGCATCTTAACAGGAGTCTGCTCTGTAGCATCGCTCTAGTACCCGGGGAGGGGGATATTCCCCCAATCTTCTATGTTAGTCACTCGGTCGACAGGGGAGGCTCATCCGTTGATGACGAGTATCCATCCCAGCCATTGAGTGCACAGTGATAGGGCTAAGCCCTACAGTTCAAATCCACGGTTCTTAATGGACCTCGTGGTGGCCGCGGGTTGTGTGCCCCTTGTAGGCTAGCCCTCGGGGTTTCCTTCCCTCTATCGGTCGTCCCGATTCGAGTGTTGTGGTGACTCCGATCGCGTGCCCCTCGCATGCTAGCCCTCGGGGTTTTCGCTCCCATAATGAGTCGCCTCATTCGCTCACTATCGCCCACGGATTCGGTGCCCCTAGCAGGCTAGGCCTCGGGGTTTTCCTCTCCGTTCGGGTTTGCTGGCCGCCGTTGCGCCACCCGGCCCTCAGGGGTTGCTCCGCCACGTGAGTACTCCCCGCTTCTCCCCGATAATCCTCCGGGATGGGGAGATGCTGCAGAAATTTTGGCTCCAATGAGTCTGACTCGGAACAATCACCGCGCTCGAGTATGAACCTCGCGCGAGCCTGTGACTCGGCTCCCGGATTCCCCAGGGTCGATCCTTTGAATAAATGACTTAAGTAAACTTTCAAAGTTTCCTAAAGTATTTTAATAAACCCAAGAAAAATGAATAAAATCTCAGTTTTCGTGAGATCGGGCAAGATCGGCGCCGTTTATATACGGCGCGCCTTAAAACGGCGCGCCCTTTCCGGCGCGCTTCTTCCCGGCGCGCCCCAATCAAGCCACGCCGTTTAAGTCCTATACCTACGTTTCCTGGCACCGTTTCTGATCGTTTTGCTGTGTAAATCCCTGGCTCACCCCCGGGGCAATCCTGGCCTCCCGTGGTCGAGATTGGCAGCCCCAATTAGTAGTCGATTGAATAAGGTAACGGCTATTTATGCCCTGAATAACCTTTCTATCATGTTCGCTATCATACGTATTAGCACTTTGCTTTCGTCATCACCTTTTGTGTTACCATTTTCCCCGCTGGCGGGGCTTAATAAATATGACTGAGCTCTGCTTACCTTCATAATTCTGTCATCATGCTTAGTACAGTCATCATCATCGTGCATGTATGCTCGCCTCGACCCTCGGGTATATGAAATGGCATTGACAGAAGGTCGGGTTATGCCCGATCGGAAGGCTCCGCTATGCACGAGGGTGGTCTCCGGACCTACGTCCTGTGCCACGTACCAAGGGTCTCCAGTTCAATGAACCATGCCTCTCCTGCATGATAGATAGACGCATCTCGCATGATCCCGTCATGTTCATAAACATCGCATCCTTTATTCCGGCCTCGACAGCCCATTATCTCGGCAATTAATCAAAGGTGTTCCCTCCTCGTGGGGGATGTAATTAACGTCATAGCCTTTATGGTATGGCGGACTACTGGTCCCGACCGAACCTCACTTTCGCCCGACACGGGTCAGAATGAGCGCATAATAAACTCGTCACTCACGTGACTCACACGCCCGCGTCGTCAATCAGTCAGTTAATTCCTCCTCTTCTCCTTTCGAAGAGAAGACACGAGGAAGAGAAGAGGAGGAATCAGAAAGAAAAAAAGAAAAGATAGAAGATAGCCAATACGAGGGGAAGGGTTGTTGGTTCGAGAGAAAAACCTTGGGGGAAGAAGTAGGGTTTCCCATTGAGGCTTCTCGCCGCCGTCTTCCTCGTCTGCTCGTCTGAATATCTCCTGAGCCAGAGAAGAGAAGCGGGTGATCTGATACCCTGTTCTGGAGAAAGAGTCTAGGTGGGTCTACCTGGTTTTCTTCCGGTAGATTCCCTTTTTTTCTTCTTTGGTTTTCTCCCCCTGATACAATGTAAGTGAGATAGGGGAGGGGCAATGATACGAGCCTGACCTTCCCTCCCTCACCATCGCCTCTGCCTCTTCTCTTCATCTGGGATGATCTTCTTCTATTAATGTAAACGGCGGCCGACCGACAACGTCGGCGCCAGAATATATGCTGTGTCTATATATCTGTCTGTATCGTTCATCGAATGAATGGCATGCGTTGATGCCCGATGCTGTATCCATCTTTCATGCTTTCTCTCTAATTTCTCTTCAGATGTGCATTTATGTTTCCCGGCGTGCATAGTTCCCGGATCCCTTTTTCCCTATGTTGGATATGCCCCTGGGCTATATGAATCGTTCCCCCCTCCCCGGGGTTCTCTCTCTATTCCAATGTGATGGTCGGGCTCTGCCCCATGTCTGCCACGGGTTTTGTGATCAGAGACGCACTCGTGTGCGTATCTCTGCTCATCTCCATCTAGGGATCAGACCCTTTGCCGCCCCTGTGCCTTTCCTCATAGGCTAGATGGGAGGGGAAGATCGCTTCTATCATTCCTTCTTCATCTGGGACGAGCCCCTATCGGTTTTTCCGAACAGGATGTATATATATATCCCGTCCCCAAATCTTTACGCTAATCATATAGCATGCCAGTATTAATTTATCTAGCCTGCGGGCTTCACTGTTGTAATATGTGTCTAGCAATTCGGTTGCCCACTTGTCGTCAGACGATGTCTTGCGCCGCCCTTTCCACTTCGCATCTTAACAGGAGTCTGCTCTGTAGCATCGCTCCAGTACCCGGGGAGGGGGATATTCCCCCAATCTTCTATGTTAGTCACTCGGTCGATGGGGGAGGATCATCCATTGATGACGAGTATCCCTCCCAGCCATTGAGTGCACAGTGATGGGGCTAAGCCCTACAGTTCAAATCCACGGTTCTTAATGGACCTCGTGGTGGCCGCGGGTTGTGTGCCCGTTGTAGGCTAGCCCTCGGGGTTTCCTTCCTTCTATCGGTCATCCCGATTCGAGTGTTGTGGTGACTCGGGTCGCGTGCCCCTCGCAGGCTAGCCCTCGGGGTTTTTGCTCCCATAATGAGTCACCTCATTCACTCACTATCGCCCACGGATTCGGTGCCCCTAGTAGGCTAGGCCTCGGGGTTTTCCTCTCCGTTCGGGTTTGCCGGCCGCCGTTGCGCCACCCGGCCCTCAGGGGTTGCTCCGCCCCGTGAGTACTCCCCGCTTCTCCCCGACAATCCTCCAGGATGGGGAGATGCTGCCGAAATTTCGGCTCGAACGAGTCTGACTCGGAACAATCGCCGCGCTCGAGTATGAACCTCGCGCGAGCCTGTGACTCGGCTCCCGGATTCCCTGGGGTCGATCCTTTGAATTAATGACTTAAGTAAACTTTCAAAGTTTCCTAAAGTATTTTAATAAACCCAAGAAAAATGAAGAAAATCTCAGTTTTCGCGAGATCGGGCTAGACCGGCGCCGTTTATATACGGCGCGCCTTAAAACGGCGCGGCTTAAAACGGTGCACCCTTTTCGGTGCGCTTCTTCCCGGTGCGCCCCAATCAAGCCACGCCATTTTAACTTCCCTCTTGCACCTACGGTTTCCCATACCGTTTTAAGTCCTATACCTATGTTTCCTGGCGCCGTTTCTGATCGTTTTGCTGTCTAAATCCCTGGCTCGCGCCCGGGACAATCCAGGCCTCCCGTGGTCGAGATTGGCAGCCCCAATTAGCAGTAGATTGAATAAGGTAAGGGCTGTTTATGCCCTGAATAACCTTTCTATCATGTTCGCTATCATACGTATTAGCACTTTGCTTTCGTCATCACCTTTTGTGTTACCATTTTCCCCGCTGGCGGGGCTTAATAAATATGACTGAGCTCTGCTTACCTTCATAATTCTGTCATCATGCTTAGTACAATCATCATCATCGTGCATGTATGCTCACCTCGACCCTCGGGTATATCAAATGGCATTGCAGAAGGTCAGGTTGTGCCCGATCGGAAGGCTCCGCTATGCGCGAGGGTGGTCTCCGGACCTACGTCCTCCGCCACGTACCAAGGGTCTCCATTTCAATGAACCATGCCTCAACTGCATGATAGATAGATGCATCTCGCATGATCCTGTCATGTTCATAAACATCACATCCTTTATTCCGACCTCGACAGCCCCCATTATCTCGGCAATTAATCAAAGGTGTTCCTTCCTCGTGGGGGATGTAATTAACGTCATAGCCTTTATGGTATGGCGGACTGCTGGTCCCGACCGATCCTCACTTTCGCCCGACACGGGTCAGAATGAGGGCATAATAAACTCGTCACTCACGTGACTGGCACGCCCGCGTCGTCAATCCGTTAGTTAATTACTAGTTAGTTAATTGGTTGATCGACACGTGAAATAAGATGTATGTATATATGTATACACACACACACACACATATATATATATATATATAAATAATAAATTAATAAGAAGATAAAAAAGATCGCAAACAAGTCTGGCACGCCCGGTGGGACCAGTGTCACCTTTCATCTCTTTGCCGAGATACTTGGGCTTCGAGGCCCTCTCAAAGGTTACTGATCGTTGGCTTGTTTGTCTTTGCAGGCGAATGATGACAACAAATGGATTAACTGGCGTTGGCTTCGGTCCTTCGATCGTTGCTGGGCATGCACAAGGGTACCTGGCGGTGCCCACGGAGTTCGGCAGCTTCCCTGCCGCCGTCGGCTTCCCCAACTTCTTGGGGTTGGCCTTCGTGGACATGCTGGAGATTGAAGCCCCGGAACCTGTCGAGGAAGTTGTGGGGAAAATGGAGTCTCTGAAGACTCCCTACTGCAACGACTCATCCAAGAGTCCGGCCCCGGCCGCTAGCTGTCTGGTGCACAACGCCATACGTAGGGCCCGCCCCAATACAGTCAACAAGCACCCTGGAGGACATCAACGTCGCCAAGCTCAAAGGAGTGCTGCTGCGATCACCGGGACTCTATCCCAGTCTGGGAATTCTATGATGGTTGGCGGCATGCGCGTCTTCCTCAACGGACGCAATGCACGGGTGGCCCCAGACCGAGTCATCCCCACCATCCCTGTCCACAATACATACCAAGCTCTCGCTGGAAGGAGGGCAGAAAGAGAAGAAACCGGCCACTATGGCCAAGGAAGGTCGGCCCCCAGGCAAAGGAAGTTCAAACAGGTGTGGGTTCCCAAGCGGGCCCAACCTATCCATCAGCTGACACCCATTCGCCATCGTCCTGTGAATGACGGGGCGGAAGAGAGAAGAGAAAGGGGCTTGCCCCCGAAGAAGGAAGAAGAAGCGGCTACGGACCCTCCGCGCCGCAAAAGTTTCCGGGCTGCTGCTCGTCAAGCCAATGTCCCAGCTACGGGATGAAGATTCCAACAACCTGCCGACTGAGCTCGGCTGGCTTATATCCCTCCTGAGGTCGACAACTATTCCCTATGCTACATCAAGAGCGGGGTCAAGAAGAGATGACATGTTTGGTCAGAAACTACTTTCGAGGGTTAGGCAACCCCTCGCTGGGTCAACAGCGACAGATGCAGACAGTCGCTACTGATGAAGATTACTGCCCATTAATGGCAGATGAAGAAGGTATGGGAGAAAGAATGAGGGTCTCGTCAGTCGACGACAATGGATATGATAACGACTTTGAGATCGAACCCGATGAAACCATCCCCGAGCGGTAAGAAAGAAGAAGAGTTTCTGTGTTCGAGAGGCTGACCTTCACGCAGCAAACTAGAAGGAGGGTCCATCGGCAGAGGAGAAGGATGCAGGTCTTCACTTGCAACATGGCTGGTATATCCAACCGATATGGGGTGCTCCCCGAAGATCCCCGAGAATTGGCTCAGTTGGCCGCATGGCCGGGGTCGAGCACTCGCAGAACAGAAGCTGCGAGGGAGCTCCTGATGGTGGCTAAAGGGAAACAACCCTAGGTCTACCACCACTAGGACGACAAGGCCCCCGTCTTGACAGCTAATGTGGTGACGGCAGAGGAAGAAGACGACGTTCCCCTCGACATCCTGCCCGAGGGTACGTCCGGGGAGACATCAGAAGTTATCCCCACTACAGCCACTATAGACCCATCGGTCTTGATATTACTTCAACAATATCGGCAAGAGATAGACTTGCTAAAGAAGCAGCTGATGGAGAAAACTGAACAATCCTCAACTTCCAAGCCACCCGAAGTCCAGGGTGAATCATCTCGGGGAGCAGTCCATCGTGACGGCCCTCCACCGCTCTACACACTGCCTTCGTCATCAGAACCAAGCATGACGACAATGAAACAGCGGCCGCCACAGCTATAGTCGCTGCTACCTCTGGTGCTCCCTCAAGCGCACCAGACACCCCCGCTGCTACGCCCTCCACAGGCGACCACCCTGGTCACCCCGTACCTACAGTCGGCACACTTCTATCTGGAGCCAGTTGACCCCACGGTCATGAACCAGATGATGGTGGAGAGGATGATCGAGCTGAAGCTCGCAGAGAAAAGTGAAGGCGACTATGTCGCATTTGATGCCTATCGGGTGCCCTACCCGCAACACCATGCGGCTAAACGACTTCCCCAGGGGGTCAACAAGCCGTCCAAGTTTGATAAATTCAACAGGAAGGGGTCCCCGAAGGAGCATATTGCATATTACATGACCGTCGTGGGTGATCTGGGCACCGATGAGTCATATTTGTTGAAGTTCTTCGGGTCCTCGCTGATGGGACTCGCATTTGAATGGTACTCCAGCCTCCCGGCTGGGTCGATCAATGACTGGTCGGATATGCTGAGGAAGTTTAGAGAAAGGTTTCATGTTACAGAGAGGGAGGTCACAGTGGCCGAACTCTATTCAACAAGGCAGAGGGTCGATGAGACAGCCCTCGTTTATATCAAGAGGTGGAGAAACCTCGGAATGAGGTGCAAGCGGCCGCCGCATCAGGAGGACGCTGTGCAAATATCCAAACAGAATCTCAGAAGAGAGGTTCTGGAAAAGATGATCGGAATGGAAATACAATCGTTCGACCGACTGAATAATGTCGTGGCAGAGGTGGAAGCTTTCCTGGCAAGACCTACCCCTACGTCTACTGCCAGCATGACCCAGAAGGGCAAGGCGGTAGATCGGCGCTCCTCTCCCAAAGAAGCGAACGCTCTTGACATAAAGACGTTCGAACCGCAAAAAGGTGAAGGCAAGAAGGGAGTCACCCCACAGCCTGCAGAAGCTCCAGACCGCAAAGAAGGTCCTTCGCTGAGGGACAAGATGAAGAAGGCTTATTCCTTTCCAAAGGACAAGACCCAGATTCTGTTCGACTGGGTAACAGAATATAGCATGGTCACCCTGCCAGAGCCACGAAGACCGGAGGACATGTAAAGAAAAGACAGTCCAAGATTCTGCCCCTACCACCAGATGTTGGGGCATCCAATCGAAGACTGCTATGTTTTTAAGGACATCATCGAAGGGATGGTGAAGAAGAATGAAATTGACCTGGGAGAGTACAAAGTAGACCCTCCTCAGCCACATGAAGTCCCTCGGAGAAGGGCAGCAGTCAACATGATCTCCCTCTACCAGGTAGTGCCCGAGGAGATCTCTGAAGCAAGCACGCGGAGCACCTATGAAACTCATTTCTTGGAGCCCGCGAAAGAACAGCAGGGATGGCAGTAGGCCCCTGTAAAGCACAAGAAGAAGAGGGCACCCCACCCGAAAGAGGGGGCACATGTCCGTGGTGTTACACCCCGTCCTACTCCGCCAGTGGCAGCACCCGTATGGGTCACTCCACCTTCAACTGTCAGGATACATACACATAATCGGAGGAGACAAACTCCACTGCCAGTGATTAAGTAAACCAATCCTGGGGTCCTTCGGTTGTAAAACCTCATTGAGGGGCTAGATGAATATGTGCAGCTAGAATTGAAACCTCTGCTGGTGCGGGACCACGTCCCGTGGCAAGACTTAGAACAGCTCTCACTTGAACAAAAAGAGGAAGCTGAAGAGGCACCCGATGGAGAGGGCAGTCTATTCTAGGGGCATTCGCCCGCAGAAGCAAAAAATAAGAAGAAAAGAAAGGCCGTTGGGGCCAATAAAGTGCAGGTTGTCTTCTGTAATACCCTATCAGCACTCTTCAACCTACCCGGAGAGGAGGAAGAAGAGGAAATTTGCTTCACACCCCATGCTGGGGGAGGCAAGGCCGAGGCCGCAACTGCTGCACATGCCACCCGGTTAGGCCGAAAATGGGGGCACCAGCCGCCACCCAACCACAACATCATGTTCAGAGGGGAGCAACCCTACAAGACACCTCCGCCGGAGGTCAAGGGAGTCCAAATCCCTCCTCCGTTAGGCCTATATAATAAGAGCGGGGGCAAGGGGGTCCCTTCATTTCTTGAATTCATGAAGATGTCCAAGAGGAAACAACCTTGCCAGGAGGCTAACCCTACACCCGAGACCATTCACCCGCAGCTCGCACAATCTGCTGAAGAGCCAAATACATATGGAGTTTGCTGCGCAGCAACTAACAAAGAATACCCGGAAGTCGATACCAGCCAGAAGGGCGCCGAATCTGAGGAAGATGAAGCAGGTCCATCAGGGCCCGCAAATCAAAACCTCCCCAAGCCCAGATGGGTTGAGGAGATGAAGCTCTCCAATGTCCGAGCTGGGAGCCGAATAATGAAGCTACTCAAGAAGCTCTCTGCTCGATTTAAAATCTGGGAGATCCTTTCTTTGAGTGAAGAGACTCGACAGGCGATTGTTACTGCTCTCCAGACGTCTGCTCATTTTGAGACATGTCTGGCCGAAGCAATGCCGGAGGCTAGCATGACCTTCACTCCAGACAACATGCTGCTGCCCACCATCAGCCACAACAGGCCGCTGTATATGAAGGGGCACCTGAATGGAAGGGAGCTGAACAGGATTCTGGTTGACCCCGGTGCAGCGGTCAACATCCTGCCTTATAGAATATATGAGAGGCACCACTTTAACGTGCATCTCGAGAAAGTCAGAGATATGCGTATCGCCGACTTCAATAAAAAATGTGAAGTGTCAATGGGAGTGGCAGAGTTCACCCTCACCTTAGCAGATTTCACTACGACAGTGCAGTTTCATGTCATTGACTCCCGCACCTCGTACAAGGCACTGCTCGGCCGCCCATGGCTGCATGAAAACATAGTGGTGCCCTCCACGCTCCACCAATGTATCAAATACAGTCTCCAAGGGAAGGAGGAGAGGATATTTGCAGACCCCCACCCATTCGAGGTGTTTGAATGTCATTTGGCAGATGCCAACCTATATACAGGGCCTTCCCAGAAGACCTCTGAAGCTAAGACCCCTGCGGGGGCATCAAGAAGCACATTCGGCAGCAGTTGGTATCCACCACCGCCGCGCGGATATATCAAGCCCAAGGTGGTCTCCCATATCACAGCATCCGAGGATGTGGGCAGGATAGCACCCCCAATATTATACCCTGAAGCTAATGAAGTGCGGGTCGCTCGGCGGCACAATCATATTAAAATCCCGGATGGCCTTACCAAGCCAACTCCCGGCCTTGACAACCCTACTGTCGAGCCTTTCAAAACTTGGGAGGTGACACAGGAAGATGGACCCAACAACTTGTTCTATATAGCTGAGGAGCATCCTACTCTGGAAGACACAGACTGCAGCCTCCCCGAAGATATAAGCAACCCGCCGGTTCCCGTCCAAGGTCTCGCATTTACAACTGATCGGATGGCCAGGATGTTTCAGAAGCAACACTGTAGCATCCCGTATAAAATATATATATATATATATTTATTTATTTATATTTATATTTATTAATAATATTTCCTAAAAAAAATATTAGATAAACTCTAGATTAAGTAAGAAGTTGGAACACGTAGTTATCATATGTAAAGAGTATTCACTTAACAAGTGACTTCCTAGTGTAGTTGGTTAAGTAACTTATCTTTCAACCCAATGACGAGGGTTCAAATCCTAGCATCCACAATTTACTTTTTGTGCCAAATAATTATATACGATAGGCTAGCAATACACGACCCCCCTCCAGGCTTGTGATTTTTTTGACAAACCTGCGTTGGCATCTATCCTTTTCATACGTGAATAGTGCCATGAATAGTATCACTTTTTATTTAAAAAGAATTTTTTAAAAAAATTATATGTAAAAATAGAGAAAAATATAAGGATCTTATCCATGAAATTTCATTAACTAACTCCATCAAATTTTAAAGATAAAAATCATGAAAGTTAAGTGAGAAGTTTAAAATAAATAAACCACCCTCTCATAGGAGCTACAATCCACCGGACAACCTTTCGATTTCCTTATCCCCAACAGCCTGTATAAGCTGGCATCCCACTGAGATCCGATTTTCACGGATCTTGTTTCCCCTCTTGCCAACTCAAACCTTATATTATACTCCTAACGAAGCAAACCTTCGTTGGCTAGAAGGCTTGCTGTTGAGAAGGGGAGACACTTCTGAAGGGTTGCAGAGAAGGGAAGAGTTGCTTCTTCCATTTGCTACAACTACTGCCACTTCACAGAGGTAGGTGTTCTCAACTTTGAACTAAACTAGTAGCTAATCTAGGATGATTAGTCTAGGCATTTAGTCTTACGCTCATTTCCATGCGATATTTAGTGTTTATAAAGTATGTGTTAGCTTAAATCTAGGATGATTAGCATGTATGAGCTTCATACCTAAGATAATTAGCATGTGTTAGCTTTATACCCAGAATAATTAGCATGTATTAGCAAGTATTAGTCTCATACCTAGAATAATTAGTATGTGTTAGCTTAAATCTAGGACGATTAGCATGTATTAGCTTCATACCTAAGATAATTAGCATATATTAGCCTTATACCCAGAATAACTAGCATGTATTAGTAAGTAGTAGTCTCATACCTAGAATAATTAGCATGTGTTGGCTTAAATCTAGGATGATTAGCGTGTATTAACTTCATACCCAAGATAATTAGCAAGTATTAGTCTCATACCTAGAATAATTAGCATGTGTTAGCTTAAATCTAGGATGATTAGCATGTATTAGTCTCGTACCTAAGATAATTAGCATGTAATAGCCTTATACCCAAGATGATTAGTATTGATTAGCATGTATTAGCTTCAATCTAGGGTAGTTGGCATGTATTAGCTTCATATCCATACGATATATCCGTCTAACGCAAGTTTTATCGTGTTTTTATGTAACTTATTAGTTTAACTAACATATTAACATACCTAATTAACATGATAGTTGATCTACTAACTAATTAGCATACCTAATTAATCTGTTAGGTAGCCTATCTAGAAACCTTGTCTCCATTTAGTTCCTTTAAAAATGAAAACTTGTATGATACGTCATGTTAAAAATCTGATATTTAAGCAACTAAAGTATGAAACGAGTGCATAAATAAAGATCTATAATCCTTACAGTTTTCTCTATCTATCCATGTCATCAGTTTTACCTAAATAAACTTAAATCAAAGGTTAATACCCTAGCTTAATCAAAGATTAATACCTTAAGCCATTTTGAGCAGATTTGAACTGTATAGTCAACCCTGCTAGTTCACCGCATTGACGCGATGAACGGCAGAGTCGACCCTGCCTGTTGACAGGGTCGACCCTGCCTGTTCACCGTGTTGACGCAGAGAACGGCAGAGTCGACCCTGCCTGTTCACCGCGTTGACGCGATGAACTGCAGAGTTGACCCTGCCTATTCACAGGGTCGACCCAGCCTGTTCGCAGGGTTGACGCGATGAACTGTAGGGTTGACGCGATGAACTGCTGAGTCAACACAACTGGCTCAATGCGTTAACCTGATCATTAGGCTTTCACTTTTGCCATCTCCACTGATAGATGGCAGCCTGAGAGGTGATATTTAACTTCTGACAGGGTCCTCTAAACCCTGTATAATTCCTAGGAAGGGCATCCCACAGTGAGGGTGTCGTTTCTAAAATTGTCAGGTGGCCCATAGGGCACCTCTCCTATCTAGTTTTTTTTCCGTGTATCAAACGTTACTAGTTTCCACTCCTAGTTCATCCCTACACATCAATGCGCCCTTGGATTCCATTCCATAATTCCACCTTATATATCATACTGGTCAAACCTTGAAATTCCTTATTGGCTATAAATGAGAGTGGATGTCAACAAACATGATTAATGCTATGCATATAGGGCCCGGTCTTGTCCTGGGAGGAGCACCCGAAGGTACTTGTGCCCATGGGAGTTTATTGACCACGGTGTTTGGCATTGCACCGGAGTACTTGCTTGCTAGGCTTTAGACATTCCACTCATTCTCGTGATATTACTTGATTGATTTGACTTGAGACTCCCAGAAGGGTAAAGTTTTGCTTGAATGAAATTGATAAATAGCTAATTCCAATTTTACATGCTTGAATTTATATTAATTTCTATTACTTGCTTGACATGAGTTCTTACTCTCTTGGAAAGATTTCGTTAATTCCAGTTATTACTTGCTTGAATCTCTTGCTATTGCTGCATTGAAGTTGGAATCCTTATACTCTCACTTGTTATTCCTTCACTACTCTTGTCGATTTTTACAATCCTTGATATCTACTCATCTACATGCATAGTTTTACTCACATTAATTGAACTTGTAAACCACTTAAAGCCTGTTAAATCTTGAGATGTAATTCCTACTGAGCGATTCGCTCATCTAGTTGTTTTCTAATATTTTCAGGTAATTTGGATGCCAACCAACACTCGGAAGGGAATGAGACTGAGTTATGAGTGTTAGAGTGAAGTTATCAAATTGTCATGTCCCTTTTGTTATTGTATTAGTTCACTTATGTCAGTTGTATCAATTCATCTATGTCATTTGTATTAGTCAACTTGATTAGAACTGCTCAAGATTTGAAGCATAGTCGTTGGACTCTGGGAACACATGTAATTGTCCTTTGATTAATTGTGACAATTGTCAGCTCGTACTATTTGTATTAAATTTCGAGTTAAATCTTAGTTATTTGCGCACTCTGATATTTTCATGATTGACACGATCTATATAGATGCATCACGCCTCCGGGTAATCTTCCGCGCTCAGGGCGTGACAGTTTTCGTGGTATCAGAGCCTAGGTTTTCAAACCTAGGGAACTAAAAAAAAAATATAAATGGTTAGAAATTGAAATCTAAGTAAAAACTTGAGTCCAAGGATAGGTAAAAACCTAAGTCCAGAGTTAGAGAAGTCTAAGGATATAAGTAGACCTTACCTGGTGAGATGGATAGAGCCATGGGTTAAGATTTCTAATGACTTTACCCTTATAAGTAAAAAATGACCCTTATCTTACTTAAACACTCTAAACATTTTGTAGGATCATGGCTGCTGAAAGAGCACAATGGCGCGAGATGCAGCGCACCGTGCAGGGCCTTTCACAGGCACTACAGCAAGTGGCCCAAGGCGGAGCTAACCGTGGAGCGGGTGACCTCCACAGGAGTTTCCGTAACATGAACCCACCAAGGTTCACAGGTTCGTCCGACCCCGAGGATGCCAAGAATTCACTAAAGGAGATGGAACGAATCTTCCGTGTAATGCAATGCACAGACGAGGAGAAAGTTTTACTGGCTGTATTCCAACTTGAGCGGGACGCTCGATGCTAGTGGGAATCTATAGAAGCAACACTGCCAGAATACCATGTTACATGGGATGAATTCACGGAGCATTTCAACAACAAGTACTTCTCCGATCATATCCAGGAAAAGAAGGCCACGGAATTTACCGTTCTAAAACAATGGGGCTTGAAAGTGGCCGAGTATGAGGCCCAGTTCTCCATATTGTCTAGGTATGCACCCCACTTGGTGTGTACAGAAAAGATGAAGGCGAGAAGATTCCTCAAAGGGCTTCGGCCCCATTATATCACACAACTTGCCCCGATGGACATCCAAGTCTATTCGGAGATGGTTCGGCGTGCTCAACTGCTGGAAGACGCCACCGAATTATCTGAGAGATTCCGAGGAAGAGACAAGAAGGAACCCGTCACAAGCCTGGGAAAATTCAAACAATCCTTCAACAAGAAGCGATTCTTCATGGGAGGGGAGCCCTCTAAGGCGAAGAAATTCCAGAAGAATGGCATGCCATTCTCCACCACCACACCATCAAAGGAGATTTGCAAGTATTGTGATAAAGCTGGTCATAAGACCGAGGAATGTTGGAGAAAGTTAGGAGCTTGTCTTCGATGTGGGAGCCGAGAGCATCGAATCCCAGACTGCCCACTGATGAAGGAACAAGACACCAAAGACGAGAAGCGTCCGGTAAAGAAACAAGGCCGTCTGCAAGCGCTCCAAGAGACGGAACCCACTAAAGGTGGAATTGTGGAAGGTATTCTCACTATTTGTTCAAAAACTGCTCAAGTTTTATTCGATACCGGAGCAACTCATTCATTCGTTTCCAAGAACTTTGCTGCTTCATTTTCTAAGAAACATGAACTGTTAGATTTGGTCATATCTACACCTCTTGGGAATGAGTCTGATAGCACTTATCACTATCCAAACTGTGAAGTGATGATTAAGGGAAATAATTTACCTGCTGACCTAATATGCCTAGATATAAAGGGTTATGATGTCATACTAGGTGCCGACTGGCTATCCACATACCAAGCAACTGTAGACTGCCGGCATGGCAAGGTAACTTTCGTAGATTTCCCAGAGCTAGTTTACAATAGCCCTCGGAGTAAATCACTTCTTATATCAGCACTCCGAGCTAGTAAACTTATGAATAAGGGATGCATGACTTTCATAGCATTCGTGACTGCCACGGAAGTAGAGAAGGTTAAACTTGAAGACATCCGTGTAATTTGGGATTTTCCTGATGTTTTTCCAGAAGATTTAACCGGCTTATCCCCGGAAAGGGAAGTGTCGTTCACAATCGACCTTGTCCCTGGTGCTCGTCCTATTTCCAGGGCACCATACAGAATGTCCCCTGCTGAGCTGAAGGAACTAAAAGAGCAGCTAATGGAGTTATTGAACAAGGGTTTCATCAGGCCGAGTACTTCCCCATGGGGAGCACCCGTGCTATTCGTCAAAAAGAAGGATGGATCGATGAGATTATGCATAGATTATCGACAGCTAAATCACCTTACAATCAAGAACAAGTATCCACTGCCAAGGATTGATGAGCTGTTCGATCAACTATCTGGAGCTTTATATTTCTCCAAGATTGATCTTCGTTCTGGTTATCACCAATTGAAGATCAAAGAACAATATATTAATAAAACTGCATTCCGAAGCAGGTATGGGCATTACGAATTTACTGTTATGCCTTTCGGACTAACAAATGCCCCCGCAACTTTTATGCAGTTAATGAACAGCATATTCAGGCCCTATTTAGACCAATTTATTGTGGTCTTTATTGATGATATTCTGATCTATTCAAAGATCGAAGAGGATCATGAAGAACACCTCAAGAAGGCATTGCAGATATTAAGGGGAAACAAGCTATATGCCAAATTCAGCAAATGCGAGTTTTGGCTCGAGGAAGTATCCTTCTTAGGCCATATCATTTCGAAGAACGGAATTGCTGTTGACCCATAAAAGGTCGAAGCCGTGAAGAACTGGGAACGACCCACAAATGTAACTGAGATTCGGAGCTTCTTGGGTCTAGCTGGTTACTACCGGCGTTTTATAAAGGACTTCTCCAAAATTGTTGTTCCCCTGACTAGGTTAACCCGCAAGGAAGTGCCTTATGAGTGGAAGGAAGACTGTGAAAAGAGTTTTCAAACTTTGAAGGATCTCTTGACCACTGCTCCAGTCTTATCATTACCAATGGAAGGAGAAAAATACGTGGTATATACCGATGCTTCTGGTATTGGCCTCGGATGTGTATTGATGCAGAATGGGAGAGTCATTGCATACTCTTCCCGATATATGAAGAAACATGAAGAGAACTACCCAGTTCACGACTTAGAACTGGCCGCAGTAGTATTCGCTTTAAAGATCTGGAGGCACTATCTCTACGGAGAACAATTCATTGTGTACTCCGATCATAAAAGCCTCAAGTACTTATTCTCCCAAAAGGAGCTGAACATGCGGCAAAGGCGTTGGCTCGAGTATCTCAACGATTTCGACTTCACTATACAGTACCATCCTGGTAAGGGTAATTCCGTTGCTGATGCCCTTAGTCGAAAGCCGAGAACAATATTGACCAACTGCATGATACAAGAATGGAAACTGCTGGAGAAATTCTCTGAGCTTGATATCAGCACAGATGAGAAGAACATGTGTATTATTCTATCTCATATGAGCCTACATCCAGATTTGCTACCTAAAATCAAGAAGTTACAAGAAGAGGATCCCTCGCTAGTGGAGATAAAGAGCAAGCTGGACGAGAGACTGGATTTCAAGCTGGCACCTGATGACAGATTACTATTTCATGAACGGACATGTGTGCCCGACTGTCCCGAATTGAAGAAGAAGATTCTTGAAGAAGCTCATGGATCGAGGTACACAATCCACCCTAGAGCCACTAAGATGTACCAAGACTTGAAAAGAACTTTCTGGTGGTCTAACATGAAAAGGGAGGTAACAGACTTTGTGTCTCGTTGCCTCACATGCCAACAAGTGAAGGCGGAACATCAAAAACCCGCCGGAAAGCTACATCCGCTGGATATTCCCAAGTGGAAGTGGGAAGACATTGGCATGGACTTTATCATGGGTTTGCCCAAGTCTAGGGGCGGATATGATGGAATTTGGGTAATTATCGACCAGTTAACTAAATCGGCCCATTTCTTACCCATCAAAAGTCGATGGTCAGTCGACGTACTTGCTGCCCTGTATATGAAGGAAATGGTTAGATTGCATGGAGTTCCCTTCTCGATAGTATCTGACCGAGACCGGCGCTTCACCGCTTATTTCTCGAAGAGCCTGCAACACTCCTTGGGGATGAGACTCAACTACAGCACTGCTTTTCATCCCTAGACAGATGGACAGACCGAGAGGACTAATTAAGTTGTGGAAGATATGTTTAGGGCATGCATTATAGACTTCGGTGGTAGTTGGAATGACCACTTACAACTAGCCGAATTTGCATATAACAACAGCTATCAAGCCAGCATACAAATGGCACCTTTTGAGGCATTATGTGGCAGGAGTTGCCGATCTCCCATATGCTGGGATGAAGTCGGTGAAAAACAAATTCTAGGTCTTGACATGGTGCGAGATTCTACCGAGAAGATACAACTCATTAGAGAAAAGTTAATGATAGCACAGTCCAGGCAGAAATCTTATGCCGATAACAGAAGGCGAGACCTGGAATTTCAAGTCGGAGATCATGTTTTCCTCAAGGTATCTCACGGCCGAGGCATTAGAAGATTCGATGTTAAAGGCAAATTAACACCAAGGTTTATCGATCCATTCGAAGTATTGGAAAGGGTAGGCGAAGTGGCTTATCGTATCGCCTTACCTCCACAACTGTCAGAAGTGCACAACGTATTTCATGTTTCTATGCTAAAGAAATACGTGCACGATTTCTCACACGTCATCGATCACACTGACTTGGTGATACAGAAGGACCTCACCTATGAGCAAAGGCCAGTAAAGATCCTCGACCAAGAAATCCGAGTTCTAAGGAACAAGACGATCCCTATGGTAAAAATTAAATGGAATCGATGCTTAGAACAAGAAGCTACATGGGAAACCGAGGAGTCTATGAGAAGGAGATTTCCAGAATTATTCTAGTCCGTAAGTAATTCTCACCCTCCTTGTCTCCGTTTAATGTAATTTAATTTGGAGACCAAATTCTTTTAAATGGGGGAGGGTGTAGCATCCCGTATAATATATATATATATATATATATATTAATAATATTTCTCCAAAAAAATATATTAGATAAACTCTAGATTAAGTAAGAAGTTGGAACACGTAGTTATCATAGGTAAAGAGTATTCACTTAACAAGTGGCTTCCTAGTGTAGTTGGTTAAGTAACTTGTCTTTCAACCCAATGACCAGGGTTCAAATCCTAGCATCCACAATTTACTTTTTGTGCCAAATAATTATATACGATAGGCTAGCAATACGTTGGCATCTGTCCTTTTCATACGTGAATAGTGCCATGAATAGTATCACTTTTTATTTAAAAAGAATTTTTTAAAAAAATTATATGTAAAAATAGAGAAAAATATAGGGATCTTATCTATGAAATTTCATTAACTAACTCCATCAAATTTTAAAGATAAAAATCATGAAAGTTAAGTGGCAAGTTTAAAATAAATAAACCACCCTCTCATAGGAGCTACAATCCACCGGACAACCTTTCGATTTCCTTATCCCCAACAGCCTGTATAAGCTGGCATCCCACTGAGATCCGATTTTCACGTATCTTGTTTCCCCTCTTGCCAACTCAAACCTTATATTATACTCCTAACGAAGCAAACCTTCGTTGGCTAGAAGGCTTGCTGTTGAGAAGGGGAGACACTTCTGAAGGGTTGCAGAGAAGGGAAGAGTTGCTTCTTCCAATTGCTACAACTACTGCCACTTCACAGAGGTAGGTGTTCTCAACTTTTAAATAAACTAGTAGCTAATCTAGGATGATTAGTCTAGGCATTTAATCTTAGGCTCATTTCCATGCGATATTTAGTGTTTATAAAGTATATGTTAGCTTAAATCTAGGATGATTAGCATGTATTAGCTTCATACCTAAGATAATTAGCATGTATTAACTTTATTCCCAGAATAATTAGCATGTATTAGCAAGTATTAGTCTCATACCTAGAATAATTAGTATGTGTTAGCTTAAATCTAGGACGATTAGCATGTATTAGCTTCATACCTAAAATAATTAGCATGTATTAGCCTTATACCCAGAATAACTAGCATGTATTAGTAAGTAGTAGTCTCATACCTAGAATAATTAGCATGTGTTGGCTTAAATCTAGGATGATTAGCGTGTATTAGCTTCATACCCAAGATAATTAGCAAGTATTAGTCTCATACCTAGAATAATTAGCATGTGTTAGCTTAAATCTAGGATGATTAGCATGTATTAGTCTCGTACCTAAGATAATTAGCATGTAGTAGCCTTATACCCAAGATGATTAGCATTGATTAACATGTATTAGCTTCAATCTAGGGTAGTTGGCATGTATTAGCTTCATATCCATACGATATATCCGTCTAACGCAAGTTTTATCGTATTTTTACGTAACTTATTAGTTTAACTAACTTGTTAACATACCTAATTATCATGTTAGTTGATCTACTAACTAATTAGCATACCTAATTAATCTGTTAGGTAGCCTATCTAGAAACCTTGTCTCTATTTAGTTCCTTTAAAAATGAAAACTTGTATGATACGTCATGCTAAAAATCTGATATTTAAGCAACTAAAGTATGAAACGAGTGCATAAATAAAGATCTATAATCCTTACAATTTTCTCTATCTATCCATGTCATCAGTTTTACCTAAATAAACTTAAATCAAAGGTTAATACCCTAGCTTAATCAAAGATTAATACCTTATGCCATTTTGAGCAGATTTGAACTGCAGAGTCGACCTTGCCAGTTCACCGCGTTGACGCGATGAACGGCAGAGTCAACCCTGCCTGTTCACCGCGTTGACGCAGTGAACGGCAGAGTCGACCCTGCCTGTTGACTGGGTCGACCCTGCTTGTTAGCAGAGTCGACCCTGCCTGTTGATAGGGGTCGACCCTGCCTGTTGGCAGAGTCGACCCTGCCTGTTGACAGGGTCGACCCTGCCTGTTCACCGCGTTGACGCAGTGAACGACAGAGTCGACCCTGCCTGTTGACAGGGTCGACCCTGCCTGTTCACCGCGTTGACGCGATGAACTGCAGAGTCGACCCTGCCTGTTCACAGGGTCGACCCAGCCTGTTCGCAGGGTTGACGCGATGAACTGCAGGGTTGACGCGATGAACTGCTGAGTCAACACAACTGGCTCATTGCGTTAACCTGATCGTTAGGCTTTCACTTTTGCCATCTCCACTGATAGATGGCAGCCTGAGAGGTGATATTTAACTCCTCACAGGGTCCTCTAAATCTTGTATAATTCCTAGGAAGGGCATCCCACAGTGAGGGTGTCGTTTCTAAAATTGTCAGGTGGCCCATAAGGCACCTCTCCTATCTAGTTTTTTTTCCGTGTATCAAACGTTACTGGTTTCCACTCCTAGTTCATCCCTACACATCAATGGGCCCTTGGATTCCATTCCATAATTTCACCTTATATATCATACTGGTCAAACCTTGAAATTCCCTATTGGCTATAAATGAGAGTGGATGTCAACAAACATGATTAATGCTGTGCATATAGGGCCCGGTCTTGTCCTGGGAGGAGCACCCGAAGGTACTTGTGCCCATGGGAGTTTATTGACCACGGTGTTTGGCATTGCACCGGAGTACTTGCTTGCTAGGCTTTAGACATTCCACTCATTCTCGTGATATTACTTGATTGATTTAACTTGAGACCCGCAGAAGGGTAAAGTTTTGCTTGAATGAAATTGATAAATAGCCAATTCCAATTTTACATGCTTGAATTTATATTACTTTCTATTACTTGCTTGACATGAGTTCTTACTCTCTTGGAAAGATTTCGTTAATTCCAGTTATTACTTGCTTGAATCTCTTGCTATTGCTGCATTGAAGTTGGAATCCTTATACTCTCACTTGTTATTCCTTCACTGCTCTTGTCGATTTTTACAATCTTTGATATCTACTCATCTACGTGCATAGTTTTACTCACATTAATTGAACTTGTAAACCACTTAAAGCCTGTTAAATCTTGAGATGTAATTCTTACTGAGCGATTCGCTCATCTAGTTGTTTTCTAATATTTTCAGGTAATTTGGATGCCAACCAACACTCGGAAGGGAATGAGACTAAGTGATGAGTGTTAGAGTGAAGTTATCAAATTGTCATGTCCCTTTTGTTATTGTATTAGTTCACTTATGTCAGTTGTATCAATTCATCTATGTCATTTGTAGTAGTCAACTTGATTAGAACTGCTCAAGATTTGAAGCCAAGTCATTGGACTCTGGGAACACATGTAATTGTCCTTTGATTAATTGTGACAATTATCAGCTCGTACTATTTGTATTAAATTTCGAGTTAAATCTTAGTTATTTGCACACTCTGATATTTACATGATTGACACGATCTATATAGACGCATCACGCCTCCGGGTAATCTTCCGCACTCGGGGCGTGACAAACACATTCCCCCCGATCAGTCTCAAAAGCGCAAGGATGCTTTCCATAAAATGTGGTATCCCGCAAATCTGGATAAGGAAATGAGACGTGTCTCTCAACATCCGGGGTTGGGCTTCACCCTGGAAGAATATTATTACGGTGGGCGATACGAGGTGGACACCATCTCCGCCTTCTATCCTGTTGAAGATAGCCCGCTAGGGGAAACTTTTGATGAATACCCGGCGGAAGCTGAGCATGTTGAACTGGCTCAACCTGGAAATCAATAAATAGAGACCTCGGTCCCCTGCCGATGCTGGGAGCAACTCTACCCTGAGGAGGCGGCCCTTCAAGCCAAATTTGATACGGCTAGCAGCAGTGAAGCTGAAGATACTGAGGAAGCAGGAGTTTCTCCCTCCAGTGGAGTCCTAATGATGATAACTTCAACACCCCTTCTACCAATCAGGGAAGCCTCGGTCGACTCCGATCAGGGGGAACAAGCTACCAGGAAAGAAAAAACCACTTCTACGGAAGATACAAGTGCCCCAGAAGGCGAGACCTCCTCAACTTCTGCTACAAAACCAGGATCCTGTCGGAGCCCGGCAGTAAACAACTATCAGCCCGTCGCGGCTGTAGCCTTATCTACAAACACTGAAGCTGCTCTCTCACCCTGGGGAGCTGCAGCGGCGGTGAATTTGCTAATAGAACAATCCGCACAGCCGCTAGCACGAGAAACAGAGAATCCTCAAGAAGCTCTGGTGGTGTCTGACAAGGAAGTCGAAGTACTCGACCCTCAAGATGGTATTCCAGATTTCGTTGACCTCCAGTCGGCACCTCCGGAGATAGAAGACGGAGGCCAAGCCACAGTCGATGAATTGATAGAAGTCAACTTGGGAAGCGAGGAGGACCCTAGACTGATGTGACACGACCTTGGACTTAGGCAAACAAGCACAATTAAGCATTCAAATGGGCCTTAATGGGCCACCGCTCTCCCGTCGCACTCTATACCCGGAGTGACTTGGCGATGCCAAGAGTGAATTATGGGAATGGGCCCTTGCTGGTAGAGGGCCAGCAAGGCCAAGGATCGACTCCCCAAGGGTGGATGCCCAATTCAATTGGGGCCGACAAAGTGCACAAGGGCACCGGTTCACACTATCCCACGGCGATCACTCTTAAGTCGTGGACTTGAGGATCGGGCGCTCCTCACAAATGCAGCGGCGCATGAATCAAGTATTGAAAGAGAAACACTAATTGAGCAAGGAAGAGGCACTTACTCGACCGGTTTGAAGAAACCGGTCCTGATCGGAGACGAGGGCGAGCGGGGAGGCGGTGGCTCCCCACACGCCGCGGCGGTGTCGCTTGACCTGCCCAAATCAATTACAAAACTACACCTCACGCAGGAGGGGGGGATCTTGGGGTAGGGGTTAAGGTCTTACATTCAAACACTACCACCGCGTAGGGTGGGGCCTTCAGCCGGCCAAGCGGGGTGGGGATATCGGACCGAAGTGAAGAGAAATGGGAGATTAGGGAACTTGCAGCTGCAGTCCAAATTCTAGACAGGAAGTCGCTGTGCCGGCTGCCTCGGACTCGTACGGACTCCAAATTGAGTGAAATCACCTTCTAAAGCTTTCTGACTTGAGAGGGAAGACTCCAGAATTTTTGGGGATGCTCAGAGGGTCGGAGGTGGCCGCACCAGCAACAGGAAGGAGACTCCTCTGTCTGGCCGCAGGTTCAGTCTGGACTAGAAGAGCAAATTGCAGAGGCCACTGTGCGCCCTCCCGAGCTCCGATCAGCACGAAACTGGCGGCATTGTCTTCGTGGTTGAAGTAGCTTTCAGCAGGAGGTGACGGGGCTGCATTCAGAGGTCGAGGGCGGTCGGTGTACCCTGAAGGGTGGGCACTGGTCGGAGTAGGCAGCAGGAGACAGAACTGGAGAGCTTGGGGGAGAAAATTCGTAACTCCTTCCTCCGGAAGCCAAACGAGGTTCTGTTTCTTGATCTTGGAAGAGGACTGGCAGAGGGAGAACTTTGATGAAGGAACTTCATCCTGAATCCGCTGGGGTTCATCGTGGCAGAATGAACTCTCAGGCTCTGGTCCAGGATGAAGACCTCTCTGCACAGTCGTGGGAGAACGGCTTCTACGGTTGGCCCCGACCTCGGAACGAGTTGATTCCACCTCGCCTGCGAAGAAGACAGAGGGACGTTTACAGCAATGTAGGCTACGCCTTCAGGATCTCCAGGATGAAGCCGTGGCCGATGCTGCAACAGGGGCTGACTTGCTAGTCTGCACAGCTCCAACCTGCAAGAAGAAATGAGAGGGAGGGGTGGCTTCTTTGGTGGAAGGGGAAGTGAAGGGGTGGCCTAAGGATGAATGGGGGTTCTTGTGGGGTGGAGTGGAGAGCTATAGGGGTTGGATAATGAGGGGAGAATGGCTGAGAGCAGGGGCTAGCAGGTGGTGGAGGAGGGTGAGGATGTGAGAGAGGGAATGGGGAGTGGAGGGGGGCGAACTTGGCTTGGGGGAGGGTAAAGGAAGGGGGCGGCCAAGGCAAGTGGAGGGAAGGGATTTCAAATTTTGAAATGGCCTTGGAAGGTGGGGAATTATGTGGGAGAGTGGGATGCTTGTATTGGAATGGGGAAGATTTGGTTGGAAGGTGGAGAATGGTGTTGGAATGTGGAGATTCCTACCTAGGAACTAGGAGGTGGAGTAAAGGAGGCCATGGGGAAGTGGAGGGCATTAAAGGAGGTGGGTGGCTAGTGGAGGTGGTTGGGAGGGGAGGAGAGAGAAGGAAATTTGGAATTGGGGTTGGAGGAGAGAGAAAGAGGGGTGAAATAGAGAGATTAAGAGGGGAATGGGTGGGGAATCTCTCCCCTAGGGTCTCTCACCCAAAAAATTAGAGGAATCACTCCAATTTGAACTCAAATGGCAAGTTTAACTCAAAAGGATTCATTTATTCATTAACTTCAAATGAGGGGAGTGGGGTCCTATATATAGGCAACCCACTCTTTACAATAAGTCCCTGATAAAATAAACAACTACAAATAACCAAGGGGGGGTGGGAGTGCTAATGGGCCTAGTCCAACGAATTGGGGCCCAATAGCCACATTAGACAGCATGATGATACAAGAACATAGAAAAATAAGTGCTAGACCAAGGGAAATGACTCAAATAAAATGGAAATACATCAAAATGACTCAAAATAAAGCTACAAAATGGATAAGGGGCCTTTATAGAGTGAGACCCAAACTCAACTAGCTCCCGAGTGTGAAGAAGTGGACCCGAGCCAAAGGGAGTCGTGGGTGATGCCTCCATCAAATCCCCTGGGCCGCGAAGAGCTCGACTCCGTCGAGTATGGGTCCATCCGGCTAAGGTACCGCTCGAGGAGGTCCGGATCCAATCGCTGGAGGTCCTCCCGACTCACCCATGAGTCATCCGACGGAGGCCGATCCTTCCACCTGACGAGATAGCGCTCATATACCTTGCTCCGGGTGGCAGTGATTTGCTCATCCAATATTCGTTCAATGCGATCGCGCTGAGCTCTCTTGGCTAGTGGACTCTTCTCACAGGTGGGTGCTCTCTCAAAGGAAGAAGTAGGCTCAATCTCCTCACTAGGTCTCACCGTGGGGCCCTTGTAAGACACTAAGTCGGCGACATTAACCGTAGGACTTACCCCATAATCCTCGGGGAGATCTAACTCATAAGCATTTGCACCAACGCGCCTCAAGACCTGGAAGGGCCCAGTCCCACGTGGTCTCAACTTGGAGTGGGCTCCTGGGGAGAGCCTCTCCGTCCTTACCATCACAAAGTCACCCACTTGGAACTCTAAGTGACGCCGGTGAGAATCGGCCAACCTTTTATATGCCTCATTTTTCATGCTAATGTGCTTGCGAATTTCCTCATGCAATTCCCTAATATGTTGTGCAAAAGACTCGGCAGACATGGACACTCTAGCATGCTGGGGAAGGGGAATGAGGTCGGATGGCTTTCTTAGTTTGTACCCATGCACGGCTTCAAATGGACTCATCCCTATTGACTTATTGACGGAATTGTTGTATGCAAACTCAGCCTGTGGTAAGATGAGATCCCAATTTCCTGGCCGATCCTCAACAAGACACCTAAGGAGGTTCCCTAGACTCCGGTTGACCACTTCAGTTTGACCATCCGTTTGGGGGTGGTAGGCAGTGGAGAATTTAAGGAGGGTACCCATCATGTGCCAAAGAGTCTTCCAAAAATAGCTAGTGAATTTGACATCCCTATCGGAGACTATGGTCTTGGGCAGCTCATGGAGGCGGACTACCTCATCAAAGAATAACCGGGCTATATGGGAGGCATCGGATGTTTTGTAGCATGGGATGAAGTGGGCCATCTTGGAAAATCTATCAACCACCACATAGATGGAGTCATGCTTCCTAGAGGTCTTGGGTAAGCCTAGGACAAAGTCCATGCTCAAATCTTGCCATGGTCGGTCGGGAATGCGAAGTGGGGTGTATAGGCTGGTGTTTTGTTTCACTTGCTTAGCCGAAGCACATGTGCGACATTGCCCTACTATTTTGCCTACATCTCTTTTGAGACTTGGCCAATAAAATTGACCCTCAACTAAGGCAATGGTCTTGTGGACCCCAAAATGACCGGCTAACCCTCCGGCATGTAATTCCCAAACCAATAAGTCTCGAAGAGAGGTCCGGGGAATGCAAAGCCTTGGCCCCTTGAAGAGGAACCCATCCTCTAACATGAATCCCTCATGCTCCTTGCTAGAATGAGTGGTCAAGTTGGCATAGATTTGCCCAAAGTCGGGGAAACTAGGGTACTCATCCTTGACCTTGTCAAAGCCAATCACTTCCACTTGGATAGTGGATAGCAAGGACATCTTCATACTAAGAGCATCCGCGGCCTTATTCTCACTCCCGGCCTTGTGTTTGATGACAAAGGTGTAGGATTGGATAAACTCAACCCATCGGGCATGTCGGGCATTCAACTTTTGTTGGGAGTTGAGGTATTTGAGGGCCTCATGATCGGAAAAGATGACAAACTCTTTGGGAAGCAAGTAATGTCTCCAATGTCGGAGGGATTGGACCACGGTATAGAACTCCTTGCCATAGGTGGAGTATCTAGTCCTAGCATCACATAGCTTCTCACTAAAGTAGGCGACCGGGTGTCCCTCTTGACTAAGAATCCCTCCTATCCCTATCCCGGATGCATCACAAGTGACCTCAAAGACTTTGGAGAAATCGGGAAGGCATAGGACCGGGGCTTGAGTCAACTTTTCCTTAAGCTCAAGGAAGGCTTTAGAGGCGGCTTTGGTCCAAACAAAGGTTCCTTTCTTGAGACAATCAGTTATTGGGCCGGTGATAGTGCTAAACCCTCGAATGAATCTCCTATAGAATGTGGCCAACCCATGGAAACTCCTAACCTCATGAAGGGTGTGGGGCTCCGGCCAATCTAGAATAGCTTGGACCTTGTCAGGGTCCATAGAGACTCCTTTGGTTGACACCACATATCCTAGGAAGGTGATGGTAGTGGTCATGAAATGACACTTCCCTAGGTTGGCAAATAAGCTTTCTTGCCGGAGGACGGTGCAAACTTTTCTAAGGTGGTCAAGGTGGGCCTCATGGGTTTGGCTATAGATGAGAATATCATCAAAGTATACCACTAGAAAGTTCCCAATGAAAGGCCTAAGTGCTTCCGTCATAAGACGCATGAAAGTACTTGGGGCATTAGAAAGCCCAAATGGCATGGCTAACCACTCAAAGAGACCATCCTTGGTCTTGAAGGCCGTTTTCCACTCATCCCCGGGCCTTATCCTAACTTGGTGGTAACCACTCTTGAGATCTATCTTAGAGAAGATGGTGGCTCCGGCTAGCATATCCAACATGTCATCAAGCCTAGGGATGGGGAACCTATACTTGACGGTAATCTTGTTAATGGCCCGGCTATCCACACACATCCGCCATGATCCATCTTTCTTGGGGGTAAGAAGGGCCGGGACGGCACATGGACTCTTACTAATGCGGATGAAGCCCTTCCTAATGAGTTCCTCTATTTGCCTCCTAAGTTCGGCATGTTCCGTGGGATTGAGGCGATAATGAGGAAGGTTTGGAAGGGTGGCTCCCGGCACTAGATCGATTGCGTGTTGCACATCACGCATGGGAGGGAGTTGGTCCGGGAGCTCTTCCGGGAACACATCATGGAATTCTTCCAAAAGTTGTTGGATCTCTATGGGATGGGGGTTAGAAGGGGTAGGTTCCCCTAAGCATATGACAACCGCACACAAAGGCACCCCTTGAGCAATTTCCTCTTCAAGCTCTTTCCTAGTGATGAGATGAATTCCTTTGGTCAACCCCGTGGTTCTACTTTATTTTGGGGTTTGGATAAGGGCTTGGGTTGGAGGGGTGGAGTTCCCCGAGACTTGTGGAGTGGTGGGGTGTGATCCTTGAGGGAGAGTGTCCCTCTTGGGCATGGGTCGAGGTGGGGAGGGGTTAAGACGGATAGTCTTACCCTCATGCTCAAAGGTGCATATGTTGCTTCTTCCTAGAATGGTGGCATCCACATCATAGAGCCAAGGTCTTCCTAAAAGAATGCTACCCACTTCCATGGGTATGACGTCACACCATATTTGGCCATGGTAGGAAGAGAAAGTGAGAGGCACTAGGCATTGGGTGTTGACCGGGATGGAATTGTTGTTGATCCATGAGACCCGGTATGGACTTGGGTGGGGAGTGAGAGTAAGCCCAAGGAGCTTGACGGTGTCGGGTGACACGGCATTAACACAACTACCACTATCCAAGATCACTTTCCTCACATGGTTCTCTATCTTGATATAGGTGTGGAAGATTGAGGTCCGACGCCAATCCTCTTCTTGAGGTTGGGTGAGGATGCACCTAATGACTCCTAGATGGGAGTTGTTTGGAGGAGTGGAGTGATCTAGACCCGACTCTAGATATTGGGCTTCATACTCCTCTTCCCAATCTAGTGAGGCTTCATGTTCCTCAACGTCATTTTCTTGTTCCTTTTGGGGTTGAACTTCTTCCTCAATAAGCAAACTAGATAACCCTTTAGATGGACATTGCCCCACAAAATGACCATACCCATGACACTTATAGCATTGTTGGCGCCCACTTCCCGAGGTGGTTCCTACACTTGGGCCTTTGGGGTTGTCATCCTTTCGTGGGAGAGGGTGACTAAGAGCGGACTTGTTTGGAGTGATGGGTGGGGGAGGATTGTAGGACCTTAAAGGGGCATTCCCACTTGGGCTAGGAGCTCTCATGGGAGTGGGTGGAAGGGGACGTGTTCCCAAGTTTTTGGGGTCGGTGGGTCGGGGAGGGATAAATCGAGAATTCCTAGAAAACCTTTCCACATCTCTAGCCATTTGGTAAGCTAGCTCAAGGTTATCAACGTCCCTCATGAATAGTTCCCTCTTGATGTGGCTTTGAAGCCCATTCCTAAAACGGGATAAGGTGATATCCGGATCCTCATGGACTCCACACTTTAGAAGATAGGAGTCAAATTTTTCAATGTACTCTACCACGGTCTTCCCTTCTTGGGTGAGGCTTTGCCATTCATCTAGGAGCATTTGGTGGTAGGTTCGGGGGAGGTATTTGTTCCTAAGTTGGTTCTTCATGTCCGCCCAAGTGTCAATAGGCTCTTCCCGCCTAACCCGTCTTAGACCCTCTTGGTTTAGCCAATAAGTTTTGGCCAACTTAGTGAGATGCATCTTAGCCAAGCTAACTCTCCTTTGGTCGGACATGGGGTACCATTCAAAGTATTGGTCCATGGCAGTCTCCCATTCTAGGTAAACACTAGGTTCATGTGAACCATCAAAATTTGAGGCCTCTACCTTGATCATCCTTAAAAGGGGGTCATCCGGATCATCCCGTGGACGCCGGTCATGGTTTTGATGGGGGCGAGGCCTCTCATAGTCATAATAATGGTCATGGTCCATATCCTCCCTATAAAATTCAGCATGTGGGTGATGGGCTCTTGGGCCGTTGTTCCTTGGGTGGAACTCATCCCTATGAGGCTCTACATGTGGAGGGTGGACTCTTGGGCCTTGGTTCCTTTGGGGAAAACTATTCCTATGGAACTCACCATGTGGTGGAGGGGCTCTTGGCTCATTGATCCTTGGGTGAGGATCTTCTCTATGAGGCTCATCATGCGGAGGGGGAATCCTAGGCTCATTGTTCCTTGGGCGGAACTCTTGGTCTTCTAACCGAGCAATTCGGTTGGTAATGGACTCTAGTTGGGCAAGGATGGTTGTGAGGGCAGCATCTACCCTATCCATGTGGCCTTGGGGTCCCTCCCTAGGAACATCTTGGTTGAGTTGGTGAGGATTGGGATCCATTGGTGGAGCCGAAGATGATGAACCGGGTTGATAGCTAGCACCACTACGGGTGGACATGCAAGACAAAGGGCCAAAGTGGTTGGACACACTATGCAAAGGTCCTAGGACATAGACTTGATAGAGACAAGTCAAGGACTTGCTCTGACACCACTTGATGTGACACGACCTTGGACTTAGGTAAACAAGCACAATTAAGCATTCAAATGGGCCACCGCTCTCCCGTCGCACTCTATACCCGGAGTGACTTGGCGATGCCAAGAGTGAATTATGGGAATGGGCCCTTGCTGGTAGAGGGCCAGCAAGGCCAAGGATCGACTCCCCAAGGGTGGATGCCCAATTCAATTGGGGCCGACAAAGTGCACAAGGGCACCGGTTCACACTATCCCACGGCGATCACTCTTAAGTCGTGGACTTGAGGATCGGGCGCTCCTCACAAATGCAGCGGCGCATGAATCAAGTATTGAAAGAGCAACACTAATTGAGCAAGGAAGAGGCACTTACTCGACCGGTTTGAAGAAACCGGTCCCGATCGGAGACGAGGGCGAGCGGGGAGGCGGTGGCTCCCCACACGCTGCGGCGGTGTCGCTTGACCTACCCAAACCAATTACAAAACTACACCTCACGTAGGAGGGGGGGATCTTTGGGTAGGGGTTAAGGTCTTAAATTCAAACACTACCACCGCACAGGGTGGGGCCTTCAGCCGGCCAAGCGGGGTGGGGATATCGGACCGAAGTGAAGAGAAATGGGAGATTAGGGAACTTGCAGCTGCAGTCTGAATTCTGGACAGGAAGTCGCTGTGCCGGCTGCCTCGGACTCGTACGGACTCCAAATTGAGTGCAATCACCTTCTAAAGCTTCCTGACTTGAGAGGGAAGACTCCAGAATTTTTGGGGATGCTCAGAGGGTCGGAGGTGGCCGCACCAGCAACAGGAAGGAGACTCCTCTGTCTGGCCGCAGGTTCAGTCTGGACTAGAAGAGCAAATTGCAGATGCCACTGTGCGCCCTCCCGAGCTCCGATCAGCACGAAGCCGGCGGCATTGTCTTTGTGGTTGAAGTAGCTTTCAGAAGGAGGTGACGGGGCTGCATTCAGAGGTCGAGGGCGGTCGGTGTACCCTGAAGGGTGGGCACTGGTCGGAGTAGGCAGCAGGAGACAGAACTGGAGAGCTTCGGGGAGAAAATTCGTAACTCCTTCCTCCGGAAGCCAAACGAGGTTATGTTTCTTGATCTTGGAAGAGGACTGGCAGAGGGAGAACGTTTATGAAGGAACTTCAGCCTGAATCCGCTGGGGTTCGTCGTGGCAGAATGAACTCTCAGGCTCTGGTCCAGGATGAAGACCTCTCTGCGCAGTCGTGGGAGAACGGCTTCTACGGTTTGCCCCGACCTCGGAACGAGTTGATTCCACCTCGCCTGCGAAGAAGACAGAGGGACCTTTCCATAAATGTAAGCTACGCCTTCAGGATCTCCAGGATGAAGCCGTGGGCGACGCTGCAACAGGGGCTGACTTGCTGGTCTGCACAGCTCCAACCTGCAAGAAGAAATGAGAGGGAGGGGTGGCTTCTTTGGTGGAAGGGGAAGTGAAGGGGTGGCCTAAGGATGAATGGGGGTTCTTGTGGGGTGGAGTGGAGAGCTATAGGGGTTGGAGAATGAGAGGAGAATGGCTGAGAGTAGGGGCTAGCAGGTGGAGGAGGAGGGTGAGGATGTGAGAGAGGGAATGGGGAGTGGAGGGGGGCGAACTTGGCTTGGGGGAGGGTAAAGGAAGGGGGCGGCCAAGGCAAGTGGAGGGAAGGGATTTCAAATTTTGAAATGGCCTTGGAAGGTGGGGAATTATGTGGGAGAGTGGGATGCTTGTATTGGAATGGGGAAGATTTGGTTGGAAGGTGGAGAATGGTGTTGGAATGTGGAGATTCCTACCTAGGAACTAGGAGGTGGAGTAAAGGAGGCCATGGGGAAGTGGAGGGCATTAAAGGAGGTGGGTGGCTAGTGGAGGTGGTTGGGAGGGGAGGAGAGAGAAGGAAATTCGGAATTGGGGTTGGAGGAGAGAGAAAGAGGGGTGAAATAGAGAGATTAAGAGGGGAATGGGTGGGGAATCTCTCCCCTAGGGTCTCTCACCCAAAAAACTAGAGGAATCACTCCAATTTGAACTCAACTGGCAAGTTTAACTCAAAAGGATTCATTTATTTATTAACTTCAAATGAGGGGAGTGGGGTCCTATATATAGGCAACCCACTCTTTACAATAAGTCCCTGATAAAATAAACAACTACAAATAGCCAAGGGGGGGTGGGAGTGCTAATGGGCCTAGCCCAACGAATTGGGGCCCAATAGCCACATTAGACAGCATGATGATACAAGAACATAGAAAAATAAGTGCTAGACCAAGGGAAATGACTCAAATAAAATGGAAATACATCAAAATGACTCAAAATAAAGCTACAAAATGGATAAGGGGCCTTTATAGAGTGAGGCCCAAACTCAACCAGCTCCCGAGTGTGAAGAAGTGGACCCGAGCCAAAGGGAGTCGTGGGTGATGCCTCCATCAAAGATGGTATTCCAGATTTCGTTGACCTCTAGTCGGCACCTCCGGAGATAGAAGACGGAGGCCAAGCCACAGTCGATGAATTGATAGAAGTCAACTTGAGAAGCGAGGAGGACCCTAGACCTACCTTCCTCAGTGCCCAGCTGTCCCCAGAAGAACGGGAGCTGTACGTCCAGCTGCTGCTAGAGTACCGCGATTGCTTCACCTGGACTTACAAAGAAATGCCGGGTCTGAGCCCCGCCGTCTCACAACATGAGCTGGCAATCGGCCCTGAGGCCGAGCAGGTGAAGCAATCACCGTGGCGCATGAGGCCAGAACTCATTACTCAAATTTGTGCTGAAGTCAACAAGCTCATTGACGTGGGATTTGTTGAAGAAAACCAGTACACCACATGGCTGGCGAATATCGTCCCTGTGAAAAAGAAGAATGGACAGATCCGGATATGTGTCGACTTCCGAGATCTAAATAAAGCCTGCCCCAAAGATGACTTCCCAGTGCCGATAACAGAAGTCATGATAGATGCTACAACCGGCCATGAGGCCCTGTCATTCATGGACGGGTCATCCGGTTACAACCAGATTTGGATCGCGGAGCATGACCGGGTCCATACTGCTTTCCGAACCCCTAAAGGCATTTATCACTATAAGAGGATGCCGTTCGGACTACAGAATGCTGGCGCAACCTATCAGCGTGCAATGACCAAAATCTTTGATGAGTTGCTCTACCACAAGGTTGAGTGCTACATAGATGATCTGGTGGTCAAAACCAGAAGAAAAGAAGATCATCTGCAAGACCTCCGGATTATTTTTCAGAGGCTGAGACAGCATGAGTTGAAGATGAACCCCATGAAATGTGCGTTCGGAGTATCGAGCAGAAAATTCTTGGGCTTCATCGTCTGATATCGGGGGATCGAGATAGACCCCGCAAAAATAAAAGCAATTCAGGAGCTACCTCCACCAAGGAATATCTCCAAGCTGAGATCACTACAGGGTCGCCTGGCTTATATCCGGCGGTTCATTTCCAATTTGTCAGGGCGATGCCAGTCTTTCCATAAGTTGATGATGAAAGATGTTCCCTTTTATTGGGATGAAGATTGCCAGATAGCCTTTGAGAAGCTGAAAGATTATCTGAAGACTCCGCTAGTGCTGGGCGCACCAGTGAGAGGAAGACCATTAATATTGTATATAGCAGCTACACATAACTCTCTAGGGGCAATGCTTGCCCAGAATAATGAAGAAGGGAAAGAGCAAGCCCTCTATTACCTCAGTCAGAGACTGGTCAGGACAGAGGAGAAATATACTTATATTGAGAAGGTCTGTCTTGCACTGGTCTTCGCGGTTAAGAAGCTCTGACACTATATGTTGTCACATGAAATCAGCTTGATATCCAAAGAGGATCCCCTGAAATATATTATGTCCCAGCCGGCACTCAAAGGTCGCCTGGGCAAATGGGTGGTAATCCTTATGGAGTTTGACATCTCCTATGTACCGCGCAAGGCCGTCAAGGGCCAAGCCATTGCAGACTTCTTCGTTGAGCACCCGGTACCCGGGGACTGCCCGTTGGAACCAAAACTTCCTGAAGATGAAACCCTGGAAGCCGTTCAGGTGCAACCCTCCTTATGGCAGCTGTATTTTGATGGCGCCTCCAGAATTGACACCTCTGCCACTGGATCGGCCAGGGTCAGGGCAGGGGCAGGCATAGTCCTGAAATCCCCAGAAGGAGAAGTGGTGCACGCATCCTGCTCCATAAACAAGCATTGAACAAATAATGAAGCGGAATATGAAGCCCTGATAATTGGGTTGCAGATCGCTCTGTCCATGGGAATTCAGATGCTGGAAACATTCGGAGACTCCCTGCTAGTTATTAAACAGCTAGAAGGAGAGTTTGATGTGTGAAAACAAGAGCTTCTCCCCTATCACCAGCTGGCAACGCGCCTGATGTCAAGATTCTACTTCATCAGCATCAAGCACATCAACCGAGGCCGAAATGCTCAGGCTGATGCCCTCGCTAAGCTGGCCAGTTCATTGGTAGTCCCGCCAGACACAAGCCTGAATATAACAGTGATCAACCGCCGGCAAGTCCCCAGTGTAACGGAGGTCTTGGCTGACGAACAAGAGATTGAGGTGGTAGTCGTCGAGGAGATTCAGCAGCCCGATTGGCGAGAACATCTCCTGCGGTGGTTCCAACACCAACAGCTCCTGAGGGAAAAAGAACAGAGAATGAAGCTTACGAAGGAAAGTCCGAATAATGGCAGATGCCCGAAGGAAAGTCCTACTTCGTTGCTTGTCTCCAACAGAGGCAGGACATGTGATGCAAAAAGTTCATGTGGGATTAGCTGGAGCACACCAGGCTGGCCCCAAGATGAAAATTGAGATAAAGAAATTGGGCTATTATTGGGCCACTATATTTGATGATTGCTGCAAGTTCGCCAAAGCTTGTCAGAAGTGTCAAGAACACGCTAATGTGGCAAGGAGACCTCCAGTGCCATTACACCCGACCCTGCCTAGCTGGCCGTTTGCTCAGTGGGGCACGGACGTGGTAGGGCAGCTACCAGCATCTTCATCAGGGTGCAAGTATATCTTAGCAGCTACAGACTACTTCTCCAGATGGGCGGAGGCGGTAGCACTAAGAGATGTGACGGAAGAGCTAGTTGTAAGATTCTTCCGGCAGAATGTAATATTCCGGTTCGGGATACCAAGCCGAATCATCTCTGATAATGGCAGTCATTTTAGGAACCAGAAGGTTTATCGGCTAGCCGACAAATACAAGATTGACTGGAGGACATCGTCCCCCTACAACCCTCAAGCCAATGGACTTGCAGAAGCCTTTAACAAGACTCTATGTACGTTGCTGGCGAAGACTGTCAAGTCTAATAAAAAAGATTAGGAAGAAAGGATGTACGAAGCGCTCTGGGCTTATCGTATTGTCTACAAAACCCCAACCGACTGTTCACCTTTCTCCCTCGTGTATGGGTCAGAGGCTGTGGTGCCAATTGAACTGGAAGGTCCTTCGCTACGAGTTGCCATCCAACATGGACTAGTCAGTGGTGATTAAACCAATGCAGAAAGAAGATTAGAAGAGCTCGCTGAGCTCGAAGGAAAATGCCTCCGGGCACAACAAAACATCCAACTCTACCAACCTCGCATAGCCCGTGCTTTTGATAAGCTGGTCAGGGGTCGAGAATTCAAGAAAGGAGATCTGGTAATGGTCAAAAGAAGAGAAGTAATGGCCTCCAACCCCCAAGGGAAGTTGGTCAAAAACTGGATCGGGTCGTATATTGTCCGCCGAGTATATGAAGGGGGTGCCTACGTCTTGGTAGACCACAAAGGAGTCATCCAGTTCTCTCCCCTCAACGGAAAGCATATAAAGCTATATCATGCAGCGCAACCGACATTCCCTGAGTGATCGGTCGGAATACCCTTATCTTGGTCTAGTGGCACTCTGCCCTAGCCGAGCTACCCTTATCTTGGTCTAGTGGCACTCCGCCCTAGCTGAGCTATCCTTTATTTGGCCTAGTGGCATTCCACCCTGGCCGAGCTACCCATATCTTGGTCTTGTGGCATTCCGCCCTAGCCGAGCTACCCATATCTTTGTTCTGTGGCATTCCGCCCTAGCCGAGCTACCCCCATCTTGGTCTAGTGGCACTCTGCCCTGATCGAGCTACCCTTATCTTGGTTCTGTGGCATTCCGCCCTAGCCGAGCTACTCTTATCTTGGTTTAGTGGCACTCCGCCCTAGCCGAACTACCCTTTCCTTGGTCTAGTGGCATTCCACCCGGATCGAGCTACCCTTTCTTTGGCCTAGTGACATTCCGCCCTAGCCGAGCTACCCATATCTTGGTCTTGTGGCATTCCGCCCTAGCCGAGCTACCCCCATCTTGGTCTAGTGGCACTCCGCCCTGATCGAGCTACCCATATATTGGCCTAGTGGCATTCCGCCCTAGCCGAGCTATCCTTATCTTGGTCTAGTGGCACCCCGCCCTAGCCGAGCTACCCTTATCTTGGTCTAGTGGCACTCCGCCCTAGCCAAGCTACCCTGATCTTGGTTTTGTGGCATTCCGCCCTAGCCGAGCTACCCATATCTTGGCCTTGTGGCACTCCGCCCCAGCCGAGCTACCCATATCTTGGCCTAGTGACACTCCGCCCCAGCCGAGCTACCCTGATCTTGGTTTTGTGGCATTCCGCCCTAGCCGAGCTACCCTTATCTTGGTCAAGCGGCACCCCACCCTAGCCGAGCTACCCTTATCTTGGTACTGTGGCATTCCGCCCTAGCCGAGCTACCCTTATCTTGGTCTAGTGGCACTCCTCCCTAGCCGAGCTACCCTTATCTTGGTCTAGTGGCACTCCGCCCTAGCCGAGCTACCATTATCTTCATCTAGTGGCATTCCGCTCTGGCCAAGCTACCCTGATCTTGGTTTTGTTGCATTCTGCCCTAGCCGAGCTACCCTTATCTTGGTTTAGTGGCACTCCACCTTTGGTATTGTGGCATTCCGCCCTAGCCGAGCTGCCCATATCTTGGTCTAGTAGCACTCCGCCCCAGCCGAGCTACCCCCATCTTGGTCTAGTGGCACTCCGCCCTGATCGAGCTACCCTTATCTTGGTCTAGTGGCATTCCGTCCTGATCGAGCTACCTTTCCTTGGTCTAGTGGCACTCCGCCATGGCCGAGCTCTCAAAAGAATACACATATTGCCGTTGCGGGCCTTACGTCCGAATCGGTGAAAGATCATTCCTTGGCGTTAGCATTCAGCCCTTGCTAACGAATATACCGCTCTGCTCGGCACAAGGCCCGGTGATCCTGTCAACAGCCGTCTACTACCAACCAAGGGTCGGACATCACATTTCGACCTACCATCCTTTATATCAAAAAAAAAAGAGAAAAGAAAATGGGGTTAAAAATAGAGATACCCCGCCAGACTTGCTCCTATATTAGGACAAGTGCAAAAATGGCTATAACCCAGCTGTGGCGAAAACCCGAAAGGGCGCTGCAGGCAAAATCGGGTATCCCGCCACGTGAAAACCCGAGAGGGCGCGTGGGCAAAAGCAAGAGGGGGCTGGCTTAGGCGAAAACCCGAGAGGGCACTTAAGTCGGTAGAGTGGTAATTTAAAAGTGCCTCTTTTATTATCCACCTGATGAAACTCTAGAAGGGATAGTCATCAAAAAGTCCCACCGGAAATCCTTTAACCAAACCCGTGTTCGACCCTCGTCATCATCGGCGAGATCGGTCGATCTCTACCCCTAACTTGGACCCTCCGTCCCTGTTAATAATCCTACCTTTGCTTCGGCATGTGACCCATGCTGATGAATAAACCTGTGTTCAACCCTCGTCATCATCGGCGAGATCGGTTGATCTCTACCCCTAACTTGGACCTTCCGTCCATGTTAATAATCCTACCTTTGTTTCGGCATGTGACCCATGCTGATGAATAAACCCGTGTTCGACCCTCGTCATCATCGGCGAGATCGGTCGACCTCTGCGCTTAACTCGGATCCTACGTCCTTGTTAATAAACCATGACCTTTG
Organism: Amorphophallus konjac; assembly: GCA_022559845.1. Taxonomy (NCBI): domain Eukaryota; kingdom Viridiplantae; phylum Streptophyta; class Magnoliopsida; order Alismatales; family Araceae; genus Amorphophallus; species Amorphophallus konjac. The sequence goes on from CM040118.1 coordinate 435,917,565, forward strand.
CTTCGGCATTTAACCAGTGTCGACGAACTAAACCTGAGACCAATCCTTGTCATCATCGGCAAGGCCAGTCAGCATTCTCGCAGTCGAATTCTTCTGTACTCCAAAAAAAAGGGGAAAAAATGGGGTTAAAAATAGAGATACCCCGCCAGACTTGCTCCTACATTAGGACAAGTGCAAAAATGGCTATAACCCAGCTGTGGCGAAAACCCGAAAGGGCGTCGCAGGCAAAATCGGGTACCCCGCCACATGAAAACCCGAGAGGGCGCATGGGCAAAAGTAAGAGGGGGCTGGCTTCGGAGAAAACCCGAAAGGGCGCTTAGGTCAGTAATGAGAATAAAAAATATATGTATGAATGATGAATAGTGATGATCCATCCTCCGTCCTGAAGACCCTTTACAGGGTCGAAGCAGAATCTTCATCTATTGTCCCACCTATACGTATCCATTCTCTACCCTTTCCGGTTTTTGTCATCATCGGCAAGACCGTCTACCCTTTTCGACCCTTGTCACCATCGGCAAGATCGGTCGCTACCCTTTCCGATTTTTGTCATCATCGGCAAGACCGTATACCCTTTTTTGACCCTTGTCACCATCGGCAAGATCAGTCGCTACCCTTTCCTATTTTTGTCATCATCGGCAAGACCGTCTACCCTTTTCGACCCTTGTCACCATCGGCAAGATCGGTCACTACCCTTTCTAGTTTTTGTCATCATCGGCAAGACCGTCTACCCTTTTCGACCCTTGTCACCATAGACAAGATCGGTCGCTACCCTTTCCGGTTTTTGTCATCATCGGCAATACCGTCTACCCTTTTCGACCCTTGTCACCATTGGCAAGATCGGTCGCTACCCTTTCCGATTCTTGTCATCATCAGCAAGATCATCTACCCTTTTCGACCCTTGTCACCATCGGCAAGATCGGTCGCTACCCTTTACTATTTTTGTCATCATCGGTAAGACCGTCTACCCTTTTTTGACCCTTGTCACCATCGACAAGATCGGTCGCTACGCTTTCCGATTTTTGTCATCATCGGTAAGACCGTCTACCCTTTTCGACCCTTGTCACCATCGGCAAGATCGGTCGCTACCCTTTCCAGTTTTTGTCATCATCGGCAAGACCGTCTACCCTTTTCGACCCTCGTCATCATCGGTAAGATCGATCGCTACCCTTTTCGGTTCTTGTCATCATCGGTAATACCGTCCACCCTTTTCGACCCTTGTCACCATCGGCAAGATCGGTCGCTACCCTTTCTGGTTCTTGTCACCATCGGCAAGACCATCTACCCTTTTTCGACCCTTGTCACCATCGGCAAGATCGGTCGCTACCCTTTCCGATTCTTGTCATCATCGGCAATACCGTCTACCCTTTTCGACCCTTGTCACCATCGGCAAGATCGGTCGCTACCCTTTCCGGTTTTTGTCATCATCGGCAATACCGTCTACCCTTTTCGACCCTTGTCACCATAGGCAAGATCGGTCGCTACCCTTTCCGATTTTTGTCATCATCGGCAATACCGTCTACCCTTTTCGACCCTTGTCACCATAGGCAAGATCGATCGCTACCCTTTTCAATTTTTGTCATCATCGGCAATACCGTCTACCCTTTTTGACCCTTGTCACCATCGGCAAGATCGGTCGCTCCCTTTTCGGCCCTTGTCATCATCGGCAAGACCGTCTAACCTTTTCGACCCTTGTCATTATCGGCAAGATCGGTCGCTACCCCTTCTCGGTTCTTGTCAGCATCGGCAAGACCGTCCACCCTTATCGACCCTTGCCACCATCGGCAGGGTCGCTCGCTATCTATTTTGGTGTTCGTCTCTCATATACCCTTTTCAGTCCTCCGGGCTCTCGACTCGTACAGGCCGTTGTTTAATCTTGAGAATAGTCGCGGCGCGGTGGAGTGAACACCTACCCCTTTGCTGAAGGCGTGAGCACTCTCCTACCCTCGTGACCCACACACTCAAGCTAGAATCAACTGGCGAATGGAAAGAAAAACAACAAGAATGATGACAACATGGAGTCATCATTTGACAGCAAAATGAAGATTTTCATTCTACGGAATAAAGAGTACATGTTACGCGGGGCATTCCTCGGAATACGTTAAGTCCATCAAGAAGAGGTGAATAGAAAAGAACTATGGCAGGGGGCGTCGGAAGATGTCCTCCAGTGCTGGAATGCCCAGGGAAGGATGGCGGGCCAGCTCCTCCAGCCTGAACTCAGTGGCCTCCAGCTCGGATAATCTCTCCCCGAGGGAAGCAACTTACCCTTCGGCCATTTCTGCCTCCTCCACCTTCTGGACTTCCAGGCGTTCTACCTCTTGAAGTTCAGCCTCTGCCCTTGAGAGTTCGGCATGTAATTCCGCTATGCGAGCCGTGAGAAAACTTCGGCGCTGCAAAGAGGCATTGGCATCATCCCTCATCCTCACCACAGTCCCTTTCAGGGAAATGAGAGCCATCTGGCATTCAGCCCGCTCCTGTGTTACGGCCGCCAGCTGGTCAGCTACCTCCCGGCCTAGAAATTCCCTCCTATTTACATACTTCAGGAGCAAGATCACCCGTGGAGTCCAGTCGTCCATGGGGCAACCAAAGGCCAATAGTGAGCGGGATAGATGCTCTATCACGACCCTCAGTTGGACATAAGTTAGATCTCCGCTGGCCGTTATGGTCTGCTAGAGGGTCCCTAGAAACTGCCACACAAGGTCACTTGAAGACTGGAGACCAAGCGGCGATGTCTCGGGTAGTTCAAATTCCACTCTGCTATCCACAGTGGCCCAGATATCGTCACCCGTCCCAGAAGATGACGATGGCATGAGCTGCGGTCCACTGCTATGGGGAACAACCGCGCTGGCCGATACGGTGGCTAGAGCCTCAATGATAATAATTTCCTTGTCGGCCCCCTGGGATCGAGGTGCGACAGGAATATCAAGAGCCAAGGACGTCTGTTCTTCAATGATCTCTCCGGCTTCTATTTCGGAGGGGCCACCCTTCTCCGGAGCTGACCGTTGTGTGACTTCTAATGGCTGAAAGTCCACAACTGCTACCGAACTATCAACCCTCACAAGTGCTCCGGGTCCAGCTGGAGCCGTTGCCGCTGCATAGTCCTTGGGGTATCGCAGTGCGATAGGCCGCAGGACGGACGGGAGAGTTGCATGGCCCGTGCCTAGAGCCGGGAGAGGTATCTACACCGTCATGGTTGGCAACACCACCTCAGTCTGCGCCAGAAATATATATATTAAAAGCTGAAAGGAAGAGGAAGAAAGGGCAGCAGGCACCGACCACGGATGGAGCCTTACCTCGACCGGTACTAGGCTCAAATCTCTAAGGGCCACTTCTCCGGCACCAGCCTCTCTGCTCACGAGCGAGCCTGACGGCCCAAAACCACTCCACGACAACCGGGGTGGGCTGAAAGTCGGATGATCACTTTCATAGGCCGAGGATGCCCCGGCATCCTCCGTCTCTGTGTCAACAGGTGGGAACTCCTCATCACTAGAGCCGCCACCATAATCAATCTGTTCAAAGGAGGAGGATCCCTCTGCTCTTTCGGGACGCTCCACCATCAGAGCAGGAGCCTCACCAGTAGAAGCATCACCCTCAGCAAGAACTTCCCCCGTGCTCTCCACACAGGAAGCAACGGTGGGTGGGATCTCAAGGACAGGTTCACCCTACCTCGGGATAATCGCTTCTTCGGCACTCTCCGAGCCCGGAAGTAGTGACGGTTGTATATCAACTGAAATTTACGGCAGAAAAGGGTCAAGCCGGCTGAAGACATGAAGATTTGCGGTGGTATCGCAAGTAAACTATGAATTACCTTCCATCTCCTGTATGGGTGTTGGGGAAGGTAGATCTCTTTCTACAGGAGTAGCAGGGATTTCCTCTGCCCCTTCCCTAGCCACGACATCTACCATCGCCTCCAGCCCGACGACCGCGGCAACTACGTCGACAACCGTCAGCATGGGCTAGCCGAGACAGTCAAAGCAAGCTAATAAACTTTAAAGAGAAGAAGAGCCTACCTTCAGCCTCTAGCCTATGTGTGCGAGAAGCTTCAAACTCTTCGAAGGATACAACCAAAGGAAGGACGGTTGCTGATTCCCTCTCTGTAGCCTTCTTTCGGTGTGCCAGTGTCACCCGGGTCACCGTCGCCTTCGCCTTTCCGACGGCTTCTCTCAACTGGAATCGAGTCCGCTTTCTCGAATCCACAGGAGGCAGTGGCGTCGTGGTCGGGGCCGGCTCGGGAACCTCAAAATATGATGGCTTCTGGGCCTTTATTATCAACTCCCTAAAGTGTCGGGTCGCCTCCGAAGTCAGTCGGACTGCACATGCACAAGGGTGAGAATAATGCACCACAATGAAAGAAAGAAGCTGGCCGAAGGGCCTGAATGAAGAAATGGAACATACTTGCTGGCCCCGTATAGAAGGGGAAGAGAGGCCAATAATATAGCGATGGCGTTTTGTCTCTCGAAGCTGCCTCGCGAATAAGCCAGCATAAATCTTCGATCTTTTCACTCGGCTCGGCCAGCAGTGCCAGGCCCTCATGACCATGAGAAGATAGGAGATAATATAGGCTCAGGTGGTCCAGCCCCCATCTGTCAGCATATTTGAAAGAGATATGAAGAGGTCGGTCCAAGATGGCTTCGCTGGGACCACCCACTGAAAGACTGTGTGAGCGAAGAAGCGCGAATAGCCACGGGGTGTTGTCATATAAGGCAGCCCGCCTGTCTTCCTTGCGAATGAAGGTCCGATAGGGATACAACCTATCCACCTCGGGACGCCAGTCGGCCACAGCCGAGATAGGCTCTTCTACCGGTAGAGGGAGTTGCTGAAGAATCACCCTCTCACTACTTACCCGGCATAAACCCCGAAGGGTTTTCACATAGTCATCCTTGTTGATCAGGGGCAGCTTCGGTTCAACCTTCGTCCTGTAACTTTTTACAACCTTCCGGGCCTCCAGATAGGCCATCACTTCCGTATTGGTCCAGGATTTCAACTTCTTCAAAGAAGAAGGCTCAATGTCAAGGGCTGGCTCTAGTTGGGAATCCAGAAACCTGTGCTCCGCTATGGCCCAGCACTCTCGCTGGGAGCTCCTGTAGAACCCTGTCCGCGCATTCCACCACTTGATATATTCTGGCGTGACGCGGGGAAGACGGGCAGGGGTTGGCACCCTGAAAGAAACGTCCTCCCGGCGATGGAAGAAGTCCAACCATATCCGGGCATCATCATTTGAAACCTGCCCGGCCCTGTGCCTGTTAGGCAATGCAAACTGTGAAGAAGAATGTTGGATGTGCTGGTCGTAGCCAAAGTTCCTGTTAGGGTGCTAGGCCTGGATACAGAGGGGGGTGAATGTATCCTTCTACGAATAATGCCCAAATAAAAACTCAGATGCTAGACGCAATCACAGAATGAAACAAATTCAATTAAACTTATGTGCAAACACATGGAGCGCACCTATCCAAGCATCTAGCGGAAGCAAGCACATAAAGCAAGCCATAGCTCAATAGATTTTTAGGTGGTTCGGTCCTTCAGACCTACATCCACCCCTCACTCCCAACCGGAGTGAGGCTTCACTAGCAAATGCTAGAACCAAGCAGACTCAGTCTGCGAACAGTTGCTGCCACACAGTTTGACCAGGGGAACAGCCTCCCCTCTTCCTCCCAACCGGAGGGTCACCCCAAGTGACTCCCAGCCACTTGGAAACCAGAGACCGAAGTCTATCTTCCTCCAGACAGGGGGGACCCCTGGACTTGCTACCCACAAGCCCAGAATCGGAGACAAGTCTCCCTTCCTCCAAACCGGAGGGAACCCACAAGCAGCTCCCTGCTACTTGCAACCGGAGATCAGATCTCCCTTCTCCTGAGACCATAGGAGGAACCCGATCCCCAACAGGCCAATCGGAAGAACAAAGATGGAAAGATAAAAAAGGAAAATAAGAAAGGATGAAAAAGCACAGCTCCAAAAGCTAGAAACGAAATACAAGTAATGTAGCTCTCAAGGGAGCAGGTCTGGCTTGGATTTGATCCAAACACCAGAGGATAGATCTTCAAGCTTTTCCTGATGCGGGACGCTATGCGGGCTGGGGCTCTAGATGCGAATTAGGCTAAATGGACAAACCTGAGACTAGCGAGTTGCAATGGGAGAATGGCGTAAACTCACACCTAAGAATTCCCAACGAGAGAAAATACGCCAAGTAACAGGAACTACGCTCATTGATGCTCCCTTTGAGTGGGAAGCTCGACGGTCCGCACGGCTGAGGCGACCAGCGTGGACTAGGGTGGTCACTCTACACTCACAACTCGGAGAGTCGTGGGACGGTCTCTCTCATCCTCACTGCATCAGTGAATATAAAGTGATATCGAGCTAGGACCCTACCGTACACTCAAGCAGCGGCGTGTAGAGAACATACTAAACAAGCAAGTGACCTAGGAGGGAGCGGAAACGTACCTCCACGCTCGGGGTGTGGGGAAGAAGTCCGGCCTGGTCACACAACCCCAGTACAAAGCTAACAAGTACAAACAATAACCATGCCCACTCATCGCAGGGAGGTAAAAGGCTACACCAACATCCGGGGTCGTGCGACGAGGGGTGACGGACACGGGTCCGGTGACGCTTGCTGCCCACGGGTACTGCTGCGAGCTGCTGCAAGGACGGCAAACCACGAGTGGCGTGGAAGGTACTGACGTCCTGATGGGATGATGTAGTGGATTCCGGACCTCCTGGAGGAAGAGGGACGTCGTCGGCACCGGTGTGGAACTCCAAAGTAATCCAACCCGGTGGACAGATTGTTGCTCGGTCTGCACGCACGTAGGGAAGCAGCTGGGAGGCGAGCCTGGAGCACCACCTTCAGCATGTCCTCTGGTCACAAAACTTGGCGGGGATGTCGACTGGGATGTCCCAAGGACCCCTCTGAAATGGCGTCAGCAGATGTGCATCGTCGGAGCCGAGGCGATTTAATTGGCAGGACCTGCGCTGTCTGGTTTGTGCGCTGGCAGCAGGACAAGGGCGGAAAGGTGGGGGTGGAACTAAGACGTCCGAGGGTCTTTTGTGGCTGGGTTTTCTCTGGTGGTTAGCTGAAGGGCGTGGGGTGAAGGGATGACAGTGGCGGGGCAGTGTGCAGAGGGAACTTTGGGCGTGGGCAGCAGTGGAAGTGGGGGTTCAGCTCTGCACTTCAGTGCAGTCAGAGCCGGAACCCAAGCTAGAGGAGATGGTCACCAAGGGGAAACTGATCTTTTGGGCGTGGGAAAATTTCTGGAGAAGGTTCAATATATGGAGGAAGGGTTTCCAAAACCCCAGACCAGTTCTTGGAGGTTTGAAGGGTGCCCCTTTGGAGGGTTTGTGTTTCTGTCCTGCGGTGACACTGTAGACGCAGATCGCGCGATGAAAGTGGTTCCAAAGGGAACTTTTTACTATGGGCGAGTTTTGGGATGAGACCTGCGCAGCTAGTTCGGGGACAGGGAGGAGAAGATATGTTATGAAGAGGTTCGCACGGTTTGAGGCGGGGAAGGTGGCGTTATGGGTGGATCTTTGCGGCTCTGGTTCAGGCGGGTCTATTCCAAGAGTGTTCAGAGCAGCGAAAAGGCCTACAAAGGCAACTTTCGCTTCCTGACGAATTTTGACATGAGGTTTTCTCTGGCGTTCTGGGGACTGGAAGATGAAGAAAAGTCTAGAAGGGATGGAAGGGAGAAGGGGTACGGACGCAATAGTTCCAACCTTGTCTTTCAAGCACAAATCCTGCTAGCAGATGCTCATCCAGCGCCCAAGACAGCAAGAGGTGAAGGTCCACCCCGTCGACACCACACCACCACGAACGGAAGCCGAGTCTTGCTGGATGTAGAAGGGAGGTCGCCTCCACCCTAACCAGCAGCAGCAGCTCCAGGGGTAAAGGTCTAGGGCGTCGCACCCTAGGAAGAGGAAAAGGGGGAGGGAGAGAAGTGGGAGTCGCACCCACAAGGAGAGAGGGAGGCCGCGGCCAACACAAGATTTTCTCAAAATTCTTCAATTTTCTAACTTCCAAAATGAATTACAAGACCCCTTAAGTACATGGAAAAGAAACCCTAATTACTTTCCTAAAAGAAATACACAAAAAGGGGGAAATAATTCAAATCCTACAAAATAGGGGAGGGGCGCATGATTGTCCTAAAAGATAGGAGAGAAGGGGGGCGGCTGCCACCTTCTCCAAGAGGAGGGAGGGGATGGTTGCGCACCAAACCCTAGGAGGGGTGAGGGCGCACCTCCCAAGGTGGGCCCACAAGGAGGGAGGGGCGGCCAGCCCAATTTGGGCCTGGTGAGTGTACCCCTAGGTGGCCCACTAACCTCCTATTAGCCTAATTAGCACAAATGTGACCCAAATGCAATCCAACTAGCCCAAAACTGGCCTACACAAGTCCAGAGTGAAAGTAAACAAAGAAGTCTGAGATCCTGGCTAGCTCTCCATGTCTTCTTCAAGCCAAAGTGAAGTCTGCGCGTCCCGAACAATGCCACACGATCTGAAATGTTGCTCTGCTGTATCGCGTCGATCTCTAGCTCAGGTGTCCTCACCAATTCTCCCCGGGCGGGAGAAACTCGACCCCGTCGAGTAAGGGTCGGTGTCACTAAGGTACCACTCGAGCAAGTCTTGATCTATCCTCTCAAGCTCTGTCCCGGTGATCCAGGTGTCCTCAGACGCGGGCCATCCTCTCCAACGAACCAAGTAGCGATGGTACGCGCCACTCCTGGTGGTCGTCACATGCTCATCGAGTATAGACTCTATCCGCTCACGCTGCAGAGGTGACAAGGCTGGAAGTGGACTCTCAGGGGGTGGCTCGCTCACAAGAGGTGGAGAAGGCCCAAATAACTCACGGGGGATCACTGCTGGGTCCCTATATGCGACTAGGTCTGAGATGTTGAATGTGGAGCTAATACCATAGTCCTCTAGCAAGTCTACAACGTATGCATTGGATCCGACTCGCCTCACGACTGTAAAAGGGCCAGCACCACGAGCATGTAGCTTCTTCACGGCTCCAAAAGGAAACCGTTCCGGTCTAACCCGGATCATGACGTAATCTCCCTCCTGGAACTCACAGGGGTGTCTATGAGCATCAGCCCATTCTCTAGATCGCGTGTTGCTAGTCTCAATATGGTGATGATGATGCAGACTCCGAACTAGCTGTGTTGACTCATACCTATGTGAATGCAGTGGTGGTCCTGGACATCCAAACACAGACCTAGCATGCCTATGACTCCTACATGATTGGACAACATGGGGAGGACCTGGACAACCAAAGTTGTATCTATCATGCATGGGTGTCCTACTGAATGTGGTAGACTAATGGGGACTAGATTGCCCAAACTCACTCATGACATTACCCCTATATGATGAGGGACATGGATAAACCTGAGAGTGAGACATGTGTCCCTGGCCTCCTAAACTCTGGCGTCTGGGTGTATGCGAGGTGAGATGTTGACTAGCAGGCCTAGATGGGGTGTGATAATGGACCTTCTCGACAAGGTGGGGAAAAGAATACGAGTCGAGAGGCTCACTAGGAAAAGGATCGAATGGGTCAAAGAAATGATGACCCCTCCCGACAGGTCCCTTCACTATACTTGCCCATGTGCGACATTCGCCCAGGTGCAGATGATCACCGTCAGGCGCTCTAATGTATGGGGCAAGAGGCTCATGAGGAAGGCAAGGAAGGCAAGGCTCCACCCTCGGGACCGTGATACCATAAGAGGGGACAAAATCAACCTCCACGGGTATGGGAAAGAATAAAAGGACCTCGGAGGTGATATGTCCTATGGTGTAGACCGAGGTAATAGACCCCAAAGCAGGGAGTGTAAAGCTATGACTATAGGGTTGGTCAGACCCTAAGGTCAACATATATGTCAACTCCCATTGACAATCTAAACTCCTAAGGAAGCCCTTCACATTTTCAAGAAAGCAGAAGGACCGAAAAGTGGTGTGAAAGGAGTCAAGGGGTATAATTGGGAGGGATGGTCCCATGGGTGTATAGCAAGGCATGGAGACATCTAGAAGTGGACCCTCCCTTAGCCAGCTAGCTAAAAACTCTCCAATGACCAGTTCACCCTCGGAAGGTAAGAATGGCTCTATATGAGGGTCTAAGGGTGAAGCATCTCTCTCGAGAATGGGAACAGAGTCCTCTATGATGTGGAGGGGCCCCTGGCTCTCAGTCGAGGGTCTCAGGCCGAGATTGTCGGCCCTAACCTCCAAAGGTTCAGGCACGACTGGGTGCTCCATGGGATCACTCCCTAACTCCTCAACCTCAGTTAGGTACTCCTCAGCCAACTCCTGTTCAGCCTCGTAAGTCACCGGAACTAGCCCAGGTGGGGGACATGAGCCCGGAGGCGGAGTGGATCGCTGGGGGTGGGTGGCTAGCGACACGGAGGTGGTCGGCGCAGCGCCGTCGTGGAAGATAAACTCGCCTGGAAGGTGAGATGGGTGTAAGGTGCAGGTCCTTCTGTCCAGGTCGATGGTCGCTCTTCTCTCCTCCAACCAAGTTTGCCCTAAAATGATGCATGGACCAGCAAGTGTGTCGATCTTACACCATGCACCATCGTGATATAGAACGGGGCCGAACCATCGTTGAAACTCGACAAAAGCTAAGCCACCGTGGAGAACAATCTCCCCAGTCTTAGAGAGAGACTCAACAATGTCCTGTGAGACCCAATTAGATGGAACCCTACTGATGAAGTCGATCTCCGTATGCAACCCATTAGGTAGGATGGCCACGGACATGACAGGGCGCTGAAACGACTCGGTCATCGGTATAGGGATCGGGTCTCCCGACGACTGAGTGGTAGGGGCGACACCCAGGGGTCGTGCCATAAGAGCATCGAGTCAGGCCAACAGGGATGACCAATCTGACACGTGGGCACGAGGAACCACCATGGGGCTGGCGGGGGGGGGGGGGGGGCAGGACATGCAAGACTCAACGAGACAAGGATAAAACTCTAACTAGACACAAACCTAAAATGACAATGCAATGGTAGGTTACCTAGATGAACCAAGAGACTCAATGCACCCTAGACAACCTAAAGACTCAAATGACCTAAGACCCCAATTTGTTAGAACAAACTGGTTCCCTAAGCTCTGATACCAATTTGATGCGGGACGCTATGCGGGCTGGGGCTCTAGATGCGAATTAGGCTAAATGGACAAACTTGAGACTAGCGAGTTGCAATGGGAAAATGGCGTAAACTCACACTTAAGAATTCCCAACGAGAGAAAATACGCCAAGTAACAGGAACTACGCTCATTGATGCTCCCTTTGAGTGGGAAGCTCGACGGTCCGCACGGCTGAGGTGACCAGCGTGGACTAGGGTGGTCACTCTACACTCACAACTCGGAGAGTCGTGGGACGGTCTCTCTCATCCTCACCGCAGCAGTGAATATAAAGTGATATCGAGCTAGGACCCTACCGTACACTCAAGCAGCGGCGTGTAGAGAACATACTAAACAAGCAAGTGACCTAGGAGGGAGCGGAAACGTACCTCCACGCTCGGGGCGTGGGAAAGAAGTCCGGCCTGGTCACACAACCCCAGTACAAAGCTAACAAGTACAAACAATAACCATGCCCACTCCTCGCAGGGAGGTAAAAGGCTACACCAACATCCGGGGTCGTGCGACGAGGGGTGACGGACACGGGTCCGGTGACGCTTGCTGCCCACGGGTACTGCTGCGAGCTGCTGCAAGGACGGCAAACCACGAGTGGCGTGGAAGGTACTGACATCCTGATGGGATGATGTAGTGGATTCCGGACCTCCTGGAGGAAGAGGGACGTCGTCGGCACCGGTGTGGAACTCCAAAGTAATCCAACCTGGTGGACAGATTGTTGCTCGGTCTGCACGCACGTAGGGAAGCAGCTGGGAGGCGAGCCTGGAGCACCACCTTCAGCGTGTCCTCTGGTCACAAAACTTGGCGGGGATGTCGACTGGGATGTCCCAAGGACCCCTCTGAAATGGCGTCAGCAGATGTGCATCGTCGGAGCCGAGGCGATTTAATTGGCAGGACCTGCGCTGTCTGGTTTGTGCGCTGGCAGCAGGACAAGGGCGGAAAGGTGGGGGTGGAACTAAGACGTCCGAGGGTCTTTTGTGGCTGGGTTTTCTCTGGTGGTTAGATGAAGGGCGTGGGGTGAAGGGATGACAGTGGCGGGGCAGTGTGCAGAGGGAACTTTGGGCGTGGGCAGCAGTGGAAGTGGGGGTTCAGCTCTGCACTTCAGTGCAGTCAGAGCCGGAACCCAAGCTAGGGGAGATGGTCACCAAGGGGAAACTGATCTTTTGGGGGTGGGAAAATTTCTGGAGAAGGTTCAATATATGGAGGAAGGGTTTCCAAAACCCCAGACCAGTTCTTGGAGGTTTGAAGGGTGCCCCTTTGGAGGGTTTGTGTTTCTATCCTGCGGTGACACTGTAGACGCAGATCGCGCGATGAAAGTGGTTCCAAAGGGAACTTTTTACTATGGGCGAGTTTTGGGATGAGACCTGCGCAGCTAGTTCGGGGACAGGGAGGAGAAGATATGTTATGAAGAGGTTCGCACGGTTTGAGGCGGGGAAGGTGGCGTTATGGGTGGATCTTTGCGGCTCTGGTTCAGGCGGGTCTATTCCAAGAGCGTTCAGAGCAGCGAAAAGGCCTGCAAAGGCAACTTTCGCTTCCTGACGAATTTTGACATGAGGTTTTCTCTGGCGTTCTGGGGACTGGAAGATGAAGAAAAGTCTAGAAGGGATGGAAGGGAGATGGGGTCCGGACGCAATAGTTCCAACCTTGTCTTTCAAGCACAAATCCTGCTAGCAGATGCTCATCCAGCGCCCAAGACAGCAAGAGGTGAAGGTCCACCCCGTCGACACCACACCACCACGAACGGAAGCCGAGTCTTGCTGGATGTAGAAGGGAGGTCGCCTCCACCCTAACTAGCAGCAGCAGCTCCAGGGGTAAAGGTCTAGGGCGTCGCACCCTAGGAAGAGGAAAAGGGGGAGGGAGAGAAGTGGGAGTCGCACCCACAAGGAGAGAGGGAGGCCGCGGCCAACACAAGATTTTCTCAAAATTCTTCAATTTTCTAACTTCCAAAATGAATTACAAGACCCCTTAAGTACATGGAAAAGAAACCCTAATTACTTGCCTAAAAGAAATACACAAAAAAGGGGGAAATAATTCAAATCCTACAAAATAGGGGAGGGGCGCATGATTCTCCTAAAAGATAGGAGAGAAGGGGGGCGGCTGCCACCTTCTCCAAGAGGAGGGAGGGGATGGTTGCGCACCAAACCCTAGGAGGGGTGAGGGCGCACCTCCCAAGGTGGGCCCACAAGGAGGGAGGGGCGGCCAGCCCAATTTGGGCCTGGTGAGTGTAACCCTAGGTGGCCCACTAACCTCCTATTAGCCTAATTAGCACAAATGTGACCCAAATGCAATCCAACTGGCCCAAAACTGGCCTACACAAGTCCAGAGTGAAAGTAAACAAAGAAGTCTGAGATCCTGGCTAGCTCTCCATGTCTTCTTCAAGCCAAAGTGAAGTCTGCGCGTCCCGAACAATGTCACACGATCTGAAATGTCGCTCTGCTGCATCGCGTCGATCTCTAGCTCAGGTGTCCTCACCATTTCCCATTTCTTCTCTACGAACTCCTTCTCTCTCTCTCTTTCTCTTCTGCTTCTTCACTCTTTTTCTTTTGCAGGCTCTCTCTGTCTCTTCTCTTCTCTTCTTCTTCTCTGCAACTCTTCTTCTCTTCTGGTGGATCGAACTCTCAACACTTCTGCACTTCTGCTATTCTGCTATTGCTCTCAAGGCTTCGATCACTTTCCTTCAGACAACCGAGACTCCCTTTTATAGCAGCTCGAGCAGAGGCAGCACTAGGCGCGTGTGGCTCCCACATTTCCCACCCAGGTATTTGGCCACGTGTCAACATCTCAGGTCCTTGGATCACGTGCCTTCAGCTTCTCGAACAGTACCTGCCACACAGACATAAGTAGATATCAGTTGGATGTATATACTTGGTTCAGGTGTTAACAAAGTGTGTACAGTCAACCTGCAGCTTGAGTGAATAGACTTTGAAGTTAACAATCGAGTGTATAGAGTTGAAGGTTAACAAACGAGTGTATAGAGTTAGTTGAGTGAGCATGCAGTGTATAGACTTCACATATGAATACATCCGCTGTTCAGACTTGAAGAACATTCAGCAATGTACAAACTCTCCAATGTATGGACTTCAAATATGTGAAGCTATGCGATGTACATACTTTGAAGAACAGCAAGTGAGTAAGTGTGTACACTGAGTGAGTGTATAGAGTTGAAGTCTTCATGCGAGCTCAGTGTATAGACTTACAGACTGATGCATTAATAAGCCTATCAGATGTATAGACTTAGATGTAAAAACATGTAATGCACCACAGTGTATATACTTAGAACATATGCACTATGCAGACTCGTCCATTGTATACACTTGCACCGACCAATGTATAGACATGAAGATGTGAAGCCCTCGTTGAATAGACTTTGAGATCTGATGCATGAACAGTGCGCCAATGTATAGACTTCAGCTTGAGACGCTTACAGAGACGATCGGATGTATGGACTTGATGTCTGAAACGCTCTCTAAGACGATGAAGTCTGTATAGACTTTACAGTGTATGGATCCTGAGTGAGACGCAAGTTGAGACCATGCAGTGTACAGACTTCATGTTTAACATGCATGAGAAGCAGTGTACAGACATGCTGTCCTCACAGCTGACGACTCCAGTGTATAGAGTTGCTGAGGGAGTGACTGTATAGAGTTTGGAATGTTAGAGGCAATGTATAGACTTCAGTAGGATTGCCAGTGTATAGACTTGTACAGTGCAGCGAGTGTACAGACTTTGAGTGTTAGGGCCAATGTATAGACTTGAATGTCCACTATGGATGTATAGACTTGACGACCCTGAGCCAATGTGTAGACTTTGCGCTGTACAGACTTTTGGCTTTGAACAGTGAAGACAATGTGCAGACTTAGCGATGTATAGACTTGGCCAGTAAAACGTAGGAAAAGGTATGAGTGTATAGACTTGGCCAAGCGTAGGAAAAGATGTGGAGTGTACAGACTTGGTGAAACAAAGTCCAGTGTATTGACTTGGTGAACTGACTCCAATGTACAGACTTGCAGATGCGAAGCCGATGTACAGACTTGGTTCCTGTAGCAGTGTATAGACTTGAAGGTTTGAAGGCGATGTATAGACTTGGTGAACACTGCAACATCAATCGGTTGTATAGAGTAGGGGCTGCACATACTTTGGCAATGTGTAGACTTAGAAGACATATGAATGTGTAGACTTCGAAGGATTGAGACAAACTGTTCACGCTATGCAGACTTGGTGAAAGCTGAAGGAGCGAGCGATGTACAGACTTCACCAACAAGCTTGAACACGAACAGGCTGCACAGTGCACTGTATAGACTTGGACCAAGGCATGAACAATGGAAGCTACAGTCCAATGTATGGACTTTGAAGGATTTGAGCGTGAGACTGTATAGACTTGGCCCCTTTCCGGATGTATAGACTTTGAGTCAAGAAGACCAATGTGTGGGCTTACTATAAAGAACAATGTTCTGATGGGTCGACGCATCAGCAAGGGTGGGTCGACCCACCACTGTCCATACTATCCAAACAGAGTGTAGATGGATGAAGATTGAGGCCGTTGTACAGACATGGGGTTCAGCTGAGGATGTATGGACTTTGACGAAGTGAAGCAGTGTACAGACTTTGAATCAAACCGATGTATAGACTTGAATGGGCATGGAGTGTATAGACTTGAGAGATTGAACTGAAGAGTCGACGCATCAGCTCAAGGAGTTGACGCACTGCTGTGTAGACTGTGCAGACAGAGTGTAGACAGAATTGAGTAGAGCATGTTATCTGACAGCCATATGAACTCCATTCACTTACATGATATAACATCATTATGATCAGAGAATGACTGAATAATAGCATGATGACACACACAGCAAGATGACTCACAGTGAATAACTCACTTCAAAGGCCAATCATCAAAACCACCATTAAAACCATCATCAAAACCACAGGGGCACAACAATCTCCCCCTTTTTGATGATGGCAACACTACACAGTGAGTCAGTCTGATGACTCAAACTATTCTCCCCCTTTGACTTCATCAAAAAGAAAATAGTTTGAGAAATTAAAGCATAAAAAAAATCAGTCAATTCCTCCCCCTTGCAAGAACAACATTCTCCCCCTTTAAGAGTTGCAACAAAAACATGAGTTAGAAATGATCAAAAAGAGCCTGCATGCACTGATTGAATGACATTCTCTCTCTTTGGCAAACAATCTCCCCCTTTGGTATAATCAAAATAAACCATGGGAAAGGGTATGAATGTAGATGCAGATACCAGAAATATGAATGCAAGAGCACAATTCTTCTCCTTTTATGCAGCATGATGCATATGACAAGGAGGCTCCCCCTCCATAAATGGAACCTTATGAAATGAATGAAAAGGAGACCACAGGGGCAAACAAGGAGAAGTTCAGGTCAATGAGCAGAAGAGGTTCAATTAGCAGATTTTTAAAGAAGCTCCAATCTCAGAAAATTCAGTTAGATTTTCAGAGAGATATCAATCTCATAAATCAAAAACATAAGTTTTCAAAGTCTTCTATTATAAGGGCTTATGAATGAGCTTTATTGAACAGCATGGTTTAAACATGATGTATGCAGAGTTTATCAATAAAATTCTGTATTGATATCTAAAACCATGTTTTAATAAAAATGAACCAAGCCCTCATATTTATCTTGATAAATCTCCCTTTCTCTTACACAATCAAATTTATTGACTTCTTTCGGAATTACATGCATCAGTATTGAAATCAAGCAATTATGAAGTCATATGATTTTATCTAGGGTTGAAGTAATTTGATTTTAGCATCAATATTCAGATATTTCAATTCGTTCAACAATTTTTCATGCTACAAATTTTACGAGCACTCTAGTTTAGTGCACACCTTGTAACTAGAGGATATACCTTGATCAGAGGCCAATATCCCTAAGCACTTAGTGTGACTAACTGTCATGCTTTATATGAACAGAGATAGTATTTACACATCATGACACACTGTAAATCATTTCTTGATGAGTGAGTTGTATTTCTCAGTGTGCATGCCATTGCTCTGCCTGAAATTCAATTATTCTTAATCAGAGTTAACTATGGTACCTCATGACACAGTCCTTTGGACATGTGTTTTTCAATGACCAAGGGCATTGCTCTGACAGAAAATACCCTTTAGACATTTCAGAAAAATTCATTTGCTTCAAATCAATAACAATTTCATGTACTTAACCAAATAAAGTCATGTATTCAATAATGTAGATTTCAGAAGATTTTACAAGACACAGCATGAAACAGATGGTTAAGGTTTATTAAACATGCTTCAGATATTTTTAAGAGATTTTAAAGCCAAACTCATTGAATACATTAAACTTAAACCATATGAGTTATTTCAGTCATTCATAAAAATGTATAATAGAAGATTTCTAGTTCAAGAATTTTTAGATTTATGATCGAGATAGTCCCATTGAAATCTTCATGAAAGACTGATAGAAATCTGAAGCCAAATGATACCAATTGATAGGAGAGATTTTGAAGCTCAATGTTTTCAAAAATATGTTCAAGGTCTGTCAACAAAATCAATAAGGAAGGATATGCAATGAATTCTCACATGAGTATGCATTTGACAACCTATATGCAATGCATTGACTCCCCCTGACAACATGTATTTAGACAATCTTTTTGGCATTTTCAATGAAATGCAATGCAATTAACTACATGCATGCAAAGACTCAACAATGAATGCTATGCCAAGATATGCAATTAACTCCCCCTGAAGACCTGCAATGTTTGCCATGAGACACTGAACATATGATTTTAATTCATGCACATTCAGACTACCCTATCAAGCA
Organism: Amorphophallus konjac; assembly: GCA_022559845.1. Taxonomy (NCBI): domain Eukaryota; kingdom Viridiplantae; phylum Streptophyta; class Magnoliopsida; order Alismatales; family Araceae; genus Amorphophallus; species Amorphophallus konjac. The sequence goes on from CM040118.1 coordinate 435,935,474, forward strand.
AAAAGACCCAAGGTACTAGGCGGAGCACTTGGTCTAAACGACCACCTCACACATAGTAGGAACCTCCAGACAGATTTCCCTGTCTTTTGGTAGCTTACCATTTACATACCATAGTGGTCAATCATGATAATTCAATGTGCAGTCCTATGTATAAATCAGATTTTCAGTGAACTATGCAACAAACAGTTTTCAAACAGCATTCAAATGCAGTTCAGATTTTTTAATGTACTATACATGCAAATCACATATATGCACTTCAGATGAGGAGAGTTCAGAGGCATCAATTTAGACAATGCAGATGAAGAATGAATATGCAAAAACAGATTTAGTATGTCATGCAGTAGAACTAAAAACAGGAAGTGCAAGAAATTTACCTGAAAGATTCAGGAAGGGGTTTTCATTCTTGAGTGCCTTGGTTTATTACCCCTCTTTATTCTTCAGCTTCCAAGGCACACCTGCAGGTTAGCAAACTATTTTGCACAAATAGGCACCCAAGAAGTCTTGGGTCCTGACATGACAGTATTACTTCTAGCAGGTTTTCTCAGCACATTTCTAGGAGCAGTTTTCAGATCTGATTTATGCACATTCTTGTTAGCATGAATTCTATGTGCATATGCATGAGATTTCTTGTTAACAGAATAAAAATTCTGTTTGCCAAAACCAGTTTGGTTTTGATATCCTGCCAGCCAACAGGTTGTAGCCCTGTGACTTGGCTTCCCACAATGATGGCATGTAAATTTCGCAACATGGAGTTTAGCAGAGTTATTCTGAACATGCCAACAATCTCCAGCTCTGTGGCCTGGCTTCCCACAGTGATAGCATGCAGGAGACTTTCTGTTAATGGCAGGGAATTTAACAGTTTTAGAATTTAATTTTCTACCCTGAGCATGCCAATAATTAATGGCCATGTGGCCTGTCTTTCCACATTCAAAGCATGAAATAGAATTTCTTCTACAAGAACCTGACCAGCATTCAGAGTCCCTGTGACCCCTTTTGTTGCAATTAAAACAGATGATGTGCTGGTTCATAAAAATAGATTTATTTTTACTAAAGACATGCTGATTTGTAAAGTGTTTTGTATGATATGAACATGATTTTTCCTTATTACTTACAAACCAGTAATGAGCAATTGAGTGTCCTAATTTGCCACAATTAGAACATGTGACACTCCTTTTCTAAGGTGAAGGATTTTTATCATGAGATCTCCTAGCATTCTTATCATCCTTCTCCATCAACTTACACTCATGCATCAGATGTCCAACTTTATGACAGTAATGACAGATAATCTTCTTTTTAGATGCATGTGAGTGTGTGTGAGGACTGTGATCAGCAAACACTGATGGACCCTTTTTATTTATTTTCTGTTTTCCAATCATTTTCTGATTTTTATCATGTTTTTCTGTTTTCTTAGCCTTATACTGAGGTGAAGATGAAGTAGAAGGCTTTTTCTATTCAGAAGATTTAACAAAAATAGTTTTCAAATTGGATCCATCGACCTTCCTCATGACTGGACTGTAGCCCAGTCCCTCTTTCTTAAAATTATCCTTTGCTCCCAACATTTTCTGAGCAATGGGCTGTTTGTCTTTAGAGGTGGTGGCTACATCTGAACCACTTACAAAAGATGTCATAACTTTGTTCTGAAGTTCCTTCTTGTTTATCTTATTGTAGCCCAGCCCTTCCTTCCTAAGGTTGATTTTTATACCTAGTAGCTTGTTTAGGTTTTTCTACCCATCAACAAATTCAGACAAGGAAACTTTCAAATCCTGAATTTTATTTTCTAAAGAGAAAATATGTAGCTCATAACTGGCAATCTCTTGCTCACAGCAATTCATAACTTCATTCAAAACTTTGTTAGCAGTTTTATATTTTTCAACTTCCTATTCCAGATTGCTCAGTTTATCAGAATCTTCAACACACACAGTTTTTCCTCTTTCTAAGGCTAGTAGTCTCTCAGACATAGTGGAGTTCAGCATTTTTAATTTCTCATTTTCTTCCTTAAGCTTGTCATTCTGAATTAACTCATTTATCAAAGTCTGATCTTTTGAGTTAGTTTCAAGTTTTCTTCCAGCCTTGAATTCCTTCAAATCTTTTTCCTTCTTTTCAATGTTTTTTTGTAATTCCACATTCACAGATTTGAAGGCTTCAAGTTTTTCAGCAAATAAGTTCTTCTCCTGCTCAAGTTTCTTAGATTTTTTATCATTTTTATTAGCAGATGTTCTCAGAGAATCATTTTCAGATTTCAACTTGTTTAAATCTGAGTTCACACTTTCAAAGTTTTTCAGCAATTTTTCATACTAGTCATGATAGTGAACAAGAGTCTGATTATCATTATCTGAGTTGAATTTTTTTTTGAGTTCAGATATCACATTTATATGATCTTGATTTTTAATTTTCAATAATGAAACTTGTTTCTTCAATATTTGAAAATCAGACATAAAGGCATCATGAATATTTTTCAATTCAACACAATTTCTACAAGGAGAACTTGAACTATCTAAAGAAGTACCCTTCTTCAATTTTTTATACTGTTTTCTTAACAGTTCATGAGATTCAAATAATTCAGCATATACATTCTCCCAATCTTCTAGAGAAAAATTCTCGAAGAGATTTACCTCATCATCATCATCTTCTTCAGTTTGATTGCTGCCTTGATCGCTGCTACTTTGATTTCTTCTGTTGGCCATCATGCAGCTGTCAACATCTATCTCCTGAGTTCGCTTCAGTGTATCCAGAATGTCTTTAGCAGAATTGCAATCAACGAAGCATGAGTGAAAGGCTCTATCAGTAGCTGCCTTCATTAGATTTATAGCTATCTGATTCTATTCATGCATAGACTTGTGACTGTCAGTCCATTTAGACTTTTTCTTTGGTAGTTCATGAGGACCATGTGAAATTACTTTCCATAGGTCTGGATTCACAGATTTGATATAATTCTTCAGACTAGCGAACCATGCATTAAAATGCGTACCACTGAAAATCGGTGGATGAGCCATGAGAGCACAACAGATTAATGCAACAGGAATATTGATGCACTAAAAATAAATTAGCACCTAAGACTGCAAGATCGAATCTGCAGGTCGCTGGACCTTGTATGCAGACACCGGCTTTGATACCAACTGTTAGGGTGCTAGGTCCGGATACAGAGGGGGGGGTGAATGTATCCTTCTACGAATAATGCCCAAATAAAAACTCAGATGCTAGACGCAATCACAGAATGAAACAAATTCAATTAAACTTATGAGCAAACACATGGAGCACACCTATCCAAGCATCTAGCGGAAGCAAGCACACAAAGCAAACCATAGCTCAATAGATTTTTAGGTGGTTCGGTCCTCCAGACCTACATCCACCCCTCACTCCCGACCGAAGTGAGACTTCACTAGCAAATGCTAGAACCAAGCAGACTCAGTCTGTGAACAGTTGCTGCCACACAGCTTGACCAAGGGAACAGCCTCCCCTCTTCCTCCCAACCGGAGGGTCACCCCAAGTGACTCCCAGCCACTTGGAAACCAGAGGCCGAAGTCTCTCTTCCTCCAGACAGGGGGGACCCCTGGACTTGCTACCCACAAGCCCAGAACCGGAGACAAGTCTCCCTTCCTCCAAACCGGAGGGAACCCACAAGTAGCTCCCAACTACTTGCAACCGGAGATCAGATCTCCCTTATCCTGAGACCACAAGAGGAACCCGATCCCAACAGGCCAATCGGAAGAACAAAGATGGAAAGATAAAAAAGGAAAATAAGAAAGGATGAAAAAGTACAGCTCTAAAAGCTGGAAACGAAATACAAGTAATGTAGCTCTCAAGGGAGCAGGTCTGGCTTGGATTTGATCCAAACACCAGAGGACAGATCTTCAAGCTTTTCCCATTTCTTCTCTACGAACTCCTTCTCTCTCTCTCTCTCTCTTTCTCTTCTGCTTCTTCACTCTTTTTCTTTCGCAGGCTCTCTCTGTCTCTTCTCTTCTCTTCTTCTTCTCTGCAACTCTTCTTCTCTTCTACTGGATCGAACTCTCAGCACTTCTGCTATTCTGCTATTGCTCTCAAGGCTTCGATCACTTTCCTTCAGACAACTGAGACTCCCTTTTATAGCAGCTCGAGCAGAGGCAACACTGGGCACGTGTGGTCACCACATTTCCCGCCCAGGTATTTGGTCACGTGTCAGCATCTCAGGTCCTTGGATCACGTGCCTTCAGCTTCTCGAACAGTACCTGCCACACAGACATAAGTAGATATCAGTTGGATGTATATACATGGTTCAGGTGTTAACAAAGTGTGTACAGTCAACCTGCAGCTTGAGTGAATAGACTTTGATGTTAACAATCGAGTGTATAGAGTTGAAGGTTAACAAACGAGTGTATAGAGTTAGTTGAGTGAGCATGCAATGTATAGACTTCACATATGAATACATCCGTTGTTCAGACTTGAAGAACATTCAGCAATGTACAAACTCTCCAATGTATGGACTTCAAATATGTGAAGCTATGCGATGTACATACTTTGAAGAACAGCAAGTGAGTAAGTGTGTACACTGAGTGAGTGTATAGAGCTGAAGTCTTCATGCGAGCTCAGTGTATAGACTTGCAGACTGATGCATTAATAAGCCTATTAGATGTATAGACTTAGATGTAAAAACATGTAATGCAACACAGTGTATATACTTAGAACATATGCACTATGCAGACTCGTCCATTGTATACACTTGCACCGACCAATGTATAGACATGAAGATGCGAAGCCCTCGTTGAATAGACTTTGAGACCTGATGCATGAACAGTGCTCCAATGTATGGACTTTACAGTGTATGGATCCTCAGTGAGACGCAAGTTGAGACCATGCAGTGTACAGACTTCATGTTTAACATGCATGAGAAGCAGTGTACAGACATGCTGTCCTCACAGCTGACGACTCCAGTGTATAGAGTTGCTGAGGGAGTGACTGTACAGAGTTTGGAATGTTAGAGCCAATGTATAGACTTCAGTAGGATTGCCAGTGTATAGACTTGTACAGTGCAGCGAGTGTACAGACTTTGAGTGTTAGGGCCAATGTATATACTTGAATGTCCACTGTGGATGTATAGACTTGACGACCCTGAGCCAATGTGTAGACTTTACGCTATACAGACTTTAGGCTTTGAACGCTGAAGACAATGTGCAGACTTAGCGATGTATAGACTTGGCCAGTAAAACGTAGGAAAAGGTATGAGTGTATAGACTTGGCCAAGCGTAGGAAAAGATGTGGAGTGTACAGACTTGGTGAAACAAAGTCCAGTGTATAGACTTGGTGAACTGACTCCAATGTACAGACTTGCAGTTGCGAAGCCGATGTACAGACTTGGTTCCAGTAGCAGTGTATAGACTTGAAGGTCTGAAGGCGATGTATAGACTTGGTGAACACTGCAACATCAATCGGTTGTATAGAGTAGGGGCTGCACATACTTTGGCAATGTGTAGACTTAGAAGACATATGAATGTGTAGACTTCGAAGGATTGAGACGAACTGTTCACGCTGTACAGACTTGCTGAAAGCTGAAGGAGCGAGCGATGTACAGACTTCACCAACAAGCTTGAACACGAACAGGCTGCACAGTGCACTGTATAGACTTGGACCAAGGCATGAACAGTGGAAGCTACAGTCCAATGTATGGACTTTGAAGGATTTGAGCGTGAGACTGTATAGACTTGGCCCCTTTCCGGATGTATAGACTTTGAGTCAAGAAGACCAATGTGTGGGCTTACTATAAAGAATAATGTTCTGATGGGTCGACGCATCAGCAAGGCCACCACTGTCCATACTATCCAAACAGAGTGTAGATGGATGAAGATTGAGGCCATTGTACAGACATGGGGTTCAGCTGAGGATGTATGGACTTTGACGAAGTGAAGCAGTGTACAGACTTTGAATCAAACCGATGTATTGACTTGAATGGGCATGGAGTGTATAGACTTGAGAGATTGAACTGAAGAGTCGACGCATCAGCTCAAGGAGTTGACGCACTGCTGTGTAGACTGTGCAGACAGAGTGTAGACAGAATTGAGTAGAGCATGTTATCTGACAGCCATATGAACTCCATTCACTTACATGATGAAACAGCATTATGATCAGAGAATGACTGAATAATAGCATGATGACACACACAGCAAGATGACTCACAGTGAATAACTCACTTCAAAGGCCAATCATCAAAACCACCATTAAAACCATCATCAAAACCACAGGGGCACAACAGTTCCGACTGAAGCGGAACGGGTAGTACGGCTTCAACCACAGAATGCCGCTCTTGCGGAATACAAGGACGCTCAGCCTGATAGCCAGCGCCCGATCAACCAACTCCAGCTCAAGAATAGGCCTTGTACATTTGGCCTCGGAAAGCGGATGAATATACTCCTCAGTCTCAAAAAGCTTATACTGCCTTGTCCTGTTCACCAGCGGGCTAGAGTGGGTAGCTAAGCTCCAAAAATGAAGGACCCCGGGGGAATCCATGGGAATACGGGCCAATTTGCCCCGAATGGCGTAGAGTTGCTCCGCTAGTAAAGATGGCTCGACGCTTGCAAACTCTATCATCCGCGGAATGAGAGGAACCGCTTGTAATGCCCGAGGAGCCGCCTCCTGGAACAGGGTACAAACCCAAGCATTGAAAAAATGTAACGGACCGACCATCCGAAGACTTCTGGGGAGACGCGTCTTATGCAGGTCCCCCAACATCTTATAAATAAGGCATAAAGCCACCGGACAAAGAGATAGCTTGGTACCCCAAGCCATGAGACAGGCCGGATAAATGGCCTCCGCCCTAGTCACGCTCTCGTCACCTTGCGGAAGAGCGAAAGAACAAAGCCAATAAACCAGATATGCGGCACAGTGAGTGACTGCGTCAACACCAGTAGGGTTCGGGTTCTCCCCCTGCCCTCCTCTCGAAGAAGACTGGCGTCGCACCCTCTTCTTCCGCTTCTGAGCCACTGGCGCTATCGGGGGAAAGTCCTCATACTTATTCTTCCCATTGAAGAAATATTGAAGCCAGGTACCCATCCGCACCTTTCACTTCTCGCCCGGCTTCCGAGCTTCCCTCGTGTCGTGCGACGAATGAAAGAGGGTGCGGTACGCCTTCATCAGATATCGATAGGCATAACCCGCTAGATACCGGCCATCACCGTCGGTCTAATCTTTCAGCCAGTCAGGCCAACAAACCTCTTCATATGGTTCCCCATCAATGGGTAGACCGCTAAGCTGCGAGAGGCTCCATAAGTCTAAAGAGGTCTCTCCTTCCGAAGTATAGAAAGTGTTATATTCGGGGCAGAACACCTCAATCATACCGCAGCACAAGCCTTGGGAGATGGGGTAGCGGTACCTTGAGGCATACACGCTGTGATATACACCAGCCCTGGTCAGAATTGGAGCATAATGATGCAGCACATAGTCTGTGAACTCCACTACTCCAGGCCTAAATGCGTGGGCGTCGGTGGCCCTCAGCTCGACAAACCACCCCACAGATATCTGGTGCTTGAAGCGGACCACCAAGCAATCCAGCAAGAATGATTCTTCTCTGTACCCCCACTTCAGCGGGGCAAGGAACAAGCCAAAGATCGGCTTCTCCCGATCCACTCTGCCCGCGGAATCATTCCACCGAGCGGGTACAAATTCGGGGGCCCTGGTCAGCAGCCCATCTTCTGGAGCCAGATCTTGCAGTCCCAGCACGACGCTCCATTTCCTGACCTCTCCGAGGAGGTAAATGGGTCTTCCCGCACCACGCAGTCCGTCAGACTGTCTCTCTCCACCAGCAGGGCCTGCTCAACTTTTCGGACAACGAACACGTCCCTTTTCCCTTAAAGGTTGAAGCGTTGGAGAAGGGACATCAGGTGTTTGTCTTTGGGGTAGTCCCTCCGGGTGACACCTTCCCTGTCATAATGAAAGGAGTCACCCCCAAGAATGAGGAGATGGCTGGTATCCACAGTATTTGTCTCCGAATCTGAGGATTCCGCAACCACGGCCACTTGACCGTGCCCCCGATCAAGGGAATTGACATTCGCCCACGTCACCACGGCACTAGAAGAAGAGCCGGATGCCATAATAGCTGCAAAGAAGCACATCAAACGATAAGCAAAAGTTAGAAAATAGCTGATCAAAGGTAGATTTCTGACAAAATTTCGGCAGAGTCTCCCCAGCACGGGAGATTGCCAAAGGAAAGCGGGAACGCGTCCACTAAGGGAACGGCCCCTAAAAGCAGCCATCGGCATCACACCGAGGCCAAAAGGAACACCCGGGGAAATAGCTTCGAGGGCAAGCCCTGATAGAAGCCTCCTGGGGCCCAAAGAAAGGGTTTTGAAGCCCAAAAGGGCAGCATCTCACTCACCCCGAAGAAAAACTGCCGCCGCTCTCGCCCTCAGCTCACTCAGCACCGCAGAGAGAGAAGAAAGAGAGGAGAGAGAAAGAAGTTGCGCAAATGAAAGTGATGAAGAAGAAAAAGAATCGAAGGAAAATATATAGGGGGGGGAACCCCTGTGGTTAATCCGGCGCGCGATTTTGCGCGCCGAATTAACATCCCCCCAACAAAAGGCCCGCCGAAATCGGCCGTGCCGGATTAACAAACAAACGCCAGGGCCGGGCCGTATTATAAGCTCAAAGGGGCCAGGAGCGCGCCGGATTAACAGGCAGACACCCAGGGCCGTGCCAGATTAACAGGCAGACACCCAGGGCCGCACCGGATTAACGTCTAAGGCCAAGGGGGCATGCCGGGTTACCCGCGCTGTATTAACATCTAAACGGCACCGTGTTAACATCCGTGCCGGATTAAGGGCCATCCCAAGCTCCTATCAACCGAAGAGGAGATCAGTCCAGGTGAAATTAATCCGTCGGCCTTGCTGCACTCGTGCCTTGCTCGCAACACCCACGTCTGGGGGGCATTTGTTGGCACCCAAACTATGATCGTCGGCGACCAAGCCACAAAGACAAAGGACCCGGCCCGCTGAAGCACGGAAGCCGATAAAGATCAACACATTGAAGATTTCTCAAGCTGCCAGAGCCTCGAGTCACCCCGTATGGACACGGGGACTTCACCTCAGGAGAGCCGAGACAAACTTACAACCAACTGGTAGTGCGATCAAGCCTGCCCAATGAACCGGCATCGACTCTGTCGTGTCGCATACACTACACCCATTGTCCGATCAAGGACAACGGTCTACCCAGTGGATTCCCACCTCATGAAGGGCTCTCCTGAAGATGAAAGAGTCCCCCTGGCTCTCCGAGACGGAGGACCGAAAGCTCTGACGGCAGAAGATCCCGATCACCCGACACGGGTACGGCTTCCCGCCAAGATGGGCCCGTTAGTGGCCGAATGATCGCCCAGCTTTGGCGGAACTATCCCTGGTGTTACCCCACCCCCGAAGGAACTTTGGGCACGAGCCAGGCTGAGCCAGCAGCACGGATCATAGAGCCGAAGGATGTGTCAGCGGAAGGCTCGTGTGATCAAATCAAAGCTATCTGGAGTCTCGAGAATGGCCGTACGTCAACCTGGGAGCTTCAATAAGACATCTCGTCGAGGTTTCGAGGAGCATTGGCAAGATAAGTGTTCACGGTGACCCCCGAAATCATCCCCAGACTCATCGATTGGCTCGAAGCGCGTGAGGAGCGTTAGCACGGCGCGCCCTAAACCGGCGCCCCCCCACCTGATGCCCTTATCCCGGCGCTCAAGAACCCCACTATCCAGCGCCTTCTTAGCCAGCAAAAGAGTGGAGCCCTTACCCGGCGCGCCAATCTCCACACCGGATCAAGGTCTCACACCTATTCCTATATATGTATGGCTGTTCGATTGAAAGAAAAGAAGAGAAGAAATAAGAAAAGGGTAGATAGAAGAAGATAGAAGAGAGTTTTTCGAGAGAGGCTTTCGAAGAGGAGACAGAGAGAGAAAAGGAGGAATCGGGAGAGAGCTTCCTGGGAAAATAGGGTTTCTTCTGAGCGTCCTCCGTCGACCATCTTCCTCTTCCTTCACTCGCTGAAGATACGATACTCTGTTTCAAGAACAGGTGGGCGCCGGCGCCTATCTTCCTCTGCCTTTCGTGGATGCTTTTCTTTTGAGGTTTCCATCTATCAGATGTAAGCGAGAGGGGGAGGGATGGCGATGATACGAGCCGACCCCCCTCCCCCTCCTCTGCAATTCTCTCTTTCCCTTTGATTTATCATTGTGCCTCTGCACGTCCCTCTGCCTCTGCCATTGATGAATGGCGACTGAGCAATGATGCCGGCGTCGGATTCTTAACATGTAAATGTTATCCCATTCCCATTTCTGGGATGGTAATATGTATATAAATGCTTAGACCAGCAGGTCGAATGAATGCTCGAAGCCTCTATCCCCTTCTCTATCTATATCAATGTGAATGTTTGAGTTCTTCCGCGCGTGGTCTTTGATTCCGGTTTCCCCGAAGTCCCGATCATGCCCCGAAGCATTGTGGGCTACAGAAACGACCCCTCCCAAGGTCTTTCCGATCGACTGCTTTCATTTCTGATTTAAGGATCTCTGTATCCCCTTGTGGACAGAGCTGTGCTTATGTGCATGCTTCTTCCCGCTGTGGTATCGAGGGTCTAGTTTCCATTAACTCCTCCCTTCGTACTGCTCTCATTGTTCGCAAGGTGGGAGTTGCCTTTGGGGACGGCTGGATCCATCCCCCTGAATGTTGCGTCCTAACTGTTCGAGCATATGCTTCTACGATGGGCCCGACTCATCTGTGCATCTACTACCCCTCTGCATCATGGTCATTTGAACCGTTCCGAGATTCTCTCATCCCGTCTTAATCACCCGGGGAGGGGGATATTCCCCTATTGCTTCATGGAATTGATGGGCGATCGGGGGCTCTACCTCTCGATGGTAGATGCTTTCTCGAGGCCATAGCAGACAGTGACAGGGGTCTTAGCCCAACAAGCTTAGCCCCGACAATCGAAGACCCGATCAAGGCCAAGGGATGTATGCTCCTAGTAGGCTAGCCCTCGGAGCTCCACTCTCCTAACGGCCGGTCCCTTCAATGGATGTGCCATAAGTTGTGGGTTGTCCACCCCTCGTAGGCTAGCCCTCGGGGTGATGCTCCCATCATCAATGGCCTCATCCTTCTATCTTCACCCACGGAGTATTGGTGCCCCTCGCAGGTTAGTCCTCGGGGTATCCTATCCGATGGGAATTTGCTGGCTGCCACTGTGCAGACCGGCGCTTTAGGGGCTTACTCCATGAGTGAGTATGACCCCGTTCCTCCCTTGTAACTCTTCGTGTTCAGGGGAGATGCTGCCCAATTTTGGACAAACTCATAGTAGTAAAGCCATAATCGGACGCTCGTTCTGGACTAAATCAACTCAGTGCTCGAGTTTGAACCTCGCACGGACTCACTACATCACTTCCGAAGGATGTTGGACTTCAATCAAACAAACAGCTGGCCTAAATAACTCTAAAACTCTCAAAATAAGCTTAACAAACTTAATGGTTTTAAAAGACATCAAAAACAAATCAAGACGACGCGGTCTTAGTCCGGTGCGCCCTAACATGGCGCGGTCCCCCCCCCCCCCGCACCAGATTAGCAATAGACTCATAAGTTCAGTTTTCTTGGCTGGCCGATTCCCAGCGCGCCCTAAACCGGCGCGCCCTGTTCCCTGTGCGCCGGGCTAACAAGTGCCTATGGCCACGCCATTTTAAACTTTTCCTACATTTTGGCCACACCGGTTTAAACTTTTACCTACTTTTGGCCGCGCCGGATTTGTTCCGTTTGCCCACGATTGACCGCACCGGGGAACTCTACCCTTACGCTTGGCCGCATCGGTCTTAAGCCCTGATGTTGTTCCAATCATCCACCTACCCTCGGTGTGACCTACGTCTCCCGTGACCGGAATCAGCGGATCCTAATAAACTGAATAAGGGAAGTGATGTTTGGATCCGAATCGCTTTGCTATCCGGTTTGTGCTATTATTCTTGCCTCACTTGGCGAAGATCGACAAACGTGAGTGAGCACTCCTCGCTTTCACAATTCTGTTGCCATGCTTAACATAGTTATCATCATCATGCTTGCATACTTGCATAGACCCCCGGGTATATTAAATGGCGTTGACAGAAGGTCGGGTTACGCCCGATCGGAAGTCTCCGCTATGTGCAATGGTGGTCTCCGGACCTGCGTCCTCCGCCGTGTACCAAGGGTCTCCAGTTCAATGAACCATGTCTCTCCTGCATGATAGATAGATGCATCGCGCATGATTCCGTCATGTTCATAACGTCGCATCCTTTATTCCGGCCTCGACAACCCATTATCTCGGCAATTAATCAAAGGTGTTCCCTCCTCGTGGGGGATGTAATTAACGTCATAACCTCTATGGTATGGCGGACTGCTGGTCCCGACCGAACCTCACTTTCGCCCGACATGGGTCAGAATGAGCGCATAGTAAACTTGTCACCTACGTGACTGGCACGCCCGCGTCGTCAATCAATCAGCTAATTACCAGTTAGTTAATTTGTTGATCGACACGTGAAACAAGATATATATATATATATATGTACATATATACATATATACACGAAATAAAGCAACAAGATGGTCGGATAAAACCTCACAGACTTGTTTGCGATCTTTTTTATCTTCTTATTATTTTATTATATATATATATATATATATATATATATATGTGCGTGTGTGTGTGTGTGTGTATACATATATACATACATCTTATTTCACGTGTCGATCAACCAATTAACCAACTAGTAATTAACTGACTGATTGACGACGCGGGCGTGCCAGTCACGTGAGTGACGAGTTTATTATGCGCTCATTCTGACCCGTGTCGGGCGAAAGTGAGGTTCGGTCGGGACCAGCAGTCCGCCATATCATAAAGGCTATGACGTTAATTACATCCCCCACGAGGAGGGAACACCTTTGATTAATTGCCGAGATAATGGGCTGTCGAGGCCGGAATAAAGGATGCGATGTTTATGAACATGACGGGATCATGCGAGATGCGTCTATCTATCATGCAGGAGAGGCATGGTTCATTGAACTGGAGACCCTTGGTACGTGGCAGAGGATGTTGGTCTGGAGACCACCCTCGTGCATATCGGAGCCTTCCGATCGGGCACAACCCGACCTTCTGTCAACGCCATTTGATATACCCGAGGGTCGAGGTGAGCATACATGCACGATGATGATGACTGTACTAAGCATGATGACAGAATTATGAAGGTAAGCAGAGCTCAGTCATATTTATTAAGCCCCGCCAGCGGGGAAAATGGTAACACAAAAGGTGATGACGAAAGTAAAGTATTAAAATGATAACACAAAAGGTAATGACGAAAGTAAAGTGCTAATACATATGATAGCAAACATGATAGAAAGGTTATTCAGGGCATAAACAACCCTTACCTTATTCAATCTACTGCTAATTGGGGCTGCCAATCTCGACCACGGGAGGCCAGGATTGCCCCGGGGGCGAGCCAGGGATTTAGACAACAAAACGATCAGAAACGGCGCCAAGAAACGTAGGTATAGGACTTAAAACGACGTGGGAAACTGTAGGTGCAAGAGGGAAGTTAAAACGGCGTGGCTTGATTGGGGCGCGCCGGGAAGAAGTGCGCCGGAAAGGGCGCGCCGTTTTAAGGCGCGCCGTATATAAACGGCGCCGGTCTAGCCCGATCTCACGAAAACTGAGATTTTATTCATTTTTCTTGGGTTTATTAAAATACTTTAGGAAACTTTGAAAGTTTACTTAAGTCATTTATTCAAAGGATCGACCCCGGGGAATCCGGGAGCCGAGTCACAGGCTCGCGCGAGGTTCATACTCGAGCGCGGCGATTGTTCTGAGTCAGACTCGTTCGAGCCGAAATTTCGGCAGCATCTCCCCATCCCGGAGGATTGTTGGGGAGAAGCGGGGAGTACTCACGTGGCGGAGCAAACCCTGAGGGCCGGGTGGCGCAACGGCTGCCGGCAAACCTGAACGGAGAGGAAAACCTCGAGGCCTAGCCTACTAGGGGCACCGAATCTGTGGGCGACAGTGAGCGAATGAGGCGACTCATTATGGGAGCGAAAACCCCGAGGGCTAGCCTACGAGGGGCACGCGACCCGAGTCACCACAACACTCGAATCGGGACGACCGATAGAGGGAAGGAAACCCCGAGGGCTAGCCTACAAGGGGCACACAACCCGCGGCCACCACGAGGTCCATTAAGAACCATGGATTTGAACAGTAGGGCTTAGCCCCATCACTGTGCACTCAATGGCTGGGAGGGATACTCGTCATCAACGGATGAGCCTCCCCCGTCGACCGAGTGACTAACATAGAAGATTGGGGGAATATCCCCCTCCTCGGGTACTGGAGCGATGCTACAGAGCAGACTCCTTTTAAGATGTGAAGTGGAAAGGGCGGCGCAAGACATCGTCTGACGACAAGTGGGCAACCGAATTGCTAGACACATATTAGAGCAGTGAAGCCCGCATGCTAGATAAATTAATACTGGCATGCTATATGATTAGCGTAAAGATTTGGGGACGGGATATATATATACATCATGTTCAGAAAAACTGACAGGGGCTCGTCCCAGGATGAAGAAGGAATGACAGAAGCGATCTTCCCCTCCCATCTAGCCTATGAGAAAAGGCACAGGGGCGGCGAAGGTTCTGCTCCCTAGATGGAGATGAGCAGAGATACGCACACGAGTGCGTCTCCGATCACAAAACCCGTGGCACACATGGTGCAGAGCCCGACCATCACATTGGAATAGAGAGAGAACCCCGGGGAGGGGGGAATGATTCATATAGCCCAGGGGCATATCCAGCATATGGAAAAAGGGATCCGGGAACTATGCACGCCGGGAAACATTAAATGCACATCTGAAGAAAAATTAGAGAGAAAGCATGAAAGATGGATACAGCATCGGGCATCAATGCATGCCATTCATTCGATGAACGATACAGATAGATATATACACAGAGCATATATTCCAGCGCCGGCGTTGTCACTCGGCCGCCGTTTACATTAATAGAAGAAGATCATCCCAGATGAAGAGAAGAGGCGGAGGTGGTGGTGAGGGAGGGGAGGTCAGGCTCGTATCATCGCCCCTCCCCTCTCTCACTTACATTGTATCAGGGGGAGAAAACCAAAGAGAAAAAAAGGGAATCGACCGGAAGAAAACCACGTAGACCCACCTAGACTCTTTCTCCAGAACAGGGTATCGGATCACCGGCTTCTCTTCTCCTGCTCCGGAGATATTCAGACGAGCAGATGAGGAAGACGGCGGCGAGAACCTTCAATGGGAAACCCTACTTCATCCCCCAAGGTTTTTCTCTCGAACCAACAACCCTTCCCCTCGTATTGGCTATCTTCTATCTTTTCTTTTTTTCTTTCCGATTCCTCCTCTTCTCTTCCTCGTGTCTTCGTGTCTTTTTTGTTTCGAAGGCGGGGTATATATATACCTCATTAATCCGGCACCCTGGGAAGGGGGCGTGCCGGATCAAATGGCGTCGGGAAAAGTCCCCGATTGTGTGGGCACACCAGATTTGGTGGCGCCATATTAAGCGGCGCCAGTGACCCTTCACGCATCGTTTTAGCTTATTTGCTCAGCGTGGGTCAGCCGATGGGTCCGGGAATGGTTCCGGAAGCTTCTGTTGACTGTTCCTCTCGCCCTGGCCCTTGGAAAACCTTGACGGGGTGTTGATGAAGCTCTTGATGTGACGAATGGCCTTAATCAGAACTTCGCGTGTGTCTGGCCCGAGCATACGGGTATCCTGCTGGCACGGCCTTCGACACTGTGATTTGTGCTTCTGGTAGAGACGGACTCGTGCTCAAAGCTTCCTTGCGGGATGACATTGCATCCGGGGTGATTCCACCTTGAATGGCGATCAATCGGCCACTAACGGGCCCACTATGGCGAGAAGCCAAACCCGTGTCGGGTGATCGGGGCCTTCTGCTGACAGAACCTTCGGTCCCTTGTTGTGGACGACCGAGGACGTTCTTCCTCCTAAGGAGAGTCATTGGGTAGACCGTCATCCTTGGTCGGGCGACGGATGTAGGTAGCAGCATGACGAGGTCGATGTCGAATCATTGGACAGGCTTGGTCGCTCTGTCGGTTGGTTGCGGGTTCATTCCGACTCTCCTGAGGTAAAGTCCCCGGTGCTCATTTCAAGGTGACTTGGGGCTCCGTCAACTTGAGGAATCTTTGATAAGTTGGTCTTCATCGGCTTCTGTGCTTCAGTGGGCCGTATCATTCGTCTTTGCGGCTTGGTCGCCGAAGGATTATATTTTGAGTGCCAACAAATGCCCCCCAGACGTGGGTGGTGCAAGCGAGGCGGGAGTGCAGCAGCACCTACGGATGAGCTTCGTTGGGTGACGGAAGCTCGAAACGGTACTTAATTCCGGCTTCGGACGTTAATCCGGCACGGTATGAAGCTTGAACGACACCACTTAAAACGGCGCGCCCTTTTTATTCCGAAGTTAAAACAGCGCAGCCTCCACGGCGCGCCAATTGCTTAAAACGGCGCGCCCCGAGGCGCGCCGTTTTAACAGGGGTGGAGCCCCCTATATATTGCATTCTTCTTTATTTTTTCTTCACACCCTGTTCATTTGCGAAAACTTTTTCTCTCTCCTCATTCCTCTCCACCGCGACACCGAGTGAGCTAGGTGATGAGGGCATCACTCACGATTCCCTCTAGCTTGGCACCTCTCTCCCTCCCGGAGGCAGCTAGGGAGCAGCCCTTCTTCTGGATTGGACCTTAGTGCTTACCATTGGGTCATCTTGTTGTTTTCTCCTTTTTACTTGAGTCATAAACATGTAATTTTCCTTTTATTTGAGTCTTGTACCTAGGTTATCTAGTCATTTCCCTAAGTTCGAGTCTCATTAGGCTTTGGTGCTTGCTACTGGGCCTATTTCTTTGGGCTAGGCCCATGGGCGCACCCCCCCTCCTTGGTTATCTGTTAGTATGTTAAAAGTCAGGGTCTTATATGTAAAAGTGGGTTTCCTATAAATAGGACCCCAATCCCTCTTTTGAAGGTAATGAAGTATTGAGTTTAAAATCCACAAGAAGTGTGTCTCTTGCTCTCTCTCTCTCTCTCTCTAGCTCTCTCTCTCTCTACTTCTCTCTCTCTCTCTAAAGGGGGCGAACCCCATTCTCTCTCCTCCCCACCCCAAATTCGAAATTCACTCTCTCTCCTCCCTATTCACCTCTAATTAAGACCCCTCCCCCTTCCCCATACCTCCCATTTAAGTCCCCTCCTACCCCTACGTGGAATCCCTTTCTCCTAGGCACCTCTCCCTCCTCCCAAGCAACATTTCCCCTTCCCCATACAACCTTTCATTTTCCCAAGGGAGAATCCCTTCTCCCAAGCACCCCTTCCTCTCCCCAACACAACCCTTCCTGATGTGACACAACCTCGGACTTAGTCAAACAAGCACATCTAAGCATCCAAATGGGCCTTAATGGGCCACCGCTCTCTTCATTACACTCTATTCCCGGGGTGACTATGTGATACCAAGGGTGACTTATGGGAATGGACCCTTGCTGGTAGAGGGCCAGCAAGGCCAAGAATTGATTCCCCAAGGTTGGTTGCCCAATTCGATTGGGGCCGACAAAGTGCACTCGGGCACCGGGTCACACTAACCCACGGCGATCACTCTAAGTCATGGACTTGAGGATCGGGCGCTCCTCACGAATTCAGCGATGCATGAATCAAATATTGAGAGAGCTACACTAGGTGAGCAAGGAAGAGACACTTACTCGACCGGTTTGAAGAAACCGGCCCCGGTCGGAGACGAGGGCGAGCGGGGAGGCGGTGGTTCCCCACACGCCGCGGCGGTGTCGCTTGACCTGCCAAACCACTTACAAAACTACTCCTCTCGCAGGAGGGGGGACCTTGGGGTAGGGGTTAATATGATACATTCAAACACTACCACCACGCAGGGTGGGGCCTTCAGCCGGCCAAGCGGGGAGGGGTTGGTGGACCGAAACGAAGAGAAATGAGAACTAGGGAAGTTGCAGCTTCAATCTGGAATTCTGGACAGGGGGTCGCTGTGATGGCTATGCCGGGCTTGTCCGGACTCCAAATTGATCGAAACCAGCTCCTGAAGCTTCCTGACTGGATGAGGTGGACTCCAGAATGTTTGGGGAAGCTCAGACGGTCGGAGGTGGCTGCACCAGCAACAGGAATTAGCCTCCTCTGTCTGGCCGCAGGTACTGTCTGGACTGTAACAGCAAGTTGCAGAAGTGACTGAGCACCCTCCCGAGCTCCGATCAGCACGAAACCAGTGGCATCATCTTCGTGGTCGAGGTAGCGTTCAGCAGGAGGTGACGGAGATGCATTCAGAGGTCGAGGATGGCCGTGGCACCCAGAAGAGTGGGTACTGGTCGGAGTAGACAGCAGAAAACAGAACTAGATAGATCGGGGGAGAAAATTCGTAACTTCTTCCTCCGGTAGCCGAACGGGGTTCTGTTTCTTGATCTTGAAAGATGACCGGTAGAGGAAGAACTTTGATGAAGGGGCTTCAGCCTGAATCCGCTGGGGTTTGTCGTGGCAGAAGGATCTTCCACGCTCTGGTCCAGGATGAAGACCTCTCTGCGCACTGTTGGGAGAATGGCTCTATCTGGCAGCTCCGAGCTCCGATCGTGTTGATTCCACCTCGCCTGCGAAGTAGACTGGAAGGCCTTTCCAGAAAGGTAGGCCACGCCTTCTGAAGAACTAGGATGAATCCGTGGTTGACGCTGCAACAAGGGCTATTCTGCAGATCTGCACAGCTCCAACCTACTAGAAGAAATGAGAGGGAGATGTGGCTTCTTTGGTGGAGGGAAATGGTAGGAATGACCTAAGGGAGAGTGGGGGCTCTTGTGGGGTGGAGAAGGGAGCTAATGGTGATGGGGAATGTGGTGGAGAATGGCTGGAAGCAAGTGCTAGCAGGTGGAGGAGGAAGAGCTACGAATTTGGGGAAGGTGGGTGAGAGGAGAAGGTGAGGGGGGCACAAGTGAGTGGAGGGAAGGGTGGATTTCAAATTCAAAAGGTCTTGGAAGGTGGGTGATTATGTTGGGAAGTGGAGTGCTTGCATTGGAATGGGGTAGATTTGGTTGGAAGGTGGAGGAAGGTGTTGGAATGGGGAGACTTCTACCTAGGAACTAGGGAGTGGAGTAATGGATGCCATGGGGAAGTGGAGGGCATTAAAGGAGATGGTTGGAGGTTGGAAGTGGATGGGAGGAGGGAGGAGAGAGAAGGAAATTCGGATTTGGGGTTGGAGGAGAGAGAAAGAGGGGTGAAATAGAGAGATTAAGAGGGGAATGGGTGGGGAATCTCTCCCCTAGGGTCTCTCACCCAAAAACTAGAGGAATCACTCCAATTTGAACTCAAATGGCAAGTTTAACTCAAAAGGATGTAATCATTCATTAACTTCAAATGAGGGGAGTGGGGTCCTATATATAGGCAACCCACTCTTTACAATAAGTCCCTGACAAAATAAACAACTACAAATAACCAAGGGGGTTGGGAGTGCTAATGGGCCTAGTCCAACGAATGGGGCCCAATAGCTTACATTAGACATCATGATGATACCAAACATAGGAAAATAAGTGCTAGACTTAGGGAAATGACTCAAATAAAATGGAAATACATCAAAATGACTCAAAGGAAAACTACAAAATGGATAAGGGGCCTTAATAGAGTGAGGCCCAAACTCAACTAGCTCCCGAATATGAAGAAGTGGACCCGAGCCAAAGGGAGTCGTGGGTGATGCCTCCATCAAATCCCTTGGGCCGCAAAGAGCTCGACTCCGTCGAGTAAGGGTCCATCCGGCTAAGGTACCGCTCGAGGAGATCTAGATCCAATCGTTGTAGGTCCTCCCGACTTACCCATGAGTCTTCCAACGGAGGCCGATCCTTCCACCTGACGAGATAGCGCTCATAGACCTTGCTCCGGGTGGTAGTGACCTGCTCATCCAATATTTGTTCAATGCGATCACGCTGAGCTCTTTTGGCTAGTGGACTCTCCTCTCGGGTGGGTGCTCTCTCAAAGGAGGGAGTGGGCTCGATCTCCTCACTAGGTCTCACCGTGGGGCCCTTGTAAGACACTAAGTCGGCGACATTGAATGTAGGACTTACCCCATAATCCTCGGGGAGATCTAATTCATAAGCATTCGCACCAATACGTCTCAAGACCTGGAAGGGCCCAGTCCCACGTGGTCTCAACTTGGAGTTGGCTCCTGGGGAGAGCCTCTCCGTCCTTACCATCACAAAGTCACCCTCTTGGAACTCTAAGTGACGCCGGTGAGAGTCAGCCAACCTTTTATAAGCCTCATTTTTTATGCTAATGTGCTTGCGGATTTCCTCATGCAATTTTGTGAGTGCTGACCTTCTAGTGGTTATGGGTGGACCTGGACAACCATATATGGACCATTTATGCCATGATGCCATATGGACCTTGATGAGCCTTGGTGGGCTGGGGCAACCATATGTGGACTTATCATGCAATGTTGTCATGTAGACTTTGGGGGGCTTAGGTGGACCGGGGCAACCATATGTGAATCTATCATGCAAATGGTGATGCATGTCGGGGGACCCGGACATCCGTAGATGCCTTTGATATGCTTAAGACCCATGATGAATGAAGGTGGACCACTACATCCAAATTTGGACCACTCATGCTTTCTACTTGACATGTGGGTGATATGAATGAATGGACCCAACATAGTGTTCATGCCAAGGGGTGTGGAAAGCCTAGACACATGCATACTTTTCCCAAAAGTGACTTCCATGTGTATAGGGATGGGACAACCTTTGAATTCCCATTGGAACGGATCGAATGGATCTAAGAAGATGGTCATCATGGGGTGGGGCACAACTTTATTACCTAGGGATATGTGGCCCAAGGTCTTGGCTCCCAAGGTGTAACCCGGGTCATGGATGAGATTGGTTTGGCCCAATATGATGGGTGAGGGTAGGAAAGGGTGGGTGGTGGGTAAGATGGTTGGGTTACATGGGGAACTAGACTCCCATAGGAAGGGATCAAAGGGGTCGTAGAAAGGTCTTCCTAGAGGGAGGCACTCTATGTCTTCAAGGTTCCCAAATTGTGAGTCATCCTCCTCCAAGGTAAGTGGGCCAAGTTTTCTAGTGGGTTGGCCGAACAAAGTGTTTGGGATCTTAATGGGTGGGTATAGGAAGGGATCGAAGGGGTCATGGTAAGGGTCACCTAAGGAGAGGAACCCTAGGTCCTTTTGGTCCTCACAACCCCTTGATGGTGGATTCTCCTCCTCTAGTAAAGTGATCGGGCCAAAGTTTTTGGTGGGATGGTCGGCCATGAATGGAGGACTAGGCTTTCTACCCGAGATAAGAAGCTCTAAATCGAGGAGAAGGTTGGGCTCATCGGGTGTAGGGAGGAATAGAAGGAGGTCACTAGTGTAGCAACCAATGGTGCAAATCGAGGTGATAGACCCTATGCATAGGTGTAGGAGGCCAAGGCTCTTAGGTGGTTTGGCCATAGGGGTCAACATGCTAGTGAACTCAATTTGCCATGCTACGCCCTTAAGAAGATTCTCTAAGGTTTCCACTTGGTAGGATGTTTGGATTATGGTGTGATAGGAGTTAATGGGTGCAATGGGAATGTTTTTCTCCATGGGTGGGTAAACATAGGACACGATGGGGTGAAGTGGTCTCTCCTTTAGCCATCTAGCTAGGGGCCCATCTATGATTATGGTGCTATTTGTGAAGGCTTGTGGCTCTTGGGGGTCCAAGCTAGGGGACATTTGTGATTCTTCCTTACCACGGATATGAACTTGGGTTTCCTCAATGATGGGGATGGGTTCATCTACTCCCATGTGGATGGTTGTGGTCTCCTTTCTCAAGGGAATGGGAAGGTCTATTGGGGGTGGGGTGATGATGGTTGGTGCATGGTGTACCCGGGGTGGTGGGTGATGGGAAACTTTGGCTTGGATAGGGAGGGGAAGTAGTGGAAGCCTAGGGCTTTGGACTTTTGGGGTAGGGAGTGGGAGATGGGTTGGTTGGGGTGGCTTGGGTTGATTGGTTTTGGGGGGAATGTCCTTTTTCGGGGACAAGGGAGGGGTGGTGGTGGGGACCAAGGGGTTTTGTGGGGTAGGGGTTTGGTGGGAGCTTCTGGATTGGAGGGTGGTGACAATCATGGGCCTAGGTGGAGGGGTGGACACGGTGTCCACTTGGTTTTGAATGGTGAGGGTTGGTTGAGTGGTGGTCATCATGGAGGGGATTGGGTCGATTAGGGTCTTGGATTGACCGGGTGGGGATGATGGAGTTGAAGTGCTCCTTGGACTTTGGTGATTTGAGTAGGAGGGAGAGGGTTGGAGAGTGTAGGGTTTTCTAAGCTCGGTCTTCATCTCATCCCAAGTGCTAATTGGAGCCTCCCTACGGATCTTTCTCAAACCTTCCACAACTAACCAATGAGTTTTAGCTTGTTTGGAGAGGTGTGCCTTGGCTAGCCTCATTCTCCTTTCTTCGTTCAAGGGGAAACTTTTAAAGAATTGGTCGAGAGAAATCTCCCAATCTAGGTAAAGACTTGGGCTATTGGATCCATCAAAGGGGGGGGGTTTTAATTTTCAAGTGTTCTAAAAATATGGTTTCTAGATTTCCCCAAAGGTCACTCTCATTTACTCTTGGTGCACGCCTATTTCCTTCAAGTCGGTCGAGTCGAGACATGATATCTTCAAGCCGATTAAGGACATTAGGTAGGACTTCTATGATAGAGGTGTTGCTACCCACTTTGTTGGTAATGGAACTTCCATGAGGATTTGGGCTTCTTGGGAAAGTTGATGGGGATGGATATGACGGGTATGAAGCGGCCATTCTAGTGGACATGGGAGATGCAACTGAGGACTCTAAATGCATAAAAATGGCCTAGGACCAACTTGATAGAGACAAGTTATGAACTTGCTCTGATACCACTTGATGTGACACAACCTCGGACTTAGTCAAACAAGCACATCTAAGCATCCAAATGGGCCTTAATGGGCCACCGCTCTCTTCGTTGCACTCTATTCCCGGGGTGACTATGTGATACCAAGGGTGACTTATGGGAATGGACCCTTGCTGGTAGAGGGCCAGCAAGGCCAAGAATTGATTCCCCAAGGTTGGTTGCCCAATTCGATTGGGGCCGACAAAGTGCACTCGGGCACCGGGTCACACTAACCCACGGCGATCACTCTAAGTCATGGACTTGAGGATCGGGCGCTCCTCACGAATTCAGCGATGCATGAATCAAATATTGAGAGATCTACACTAGGTGATCAAGGAAGAGACACTTACTCGACCGGTTTGAAGAAACCGGCCCCGGTCGGAGACGAGGGCGAGCGGGGAGGCGGTGGTTCCCCACACGCCGCGGCGGTGTCGCTTGACCTGCCAAACCACTTACAAAACTACTCCTCTCGCAGGAGGGGGGACCTTGGGGTAGGGGTTAATATGATACATTCAAACACTACCACCACACAGGGTGGGGCCTTCAGCCGGCCAAGCGGGGAGGGGTTGGTGGACCGAAACGAAGAGAAATGAGAACTAGGGAAGTTGCAGCTTCAATCTGGAATTCTGGACAGGGGGTCGCTGTGATGGCTATGCCGGGCTTGTCCGGACTCCAAATTGATCGAAACCAGCTCCTGAAGCTTCCTGACTAGATGAGGTGGACTCCAGAATTTTTGGGGAAGCTCAGACGGCTGGAGGTGGCTGCACCAGCAACAGGAAGTAGCCTCCTCTGTCTGGCCGCAGGTACTGTCTGGACTGTAATAGCAAGTTGCAGAAGTGACTGAGCGCCCTCCCGAGCTCCGATCAGCACGAAACCAGTGGCATCATCTTCGTGGTCGAGGTAGCTTTCAGCAGGAGGTGACGAAGATGCATTCAGAGGTCGAGGATGGCCGGGGAACCCAGAAGAGTGGGTACTGGTCGGAGTAGATAGCAGAAAACAGAACTAGATAGATCGGGGGAGAAAATTCGTAACTTCTTCCTCTGGTGGCCGAACAGGGTTCTGTTTCTTGATCTTGAAAGATGACCGGTAGAGGAAGAACTTTGATGAAGGGGCTTCAGCCTGAATCCGCTGGGGTGTGTCGTGGCAGAAGGATCTTCCACGCTCTGGTCCAGGATGAAGACCTCTCTGCGCACTGTTGGGAGAATGGCTCTATCTGGCAGCTCCGAGCTCCGATCGTGTTGATTCCACCTCGCCTGCGAAGTAGACTGGAAGGCCTTTCCAGAAAGGTAGGCCACGCCTTCTGAAGAACTAGGATGAATCCGTGGTTGACGCTGCAACAAGGGCTGTTCTGCAGATCTGCACAGCTCCAACCTACTAGAAGAAATGAGAGGGAGATGTGGCTTCTTTGGTGGAGGGAAATGGTAGGAATGACCTAAGGGAGAGTGGGGGCTCTTGTGGGGTGGAGAAGGGAGCTAATGGTGATGGGGAATGGGGTGGAGAATGGCTGGAAGCAAGTGCTAGCAGGTGGAGGAGGAAGAGCTACGAATTTGGGGAAGGTGGGTGAGAGGAGAAGGTGAGGGGGGCACAAGTGAGTGGAGGGAAGGGTGGATTTCAAATTCAAAAGGTCTTGGAAGGTGGGTGATTATGTTGGGAAGTGGAGTGCTTGCATTGGAATGGGGTAGATTTGGTTGGAAGGTGGAGGAAGGTGTTGGAATGGGGAGACTTCTACCTAGGAACTAGGGAGTGGAGTAATGGAGGCCATGGGGAAGTGGAGGGCATTAAAGGAGGTGGTTGGAGGTTGGAAGTGGATGGGAGGAGGGAGGAGAGAGAAGGAAATTCGGATTTGGGGTTGGAGGAGAGAGAAAGAGGGGTGAAATAGAGAGATTAAGAGGGGAATGGGTAGGGAATCTCTCCCCTAGGGTCTCTCACCCAAAAACTAGAGGAATCACTCCAATTTGAACTCAAATGGCAAGTTTAACTCAAAAGGATGTAATCATTCATTAACTTCAAATGAGGGGAGTGGGGTCCTATATATAGGCAACCCACTCTTTACAATAAGTCCCTGACAAAATAAACAACTACAAATAACCAAGGGGGTTGGGAGTGCTAATGGGCCTAGTCCAACGAATGGGGC
Organism: Amorphophallus konjac; assembly: GCA_022559845.1. Lineage (NCBI taxonomy): Eukaryota > Viridiplantae > Streptophyta > Magnoliopsida > Alismatales > Araceae > Amorphophallus > Amorphophallus konjac. The sequence continues at coordinate 435,960,501 of CM040118.1, forward strand.
CCAATAGCTTACATTAGACATCATGATGATACCAAACATAGGAAAATAAGTGCTAGACTTAGGGAAATGACTCAAATAAAATGGAAATACATCAAAATGACTCAAAGGAAAACTACAAAATGGATAAGGGGCCTTAATAGAGTAAGGCCCAAACTCAACTAGCTCCCGAATGTGAAGAAGCGGACCCGAGCCAAAGGGAGTCGTGGGTGATGCCTCCATCACTTCCCCTTCCCAAAGCAACATTAAACCCCATTAACCTCTCATTCAAACCAAAGGAGAGAGATCTCCCTCTCTCTCTCTATCCCAACCCAAATTCGCAGCTCCCCCTTCCTCCACCTGCTAGACCATCTTCCAGCCCCCATTCTGCCCCTGCCACACCTTAGATCACCCTATACCAGACCCCCACACAGCCCGGGGTCGCCCCCCACACACATCCACCCCATCTCCCACCCCATCTACCCCATTTTCTATATACTAGTGAGCAGCTGCAGTTCTGCAGAACCGCCCCCCCTGTTGCAGCGTCGCCCACGACCTCATCCCGGATCTTCTGAGAGCGTGGCCATCATCAAAGGAAAGCTCTGCCAGTCTGCTTCGCCACCGCGTTGGTCTCGTCCTCATCCGAGGTCCGTGCTGCCCGAGAGGTCCGATCTCCCCCAACTGCGCAGAGTTCCTCATACCGAGCTCCTGAGCCGGAAGAGAAGCTGTACCCCGAAGAATCACAGAAGAATCAGGGCAAGAGCTCTTCAACAAAGTTCTTCCTTGCCCAGTCCTCGTTCAGAATCAAAAAGCAGAACTGCGTTCAGCATCCGTGGGATAGAGTTACCAATTTTCTCCCTCGGCTACTCTGATCTGCGTCTCACAGTCTGCCTCAACCTGTCCTCACTATTCAGAGTCCCCCAGTCGACTCCGACCTCATTAGGCTTTCCTGTCAGTTTTTCTGTGAAGAGGGTTCGTCCACGGTTCCAAAAACTCTAATGGTTCATGATTTGGAGTCTGGGAGCGGTCGGGGCAACCTCTGTAAGTTGCTGTCAGAAACAGTAAGCTGCTGCGTCCAGTTTCAGTCACCCTGTTCGAAGCTCGACCCGGACCAGAAGCTGCAGCAGAAGAAATCGAGAAAATTCTGAGCCATCCGCGTGCCAGATACGAAGATTCCCACGCTGGTCTTGCCTCCGGAAGAATTCGGGAACGTGAACTACAGCCCCGGGACCGACCGGCAGTCAGTCATCATAGCCTGCAAGTGGAAACAGCCCCGGCTTCCCTCTTCCGTTCTCCGACGATTCTCCCTTCCCCGCCTGGCTGGCTTAATGCCCCTCCTTGTGTGGAGGTAGTAATTGATTGTAACAGCAAAACCACCCACCCCAAGTTCACCCTCCTGTGTGAGGCGTAGTGGATGTAACCGATAAACAGGTCAAGCTTCATCGGCACAGTGTGCGGGGAATCCACACTTCCCCGCTCGCCCTCGTCTCCGAACGAGGTTGGTTTCCTCAAACCAACCAGGTGAGCCTCTGCCCTTGCTCCATTACTCTTGTTCATTTCATATCTGCAAAATTTATCCGCTGGTCGGTGAGAGAGTGCCCGACCCCGGAGCCACCAACCCTTGTGTGGTCACCGTGGGTGATAGTGAGCGAGTGACCTAGTGCCCCCAAGGCACCCGGCCGCCCTTGTTTGTGGGCTTCCTATCCTCAGGAGGGACAACCTTAGCGGTGCTGGTCCTCTAGCCAGCCAGGGGCTTTCTCCACTGCCTCGACTCGGCATCCCCGAGTCACCACGGGAAACGGGTGTGTGCGGTGTGACGGTGACTTTCAAGTTGCTCCCAACCTTGTTGTTGCGATTGCGAATAAAGTCCTAGGGATCACATTCCTACTGCTGCATATTGTTTCACATCAAATGGTATCAGAGCAAGTTCATAACTTGTCTCTCTACAAGTTAGTCCTAGGGCGCATAAGCATTTAGAGTCATTCGGTTCATCTACATGGCTACCTACCTTGGGTCCCACTCGACCCTCCACAAAGGTCCGATCGACCACCCATTTTCAGACATCCTTATAGATGAGAGTATCACCTTTGATGGGTCACATCCTAGTGATTATGTTAGGTGGGAAACCTTCATGAATAAACACTTTGATAGGACTAGGGTCTATGGACACACTAGAGTCCGCCGGGCCACAGGGCGACTTCGGGGACAAGCCAAGAAGGAGTGGGAACGCATAGTGAGCTTAAGAAGGATTTGGCGGCAAGAACCCATAGAATCATGGGAAGAGATGAAGATTGAGCTTAGGAAGATCTACACTCCCCAACCCTCCCACTCCTACCGTGAGGACCATAACCCGAAGAGCACTCCCACTCCCCCGACCCAAGACCTCCATTAGGACCCAAACCCCACCACCCAAAGGACCCCTAGAATTATTGGAAGAGATAAGGGTTGAGATCAAGAAGATCTTCACTCCCCAACCCTCCCACTCCTACCGTGAGAACCATGACCCAAGGAGCACTCCCACTCCACCTTTCTCTCCCAGTCAACCCAAGACCTCCCTTAAGGCCCAAACTCCACCACCCCAAATGATTCCTATCCCGATCACCACCACCATTCAAACCAAAGTGGCCCCCACCCATCTTCCACTACCAACCCCAATCCTACCCCAACTTAGGTCTCCACTTCTTCCACTCCCAAACCCAACCCAAGTTCGAACACCCTCACCACCCTGGGTGCACCATGCCCCAACCTTCATCACCCCATCCACAAAAGACCTTCCCATTCCCTTGGAGAGAAAAACCCCCACACCCCAAAAGGATAAAAATGTGATTGAGGAATATGAGGCTCCCCTAGATTGGGAGGAAGAATATGAAGCCCAATGCCAAGGGTTGGGTCAAGAAGGCTCCTCTTTATCCAAAGAGACCACAACGAGCCTCACTAGGAACATCCTCCCCCTAGAGTTGCCAGATGACCAACCAAGTCCCCCCACCCATCCTTCCATAAGAACTGTGATTTTAGGGGAACCCCTCATTAAGTGGCTTAAGCAAAACCTCCTCCTCCACATCATGCACCCCCCTATGGAGAATCATTACCCAATTTTACCCACTCCTCCATTCCACACAACCTACCAATCGTTCTCCTTTGTGGGAGCCATGAGGGACTTGATTAAGAGTATACTTTTGCAAATAGAGGTGATAAACATGTGGGCCTTAGGAGCAAGCCACATGGGGTACCTTAGTTTCTCACACCCCTCCATTGGGACCATCACCTCCATTTACACCAAGGGTCCTTGCATGAGTAAACTCCTATTATTTCTACCCGAGCCTAATGAGTCTTACATCACCCCCTTACCCTCCTACAAGGAGCATTGCATCGGGTCCCACCAGGGTCATGACTTCCACTTCCCTATGTGTGCTAGGGACCCTAGGGCGATCACTTGGATTGAAATCCCCCTCCACGTCACTCACCCCTTAACCCATCTTGATCTGTTTGGCCACTCCCTATGGGCTTCCAAGTACTCATCACTCACCACCCACTCCCTCCTACCCTCACCCACCATGTCAGTCCTAACCCACCCATTCCGAAATTCCGCCCACACTATGAGAGTCAATGCCAAGGGTAACATCAACCTTGGAAATAAGGGAGTGACCCATCCCAAGAACCGCTTCGATCCCCATGAGTGAAAACCCCCAAATCTCACAGATGGGACCATCTTGATAGGAATCCTTGTATCACAACCTTTCGCATCATGTGGTCAGGCTAGTCACATCATTTGTGTCACTCACACACTAGGACCGACGCATGACAGGTTTACCTCTGGATGTCCAGGCCCCCCTAGGTCAATCCATGTGAAGTCAAAACATGAAGAAAGCATTCATGGATGTCCCGGACCCCCAGCATCAAACACCCCTTTGCATGATAGTCTCATCTATGGATGTCCCGGTCCTCCTAGGTCCGTCAAAATCTACGTAGCACCACTGCATGTTAGGTCCACATTTGGTTGTCCAGGACCCCCATTATCCACTAGTGAGTCAACATCCACAAAGATGCATGAAAATATTCGCAAAAACATCAACAAGAGCAATGAGATTTACAAGAGGTCAGCTGATTCCCACCGCCGCCACCAAGAATTCCAAGTTGGTGATTTTGTGATGGTGAGAACTGAGAGGCTATTCCCTGGGAATACCTCTAAGTTGAGGTCTCGTGGAGCCGGCCCCTTCCAGGTGCTGAGACGACTTGGCACCAATGCTCTTGTGTTGGACCTCCCTGAAGAATACGGAGTAAGTCCCACATTCAATGTGGCTGACCTGGTACCCTACAAGGGCCCCACGGTGACACCCAGTGAGGAGATCCAGCCTATTCCACCCCTTGAGAGCGCCCCCACACTTCAGAGAGCTCCACCCAACTTGAGAAACCAGCGTGATAAAGTGGAGCAGATATTAGATGAATAGGTCACCAACACAAGGAGCAAGGCGTATGAGCGATACCTGGTCAGGTGGAAGGGACGACCACCCTCGGACGATGCCTGGGTGAGCCGGGAGGATCTCCAGCAGCTGGACGCCGATCTTCTAGAGCAGTACCGCAGCAGGGAGGGCCTTTACTCGACAGAGTCGAGCTCTTCGCAGCCCGGGAGAATTGATGAGGGCATCACTCACGATTCCCTCTGGCTTGGCACCTCTCTCCCTCCTGGAGGCAGCTAGGGAGCAGCCCTTCTTCTGGATTGGACCTTAGTGCTTACCATTGGGTCATCTTGTTGTTTTCTCTTTTTTACTTGAGTCATAAACATGTAATTTTCCTTTTATTTGAGTCTTGTACCTAGGTTATCTAGTCATTTCCCTAAGTTCGAGTCTCATTAGGCTTTGGTGCTTGCTACTGGGCCTATTTCTTTGGGCTAGGCCCATGGGCGCACCCCCCTTCTTTGGTTATCTGTTAGTATGTTAAAAGTCAGGGTCTTATATGTAAAAGTGGGTTTCCTATAAATAGGACCCCAATCCCTCTTTTGAAGGTTAATGAAGTATTGAGTTTAAAATCCACAAGAAGTGTGTCTCTTGCTCTCTCTCTCTCTCTCTAGCTCTCTCTCTCTCTACTTCTCTCTCTCTCTCTAAAGGGGGCGAACCCCATTCTCTCTCCTCCCCACCCCAAATTCGAAATTCACTCTCTCTCCTCCCTATTCACCTCTAATTAAGACCCCTCCCCCTTCCCCATACCTCCCATTTAAGTCCCCTCCAACCCCTACGTGGAATCCCTTTCTCCTAGGCACCTCTCCCTCCTCCCAAGCAACCTTTCCCCTTCCCCATACAACCTTTCATTTTCCCAAGGGAGAATCCCTTCTCCCAAGCACCCCTTCCTCTCCCCAACACAACCCTTCCCCTTCCCAAAGCAACATTAAACCCCATTAACCTCTCATTCAAACCAAAGGAGAGAGATCTCCCTCTCTCTCTCTATCCCAACCCAAATTCGAAGCTCCCCCTTCCTCCACCTGCTAGACCATCTTCCAGCCCCCATTCTGCCCCTGCCACACCTTAGATCACCCTATACCAGACCCCCACATAGCCCAGGGTTGCCCCCCACACACATCCACCCCATCTCCCACCCCATCTACCCCATTTTCTATATACTAGTGAGCAGCTGCAGTTCTGCAGAACCGCCCCCCCTGTTGCAGCGTCGCCCACGACCTCATCCCGGATCTTCTGAGGGCGTGGCCATCATCAAAGGAAAGCTCTGCCAGTCTGCTTCGCCACCGCATTGGTCTCGTCCTCATCCGAGGTCCGTGCTGCCCGAGAGGTCCGATCTCCCCCAACTGCGCAGAGTTCCTCATACCGAGCTCCTGAACCGGAAGAGAAGCTGTACCCCAAATAATCACAGAAGAATCAGGCCAAGAGCTCTTCAACAAAGTTCTTCCTCGCCCAGTCCTCGTTCAGAATCAAAAAGCGGAACTGCATTCGGCATCCGTGGGATAGAGTTACCATTTTTATCCCTCGGCTACTCTGATCTGCGTCTCACAGTCTGCCTCAACCTGTCCTCACTATTCAGAGTCCCCCAGTCGACTCCGACATCATTCGGCTTCCTTGTCAGTTTTTCTGCGAAGAGGGTTCGTCCAAGGTTCCATAAACTCCGACGGTTCATGATTTGGAGTCCGGGAGCGGTCGGGGCAACCTCTGCAAGTTGCTGTCAGAAATAGTAAGCTGCTGCGTCCAGTTTCAGTTACCCTGTTCGAAGCTCAACCCGGACCAGCAGCTGCAGCAGAAGAAATCGAGAAAATTCTGGGCCATCCGCGTGCCAGATACGAAGATTCCCACACTGGTCTTGCCTCTGGAAGAATTCAGGAACGTGAACTACAGCCCCGGGACCGACCGTCAGTCAGTCATCACAGCCTGCAAGTGGAAACAGCCCCGGCTTCCCTCTTCCGTTCTCCGACGATTCTCCCTTCCCCGCCTGGCTGGCTTAACGCCCCTCCCTGTGTGGAGGTAGTAATTGATTGTAACAACAAAACCCCCTACCCCAAGTTCACCCTCCTGTGTGAGGCGTAGTGGATGTAACCGATAAACAGGTCAAGCTTCATCGGCGCAGTGTGCGGGGAATCCACACTTCCCCGCTCGCCCTCGTCTCCGAACGGGGTTGGTTTCCTCAAACCAACCAGGTGAACCTCTGCCCTTACTCCATTACTCTTGTTCATTTCATATCTGCAAAATTTATCCGCTGGTCGGTGAGAGAGTGCCCGACCCCGGAGCCACCAACCCTTGTGTGGTCACCGTGGGTGATAGTGAGCGAGTGACCTAGTGCCCCCAAGGCACCCGGCCGCCCTTGTTTGTGGGCTTCCTATCCTTAGGAGGGACAACCTTAGCCGTGCTGGTCCTCTAGCCAGCCAGGGGCTTTCTCCACTGCCTCGACTCGGCATCCCCGAGTCACCCCAGGAAACGGGTGTGCGCGGTGTGACGGCGACTTTCAAGTTGCTCCCAACCTTGTTGTTGCGATTGCGAATAAAGTCCTAGGGATCACATTCCTACTGCTGCATATTGTTTCACATCACTAGGGCTATGGGCGAGCTTGCCCTTCGAGCGGGCGATTCGAGTTGTTGGTATGTTCGGGTTTTAAACCCGCTCTTTAGGCCCCGGGAGGCTCCTCGTAGGACTTGTCCTCGGAGCTAGATCCCTCGGGTGTCCTATTTGGCCTTGGCTTAGTGCCTATGGCTACTTTTAGGGGCTGCTCCCTCAGTGGACGACTTCCACTTCTCTTTTGGCAAACCCTCGTGCTGAGGAGGTGCTGCCAAAATTTTGTCAGAAGTCTTACTTTGATCAACTACTTTCTGACTTTGCTCGTTCTTTTTTGGACGTTGTTTTGCAGATAAGATGGCATCCGGCCCTTCTTCCTCTGCATCCCGGGTCGCTGTGACATGGGGGAATGTCCATTCTCTTGATCGGGGGCCTCGACGGATAGCCGTTATAGCTGAGTCCTCAGACTCGGAGACCGACACCGTTGACACCGGCCGCCTGTTGATTCTTGACGGCAACCACTTCAAGTATGAGCGAGGGGATGGCGTCAGATTGGACCATCCCAAGGACAAACACTTGATGGCATTCCTTGAGCGCTTCAACCTTGGCGGGAAGCGTGATATAATTCTCGTCCGTCGAGCCGAGGGAGCTCTACTGGCGGAGAGAGACAGCCTGACCGAGTCAGTCACTTACGGTATGCCTATATATATCCCGGGCGAGCCCAGAAAATGGGGGGCCGTGCTTGGAGTGCAGGAGTTATCTCTAGAGCCCGGGTTGCTGACAAGAGCACCGCAGTATACACCAGCCCGCTAGAATGAGACTGCCGGGCGCGTTGACAGGGAGAAGCCCATGTATGGTTTATTCCTCACCCCGCTTCATTGGGGGTACCGAGATGAGCCTTTTCTTTTGGACTGCTTGGCGGTCCGGTTCAAGCATCAGGTCTCAGTGGGGTGGTTCGGAGAACTCAAAGCCACCGATGCTCACGCCTTCAGGCCGGGCGCTATTGAATTTACAGATTTTGTATTGCGGCAATATGCTCCCATCCTGGCACATGCCGGTGTTTATCAAAGTGTATATGCTTCCCGATACAGGTATCCGATCTCCCGAGGTATGTGCTGCGGGATGATTGAAGTCTTCTGCCCGGAATACAACACTTTTTATACTGCAGAGGGCGAGACTTCATTGGACCTCTGGAGCCTTTCCCAGCTGAGCGGCTTGCCGATAGACGGGGAGCTGTATGAAGAAGTTTGTTTTCCAGACTGGCTGAAAGACCAGTCAAGTGGTGAAGGTAAATATTTTACGGGCTTCGCCTACCGCTATTTGATGAAGGCATACCGCACCCTGCTGCGCCTGACGCTTGACTCGCGGGAAGCGCGGAAGACTGGCGAAAAGTGACGCGTGCGGATGGGCACGTGGCTTCAATATTTCTTTGGTGGGGAGCAGCAATATGAGGACTTCCCCACGGTAGTTCCGACAGCGGTGAAGCGGAAGAAGAGGGCTCGACGCCAAGCGACATACCCTGCAGTTTCAGGGAGAGGGCGGTAAGGGGGCCCGAATCCCACAGGAGTTGATGCAGTCACACATTGTGCTGCATATCTGACCTATTGGCTTTGCTCGTTCGCCCTTCCGCAGGGAGACGAGACGGTAATTAGGCCAGAGGCCATCTACCCTACCTGTCTGATGGCTTGGGGGACAAAGTTGTCCCTGTGTCCGGTGGCTTTATGCCTTACATGCAAAATGTTGGGGGATTTGCACAAGTCACGCATCCCCAGAAATTCACGGACAGTTGGTCCCATCCACTTCCTCAATGCCTGGGTCTGCACCTTATTCCCTAAAGCAGTTCCCCGATCAATGTAGTCGGATCGTCCTTTGCCGCGGATGATTGAATTTGCTAGTGCTGAATCGTCTTCACTAGCGGATCAGCTTTTTGCTATTCGGGGGAAGCTGACTACAGTTCCGACAGATTCCCCAGGAGTTCTGCATTTTTGGAGCTTGGCTGCTAGCTCCAGTCCTCTCGTCAACAGGGTGCGGCAATGCCGGTTGTTTGAGACAAAGGAATTCATTCACCGGCTCACCGGGGCCAAGAGCACGAGGCCAATCTTGGAACCAGAACTGATTGATTGGGTGCTGTCTATCCGCCCTAGTGTCCTTGTATTCAGAAAGAGCGGCTTATTGTGGCTGCAGCCGTACTATCCCTTCCACTTTGGCCGGAACTTTGGATATGACCAGCAGATTCCTTCTTCTTCAGCCCGGTTCAATCTCCCGAATAGACATCGGGCCGGTCAGACGACTATGGATGAGGCCCGCACATGGTGGGATTACTTCCATCGTCGGGAGGATGTATCCTTCAGGGTGCCAACCCCGGCCCGCCTACCCCGAGTGACTCCAGACTTCATCAAGTGGTGGAATGCACGGACGGGCTTCTACCGAAACTTTCGGAAGGACTGTTGGCATGTCGCCGAACGTCGTTTCTTGGATTCCCAGCAGGAGCCCGCTTTGGATGTTGATCCATCCTATTTGAAGAAATTGAAGTCTTGGTCCTACACCGAGGTGATGGCATATCTGGAAGCCAGGAAAGCCGTGAAGGGTAGGTCGTCCAAGGCCGACCTGAAGATGCCAGAGATCCAGAAGGATGACTATATCAAGACTCTCTGGGGGCTGTGCCGGGTTAGCAGTGACCGGATTGCCCTCCAGATGATCCCCCTTCCGGTGGAAGAACCTCTTCCTACAGTGGCGGGTTGGCGCCCAGAAGCTGACCATTTTCATCCCTACCGGACTTTCATCAGGAGGGAAGATAAACGGGCTGACTTTTATTCCAGCACCCCCTGGATATTCACCCTGCTTCATTCTCATGGGCTTTCAATTTCTGGTCCACTAGAAGCCATCCGGGACCATCAGCTCCTTGTATCTTTCAAGTATGTCGACGGTTGGGGATTCGACCACTTGGGCCTATATCATCACTTATCCTCCTTTGGCCATGAAGATCTAGCGCAGCTGGCGGAGAAAAGTGAGAAGATTGGTGATGTGTGCTGGCTCATCCGCGAGGCGGCTTCCCGGGACAAGGCGCCCGTATTGCTTTACTGGTCGCTCAGCACAGGGCCGCCATGTAATGCTTATTTTTCTTTCAGCCTTGAAATTGCTTCTTTTATAGTCAGTATGCACCTTTCTCACCTACGCACTTTTGCAGCTCACCTCTCTATGGAGGCGACCAGACATTATAGGGAGTTGATTTCCAAGGCACAGAAGCCTTCGTATTTTAACATTCCGGAGCCATCTCCGACCACTACACCGCTGCCCCCTGGGGATTCGCAGAAGCGAACCAGGTCCCAGGTCAGGGAGGCTATTAGTAGGGCCAAGAAGGCCAAGAGGGCAGATTCCCGCGCTACCCGGGCGAGCCGGAGGAAGGCCGCTGAAGAGGAGCCCATAGTTACCCCTCCTCGGGTTCCATCATTCTTCGAGTTTGAGGCCGCTTGGATGCAAGGGCCTGAGGGTGAAGGTAACTTCTCCTTCTTGTATGGATTGTTTGTTTATTTCTACCACCTTGGCTGATCATCCTTCCTTTCATTAGCTGTTGGCACTACCTCCGCCGTTGTTGGGTTGGAGGCGATGACCGGAGCCGCGGCTGAGGAGAGAGAGGAGGAAGCCCCGTCGGCCTCTGTTGAGGGTGACTTGCCTTCACCGACACCCCATCAAGAAATAGAAGGTAACTTGCAGCTTGCCCGTAGAGCTTAGCGGCCTATTGTGCTTTCAGTCGGGTCTTGACTGTTTATTGTCTTTTAACTCCAGTCGATGTCCGACCAACGATGCTCCCCGAGGTCGATGCCATGGCAGGAGCTATTACTAGAGAGTAGGGGCTTCCAAGGGACAAGCCCCTGGATATTCAGCCAACGGGTGCTTCGGAGGCAGAGACTGCCGAGGAGGTTCCGGCTAAAGAGCCTTCTTCTAGTAGCATCATCCCCGCTCAGATAGTGGACATTCGAGAACAAGCGGAAGAGTCATCCTCCTCTGAGCGAGTTGATTATGGTGGTGGCTCTGGCGACGACGAGGGGTTCCCACCGGTCGACACCGAGGCTGAGGATGCCGGGGCTTCTTCAGCTTATGAAAGTGACCTTTTAACATTCATCCCTCCGAGACTACCGGGAGCCGAACACAGGCCATCATACCCGATCACAAGAGAGGGGCGAGAATCTTCAGAGGCCACTTTTGGAGGCTTAAATATAGTGCCAGTTGACGTAGGAAATGTTCTGACTCCCACCCGCAGCACTTCTTTTTATTTCCAAGCCAGCTGGCTGATGTACATACATGTGATGCAGGCTGAGGTGGCACCGCCAGCTGTGATGGTTCGCATACCCCTCCCTGACTTGGGCATGGGCCAATCGGCCTTTCTACCTGTTGTGCGGCCCATCGCCCTACGGCTTCCACGGATCTATGCTGCTGCAGCGGCCTCAAAGGAGCCCGGCGCAACTGCTGAAGTCGGCGACCTGACGGAGGTTGCAAGGCCTCAAGCCTTGGTTGCCAGCGAGGAGTTGTTGCTGAAGCCAAGTGGCCCCCCGGAAATAGAGGCGGGAGAAATTATCGCAGAAGAGGCTGATGCTATCAAAGCCTTGTCGGTCATAGAAAGCTCCCCTCCTTTAGCGGCTGGTGAGACTGTTCAGGAGGAGCAAGCACCCTCCGCTGCTGAGACAGCTGTCATAGCTTCACCTCAAAGGGCGGGCAAGGAAGTTGCCATCATGGAGAGCCCTTCAGCTGCTGCAGCTACGATTGTCGGGCCGGACGTCGGTGCTGTACAGACCATGCCGTGGACATCCCTTATGGTGGCCGATGATATCTGGGCTGAGGTAGATAGCAAGGTGGACTTTCAGCTCCCCGAGACTTCGCCACTAGGCTTGCAATTTTCCAGTGACATGGTGTGGCAGTCTCTGGACAATCTCCAGCGGGCCATGTCAGCTTCCCCGGGTCTAACTTACGTGCAGCTGAGAGGCCTGATAGACCACCTATCACGATCATTACTAGCATTTGGCTGCGCAATGGATGACTGGATCCCGCGGGTTACAATGCTGTTAAAGCACGCCAACAGGCGGGATTTCCTCAATCGAGAGGTTTTTGATCAGCTGACGGCTGTGAAGCTGGAGAGGGCAGATTGCCGCGTCGCCACTACTTCGCTGAGGGTGACCATGGAACAACTGAGAACTGTTGCTGGCAATATCTCAGAACATCGACTGTTCCTTACGGTGTAGATGGAAGAGTTGCGCGCGGAACTTGCTAAGGTCGAAGCCGAGCTGCGGGAAGGCGAGCGCCTAGAGGTCCAGACAACGGAAGAAGCTGACCTGGCCGAAGGACGACTTGCCTCACTAGATGAGAGGCTATTGCAGCTGACAGCCATCGAGGCCCGTTTGTAGGAATTGACCCAATACCCCTCACTAGGCCTCCTGGAGTTGGCAGATATTTTCCGGCGTCCCTTACTGTAGCTTTGCTTCGCTTCTTTTTTTTTTTTGCATCGGGTTCTGCTCCTCTTTTTGCCTTCGGAGCTTATGTACCTCTGGGGAATGCCCCGGACACCAATTTATTCTGACAGCTATTATCAATGAAAGCATCTCTGTCTGTCACCTCAATCACGACTTCTTTCCTTCTTTTCTTCTCTTTATTCTTCTGGCCGACCGTCTGAACTTAGGGATACGTGCTGATGGCACAGGAGAGCGCTCACGCCTTCAAGGAAGGGGTGAGGTGTTCGCTCCACCGCGGCGCAGCCGTTCCCAGAGCAGGATCTTTTGCCAGGGCAGGACACAGGTAGCGTAGGCGGATGTGCCTAGTGAACTTCGCAAATGATGATGAAAAGTATGCTATGACCATCGACACGGGTTAAACGTCGACGCAATGATGCTTTGTTGATCAACGAGGGTGGAAGGCCCAGGTTAGAGGGTAGTTGACCAGGCTCGTCGATGATGGCGAGGGTCGAAAGGGTAGCGACCGATCTTGCCGATGATGACAAGGGTCGAAAAGGGTAGCGACCGATCTTGCCGATGGTGACAAGGGTCGAAAGGGTAGTGACCGGTCTTGCCGATGATGACAAGGGTCGAAAAGGATAGCGACCGATCTTGTCGATGGTGACAAGGGTCGAAAGGGTAGCGACCGATCTTGCCGATGATGACAAGGGTCGAAAGGGTAGCGACCGATCTTACCGATGATGACAAGGGTCGAAACAGGTAGCGACCGATCTTGCCGATGGTGACAAGGGTCGAAAGGGTAGCGACCGATCTTGCCGATGATGACAAGGGTCGAAAAGGGTAGCGACCGATCTTGCCGATGATGACAAGGGTTGAAAAGGGTAGCGACCGATCTTGCCGATGATGACAAGGGTCGAAAAGGGTAGACGGTATTGCCGATGATGACAAAAACCAGAAAGGTAGCGACCGATCTTGCCGATGATGACAAGGGTCGAAAAGGGTAGACGGTATTGCTGATAATGACAAAAATTGGAAAGGTAGCGACCGATCTTGCCGATGATGACGCGGGTCGAAAGGGTAGCGACCGATCTTGCCGATGATGACAAGGGTCGAAAAGGGTAGACGGTATTGCCGATGATGGCAAAAAATGGAAAGGTAGCGACCGATCTTGCCGATGATGACAAGGGTCGAAAAGGGTAGACGGTATTACCGATGATGACAAAAACTGGAAAGGTAGCGACCGATCTTACCGATGATGACAAGGGTCGAAAAGGGTAGACGGTATTGCCGATGATGACAAAAACCGGAAAGGTAGCGACCGATCTTGCCGATGGTGACAAGGGTCGAAAAGGGTAGACGGTATTACCGATGATGGCAAAAACTGGAAAGGTAGCGGCCGATCTTGCCGATGGTGACAAGGGTCGAAGAGGGGTAGACGGTCTTGCCGATGATGACAATAACAGAAAAGGGGTAGCGACCGATCTTGCCGATGGTGACAAGGGTCGAAAAGGGTAGTTAAAGAATATATATATGTAGATATAAAAGGGGGGACATCGGATGACGACTCCGCTTCGACCCTATAAAGGGCCTTCTGAATGGAGGACAAATCATCACTATTCATCATTCATACATATATTTTTATTCTCATTACTGACCTAAGCGCCCTTTCGGGTTTTCGCCGAAGCCAGCCCCCTATTGCTTTTGCCCACGCCCCCTTTCGGGTTTTCACGTGGCGGGGTACCCGATTTTGCCTGCGACGCCCTTTCGGGTTTTCGCCATAGCTGGGTTATAGCCATTTTTGCACTTGTCCTGATACAGAAGCAAGTATGGCGGGGTATCTCTATTTTTAACCCCATTTTTTGTTTCTTTTTCTCTCTGCTTCTTTTTTTTGAATTAGGAATACCGAAGAACTGGACTGTGAGAATGTTGACTGGCCTTGCCGATGATGACAAGGATTGGTCTCTGGTTTAGTTCGTCGACACTAGCTAAATGTCGGAGCAAAGATCATGGTTTGTTAACAAGGACGTAAGATCCAAGTTAGGGGTAGAGGTTGACCGATCTCGTCGATGATGGCGAGGGTCGAACGTGGGTTTGTTCATCAGCATGGGTCATATGCCGAAGCAAAGGTAGGATTACTAACAGGGACAGAGGGTCCAAGTTAGGGGTAGAGATCGACTGACCTCGCTGATGATGACGAGGGTCGAACACGGGTTTGTTCATCAGCATGGGTCACATGCCGAAGCAAAGGTAGGATTACTAACAGGGACAGAGGGTCCAAGTTAGGGGTAGAGATCGACCGATCTCGCCAATGATGACGCGGGTCGAACACGGGTTTGGTTAAAGGATTTTCGGTGGGACTTTTGATGATTGTCCCTTTTGGAGTTTCATCAGGTGGATAACAAAAGAGGCACTTTTAAATCACCACTTTACCGACTTAAGCGCCCTTTCGGGTTTTCACCTAAGCCAGCCCCCTCTTGCTTTTGCCCACGCGCCCTCTCGGGTTTTCACGTGGCGGGGTACATGATTTTGCCTGCAGCGCCCTTCCGGGTTTTCGCCACAGTTGGGTTATAGCCATTTTTGCACTTGTCCTAATATAGGAGCAAGTCTGGCGGGATATCTCTATTTTTAACCCCATTTTCTTTTCTCTTTTTTTTTTGATATAAAGAATGCTAGGTCGAAGTGTGATGTCCGACCCTTGGTTGGTAGTAGACGGCTGTTGATCGGATCACCGGGCCTTGTGCCGAGCAGAGTGGTATATTCGTTAGCAGGGGCTGAATGCTAACGCAAAGGAATGATCTTTCGCCGATTCGGACGTAAGGCCCGCAACGGCAGTATGGTGTATTCTTTTGAGAGCTCGGCCATGGAGGAGTGCCACTAGACCAAGGAAAGGTAGCTCGATCAGGGCGGAATGCCACTAGACCAAGATAAGGGTAGCTCGATCAGGGCGGAGTGCCTCTAGACCAAGATGGGGGTAGCTCGGCTGGGGCGGAGTGCCACTAGGCCAAGATATGGGTAGCTCGGCTAGGGCGGAATGCCACAAGACCAAGATAAGGGTAGCTCGGCTAGGGCGGAGTGCCACTAGACCAAGATAAGGGTAGCTCGGCTAGGGCGGAATGCCACTAGGCCAAGATATGGGTAGCTCGGCTAGGGCGGAGTGTCACTAGACCAAGATAAGGGTAGCTCGGCTAGGGCGGAATGCCACAAAACTAAGATCAGGGTAGCTCGGCTGGGGCGGAGTGCCACTAGGCCAAGATATGGGTAGCTCGGCTGGGGCGGAGTGCCACTAGGCCAAGATATGGGTAGCTCGGCTAGGGCGGGGTGCCGCTAGACCAAGATAAGGGTAGCTCGACTAGGGCGGAATGCCACTAGGCCAAGATATGGGTAGCTCGGCTAGGGCAGAGTGCCACTAGACCAAGATAAGGGTAGCTCGGCTAGGGCGGAGTGCCACTAGGCCAAGATATGGTTAGCTTGGCTAGGGCGGAATGCCACTAGGCCAAGATATGAGTAGCTCGGCTAGGGCGGAGTGCCACTAGACCAAGATAAGGGTAGCTCGGCTAGGGTGGAATGCCACAAAACCAAGATCAGGGTAGCTCGGCTGGGGCATAGTGCCACTAGGCCAAGATATGGGTAGCTCGGCTAGGGCGGGGTGCCGCTAGACCGAGATAAGGGTAGCTCGGCTAGGGCGGAATGCCACTAGGCCAAGATATGGGTAGCTCGGCTAGGGCGGAGTGCCACTAGACCAAGATAAGGGTAGCTCGGCTAGGGCGGAATGCCACAAAACCAAAATATGGGTAGCTTGGCTAGGGCGGAGTACCACTAGACCAAGGAAAGGTAGCTCGATCAGGGCGGAATGCCACTAGACCAAGGAAAGGTAGCTCGATCAGGGCGGAATACCACTAGACCAAGGAAAGGTACCTCGATCAGGGCGGAGTGCCCTAGACCAAGATAAGGGTAGCTCAGATAGGGCGGAATGCCACTAAACCAAGATAAGGGTAGCTGGGCCAGGGCGGAGTGCCACTAGACCAAGGTAAGGGTAGTTGGGCTAGGGCGGAGTGCCACTAGACCAAGGTTTAAGGGTTATGACTACAATAAGATGTTTTATAACCTTTGAAT
This sequence comes from Amorphophallus konjac, assembly GCA_022559845.1. Lineage (NCBI taxonomy): Eukaryota > Viridiplantae > Streptophyta > Magnoliopsida > Alismatales > Araceae > Amorphophallus > Amorphophallus konjac. The sequence goes on from CM040118.1 coordinate 435,977,023, forward strand.
GGCCCATGGACAACCCCCAGACCAGATCCACAAATCCCTCCTAGATTGAGGGCAGTGGGATTAAAGAAATGGGTGAAAGATTCCTCACCACGAGCTTGAAATCGAAGTCAACAAAAGGGGCCTCGAGACTGTCGGTCGACCGGAAGTCATGGGGCGGTCGACCGGAAGTCATGCTGTAGCCAGAACATTTTGGTTATGGCAAAACTGATGGACTGACCCTATGGTGGCGGTCGACCGAAACCTGCATAAACTCCATCTTTTCGATTCTGTTAATTCTGGTCAACCGGCCATGGTCCGTTGGTCGACCGGAAAGACCTATACCTGAAAAAATGAAGTGTTAGCTCAAAGAAACATGTCCATAAGTCAAGGGCTTTATGTCCTTATCAATTCCATGATCTTTGGGATTGGATTCAACTTGGTTTATGCATTAGACCATTTGAGCATTTCTAATTAAATGAAATCTCCTGAAACAAATTCAATGCTCACTCTTGAAGTTAACAAATTAAAGGAATATCACCCCTATAATCAAAATTTTGTTCCGGGGGCGCGCAGGTCGATCCGTGTGCGAGGGCGCACGATGGCGAGTTTTGCAAGGGCTTGAAACCTCATGAACTAGGTGCATATGAACACTTTGAAACATACATGTTCTAAGGTAAGGATCAAGTTCTGGGCTAAGAATCAAGAGATAAAACTCAATCATCCCAAGTAGATTATTCATGAAATAACCTCATGGAAAACTCAATAACAAGGAGTGTATAATAGGGTAAGAGCCTTACCAATGGTTCTTGATAGTACATGACATATACCACCTGTTTTGGATTGTAGAGAGCAGGGTGCTTATCGATACGTTTGGTTCACCAGGTGACTGCCATGAGTTTGATCCTCCAAGCAAGATAGTCAGGGTTAATACCATGCTTGTTCACATTAAAGAGGTTATGAAACCTCTTGCCTCTTGTAAAACCAATTCAATCAAGCAAGAATCAAGACCATGTACCGTTGCCATTTGCCATCTCAATCATATTTAAACATTAATGTACACAGTCATCAAGAACATGTGCAATCAACCATAAGTTTAGTTATCATCACTCAATCACACATTAAGTTTAGTTATCATCAAAATCATAACGCCAACAATCATCAAAACCATAACTCAACACCTCGGCCCCCCGGACTCGGCCTTCGAGCCCCTCTCGCTCGGCCTTCCATTGATCATCGCACTCGACCCGAATCTTGCGTTCCGTATCCAGGAGCTCATTCTTCCGATCGACCATACTACGGGCTTGGGCCAGCTGCTCCGTCAACGACGGAGCCTCTGCCTGGCTCGACTGCACCTGTGCCCGGAGTGGGGCCACCTCCCGACAAAGCTCCTCGAGATCAAGGGTCAAACGCTCGACCTTTCGATCAAGTGCACCACGGGCCCATGAAAGAGTCTCCCGCTCCGACTCCACCCGAGGATACGCACCCACTGCCTCAGCTCCAAGCTGGGCCAAGACCAGGCCACCTTCCATAAGTTGCTCGAAAAGCGTGGAGGGGGGACCCTTCCGGAGTTTTTCTCGCATGGCTCCTGAAGCTAGGGAATGGCACATCCGGTAGAGAGAGGCCCAGACGCTGAAGGCACTGGTCGAGGGAGGGGAAACCCTCTCCAGAGCAGCTGGGATTGGGGCTCCTCTCCCGAGCAACCTCGTCTCAGGGGCCCCACCGGTTAGCTCGGGCTGGGCGGCCTCATCGTGTACCTCCCCGGCCTCGGTCGGCTGCGACTGAGTTGCTTCATCCTGCTACCCTCCAGCCTCGACTGGCTCAGACCGGACTCCTCCATCTGGCGCCCCCTCTGCTTCGCTCGGCATCCCGACATCGGCCATGAACCCTTCATTGTCGGCCCCTTCATGCTCTGTAGAGGGGAGAGCCAATAGGGAAACCTCTTCGGCCGGGCGGGCGACCTCCACCTTCCTCGCCCGTTTTCTCTCGACAAACTGAGCCTGCATCGAAGACCTAAGCAACTTCACCATGAGATCCTTGCGCTTGACCCCCCGGCATTCGGAAGCGTCATCCCGGGTGACCCGCTTGCCCTTATCTCAGGCACGGGAGGAGCCCTCCGAAGCTTGGAGATCGCTTGGAGCCGACGTATCATCCTCGTCGACTATCCCCAACTCGGCTGGCGGTGCCTCATCCTCGATCGCCCGCCTTTAGTCTGAATGAAGAAGAGCAAATTAAAAGAAGTAAGGCACTTACTCAACAAGAAAGAGAACAAGTCCCTGAGATCCTTACCTGTTGGCAGCAGTGCTCGAGAAAGGTACCCCTTGATGTTGGACGAGGTCACCAATGAAGCAGTCAACCGGCTATTGTGTAGAAGGATGGCAGCATCTCTCTCCACCTCCGGGGAGACCTCTATTTACGTTGGAGGAATGTTCAAGTAAATGTTGGGCGCCGTCGGGAAATTCCAGACCACACCGACCGCCGACGCGCCCACCCATAAATATTGGGTCTTCCACTCCTTGTGAGATGAGTCCTTCACGGAAAGGGACACACAACTCCTGTTCTGCTTCGCTTGGATGAAGAAGAAGCCCTTCCCCGCATGAAGATTATCCTTCAGCTTGAAAAAATAATGGAAGAGGTCCAGCGAGGTCCTCACCCCACACTGGCCACAAAAGAAAATGAAGGAGAAGATGAAGGTATAAGAATTGGAGACCAGTTGGACGGGAGCCAACCGGTAGAACAGAAGCAACTCGGTGACAAAGGAATGGAGGGGCAGGCGAAAGCCACACTTCCAGGCCAAGAGGAAGGAACAGAAGAGGCCAGATAAGTGGCCAGGCTAGACTCATGAGGCTCAGGTGCAAAAAACTGGAATCGCCAAGGCAGCCCATACTGGTTCTCCAGTCGTTTCACCTCAACCTCCCCCAACTCGCTGCGGAGAGGCTCCGACTGTACCAAGAAAACCCTTGGGGTCTATTCTTTCTGCCACCCCTCAGCCTCAAGACTTTTGTCCGCCATTGAACAGATGGAGGAACTGGAAGAAGAAGGGGAAAGCTCTAGGCCAGAGGACTCCGGAGGGGAAAGAAGCTAATGGATCGTCGTCGCGGAAAAATCTTCTTACTTCGAAAAGGCCACTGCGATTCTTTGCTCCTCTTAACTACTCACACGGCGCTTGAGCCCCCCTATATAAATGCAAAGGAAGGCAAAACCCTAAACCCTTGGAGATAAAGGGATGCAAACAATGTGCAATGCCTATAACCCCTAGCTGGAGGCGGCGCAGCGATCCGATCTCCTAAGGAGGGGCCTTCTTTTATTCATCATGATAAGCATATTTTCAGGGCAAGCCGCATCATATGGCCCCTACCACAGAGAGATCTCCACCCAACTAGAGCCATGAAAAGTCCATCCCAAAATGCTACTCGACCGAGCTTAATCTTGGCTCGGGAGTAGGAGGGGGACAAGTGGAGATGGGAAATCTAGCCGCCCGTACGGAGAGGGCAAACGAGGTCCAACCCGACCCAACGAGGCCCAGCTCCTTGAAGTGGTAGCCCCTGGGCCCACTCAATATAAGCCCAATAACTCACTCGGAACAAGCGCTTCTTAGGCGGCCTTCGAGTTGGGAAGTCCGAGCATCAATTGATCGGAAGAGCTCCTCCGGAGCCCCATATTCCTTGCCCAAACCATGCACTTATCGCTCGGGAGGCACCTCCTGGGCGAGCACCATATGATCGGGCCAACTGATGGAAGCTTATCTGTGCGGCCGTTACGCGTCCCTTAAAAGTTGGGAGTTCAAGGGGATTGGGGAAACCAAGAGTCCGTATGCTATAAAGAGCCTGCAAGGAGGACGTAACCCCCCCCCCCCCCCCCCGGAATCTCCTTAGCTTACAGGGATCATGCACTCAACGAGCCATTATTTAAGCTTGAAGAGCCCTATTGTGCGGAGGTAAGCCAAAAAAACCTTGAGCAGGAACCACTTCACCTTTCGGTGGAGAGGGATCTCGCACTCCCATCTTTCTCCTAACTCCTCCCTTTGCACTTGTGCTCTACTACACTTGCTGACTTAAGAATCGGAGGGTTTTCCCCGGGGATCCATCCTCGGGCATCCATGACCTGTTTCCCCTCTTGCAGTTCATACTTCAAGGCTACGTGGTTATCCTCTTCCCCGCTCAGGAGTAGTGCGAGATCGCCCCTCTTCAAACCTGTAAACAAAAAATCCTTCGAGAGCAAGGTGTATACCTCTTTCGTCACTAGCTCAAATGAAGCCATCACCTCTTGTCGTCCCCCAAAACTGCATGCTGTTCAAAAGAAAAACAAAAATCAATCTGCTTATCCTAATATGCACAATAAGAAGTCCAATGCTAAATACCATGCTTCTCATAAACTAAATGTTCATTGCTTTTATTATGGTATGAACAGTCATGTTGTGCATAACTATTTTTTTTTTAGGAATGATGAATTAAGAGCCGGTAAGAATAGAAGAAGCAATGGACATGGCAATGCCAAAGGACGGGTCAACTTTGGAAGAAAGCATGCTCAGCATACTTACGCTCAGAAGCCCAGAGATGGCCTGATGCATCGACGCACCCCTCAGGACAGGTCGACGCATCCTAAGACCGTTGGAAGAAGAATCCCTCCTTACTGCTTCCACTATGGAAAGATTGGCCACACAGTCAAGGACTGTTGGCATCTGAAAGGTAAGACTCATTATCATGGCCAACATGGTGGTATCCATGCTCACCCACCAAGATTTAATGCACATGCACATAGGAAGAATGATAAATCATTTGTGCAATGCTTCTATTGTGGTAAAAATGGACATGTGTTCGATGACTGCCATTGGATGAGAGTTGATGAAATGAACACAGCCAAGAAAAGAAACTCACATGATTATAGTGCTGCTAACCATGAAGGACCCAAGAGAACTTGGGTACCTAAAAATTCAAACTGAGTATGTTGAATGCAGGGGTGCCTTGGAGCTGAACAAAGGAACTGCTGGAAATAAAAGCTCAAGGCACAGGTTTGCAAATAAGTTTTCCATTCTTGTTATTTCTGCATGATAAAGATTGCTTTGTAGTTACTGCATTACAGGTCTATCTTGTTGTTTTCAATATGTCCTGCAAGCATGAAACCTCCCCTCTATTTAATGAAATTTCCCATTGTGAAATCTAAACATCTAAATGTCTGAACTGTATATTTGATTAACACATGATTTGAGTTTCTGGTATATCGAATGGTGATCTGTAGAAAGGCAAGTTATACTTGCCCAGAACTCTCACTATGCACGAGTTGGGTCTTCGGATCAATACCTCCGTATTGTACCAGAAATCAATAATTTCAGATCCTTAATCCTTGAGGAATTTGTCATGCTGATGGAATTGATACAATGATGTGTTGCCATTTGCCTCTTGCTACCATTTAGCAGCCATATGAATTCCTTGTTGAGCATTCATTGCTTTTGATGATGTCTGCCATGGCTGCACATATATTTCAACTCATCATTCTTATGGACATACAACACATTGTTTAATTGTCTTGATCCCCATAAGCATTGGACAAAGGGGGAGTCTATGAGTTTGCACCTTAGTTCAGAATGCATTACAAATGATCTGTGCTTGCATCACCTTGTGGTCTCATGCACACCAATGCATATCATGTTATGCAAAAGGATAGGATATAAAGGGGGGGGGTGAATATATCCCCTGATAAAAACCGTGCTCATTTTAAAAATCTCGTGCTACCCAATTTGAACAGAGTGAGACAAGATGCAAGTAATGGTTCGCACATAACAGATGTCGAATAGTGAGTAGTCAACCTAGCACACAGAACGCACTAGAACAAAGTGAACACAATAATTTATCACCCCCTTACAGAACAGACTTGAAGGCAGATCTAAATAGGTGCTTTAACTAGAACAAGTGTCGACCACTTAGCAGATAGAAAGTAAAGCAACTCTAAATGCAACCTGTGAAGGGGGTAGATGAAATGGATCACACACATATATCAAACCACAACACAAGAGATTTTTAGGTGGTTTGGCCAGAAATCGTTGAGCATCATAGCTTGCTTACACTGTTGAGCAACACAGCTTGCTTCCGAGGAACAAATCCTCGACACCCGCTGAGCAACATAGCTTGCTATTCGCTAAGCAACACAACTTGCTATCCGCTGAGCAACACAACTTGCTTCCGCTAAGCATTACTGCTTGCTTAACCAGCGAAACAAATCCACTTACAGCTGAGCCTCATTGCTTGCTCCGCTAACGCACAGCTTGATGATGGAAACAAAGTGGAAACAAAAGTAAAAACAAAACAACGAATGAAAGCACAAATGATATAGCTCCAGATGAGCATAGTGGTCTGGATTTGATCCAAAGACCCACAGTCGAACAGGTCTTAAACACATTCTGGCTGCTTCTCTTTTCTTCACTCTTTATCTCTCTCTCTCTAATTTTTCTCCTCACAGACATAACTCTTTTTCTTCTCTTCTTCACAGCCTCACAACACTCTCCTTTTCTTCTCATTGCTACTGGTTTCTTCTTCTCCAAGCTCTCTCTCTCAGCCTCTTTTGTCTCAACAACTTCCTTGCTTCTCTCTTCGAAGGAGAACCCATATATAGAACAGGGCCTCTATAAAAGCTTTTTCGATAAAGTGATTTGATTCTACTGTGTTTCCATTGGTCCACTTGGAAAGTAGAGAACAATCTTCTTCCATGAAAAGGTCCCAAATACCCTTTGGATCTCGTGCCAAATGATTGGCATTGAAGGTATGAACTCACCTCGCATGCCCCTCATGTGTTCGACCATTTGTCTGCACACCCTATCCATTTTATACCCTTACTGGCCATTTTACAGCCTTGAAAGACTATTTATCTGCCTTGTAAGCCATTTGTCACCCTTAATCCGTAGCTAAAGCTTGTCTTCCTTCCTTTGGCATTTCACCTAGGCTGCGTTAACCCACACCGAAAGTTGCATCGATGCAGCGTCTTTGGTTTTCAACATTTCACCGTTACGAGACTAGAGCCGTTGCCGTAGCATGTTTTCACTTTAGCTTCAGCCATCGCCAGAAACTATTTGTCACCCTTAACCTTTTATTTGCCACCTCTGTGTTACTATTTTTCACCATTAGACTTCTTCAGTAGATTAAAAGCTTTGGGCTGACTTTCTTTGAACTAGGCTAACCTTTGACCGCGACTAGACACTATAGCTGATAGAGTTGACCATTGACCTTTGACTGGAGTCTTCTTGACTTGAGTCATCAGAAGGTTGAGCTTGACTTTAGCCTTCTTTGTTTGACGTTGAGTTTGACCAGGTCAACATTTGACTGTCTCTGATTTGATTGTGGTCAACACTTTTCTTCAGACGGAGTCCAACCTCTTCTTCTCCTTCAACTTCTCACATTACCATTCATTTGTTAGCCTTAGGATCTATTTGTTACTGTTGAGAGGCTATTTTTCACCCTTGGTGGCCATTTGTCACCACTGAATATCTATTTATCACCCTTAGTCTTCAGATGACCATCGCTGCTGCTTCCACTAGACTGCGTTGATGTAAGTGGCCTTGGCGTCGACGCAACGAAGATAAATGTGAATGCTTCATTGCTACAATGCATTTTTCACCGTTACTCAGTCATTTTTCAGCCTTGTCAACCATTTGTGACTCTTACCTGGCCATTTGTCACCGTTAGTCCAACTGAGCCGTCGCCCTTACTTTGGCTTAATTTCCTTGCTGGCTTCAACTGGAGTCGACTCCGGAGGTCGACTCTACTCGACTCTTGTACTTCAAAAAACCTTCTTTAGCCAAGCTTCATCGTGTAGACACATTTATCACCAAAGGGGACTTATTTGTCACCCTTAACTGATATTATACACCCTTAGCTGACCATTTATCAGCGATAACATGCATTTGAGTCTGCTTTAAGATTTTGGCTTTTCTGACAATTTCTTTGACCAAATACAAAGTTGTCTTCGCAAAACTCATTGATTCATAGATTAACATTATCAAAAGTAATTGACAACATTAAAAACATATGAGCCTCAAGATTCAAAACGTATAAAACTCAAAAAGTAAAAAAACGTATGAAACTCAAGATTCAAAGACATGAAACTGAATGATCAATGATATCTTCTCAACACATGATCCTCAAGAATAAATGAGTCATAGTGTTGACATCATCAAAAAACAAGGGCACAACAATCTCCCCCATAGTGTTGACATCATCAAAAAATAGGGGCACAACAATCTCCCCCTTTTTGATGATAGCAATACTATGAGTCATAAAAAACAAAATAGCATGAAGATCAATGTATCAATGTGCACATGATAGCTACATGCAACCTCTCCCACACTCACACTTAAAGACAATGACTCACAAACTACTCTCCCCCTTTGACATCATCAAATCAAGTAGTTTGAGAGCACAATTTGAAACTTGGAGATGGGTGACAATCAGGTAGGGTGTCATCCCTGGTGGCACAGAATTGAAAGGAACTGACTATTTGTAGAAATGAGACCAGTTCAGATACCAATTGAGATGGACGATGAAGACAGGCAAATAAGGTCATGATAAATCTCAATCTGATACAAACCTCATAAATCAGACATGGCATTAATTCAGAGTCTTCCATTATGACTAATATATGATTTGTTCCTTATTCATAGCATGTTTCAAAACTAATGAGGTCTGAGTTTAGCAATTAAATTTCATTGAAAAAGTTCTGCAATCAAATTTAATAGAAATGAAGCAAAACAAAATATTATAGCCTAGTCAAACCTTCTTTTATCTTACCATATCCAAAGTCAATGACACCCCTAGGAGGTACTAAGACAGGTATTGAGGTTAAACATGCAAGAATTTCTGAGTATACTCTTGGGTTTCCACGATAATTTTTAGTTGTTTGTGTTCATTTTCAGATTTTCTCTTGTGTTCAACCACAATTTTCTTTCATGAGCAATTAAGTCCAGTGTAACTTTGTATCTAGAGGACACACATTTTTTACATGTCAGTGCCCCTAAGAACTCAGTATAACTGACTATCATGCCTCAAATTGAACAGAGATAACATTATCACCTCATGACATATCTTCACTCATTACATTGTTGAGGGAGACATTTCTCAGTGAACCTGCCATAGGTCTACCAGATTTTTCACTAACTGTTAGCAGAGTTGACAGTAGCAGTTCATGACACGGTCCACAAGACTTCAAGGTCAAGGGACATGGTTTCTTAGTGAACCATTGTCATTGCTCTAACAAAATTTTAACCCTAAGAAGATTCAATTTCTGAGATGTTTAAAAACTATACATAACCTAAGCACTTTGACCAAGGTTGCCATTTCATTTGAAAGGTTCAGATTTTATAAAGTTAAACAGGGCACAAACATGCAAACAATGGTTAAGGTCTATTAAAGCAGAATGCACTGACTTTTCAAGAGAATCATTCTAAACTCAATGAAACCATTTAGACTGAACCCAACAAATTTATTCTGACAAGTCATAAGACATCATAAATGAAGATTCTTCAACTTAATTGAATTCAAATTTATGATCATGGTATTCCGATTGGAATCATTCTAAAGTTCAGACAAATTTCCAACAGAATCAAGAAATGTTTAATGAAGACCAATAGGTAAAAAGAAATGACTCCTTGACAAGTGGGCAGATAGATGATTTCTACTGAGCAGCAAGTACATGGTGACATCAAAAATAGATATCATGATGAGAAGAATTCACTAGAGCAACCAGTTGAAATGTGGAGAGGTCTTTGAATGATAGGTGGGTCTTGAATTTAATCAAAAAGAGGCTCCCACAAAATCAGTTGACCAAAATCTTACAGATTTCAAAAATTTGACACTCTCCTCTTGAGCAAGTGCAGTAGACTGCTCCACCTTAGTGTATGCATGAATTTAATTAATGAAATGCAACTTAATCTAAATGCATGTGACTCCCCCTATCTAGATGGAAATTATGCGTGAGGGAAGGCTAATCCAAAAGAGACACTTACTCCTCCTATCTGAATGCACTGAAACATCAAATGTGACATGAAGACCATGTGGGGAATCACTGAATTATGCCCATGAAACTCTTGACTGCTCTGAATGCTATATTGACCCACAGTACTAGGCAGAGGACTTGGTTACTAGAACCACCTCACACATAGTGTGGGTTTCCAGACAGAGAAGATATGCCCTTCTCCCCACTTACCATTTTATATACCATAGGGTCATGCAAGACAATGCAAAGCAAATGCAGTCCTATAAGTGAACAATGACTTTTTCAATCTAAGCATGACAATGCAAATTTCGTATGCAAACGTAAAAATGTATGCATGAGCTTTCCCAATGTTCATATTTACACATGGCAGAAAAAACTAACTTGACTCCCCCGCAATCATTCAAACAAGTGAAAACATTGAACACATGATTCTAATATTATCAGATATGCAAAATAAAGAGGGAAATTGCAATCTACAAAATGTGACAATAAAAATAGAATTGGGGTTTTTACCAAACTTCATGTGCCTTGATTTTATTGAGCCCCCTTTTTATTTCCTAGCTCCAAGGCACACCTGCAAAACAATTCTTCATTTTGAAGTTTTAGGTACCCAAGTCTCCTTGGGTCCTGATTGGTTAGTAGCACCATTGAGAGATGCTCTCCATGACTTCCGGGCATTGAGGTCATCAAATTTCATCAATTGACAATCATACATTGAGTGCCCAAATCTACCACAGTAATGACATGAGACAGTAGGCTTGGTATTCTTTTTGTGCATAAAAATATGAGCATGGAATTTTTGATCATAACCAAATCTGTTATCAGGTCTATCATGAAAAACTTTCTTTCCCTTTTCATGCCAACAGTCCTTGACTATATGGCCGAATTTTCCACAGTTTAAGCACTAAATGTGCTTACTTTTTGAAGTGAATTGATTTCTAACAAAATCATATTTCTTTGCAGGGAAGTCAACAAATTTAGATTTAAAAACTTCCCCCCCTTGGCAAACCAACAATGAGCAGCAATGTGGCCTATCTTGCCACAATAAAAATAATTAACCTTTCTATTCTGAACAGTAGAAGATTTTCTAACATGAAAACTTCTAGCATGCATTCAACTGAAATTCATATCATCCTTTTCCATCAATCTACATTCATGCATCAAGTGACCATGTTTATTATAATAGAAACACTGAGCATGGTGTTTGGCATTCAAGTTCTTGGCATTCACATTTCTTTTGGGTTTCTGATTTATGGGCTATTTGACCTTAGAGGTGGTGGCTACATTTGAAGCTTTGACATAGGATGTATTCAAGTTGTTTTCAAAAGATTTTTTATTAATTAGATTGTAGCCCAGCCCCTCCTTTATAAAATTTACCTTCGTTCCCAAAAGTTTCTTCAAGTTTTCTTGCCCATCAACAAATTTAGACAATGAATTTTTCAGATCCTGAATTTTCTTTTCCAGAGTTACAATTTGCAATTCAGAATTGGCATTTTCTTCTTCACTTTTAGCCAAACTTTCATTTAATAAGGCATTGACAGTTTTATGATTTTGAATTTCAGTTTTAAGACTGGCCAATTTTTTTGAACCTTCCGAAATCACACACTTACATTTTTCAAAGGCAACCAATCTGTCAGACAGGGTAATGTTTAGATGTTTCAATTTTTCAATTTTATCTATCAGTTTTTCATTTTGAATTAGCTCATCAATCAAGCTTTGATCAGTATTGGGTGTTTTCTGTTTATTTTCAAATTCAAAAATTTTGGCTAACAGATTTTTTTTCACCCCTTAATGAGCCAATTAATTCCTTGTGGGTTTGTATATCAAAATCATGAGCTCTGGTTAGTTCTTCTATTTTGGAACATTTTTCACATGAAGAATTAGAATTAACCTGTTCACTTTTCTTTTTCAATTTTTTATATTGTTTTCTCAAAGCTTCATGTGTTTGAAATAACACAGTATATGCATGCTCCCAATCATCTATGATAAAGATTTCAAATACAGAGCTTACCTCTTCATCATCTCGTGGATCACTTCCACTTTCATTGGCCATAAGAGCACATACCTCTATCTCTTCATCTTCACTTGAGGTACTCTCTTCCTCATTACTCCAAGTTCACACCATGGTCTTCTTCTTGCCCTTAGTGTCCTTCTTTACCAACTTAATTCGGGCATTCGTCTTTGACATGCCCTGGTTTCCTGCAGTGATAACATATGATTTTATCAAGCTTCCTATGCATATCAGGTTTAGAATGAGATCTATCATACCCCTGGTGAGGTCTGTTCTTCTTCCCAAACTTACCTCTGAATCTTAAGAATTTTTTGAAGTTTTTGGTGAGGAATGCTTATTTTTTTTGAGGAATGCTTGTTCAGAAGCTGATAGTTCACTAAAATCCCCACTGCTCTCTTCACTGCTATCGGACCCCATGAGAGCTATCATATGGGGTTTCTTCTCCTTATCCACATTTTTCTTCAAATTCATCTCATAGGTCATCAAAGACCCGATCAGCTCATCTATCTTCATAGTAGATAAATCCTTAGATTCCTCTATTACAGTGGCCTTAGTGTGCCACACAGGAGATAGAGACCTGATAATTTTTCTGACAATCTCACTATCCGGATAATCCTTGCCTAAGGCTTTAAGATTGTTAGTGAGTTGAGAAAGTCTAGAAAACATTTCCTTGATTGATTCATCGAGTTTCATTTTAAAAACTTCATACTCTGAGGTTAACATGTTTACCTTCGTGGATCTTACCTAGGTCGTTCCTTCATATATCAATTCCAATCTATCCCACATTTCCTTGGCTGACCTATAGGTTGAAATCCTTGAATACTTCTCTGGATGGACCGCACACTGCATGATGTTCATTGTTGTCTAGTTTATGGTTGATAGACGAATCTGCTCTCTCATCCACTCACTCTCATCCTCTGGAAGTGCAAAAGGACTGTTAGTCACAACCCTCCATAACTCATGACTTTAAGCATGCAGTAGCACCTCCATTCTATTCTTCCAGTACAAATAACTAAAACCATCGAAGAACGGTGGTCTATTAATCGAATGCCCTTCAGCTATGAAGCTATAAGCATTACCATTTCCAGATCTACTGATGGGAATCGACGCCGAACTAGTACTTCTCATATTGCATTTATATCCTTTAGTTTATTTTTTTATCCATTGGAAAGTATACGCACAATTGTACGGCTTTATCGGCCAATGCGTCACTCCCGTAGATTATGTGGGTTTCTATGTAATTTGCCCATGGGACCAGCAAGGGGGCCCTCAGCCCTTTCCCATTGGTCCACCTAGACCATGTGGGGCTGGTCAACCAGCCTAGGTGGCCTTCTAGATGAGTGGACTAGTCATATGCCACATGGGTAGACAAAGGGTTAAGAATGTCAACATTCTACACCCATCCCACCTACACCCATTCAACCTTCCATTCAAAACCTACCCATAGTCAATAGGCCGCCCCCCCTTCATTTTTTAATGTTTTTTTTTTTGTGTTTGTGGCATGCAATCCCAGCCCTTCAATCCCCATCCCTAGATCTAAGGGTGGACAATTGATTTGGTTGGAATCATATAAAAGATTGTATTTTTATGTGAAAATCAATGAAAATCAGAATTTTGTTGAATGAGCAAGAGCTAGCTGCGCCCCCAGCCCTCTCTCCTCTGGTTCTCCCCTTCCCAAGCCTCCATTCTAGAGTGGTATCTCCTTTCCCCACCCTCCGGTGATCATCGGTGCCGCCGCCGCCGCCGTTCGTGCCGCCATCGAGCCTCCGCTGCAGTTCTGTCCGCGCAGTACCACAGCAACTTCCACGAAATTCCCACCTCCGCCATGAGCTCAGATCGAGCTGGGAATTTTACTGGGTGTTCCAGAGGTGGCAAGAACATCCCCTAAATTTTGGTTTATCATTCAGATCCCGTTTAGTATTTTTAGATTTTCGTCCACTCTTCCACTTCTGTTCTGTCTGCTGTCTATTTCCATTTTCACCCGCCCTAAGTTTTAGGTCTTAGGCCCACTTTATGATTTTGTTCATCCCACAAATTTTACTGGCGTTTTCTTCCATCCACCCCTTCATCCACAATTTTTATTAATTTTTGGTTCGTCCATCTCATATTTTCTAAAAATCGTCCTCAGTCCCATCTACAGTTCTGTCCACCTGTTCCCAGATCCGACCACCAGTCACTCCAAAAATCATATCAAATCACCCCCACCTCCAACTCCAATTCCCAAAATTGTCCCAGTTCCGTGGTTTGATTATCTACAACTTTGAAGAAGAGCTCAAAGTCCGAATCCCACTGTAAGTAGGCGGTCAACGGCCTTTTACAGGGATCTGATATGCTGATCTGAGATTTCTGGAGCAGTGGAGCAGAATATTGAAAAATATCTAAGGCCCTGGTCCGCATAGTTTCATAGGAATTCACTGGCCCTACGTTTGAGGATTTTGAGTCCTCTTTCCAACGGCACTAGTTTCGTCGCATTCCGGCGACGGGGCTGATCACAGCGGCCATTTTCGTCCGAGCGCGCGCTGCAAAACAGCAGCAACCAGCCCGTGGGCAGCAATTCCGACGGGTACCGAACGGAGCCGCCCGGCCTCCGATCGCCGTTCCAGCGTGCCGCCAGCCCGGGGATCGCTTCTACCAGTGTCCCCACCACAGCGGTGACACCGGGTCCCACACGGCCCCTCCGGACAGCGCGTGGGCCCCACGGTCGTGATTACGCGTGTAGCCGAATCAACACACGAAGCTGCCCGTCATCACGAATTCGGTCCTCCCGGGCCCATTTGTGTCACCCTTTACCTCCCTGCGTGGAGTGGGCATATTCCCATTGCTGTAATTATTGTGTGTTAAGTTCCCCGGGAGTACGAGTTTCGGCCGGGTCCGTCGTCCCCACGCCGAGCGCGTGGAGGTATCATTCTCGCTCCCTACACTCGGCATTTGCTTATTTTCATATATACTTGTTTATGCCGCTGCTAGAGAGCATGATAGGGTAACTAGCTCACTTTCTATTTGTATCACCGCTGCTGCGAGAGTGAGCATTACCGTCCCGTGACCCGATCCGGGCACGAAAGAGAGAGCCGACCACCCTAGCTCTTGCCGGTTTCTCAACCGCGCACGTCCGACGCTTCCCTCGTTAAGGGACGATCGCGAGCTTGTCGTGTCCGTGTCTCGTCCCGCATCAATTTGGTATCAGAGCGAGTTGAGTCTAGGGTGTCAAAAAAAAAAGAGTGTCATTTACGTCTAGTCATTAGTCGGTCTAAGTCGTGTTTAGGGTCATCATTGTTTTAAAACAAACAAAAAAAGTGTCTTTTCGCATTTGCATCCCTTTACTCGGTATATCAAAAGGTGTTGTCTGAACGTTAGGCTACGCCTATCGGGAAGACCGCACACTTGCGCGAGTGATCTTCGGATCGATTAACTCCGCCACGTGCCGAGTTTTGGTTACGTCTAGGTGCATCATCTTATAGTGTGCATTTGCATTAGTCGGTGTCTCCTACTCCGTGTCTTGCATGCCCACTCGTCGAGGTACTCAATACTCACCCCCACCACCACCAATGGCGGAATCCCGAGTCTATAGTTCCGATGAGGTGGCCACTATGTTCCGAACTCTTATGGGAAAAATGGATGGGTTGAGTGATCGCTTTGAAGTGCTAAGCACCCGAGTGGATAGGATGGAAGGGTTGAGTACCCAAGTGAATGATCTAGGCACCCGCCTAGAAGAGAGGGTGAAGGCCATAGAGGATAGGGCCGCCGGGTCAAGCCAGTCCGTTCAGGGATTAGTCGGGAGAGTCACCGCACTAGAGAAAGGACCAGCCGAGACACACCCGATTGTCCCAGTCCAGGCACCCGCCCCACCTACACAAGGTCAACCGGAACCGGTTCATCAACCCGCGACTCCAAGGGTTCAAGGGGTAGCTACTAGGAGGCACGAAGTCCCTGAGGTGCATGACTACGAGTCCGATAATGAGCATCGGGGACATGGTCGTGATCATCGCCATACACGGCGTACCCATGACCAAGATATGGATGAACGGGCCATTCGGACCGTTCGGGCCGACCCTCCCACCTTTGACGGGTCCTTAGACCCGAAGGTCTACCTTGATTGGGAGGCTGGTATGGATCGATATTTTGAGTGGTTCGAGATGTCGGACCAACGAAAAGTCAAGTATGCCAGGATGAAACTTTTAGGCCAAGCCCAAACCTATTGGAGAAACATGGAGAACCTATTGTTTCATCGTCAAGAACCCCCGATCGATACATGGACCGATATGAGGGAGAAACTTAGGAAGAAGTACCTCCCTACCTCCTACCGCCAGCGTCTTATAGAGAGGTGGCAAAGTCTCACCCAAGGAGACCGGTCCGTCTCGGATTACATCGCCGAATTTGATGAGTACTACTTGCGATGCGATGCCACGGAGGAGGATTCCCTTACCGTCTCTCGGTTTCGGCATGGTCTACGCCCGCACCTACGGTATGAGCTTCTCCGCCGCAAGGTGGACAAGTTGGAGGATGCATATCAAGTTGCTCTCGAGATGGAGCAATTCGAGGGCGAGTTCGAGTCTATTCCTCGGTGGAGCCCCGCTCCTTCCCGTAGTGATTCCCGTGGCTCCTTAGGTTCATACCCGAGGGGACCCATGGCTCGTCCTCAGGAGCCCACCCGTCAGGAGCACTTCGCTACTAGACCTCGACCTCCCCCACCACGGGATCTACCTCCACCCCATCCACCGGCACCCGTTGCCCGTCCCCCGGCAAACATGGCCCGCCCCCTGGCCCCGACACTTCCCCCGCTATTGCCCACGGCGCCTACACCTCCACCCTTGTTACCTACGCCCCCTACCCGTCGGGAGGATAAGGGTAAGGCCCCTCTTATCGGGGAGAGTAGTCGATCACGAGTGCAGTGTTTCCACTGTCACGGATTTGGCCACATTGCCAGTGAGTGTCCCGCTCGTGCCACCCTAGCCTTAGGTATTGGAGGGTCCGCACCTCCCGAGCTTGAGTATGTCAATTACGTGGCCGATGAGGCACTAGCCGATGAGTACTATGCCTTGGGGGAAGAACTGGGTGACCCTTCTGCCGCTCAGGATACCGCCACCTAGTGGGCTTGATGCTACCACCTTCTTCTAGAGTCGTGCATGAGTCGGTGTGTTTTCCTTGTGTGGTTTGTTTTGTGTGGTGTGTTTTGAGTCGATTGTTTGTGTGGTTTGCATACGTGTGTTAGTGCATGGTGAGTCTGCATGTGTCTTGTGTAAGCTCATTGTCGTTCTCTTATGAGTAAGAGGTGATTGGACTCACTTGATGAGTATGGGATCGGTTCTACTTCTATACCCGGATCAGTCACCTATAGGGACTCAGCGGTGATTCCTAGTGAGTCTTCGAGATGCTTCCTTCCTTTTTGAGAGTGCCCCTTCGGAGTGACCACCTTTAGCCCATAGCAGTTCGCATATCGAGTATATATGGAATGAGCAGGTGCCGATCATTTGGAGTGGAGCGTACCCGCATTACTTGGCACGGTGACAGATCCGCCGGAGTACTCGAGCATTCCTACCCCTACTCGACGGGGTCGAGTTCCTCCCAACCGGGGAGAGTTGATGGGAATCGACGCCGAACTAGTACTTCTCATATTGCATTTATATCCTTTAGTTTATTTTTTTATCCATGGGAAAGTATACGCACAATTGTACGGCTTTATCGGCCAATGCGTCACTCCCGTAGATTATGTGGGTTTCTATGTAATTTGCCCATGGGACCAGCAAGGGGGCCCTCAGCCCTTTCCCATTGGTCCACCTAGACCATGTGGGGCTGGTCAACCAGCCTAGGTGGCCTTCTAGATGAGTGGACTAGTCATATGCCACATGGGTAGACAAAGGGTTAAGAATGTCAACATTCTACACCCATCCCACCTACCCCCATTCAACCTTCCATTCAAAACCTACCCATAGTCAATAGGCCGCCCCCCCTTCATTTTTTAATGTTTTTTTTTTTGTGTTTGTGGCATGCAATCCCAGCCCTTCAATCCCCATCCCTAGATCTAAGGGTGGACAATTGATTTGGTTGGAATCATATGAAAGATTGTATTTTTATGTGAAAATCAATGAAAATCAGAATTTTGTTGAATGAGCAAGAGCTAGCTGCGCCCCCAGCCCTCTCTCCTCTGGTTCTCCCCTTCCCAAGCCTCCATTCTAGAGTGGTATCTCCTTTCCCCACCCTCCGGTGATCATCGGTGCCGCCGCCGCCGCCGTTCGTGCCGCCATCGAGCCTCCGCTGCAGTTCTGTCTGCGCAGTACCACAGCAACTTCCACGAAATTCCCACCTCAGCCATGAGCTCAGATAGAGCTGGGAATTTTACTGGGTGTTCCAGAGGTGGCAAGAACATCCCCTAAATTTTGGTTTATCATTCAGATCCCGTTTAGTATTTTTAGATTTTCGTCCACTCTTCCACTTCTGTTCTGTCTGCTGTCTATTTCCATTTTCACCCGCCCTAAGTTTTAGGTCTTAGGCCCACTTTATGATTTTGTTCATCCCACAAATTTTACTGGCGTTTTCTTCCATCCACCCCTTCATCCACAATTTTTATTAATTTTTGGTTCGTCCATCTCATATTTTCTAAAAATCGTCCTCAGTCCCATCTACAGTTCTGTCCACCTATTCCCAGATCCGACCACCAGTCACTCCAAAAATCATATCAAATCACCCCCACCTCCAACTCCAATTCCCAAAATTGTCCCAGTTCCGTGGTTTGATTATCTACAACTTTGAAGAAGAGCTCAAAGTCCGAATCCCACTGTAAGTAGGCGGTCAACGGCCTTTTACAGGGATCTGATATGCTGATCTGAGATTTCTGGAGCAGTGGAGCAGAATATTGAAAAATATCTAAGGCCCTGGTCCGCATAGTTTCAGAGGAATTCACTGGCCCTACGTTTGAGGATTTTGAGTCCTCTTTCCAACGGCACTAGTTTCGTCGCATTCCGGCCACGGGGCTGATCACAGCGGCCATTTTCGTCCGAGCGCGCGCTGCAAAACAGCAGCAACCAGCCCGTGGGCAGCAATTCCGACGGGTACCGAACGGAGCCGCCCGGCCTCCGATCGCCGTTCCAGCGTGCCGCCAGCCCGGGGATCGCTTCTACCAGTGTCCCCACCACAGCGGTGACACCGGGTCCCACACGGCCCCTCCGGACAGTGCGTGGGCCCCACGGTCGTGATTACACGTGTAGCCGAATCAACACACGAAGCTGCCCGTCATCACGAATTCGGTCCTCCCGGGCCCATTTGTGTCACCCTTTACCTCCCTGCGTGGAGTGGGCATATTCCCATTGCTGTAATTATTGTGTGTTAAGTTCCCCGGGAGTACGAGTTTCGGCCGGGTCCGTCGTCCCCACGCCGAGCGCGTGGAGGTATCATTCTCGCTCCCTACACTCGGCATTTGCTTATTTTCATATATACTTGTTTATGCCGCTGCTAGAGAGCATGATAGGGTAACTAGCTCACTTTCTATTTGTATCACCGCTGCTGCGAGAGTGAGCATTACCGTCCCGTGACCCGATCCGGGCACGAAAGAGAGAGCCGACCACCCTAGCTCTTGCCGGTTTCTCAACCGCGCACGTCCGACGCTTCCCTCATTAAGGGACGATCGCGAGCTTGTCGTGTCCGTGTCTCGTCCCGCATCATCTACCCTAGTCGTTGGACCACATTGTGGGTAACCTGCTCTGATACCAACTATTATGCGGAAGGATAGGATACATAGGGGGGGTGAATATATCCCCTGATCAAAATTGTGCTCAATTTAAAAATCTCGCGCTACCCAATTTGAATAGAGTGAAACAAGATGCAAGTAACGGTTCGCACA
Source organism: Amorphophallus konjac (assembly GCA_022559845.1). NCBI lineage: Eukaryota > Viridiplantae > Streptophyta > Magnoliopsida > Alismatales > Araceae > Amorphophallus > Amorphophallus konjac. The sequence continues at coordinate 435,996,825 of CM040118.1, forward strand.
GAACAGATGTCGAACAATGAGTACTCAACCTAGCACACATAACCCACTAGAACAAAGTGAACACAACAATTTATGTCACCCTTACATAACATATTTGAAGGCAGATTTAAATAGGTGCTTTAACTAGAACAAGTGTCGAACACTTAGCAGATAGAAAGTAAAAAAGCTCTAAACGCAACCTGTGAAGGGGGTAGATGAAATGGATCATATACACAGATCAAACCACAACACCGGTGATTTTTAGGTGGTTCGGCCAGACACCCAGTCTGCCTACATCTACCCTCCACTCTACCAGAGTGAGGATCCGCTGACTAACTTAGATCTTAGATCTTAGATCTCCCAATCGAATGATTGGGAGAAACGAACTTAGATCTTCCGGTCGTCCCTATCGTCGATCGTGCTGGTCGAGGAATGAATAAGAGTATTGTGTTCATCACGATCAACTTTGGCTATGTATAGTGTTTCTTTCATATGTTCACGTTGCTCGCGAGGGTTAGGGTTTAACCTCAACCTACTGTCGGCTAGGGTCTCACCAGCGGCTGCCGGCCTCATGGCCGGCAGCGAACGTGCTATGGTCGGTCCTTTATCGAGCGGTGGTGTAGCTGATGCTGAAGCCACTAGGAAACCAACATATGCGTAGTTGGTTGCATCCACAAGAATCTTGCAAAGAATATCCATAGGAGGGGTCAAGCCTACGGCCTTCACGGACAAAGGAGAACATGCCGTGTTCTTCACCAAGGAGGAGTTCTAGGGATCTCTGAAGCCGTTTGAATATGCCATCGTTGCCAAATGCTCATATGGTCGTCCGCCCACACCGGAGGTTAAGACATGTTTGATGCAGTGGCTATCGATTTCTCATGACTTCATCCTTAGCAACATGAACCCCAAGCACCTGTTGATTCATTATGATGATGAGGAAGATTTTATCAAACTCTTCCAGCTTGAAACCACTGAGCATCACAGCTTACTTACTGATGGGGACATCACCTCCCGTGTCCACACTCATGGCTCGTCTCCTCACCCCAGAAGCATCCGACATGGTCTAGTCATTTATTTTGAGTCATATGATGTATTTTCATATTTTATTTGAGTCATATCATTGTAATTTTTCTTTTATTTGAGTCCAGTACCTAGGTTAATGAGTCATATACCTAAGTTAAGTGTCATAGGGTTGATTAGATTAGTTAATAGGCCCAATTCATTGGGCTAGGCCCACGGGCGGCCCCTACCCCCTTGGTTATTTGTCATTGTAGCAAGAGTCTGGGACTTTTTTATAAAATGTTGGTTGCCTATATATAGGACCCCATTCCCCCATTTGAAGTCAATAAAATTGCCATATATTGAGTTCCAAAATTCAAGTTTTTTGTGGAGAGAGTCCATTAGTGGGGTGTGAAGCCCTAGGGTTAGAAGCCCTTCCCTTCCCTATCTCTCTCTCTCTCCCTCTAAGGGGGCCGCCCCCCTCTCTCTCTCTTCCCCCCTCCCCAAATTTCAAATTTCCCCGCTCTCTCCTCTCTCCTCCACCTAGGATCCACCTCATCCACACACCACTAGCCACCCCAACCACCTCATCACTTCCCTAGGTGCATTCATTACCCCTCCACCAACTCCCACCAAATCTCCTCCCTCCCTAAGAGAATCTTGGCCTTCCCAACACAATCCACCCTAGTCCCTACACAATCTTGTAGCTCCCAAGGGGAATTTGAATTGTTTCCCCCCACTCTCTCCACCCCTTCCACTTCCCTTCACCATTAGTCACCTCCCTCCCCTATCTCTTGTGCCATTGACGCTAATCCCAACCAGCCAATTCGCAGCTTAGAATTAGCAGGGGAGCAGCAGCTTGCAGAGGTGACCCCGACTTCATCCAAGCGTCCATGGAGGCCCAAGTGGTACCGTCGGAAGCGTCTCCCTGTCTTCTTCGCAACGGAGGTGGTCTCGACCCAACCTGAGCTCGTGGCTGCTCGGGGGAGCCAATCTCCCCAGACTGCCAACCTGAGGCTGCTTGTAGAGGCTCCCACGATCGGCCACCTGAAGATTTGGAGGCGGGGCTTGGCCGAGACCTTCTACGACGAGTCACCTTCCAATACCAAGAAGCGGTTTCCCGATTGGACCTCGAAAAATTGAGTTCCTAATTTTCTCCTCAGGGTGCGCAGTTCTGTCCCTCCTGGGACTGAACCGACCCCTGTCCACTCTTCTGGCTCTCCCAATCTGCTCCGACATCCTCTGGCGTCCCTGCAGGTCTCGTTTCAAAGAGAACTCGACAACTATTCCAACGACTCCATCCACGCTTGATTCAGAGATTGGGAGCGCTCGTGAAGGCCTCGTCTTTCTGCTGCTATGGTACTGTAGTAGTCAAAACTAGAACTCAAGGGTCCTGTTCGCGGCCTTTCCCAGACCAGCACCGTCAACTAGGAAATTCCACAAAAAGTGGACGTCAACCTGATCCAACCCCGAAGATTTTCCCACTGGTCTCATTGATAACAAAATTCGGGAGTGGCCGCAGCAGCATCAACTTCAACTATCTGTCCCCTGTTCTAGAGAGCGGGCAGAATTGGCATCTTCCATCCGTTAGGTTTCTATTTCAGCTTTCCCCCTCCCCGCTTGGCCGGCTTAAAGCCCCTCCCTGCGGGAGGTAGTGTTTGAATGTAATTTTGGCTTCCCTTCCCCAAGTTCACCCCGCTTGCATGGGGGGTAGTGGTGTAAAACCTTGAACATGTTCAAGCTACACCGGCGCGGCGTGTGGGGAACCCACGCTTTCCTGCTCACCCACGTCTCCGAGCGGGACCGGTTTCTTCAAGCCGGTTGAGTAAGTGCTCTATCCCTTACTCATTTTTGGTGCCTTGTTCTTTCAATATTAGCTCATAGCTCCGCTGGCCCATGAGAGTGAGTGCCCGGTGTGCAAGCTCCATTGCTTCGAGTGGCCGCCGTGGAAGAGAGTGTAACTTGTGCCCTTGGCACAACGTTGGCTCCATTGAATTGGGCCTCCATACCCCTTGGGAGAACCCTTGGCCTTGCTGGCCCTCTACCAGCAATGGCCCAGCCCTCACATCCTCCACTTGGCATCGCCAAGTTACCCAAGGTTTTGGGTGAGTGTCGGGTGAGTGGCCGCCAAATTTTGGTCCGTTACTATTGCTAATTGTGCTTGCTTGTTAAAGTCCAAGGGTATGTCACATCACTTACACCGCTGAGAAACACAGGTTGCTTTGAAGGAACAAATCCTCAACACCCGCTGGGCAACACAGCTTGCTATCCGCTGAGCAACACAATTTGCTATCCGCTGAGCAACACAACTTGCTTCTGCTGTGCATTACAGCTTGCTTAATAAGAGGAACAAATCCTCTTACAGCTGAGCCTCATTGCTTGATCTGCTAACTCACAGCTTGATGTTGGAAACAAAGTGGAAACAAAAGTAAAAACAAAACAATGAATGAAAGCACAAATGATATAGCTCCAAATGAGCATAGTGGTCAGGATTTGATCCAAAGACCCACAGTCGAACAGGTCTTCAACACATTCTAGCTGCTTCTCTTTTCTTTACTCTCTATCTCTCTCTCTCTTTGATTTTTCTCCTCACAGACAGAACTCTTTTTCTTCTCTTCTTCACAGCCTCACAGCACTCTCCTTCTCTTTTCATTGCTACTGGTTTCTTCTTCTCCAAGCTCTCTCTCTCAGCCTCTTTTGTCTCAGCAGCTTCCTTGCTTCTCTCTTCGAAGGATAACCCATATATAGAACATGGTCTCCGTAAAAGCTTTTTGGATAAAGTGATTTGATTCTACTGTGTTTCCATTGGTCCACTTGGAAAGTAGAGAACAATCTTCTTCCATGAAAAGGTCCCAAATACCATTTGGATCTTGTGCCAAATGATTGGCATCGAAGGCATGAACTCACCTCACGTGCTCCTCATGTATTCGACCATTTGTCTGCACACCCTGTCCATTTTATACCCATACTGGCCATTTTACAGCCTTGAAGGACTATTTATCTTCCTTGTAAGCCATTTGTCACCCTTAATCTGTAGCTAAAGCTTTTCTTCCGTCCTTTGGCATTTTACCTAGGCTGCGTTAATGCACACAAAAGGCTGCGTCGACGCAGCGTCTTTGGTTTTCAACATTTTACCGTTGCGAGACTAGAGCCTTCGCCATAGCCTGTTTTCACTTTAGTTTCAACCGTCGCCAAAAACTATTCGTCAGCCTTAACCTTTTATTTGTCACCTCTATGTTACTATTTTTCACCATTAGACTTCTTCAGCATATTAAAGGCTTTGGGCTGACTTTCTTTGAACTAGGCTGACCTTTGACCGTGACTAGACACTGTAGCTGATAGAGTTGACCATTGACCTTTGACTGGAGTCTTCTTGACTTGAGTCATCAAAAGTTTGAGCTTGACTTCAGCCTTCTTTGTTTGATGTTGACTTTGACCATGTCAACATTTGACTATCACTGGTTTGACTATGGTCAACACTTTTCTTCAGACGGAGTCCAACCTCTTCTTCTCCTTCAGCTTCTTAACATTACCATTCATTTGTTAGACTTAGGATCAATTTGTTACTGTTGAGTGGCTATTTTTCACCCTTGGTGGCCATTTGTCACCACTGAGTATCTATTTATCACCCTTAGTCTTCAGATGACCATCGCTAATGCTTCCAATAGACTGCGTTGACGTAAGTGGCCTTGGCATCGTCGCAACGAAGAGAAATGTGAATGCTTCATTGCTATAATGTATTTTTCACTGTTACTCAGTCATTTTTCTGCCTTGTCGACTATTTGTCACTCTTACCTGACCATTTGTCATCGTTAGTCCAATTGAGCTGTCGCCCTTACTTTCGCTTAATTTCCTTGCCGACTTCAACTGGAGTCGACTCTGGAGGTCGACTCTACTCGACTCTTGTTCTTCAAAAAACCTTCTTTGGCCAAGCTTCATCGTGTAGACCCATTTATCACCAAAGGGGACTTATTTGTCACCCTTAACTTATATTATACACCCTTAGCTGACCATTTATCAGCGATAACATGCATTTGAGTCTACTTTAAGAGTTTGGCTTTTCTGACCATTTCTTTGACCAAATACAAAGCTGTCTTCACAAAACTCATTGACCTGTCTTCACAAAACTCATTGATTCATAGATTAACATTATTAAAAGTAATTGACATCATTAAAAACATAAAAACATATGAGCCTCAGGATTCAAAATGTATAAAACTCAAAGAGCAAAAAAACGTATGAAACTCAAGATTCAAAGACATGAAACTCAATGATCAATGACATGTTCTCAACACATGATCCTCAAGAATAATTGAGTCACAGTGTTGACATCATCAAAACACACGGGCACAACATATCATGCCAAGGGACCCAAATTCGTAGGTTGCATATTCTATTGTCAGTCCATGCATAAGTTTAGGGGGAGTCAACATCAAAAAATCAAGTCTACATCCTTGCACATTTTTGTTGACTTATGAATAGACTGCATCTTCTTAGGAGGAGCTTATTCTGAGCAAAATCTGTCAAAATTTCCTTGCTGTTGATTAGGTCGACCTTAGACCAACTCAGGTCGACACCATGGTTGATCCACTTTGAAAACTGCTCTCTGTCTGAGCTCAGTGCATCGACACCATGAGGTGCATGCGTCGACACTCCTGTTCTTTTGCAAGCCCTATTCACTTATTCCAGTCTGAGCTCATTGCACATCCTCAGGGGGAAAGTTCACTATCTATTCTCACTTTCTACTCAACTACACTCTCTGCATAAATTAGGCCTCTGCATCATAATGTTGATATGCTATATTTCACCTCGGGACTAAAATGTTTTGACATCTCTGAACCTTCCTAGTTTGTCTGGAATCTGCCATCTTTTGCATGCTCAGCTGTCTAATTCCTATCTCTTTGAATGCCTTGAACTCCTTGAACGATTTTCTATCTGTCACTGAGTTCACTTATCAGAGTAAATCCTTAAGAGGAATCTTCGTTTATAGAGTTCTGCAGTACTGCCCTGAACATGAAAGCTATTGGTTTAAATTTACTAAGTTCTTGAGCTTTAAAGATTAATGGTCTTGAAAAAGGCTATATTCAGACTTAATGGACTAAAACTATTGTTTCATGTTCTATATTGTTATGCCTTCTGAAATCTTAAAGTTTATCCTAAGTACAAAGGCATCTTTGATTGAGGAACTTAATTGTAGTATTATTTTTAAACATCAATCAATCTTTTTTTTTAAAAAGGGCTACAATGAAAGCAATGAGCTTCAATCATGCTAAGTAACTGGGGATATTGGCATCTGATAAATATATATCCTTATGTAATTAGGTGTGTGCTGAGTTCAGTGCTCTAAGGTAGAGCAATGGCAATGGATTTACTGAGAAACCGAGTCCCTTAACCAATGAAGTTGAGAGGATAACGTCATGAAGTGCCTTGCTACCTCTGTTCTATGTGAAGTAGAATGGTGAGCTACACTGAGTAACTGGGGGTGCTGACGTCTAATCAACATGCACTCTCATGTCAAAAGGTGCATGCTACACTTGACTGCTAGTAAAAATGTAAAGCAATAACAATTGGTATCTAACAATGGTTTCAAAAGGAAAATCTAAATTTGTAGTGCTCATGGATAAAATCAAAAACGTCTAGGTGTTTAACCTCAATACTTTTTGTAGTTACTCTCAAAGGAGCTAATGGAATTGAATGAGTATGGTGAGAGGAGGTTAACTTGATTTTAGTATGAAATTCTAGTTCATTTCTAGTAATTTTGAATGCAGATGTTTTCAAATGTTGCTTTTATTGAGAAACTCAGAATTCATCAGTTTTAAACCAATCTGAATATAAGGGCTTTATCATTAGAGTTCTATAACTGAAGATTTTGAAAAATCTATAACTCTGCATTTATGAACTTGGCTTCAGGTTGATGAACCCCCATCTTATCATCTCTTGGATATTGTGCCTCAAAAATTCCAAGTGTCGACCCCAAGAGCCGACTCCTTGCGTGCAGACTTCTGTCTGACTATCTTGGCATTTGTCCTTAAGACAAGTTGGCCTCTTGATGCTCCTTGCTCCGATGCTATCTGCTATCTCTGGACAATCTGCATAGACTTTCTTGGTTGCCATGAAAGCATCACCACTCTCAACAATTGGTATCATGTCTTTAAAGCAATTGGTTTCAGTTCTTCATGTACTTGGGTGGTTTGCATCTTCAGTCCTTCTTCCATGCATTGCATAGAAAACCTCAAAAATCTGAAAACTAGAAAACTTAAAAATCTGAAAATCCTGAAAACTAAATCAGTTCTATGGCTGTCACACTACTTTATGATTGCATCATCTTGCAATATTCAAACATCTTGCATATATCTTTTATGTTTCCGTTTATGCTGACTTGCTATGACATCATGGCACCCGATGCCACCCTGTGTGAATTTTTCATTCCAAGCCAAGGGACCCAACATCAATAGGGAACCCAACAATCTTCTTCTGCATTAGGTTTCTTCAGAACTCATGGTTTTTAACAACTTGTAAGATCTGCTTACACCATGCTTGTGATATGCATTTGAACGTTTCTAACCCCATGTGCTCATCTTCTGTTTTAGTAATTCGCATAAATTTAAGCCCTCTTTATTGATGGCTGTTAATGAGCGCGGGGAAATCCCTTCTGTTTTTCCTTGCGTCGGGGACACACACTCGCCTATTACGGAAGGCCGAGATTGGTCGACTTGGCACACGGGGATTCCCAGGGTATTGAAAGGAGGGTGAAAAGAACGATAGGAACGCACAAGAAGGAATGGCGTATGGTTAATCGTTCTGGAGAACTGGGATAGGGATGGCTAGATGGAGTGGGGGCGTGCTAGTCGATTTCTCGACAATCACCGACGGAACCAAGTATTTTGACTAGGGATGTGCCACCGGGGCACGGCACGTGGACGTGAAATGTCGTGTGCCACGTGGAGAGAAGGAGGTTCCGCTGGTATAAGTGTAGACGATTATGGGGGCTCGTGTACTTGACGTCTTCCCCACCGATCGTAAGAAATAAATGTTTATTTTACATCGGGCGGAGCCCGAACACCTTTGTTTCTATTGTCAAAGAGAGAGTCAGGGACCCTGGGAGCAGAGACGTCGGGAGGGCTTTGATGGGGGCATCTCTCGCCCTTCACATTTTTCCACAGCTCCGATTGCTCACTTGTAGTACTACATTGTGTCCGTCACATTTTCTGAGTCTTGGCATGTAATTTTCATATTCTATTTGAGTCATATCATTGTAATTTTCCTTTTATTTGAGTTCAATACTTAGGTTAGAGAGTTATTTTCATAAGTCATATGTTATTTGGGCCATTAGATTAGCTAAATGGGCCCAACATGTGGTCCAGCCCAAGGGCGCCCCTTTCCCCCTTGGTTGTCTAGTCAATGTTCCAAAAGTCAGGGATTGTAAAATGTGGGTTCCCTATAAATAGGACCCCCATCTCCCCATTTTAAGCTAATGAAAAACTACTATTTTGAGTCCAAGAAATTGAATTTCTTTAGTGAGAAGTCTTTAGAGAGGAGTGAGAAGCTCCCCTCCCATAACCCCTCTCTCTCTAAGGGGGCCGCCCCCCTCTCTCTCTCCTCACCCTCCCACCTACTTTCTCTCTCCTTCCCCCTCCATTAAAGCTACTCCAACTCCCCACACCCCTCTCTTTATTCCACCCCAACCCCAACTTCAAGAGATTCCCACCCAATCCTAGCTCCACCATCCAACTCCCAACTACCCACTTTCCCTTCCCAAGCAAGCCTCCACCTTCCCAAGGCTGAACCCACCCCTCTCTAGGCCAAATTTGAATTTCACACCTCTCTCCCCTTCTTCCCCAGCCCCTTTGGTCGCCCCTCTCCAGCCCACCCACCCTAGGGTCGCCCCCCATCCTCCCCCTCCATTCCTCCAAGAGCATGCCCCATCTCCCCTCCCCCTCCACCTTGCAGAGAACCAGCAGCTTGCAGAGCCGGCCTCGACTTCATCCCGGCATCCCCGGAAGCACAAAAGGCACTGTTGGAAGCGTCTCCTAGTCCTCATCGCAACGGTGGTGGTCTCGCCTCCGTCTGATTTCATGGCTGCCCGGAGGAGCCATCATCGCCGGACTGTGCATCTTCTTCCTGATAGTCAACCTGAAGCAACTTGCAGAGGCTCCCACGGCCATTTCCCTGAAGTTATTAAAGCGGGGATTGGCTGTGATCTTCTACTACAAGTCTCCTGTCACCACAAAGAAGTGGCACTCCGTTCGGCATCCGAAGCTATGAGTTCCAAATTTTCTCCCTCTGGTGCGCTGATCAGTTTCCTCTAGAACCAGTATGATATCTTGGCACTGTTCAGGTCCTCGCCATCGGCTCCAACGTCCTCCGGTAATCCCGCTGGTCTCCGATCAAAGAGGACTCAACCACGAGTCCAACGACTCTGGCCACGCCTAAATCAGAGCTTGGAAGCATCCGTGGCAGCCTCATCTTACTGCTGCGGAGGTGCAGAAGCTATCAGAACCAGCAAACAGAGACCCTATTCACGCCTCTGCCCCGACCAATGCCGTCATTCAGAAATTCCCCCAAAAATTGGACATCCTCCCATGTCAACAATGAAGGTTTTGCCACTAGTTTTGTCACGATCGGAGTTCGGGGGAGTCCACATCAGTGCCGACAGTGACAGCCTGTCCCCTGTTCCTGAGAGTGGACAGAACCGACGATCTTCTTCCGCTTCGGCTTCTGGTATAGTTTTCCCCACCCCGCCTAGCCGGCTGACCGCCCCTCCCTATGTGGAGGTATGTTTTGGTTGTAAAACTAATCCCCACCCCTAGTCCAACCCTCTTGCAAGGGGCGTAGTGCATGTTAATTAAAATTTCAAGTTGAAGCTTCATCGGCTCGGCGTGCGGGTAAGCCCACGCTTTCTCGCTCGCCCTCGTCTCCGACCGGGATCGGTGTCTTCACACCGATCAGGTGAGCTCCTGACCACACTCCTATGCTGGATTGTTTGTGCTTGATTAGTATTGCTTCTAGTGTGCCATCGGTCGGTAAGGAGTGCTCGCACTCAAATTACTACTATGTGAGTGTCCACCGCGGGTGAGTTGTGAGGAAGACCAATTTACCCACGCCCTCGGCGTGCTGACCACCCCTGAATTTGGGCAACCCCAGGCCCTTAGGGGTCCTCCCCAAGCCTGCCATACCCTTGGAAACCTCCGGGTCCATCCTCGGACCCTCACCCCATTGCCGGTCCACCTACTGACCCGAGTGTGCCAAATGCGAGTGAGTCCGCTTGTGTGACATTGCCGTGTCCGTTGCATTGCTTGCAATATAGGTCGGTTGTGTCACATCAGGCTTAGTCCGTGCAACGGCAACAGGGCAACAACAACATAGCAGGGATAACTAGGGGTAGAGAGACTAGTTCTAGCAAGGATGGGGATCTGTTCCCTAACTGGGCTACATAACTGTATGCCATGAAAGGCATTTATATGGGGGCATGAGGGCCCGATTACAAGTGCTTGCAAGCCACGGGACAATTCCTCATTTATGATGGTCCCCGAGTCATTACGTTGTTGTGAGGGTAGTTCCGCGTTCATACATAGTGTATGTCCAAGGACCTGTGACTCAGCAGGATGCCGCCCAAGGGGTGTCACAATGAATTATCGATGTGGGACAGTGTCGAGATCGGGGAAGTATGGGTGCCATGGGCATTGTTGTGCTGGGGCAGTTGGGCATCACTAAGGCCGAGGTGACCGAATGGCGCAGGCACCACTTGTGACTGGAGCGGACGGGCGCTGTTGAGACTGGAGCGATCGGGCGGTGTGAGTCTCGCCCTGACTGGAGCGATCGAAAGCCGTTGAGCTTGGGATTGTCGGGTGCTGTGGGCACCACTATGATAGAAGTTGTTGAGCGTCGTAGGCATCACTTTGACTGGAGTAGTTGGGTCTCATCGGCACGGTAGTGACTAGAACAGTCGGGTGCCCTAAGCCCCGCTGCGATTGGGGCGACCAGGTGCCGTTGGAATTGGGAGAGTCGGGTGCCATGGACATCGTTGCTAGAACAATCCAGTGCCATGAATACCATCGAGACTGGAAAGCCTGAGGGCCGCTGAGGCCAAAGTAGCCTAGCGTCACTGGGACTGGGCGGTAAGATGCCGTGGGCACCGTGGTAGCTGGGCACTATGGTGCTGGGGGCACCGTTGTGACCGGGGGTAGCTGGGCAATCAGGTGCCGCTGGGCACCATTGAGATTGGAGTAGCTGGACAGTCGGGTGCCATTGGCACCTGTGAGATTGGAGTTGTTGAGCGATCGGGTGCCGTGGGTGTTGTGCATCCCTAGTTTTGATGATGACAATCCACAAATCATTGAGATACTCACTTAAACATGAGTAGAAATGTTCTCCAATTTATGAATCAATAAGAACTTCATTCTTCCATGAATCTAGGTACTGATGACATTGCAGGCAGTGGTAAACTGATATTCAATCCAAGGGCTTCACTGATCAATCGTTTGATGGAAGAGATTGAGCGTCTTGATGCATGAAGCTTCAAGTCTGCACATCGGTAGCTAGTGCATGCATTATCTAGCAAGTCTATACACTGGCACTGTTAAGTCTGTACATTGGTGGCCATGTCTCACTTGCATGCTCATCAAAGTCTGTACAGTCACCGCTTCAAGCATTTCAAAGTCCACACATCACTGTAGCATGCATTCGGGCAAAGTCTGTACAATCCATCACCTTCAGATTTACCGAGTCTATACAACCTGCCTTCATGCTCAAAGTCTATACATCGACGTTGGGCATCAAAGTCTATACACTGCTCACCGTCTCATTAAGCGTCTCACACTTGCAACTCTATACATCGCAGTTGAACTCAAAGTCTGTACAGCGTCAGCAACAGTGCTGCGTCTCACATTCGTCAAGTCTATACATCGGTTTGATTGAGTAAGTCTGTATAGCGGTGGCTTTCATTTGATGTCTATACAGTGGACCGTCTCTGTCAGCGTCTCAAGCCAAGTCTATACATCCACAGTGGATTTTCAAAGTCTGTACATTGGCTTCGCATCTGCAAGTCTGTACATTGGCTTCAACTCTCCAAGTATGTACGTTGGTTCAAGCCATTCAAAGTCTGTACAGCCTCCACAGCCTTTACTTCAAAGTCTATACATTGTCCATGCGTACATTGAAGTCTATACTTTCGTTTGGAAAGTCTATACATTCATTTATTTGAAGCTTCATCAAGTCTACACATCGTGTAGCATGCACGCGTCGAAGTCTGTACACTGCATCATCTGGAAGACTGCCCAGCAAGCAGAAGTCTGTACATTGGCCGTTGCCATGAGATACCAAAGTCTATACATTGGAGCTCGTCCAGCAAGCAAAGTCTGTACAATGGCTTGCTGCGAGTAATTGAAGTCTGTACACTGGCGATACTGTACGGGAAGCAAGTCTGTACATCGTGGGCTTCTGGCCTTCATTCGAAGTCTATACACTGGACGTTTGAAGTCTGTACACTGGGCTGCTCAAAGGCTCACAAAGTCTATACATCGTGGCCTTGAACTCTCAAGTCTGTACACTGGCCGTTGCCAGGTGAAGCTCAAAGTCTGTACACTCAGTTGCAGGCAGCAGTAAAGTCTGTACATTCGCGTGCTTAACAACACACAAGTATATGCATCCGTTGCGTGAGGCCTGTCAAAGCTTGGATAGAACCTACAGAAACTAATTCCGATCTGAAGGCCTAAAAATCTGGAAAGAAGTTGAAGATGGCATGTGGATAAAGGCGTGGAAGAATCTTCTGCTCGATCTGTTGCTGCATCTGTGGAAGACTTAGTCAACCCTGCAAATCAGATTGAAGGAGCTAAACAGTTTTCTATTCTAAAAACCCGCAGAGAAACTGAGCGCGAATTTTTGAATGGCTCAAGCTTTGTTTCGCGCCAACTTTTGAAAGAGAGAAAGAGAAGGAAATAGAAGATATACAGATATCAAGAGTTAGAGGGAGTCAGTGTGCCACAAGAAAGAGTGGAGGAAACAATATCTGAAAGAGAAGAGCAGGTCGTGATCAAGCCCTAGTGTGCAGTCTTTGTAGCCGCAAGAAGATCTGCTGCTGAAGATAATGGGGATCCAACTGTGCAAGGGCTCAACCACCTGAAGGCTACCCAGCTCAGAGATCGTGATCTCAATGCGCCAGCAGCCCTATGCACTTGGATTTGTCAAAACTCTGAAATTTCATATCTTAAGTTTAATGGTTCCTTGTTTTTCTTAAATCAACTATTTCTTCTGATTGCATCAAGCTGTGAGGCAGCAGTGTCAAGCTGTAAGTCAGCGTGTGTGCAAGCTGTGTGTCAGCGTGTGTACAAGCTGTGAGGCAGCAGTGTTGATTGAGACAAGGGTCTCTTGGTAGTGAAGCCTCACTCAAGTTGAGTGAGGGGTGGATGTAAGTCTTGTGTAGAGACTGAACCACCTAAAAAGATCATCTTGCATGTGTGACGATTCTTGGTGTGACTGCTCTTGTTGCATATTAGTCTATAACCTTGATGCTTAAGTAGCTAGACCATATTGAAACTCTAGTGTGCTGCATTAACTCTAGCAATAGTTCAAATAAAGTTGGAATAAATTAAGAAAGGGGGAAAGATCTATTTACCCCCCCTCTAGATCTATTCAATCCTCACACTACACATGGTATCAGAGCCTGGCTCTCCAATATGTGGTCTAACAACTAGGAGAGAACAGGAGGATTGATGTCTAAGGGTCTGACAGCTGAGGGACACTCAGTGAGCAGACCACCATACTTTGATGGAAATGACTACTCATACTGGAACAATCGTATGCAGGTATTTCTAAGGGCTCAAGATCATGAAATGTGGAAAGTAGTAAGTCGCGACCCCTATGAGCTCCCTAAAGATGAGGACTCTTGGACGAGAGAACAGATTCGAAAATCAACTATCAACTAGGGCGCAATGAATGTAATGCAGTGTGCACTACATCCCACGGAGTTCTCAAGAGTCTCTCAATGCACAACCGCGAAAGTCATGTGGGACAGGCTGGAAGTCATATACAAAGGTACATCTGAGGTAAGAGAAACTAAAGCCAACATGTGATGGGGACATCACCTCCCTTTGCATCCGGCATGGTCTAGTCATTTAATTTTGAGTCTAATGTAATTTTTTATTTGAGTCATTTGATGTATTTTCCCTTTTATTTGAGTCATGTTCCTAGGTCTTGTGTTGATTTCCCTAAGTTTGAGTGTCATTAGACTGTCTAGTTAGCTATTGGGCCCAATTCATTGGACTTGGCCCAAGGGCTCTCCCCTACCCCCTCAGTTATTTGTTATTGAGTCAATTGTCATGGACTTTTGTAGAAATGTGGGTTTCCTATATATAGGACCCCATTTCCCCCCATTTCAACTTAATGAATCAATGAATGAAAAAATTTACCATTTTGAGAGTTTACACTTCTTATCTAGTGGAGAGATTCCATTTTTTGGGTGAGAAATCCTAGGGGAGAGATTCCCCACCCTTCCCTCTCTTAATCTCTCTTTTTCACTCCACTTTCTCTCTCCTCAACACCCAAATTCGAATTTTCTTCTCTCTCCTCCCTTCCCAACCACCTCCACTCCCCACCTACCCCATTTAAGCCTCTTCCCATTCCCCACAACCCTCATCAATACTCCATCCCTTCCCAAGACCCCCTCCACCAATCCTCTCCTCACCATCCAACCCCCAACTACCCCTCCCACTTTCCCAAGCACCCTTCCCACTTTCCCAAGCACCCTTCCCTTCCCCAACACAACCCCCCCATTCCCAAGACAAATAAATTAACCCCACCCTTAAACCCATTTTCAAATACCCTTTCCCTCTCACCCACCATCCCAAATTCGTAGCCCCCACTACCACCATCTGTTGGACCCTCTTCTAGACCTTATTCTCCACCTCCCACACCTTAGAACACCCCCTCCAAGACCCCTTTACAACCAGGGGTCACTCCCACACTCATCTACCCCCTTCCCCTTCTTCTTTCTTGGTCATTGGAAGCTACTTCGAAGTTGCAGTTTGCTGTCCAGAGGTTACAGATGAACCAGCAACTTGCAGTGGCCACAACGACTTCCTCCCAATGAGTTTGAAGGCCCACGAGCCATCGTATGAAGCGTCTACCAGTCTCCTTCGCAACAGAAGTGGTTTCATCTTCTTCCGATCTCCGAGCCGTCCAGGAGGTCCATTCTCCCACAACTGCGCAGTTCTGCCTCGGCTGAGAACCTAAGCTAGATGAGAAGCTCTGCCACGACGAACCCCGGAGGAATCAGCCCATGAGGTCTTCTTAAAAATTCTTCATCGCCTAGTCTACTTCCAGAATCAAGAAACAGAACTTCATTCGGCATTCGTGATCCAGAGTTCTCATTTTTCTCCCTCAGCTACGCAGATCTGCTACCCACAGTCTGCACCGACCAGTCGCCATTGTTCTGCATCCCCTAGTCTTCTCCGACATCGGTTGGCTTCCCCGTCAATTTTGCTGCGAAGAGGACTCGTCCATGATTCCAACGACTCTGACGGCGCTTGATTCCGAGGTCGGGAGCTGTCGGGGCATTCTCTGCAATCTGCTGTTAGAAGTCTGCAGCTGCCAGTCCAAGAATCTGAGGCTCTGTTCAAACCTCCATCCCGGCCAGCAGCGACTTCAGAAGAAATTAAAAACATTCTGAGACATTCCCTTCTCAGCTACGAAGATTTTCCCACCGGTCTCGCCACCAAAAAAATTCCTGAGCGGGTTCTACAGCAGCAACACCGACTATCTGTCCCTGTTCACAGACAGCAAGCAGATTCAGTGCCGTTACTTAGTCATCCCTCTTTAGTCTAATTTCCCCACCCCGCTTGGCCGGCTGAAGGCCCCTCCCTGCGTGGAGGTAGTATTGTTTCTAATCTCATTAACCCCCACCCCAAGATCCCCCTCCTGCGAGAGGTGTAGTGGTGTAACTTGTTTGGGCAGGTCATGCTACCCCGACGCGGCGTGTGGGGATCCACTCGCCTCCCCGCTCGCCCTCGTCTCCGACCGGGATCGGTTTCTTCAAACCGGTCGAGTAAGTGCTCAATCCTTCACTTCATTTAGTGCTTGTCTTTCAATATTCGTTCTAGTTCTGCTGGTTATGCGAGTGAGAGCTCGATCCTCAAGCCCCGTTGTCTTGAGTGATCACCGTGGGAAGAGAGTGGAACCCGTGCCCTTTGGCACTTCGTCGGACCCTTGATTTGGGCATCCGTACCCTTGGGGAATCAAGTCTTGGCCTTGCTGGCCCTCTACCAGCAAGGGCCCAACCCCTCAACCTCACCTTGGCATTGCCAAGTTACCCCGGGCTTGGGTGAGCGACGAGAGAGCGGCGGCCCAAATTGGCCCATTTAGATTGCGAATGTGCTTGCTTGCTTAAGTCCAAGGTCATGTCACATGAACATGTTAATCTCAGAGTATGAAATGTTCAAGATGAAAACTGATGAAAGCATCTCTGAAATGTATGCAAGATTGATGCAATTGACTAACAGCTTGAAAAGTCTAGGTAAGACTTACACAGATCAAGAATTGGTAAGAAAAATTCTCAGGTCTCTTACTCCTGTGTGGCATACCAAAGCCACGGTCATTGAAGATTCAAAAGACCTCACCACTATGAAAGTGGACCAGCTAATTGGGTCCTTAATGACGTACGAGATCAATCTCAAGAGAAGTGAAAACGAGGACAAAAAGAAAAGGCCAGTAGCCTTGAAAGCCAGCCCAAGCAAATGTGAATCCTCTGAGACAAGTGAGTCCTCAAGCACTGATGAAGACAACGGTGAGTTTGCTATGCTAACCCGAAAGTTCAGGAAGTTTCTTCGAAGAGAAGGTAAGGGATTCAACAATAAGAAGGGAATGGTGAGAAAGTTTTTTCAGCACAAGTTTGATCAACCCAAGAAATCCTCTAACAAAGTAGTTTGCTATAACTGCAGGAAACCAGGTCACATGAAGGCTGAATGCCCTGAGGCCTCCAAAGGCATGACCTCTAAGTGGAGAGGGAAGAAGCCTAAGGCTATGGTAAGTACCTGGAGCGAAGAAGAAGAAGACAGTGAGGAAGAGATGTCATCCGATGAAGATGATAGGAAATTGTGTCTCATGGCAGAAGGAGAAAGTGAAGATCTTGAGGTAACTTCTCCTTTCAAGCATCTCTCTATTTCAGATTGGGAAGACGCATACACTGAATTATTAGATCAGTATGATTTAATCAGAAAAGAGAATAAAAGCCTGAAAAAGAAAATCAACAGCATAAGTCACAATACTAGCTCAATCAACAAGTGCGCTGACTTAGAACTAGAGATCGCCAATCTGCACAAAAAATTGAGTGAACAGGAATTAGATGAAAACACGTTTAAATCTCAGGAAGAAGAAAATGAATTATTGAGGAAAACAATTGATGAACTGAAGTTAAAAGTGCAAAGCTGTGAACAAGATACAAATTTGACCAATGAAAAGGCTAACGTGATGAAGGAAGAAAATAACAAACTTCTGGAAGAAATCAAAAGAACTCAGAAAGCATTGGAAGACAAACAAGAGAGTCTAGAGAAAATGGTAAGAGGAGAAGAAAACTTGAATGCCATGCTCGAAACAAAAGTAAATTATCAAAAGGAAGGTTTAGGGTATAAACCTAATGCCAAAAAGGAATTTCAAATCAAAACCATTACCTTTGTGGCCGGAGCAGATCCTAAAGGAAAGAGACCTCTTATAAACATGTATGAAGTTGAAGAGCCAAGTGACACAAATGCAAGAGAAAAAGATTCTAACAAAAATGACTTGGAAGAATCGAGGGTAGAAGGCCAAAACTCTCAAAAGCTCTTCTTGAAACAAGGCCAATCATCTAATAAGGAAACAAACTCAATCAAGTCATTCAAAGCAAGAAATAAAGAGTTTTGGAATCAAGAAAGTCGGCTCAGTAACCCCCCCGAGCCGACCACAGGCAAAGCCAGGCGAAATGCTGAATTCTGGCAGAATTGAAGTCGACCACGACCCCCACAGGTGTCGACCACAGCCAGTAACAGAAAGTGGGAAAACCACTGGGATGTTAGAGGCCGACACCCAGGGCTCCATAAGCCGACCATGGCTTCTAACAGCAACCATGCTCCAGTGAGCAGAAATCAGAATTGGCTCCGACCCATAAGATCCACCAATCAAATATGGATTCCTAAATCTTTCTTAAAATATTTGAGTGACCTTACTAGACATATTGAACCCAAGAGCAGCTGGGTTCCAAAAATCTTCACATGATGTGTCATGCAGGAATGTTTAGCGGCCGTCCACAATAAATGGTATCTTGATAGTGGCTGCTCGAGACACATGACCGGAGACAAGAAGAAGTTTTATCAGCTGATTAAAAAGGATGGTGGACACGTAACCTTTAGTGGAAACAACAAAGGTAAAATCGTCGGCACAGGTAAGATAGGTGAGAAGCCTTCAAATTACATTGAGAATGTGTTATTGGTAGATGGCTTAGAGCATAATTTACTAAGCTTTAGCCAACTATGTGATAAGGGACACAAGGTGATATTTGACTCGGAAAGCTGCAAAATAATGGAACCTAATTTAGATCTAGTAAAATTCTTAGGCAAAAGAGTGAACAATGTTTACATGATAGACTTAAATGATCCTGTTCATTCTAACTTGTGTCTGACTGCTAAAAAGGATGATCTGATCTGGTTATGGCACCGTAGGTTAGGACATGTCAGCTTTAGAGTTTTGCATAAATTGGTTAAAAAAAACATGGTAAGAGGGCTGCCTGAAATTACCTTTAGTCAAAACATCAAGCTATGTGCTGCATGCGCCCAAGGAAAGCAAACTAGAAAAACCTTCAAAAGCAAATCTGAAAACCAGTCCTCTAAACAACTAGAATTAGTGCATATGGACCTATTTGGGCCAACAAGAACAGCAAGCATCAGTGGGAAGAGATATGGCTATGTGTTAGTAGATGATTTTTCAAGATTTACTTGGGTGTTTTTCTTATCCCAAAAGAATGATGCATTTCATGAATTTCAGGCCTTCTACAAAAGATTGAAACAGGATGGTAAGTTCAAAATATGCTCAATCTTATCTGACCATGGCGGAGAATTTGAGAATTCTAAATTTGATACATTTTGTAGGAGCAAAGGAATAACGCACAGATTCTCAGCACCCCGAACGCCATAACAAAATGGGGTGGTGGAGAGAAGGAATCGAACTCTGGTAGAGATGGCGAGAACAATGTTGGCAGAAGGGAACCTTCCAAGAAAATACTGGGCAGAAGCAGTTAACACCGCATGCTACATTGTGAATCGTGCAATTGTAAGACCATCTAGTGCAAAAACTCCATATGAAATGTTCAAAGGTAAGAAACCATCTCTAGCCCACTTCAGAATATTTGGTACAAAGTGTTTCATCCATAACAATGACAAGAAAGACTTGGACAAATTTGAACCCAAGAGTGACCCAGGAATATTCTTGGGATACTCTGACAAATCAAGAGCTTATAGAGTGTTCAATATCAAAGATCAAGTAGCCGAGGAATCTCCTCACATTTCATTTGATGAAACTGATGAATCTATGGATGATGAATAGGTCAACAAGAAAAATGAAGATGGAGAATTTATGGAACCCAAGGATGAGCCAGATGAGCAAAGTAAGGAATCGAGCCATGAAGGAGAACAAGGTAACAACTCTGGCGAACCAAATGCAAATGAGGATGGATCAGGTAACAATCTTGTAAATATAAGAGTGCTTAAGGATCACCCCCTTGATAGCATAATTGGTAATGTAAATGAACCAAGGAAAACAAGATCTCAGTGGAGAGCTGTTAATGAATTAGACCAACTTGCACTAGTCTCCCAAATTGAGCCAAAAACTATAGAAGAAGCCTTGAATGATGAATCCTGGATAGATGCAATGCATGAGGAGTTAAATCAATTTGAGAGAAACAAAGTTTGGAATCTTGTTCCCAGACCAACCTCTCACTCTGTCATTGGAACCAGGTGGGTGTTTAGAAATGAATTAAGTGAGAAAGGGGAGGTCATTAGAAACAAGGCTAGACTTGTAGCCAAGGGGTACAACCAGGAATTTGGTATTGATTTCGAAGAATCATATGCCCCTGTGGCCAGATTAGAAGCCATCAGGATTTTACTCACTTTTGCATCTTCTCATGGAATCAAACTACAACAAATGGATGTAAAAAGTGCCTTTCTAAATGGAGTCATCAAGGAAGAGGTCTATGTAGAGCAACCTCCTGGTTTTGAGAATGAGGGTTTCCCTAACCATGTTTTTAAACTCAATAAAGCATTGTATGGTTTGAAACAGGCTCCACGTGCATGGTACGAGAGGCTAAGTTCATTTCTTGCCAACAAGGGTTATTCAAGAGGTAAAATAGACCAGACCTTATTTTCAAAGATCCAAGGTAAGGATATTCTCATTGTGCAAATTTATGTTGACGACATTATATTTGGGTCTACAAAACCCCAATTATGTAATGAATTTGCAAACTTGATGACTACGGAATTTGAAATGAGTTTGATGGGGGACTTACAATTCTTCCTTGGACTGCAGGTCATACAATGCAAGGATGGATACTTCATAAATCAGTCCAAGTACATCAAGGAGATGTTGAAAAGATTTGGCATGGAGAGCTGCAAAGCCATTGGAACGCCAATGAGCACAAATGTAACACTAGATGCTGATGAAAGAGGTAATCTGGTAGACACAAAAACATACAGAGGTATGATTGGCTCCTTGCTCTACTTAACTGCCTCTAGACCAGATATACAGTTTAGTGTGTGCATGTGTGCTAGATACCAAGCATGTCCTAAAGAATCACACTTAGGAGCCGTCAAGCGTATTCTCCGATACCTTACCGGCACCCAAGATTTGGGACTTTGGTGTCCCGCTTTCTGTGATTTAGATTTAATTTCATACTCAGATGCGGATTATGCTGGATGCAAAATAGATAGAAAAAGCACGAGTGGCTACTGCCAATTCTTGGGCGGATGTCTGATCACTTGGGCTTCTAAGAAGCAACATTCCGTTGCACTCTCCACTGTTGAGGCAGAATATGTCGCAGTAGGGAGTTGTGGGACACAGGTTCTATAGATCAAACATCAGCTCCAGGATTACAACATAGATATTGGATGTGCACCAATATCGTGTGATAACACGAGCGCCATTAATCTATCAAAAAATCTAATCCAGCATTCTAAAACAAAACACATAGAAATCCGCCATCACTTCATAAGAGATGAAGTCAGCAAAGGCAACTTTGTGTTGCATTTTATTGAAACTGAAAAACAACTTGCTGACATTTTCACAAAACCCCTCAATAATGATATATTCACCACCCTGAGAAGAGAATTGGGGTTATGCAGATCTCCTCATGAAAATCCATAACAGCCTTTCTGCAACAATTTTTCTGTACTGATCACCGATTATTTTCTGGCAAATAAATGTTACATTAAGGGGGAGTCTAGGTTAGTGATGTTCAGCATGCATGCATATGGCCAGTTCAGTCAGCATGTCTTCTTCAGTTAGCATCTCATGATAGGTACTAGTGTCACTAGTCTTCTAGCTGAAACTGGTGGAAATGGAGCAGACTGAGCCGACTTCTTGGCATGATCCTTCTCCTTGTTGCCTAAATCCTAATCATGTTTTTATACCTCTACAAACCCAATTCAACCAAACTCTTCGTAGCCTACATCAACAAAATCTCACTTCCTCTAACTCTGCAAAGACTCCTGAACTAAGGGGGAGGGTTTGTATACACCTCTTCTATTATGAAATCGTTGGGCTATCACAAGCCACCACTCATCCACTATATGATGAACATAATTCTGAGAACATAGTATGAACAAGTTTGGTTGGCTGTAAAATGAGCTTGATTTGTCATGCTTCAATAAACTAAACATATAGGAATATGCCATTTACATGTCCTTGAATCTTATAATTGAGAGTAGTAAAGTTATCTTACTCAAAGTGCTCATGCTGTCAAATGAAAATCAAATTCAACTAATTCATGAATGCCTTGGGAATACGCTATTATCATGTCTGTCAGGCAGAGCAATGGAATGGCCTCTAAGAAACTGCTGTCTCTCCCTACAAAAAGAGTGATGTATAAAAAGGGAGAAACACGTGTGTCATGAAGAGCCAAGCTATCTCTGCCAGTATGAATAAAGGGGTGGGAGTACTGAGTAACTGGGGATACTGACGTCTAATCAACGTGTATCCTCACGCAAAAAGGTGCTCACCAATTCCCAAGTGAGACGGTTAGGCATGCAAAGTAGCCAAGGTCTCTGGCGTGTAAAAAGCGTATTACCTCGTGCTGAAATGTATGTGATAAACCTGACCACTCGTCAATTAATCAATCAAAAAAAAAAATTGTGTATGCAGTTCAAAAATTTTTCAATAAAAAAAATGACAGACAAGCTAGATGGTTGACCCTTGGCACCTCATGACAACAAAACTTTCCTGTATTCATATTGTAGCTGGCATTTTGGTCAATTTAACTTGTGCAAAATCAATTATACGGTTACTAGATCATGTAAAGAACCATATCCCACTTTGTTGAAGTTTATTCCTGTCTTGACAATCAAACACACTGATAAAGCCCCACATTTATTTCACTAAATTCTTCAGAATGAAATTCATTCAGTTAGTGGACAAATTAACTAATACGATTCTTTATGGAAAGGGTTTAAACAAAAGCCCCCCTTTCAATTTAAGGTCTTTGCAGGTTTGTTTACAAAAACTCACATTCTTCCCTTCAAAAACTCTCATTCGCATCAAACTCTCATCTGCCTCTCTTATTCACCAGAACCCTCATATTGCAAATGCTCTGATGGTAGTTCATGCACAGCTTAATGACATAGCCAACAGACTGAATTGGATTGAGCAGCAGTTAGCTCCACTACCTCCACCAGCTTAATGACATACCTCCCTTCTTTTGCTGATGACAAAGGGGGAGAAGGATGATAAGGATGATGTCAGTCATTGTTGTAGGATTTTTTTTTGTTTTTGGGAGTCAATGCATTTCCTTCTTGATCAGTCATGTAATTCAGTTCTTTATATAATTTAGTTCTTTATATACTCAATGAGATGTTTTGCTTGGCTACAGTTTTCAACTGCACTGCAATTATGTACTCATACTTGATATATTGATTGCAAGGGCTTCACAATGACTTTTCGTTGTCATCACCAAAAAGGGGGAGAATGTTGTGCATCCCTAGTTTTGATGATGACAATCCATAAATCATTGAGATACTCACTTAAACATGAGTAGAAATATTCTCCAATTTATGAATCAATAAGAACTTCATTCTTCCATGAATCTAGGTACTGATGACATTGCAGGCAGTGGTAAAGTGATATTCACTCCAAGGGCTTCACTGATCAACAGTTTGATGGAAGAGATTGAGCGTCTTGATGCATGAAGCTTCAAGTCTGCACATCGATAGCCAGTGCATGCATTTTCTAGCAAGTCTATACACTGGCACTATTAAGTCTGTACATTGGTGGCCATGTCTCACTTGCATGCTCATCAAAGTCTGTACAGTCAACGCTTCAAGCATTTCAAAGTCCACACATCACTGTAGCATGCATTCGGGCAAAGTCTGTACAATCCATCGCCTTCAAGTTTACCGAGTCTATACAACCCGCCTTCATGCTCAAAGTCTATACATCGACGTTGGGCATCAAAGTCTATACACTGCTCACCGTCTCATTAAGCGTCTCACACTTGCAACTCTATACATCGCAGTTGAACTCAAAGTCTGTACAGCGTCAGCAACAGTGCTGCGTCTCACATTCGTCAAGTCTATACATCTATTTGATTGAGTAAGTCTGTACAGCGGTGGCTTTCATTTGAAGTCTATACAGTGGACCGTCTTTGTCAGCGTCTCAAGCCAAGTCTATACATCCACAGTGGATTTTCAAAGTATGCACATTGGCTTCGCATCTGCAAGTTTGTACATTGGCTTCAACTCTCCAAGTCTGTACGTTGGTTCAAGCCATTCAAAGTCTGTACAGCCTCCACAGCCTTTACTTCAAAGTCTATACATTGTCCCTGCGTACATTGAAGTCTATACTTTCGTTTGGAAAGTCTATACATTCATTTATTTGAAGCTTCATCAAGTCTACACATCGTGTAGCATGCACGCGTCGAAGTCTGTACACTGCATCGTCTGGAAGACTGCCCAGCAAGCAGAAGTCTGTACATTGGTCGTTGCCATGAGAAGCCAAAGTCTATACATTGGAGCTCGTCCAGCAAGCAAAGTCTGTACAATGGCTTGCTGCGAGTAATTGAAGTCTGTACACTGGCGATACTGTACGGGAAGCAAGTCTGTACATCGTGGGCATCTGGCCTTCATTCGAAGTCTATACACTGGACGTTTGAAGTCTGTACACTGGGCTGCTCAAAGGCTCACAAAGTCTATACATCGTGGCCTTGAACTCTCAAGTCTGTACACTGGCCGTTGCCAGGCGAAGCTCAAAGTCTGTACACTCAGTTGCAGGCAGCAGTAAAGTCTGTACATTCGCGTGCTTAACAACACACAAGTATATACATGCGTTGCGTGAGGCCTATCAAAGCCTGGATAGAACCTACAGAAACTAATTCCGATCTGAAGGCCTAAAAATCTGGAAAGAAGTTGAAGATGGCATGTGGATAAAGGAGTGGAAGAATCTTCTGCTCGATCTGTTGCTGCATCTGTGGAAGACTTAGTCAACCCTGCAAATCGGATTGAAGGAGCTAAACAGTTTTCTGTTCTAAAAACCCGCAGAGAATCTGAGCGCTAATTTTTGAATGGCTCAAGCTTTGTTTCGCGCCAACTTTTGAAAGAGAGAAAGAGAAGGAAATAGAAGATATACAGATATCAAGAGTTAGAGGGAGTCGGTGTGCCACAAGAAAGAGTGGAGGAAACAGTATCTGAAAGAGAAGAGCAGGTTGTGATCAAGCCCTAGTGTGTAGTCTTCGTAGCCGCAAGAAGATCTGCTGCTGAAGATAATGGGGATCTAACTGTGCAAGGGCTCAACCACCTGAAGGCTACCCAGCTCAGAGATCGTGATCTCAATGCGCCAGCAGCCCTATGCACTTGGATTTGTCAAAACTCTGAAATCTCATATCTTCAGTTTAATGGTTCCTTATTTTTCTTAAATCAACTATTTCTTCTGATTGCATCAAGCTGTGAGGCAGCAGTGTCAAGCTGTAAGTCAGCGTGTGTGCAAGCTGTGTGTCAGCGTGTGTACAAGCTGTGAGGCAACACTGTTGATTGAGACAAGGGTCTCTTGGTAGTGAAGCCTCACTCAAGTTGAGTTAGGGGTGGATGTAAGTCTCGTGTAGGGATTGAACCACCTAAAAAGATCATCTTGCATGTGTGAGGATTCTTGGTGTGACTGCTCTTGTTGCATATTAGTCTATAACCTTGATGCTTAAGTAGCTAGACCATATTGAAACTCTAGTGTGCTGCATTAACTCTAGCAATAGTTCAAATAAAGTTGGAATAAATTAAGAAAGGGGGAAAGATCTATTCACCCCCCCTCTAGATCTATTCAATCCTCACACAACAGTGGGCACCGATGTGACTGGAGTAGCTGGCAGTTGAGTGTCGGGGGCACCATTGTGACTGAAGTTGTTGAGCGATCGGGTGCCGCGGGTCCGGATATGACAGGAGTAGCAGGCAGTCGGGTGTCGGGGGCACCGTTGTTATAGATGTTGTTGAGCGATTGGGTGCCGCGGGCCCCGATGTGACTGGAGTAGTTGGTAGTCGGGTGCCGGGGGCACTGTTGTGACTAGAGTTGATGAGCGATCGGGTGCTGTTGGCACCGATGTGATTGGAGTAGCTGGCAGTCGGGTGCTGGGGGCACCGTTGTGACTGAAGTTGTTGAGCGATCGGGTGCTGTGGGCACCGATGTGATTGGAGTATCTGGCAGTCAGGTGCCGAGGGCATCGTTGTGACTGAAGTTATTGAGCGATAGGGTGCCGTGGTCCCCGACGTGACTGGAGTAGCTAGCAGTCGGGTGCCGGGGGCAACATTTTGACAAATGTTGTTGAGCGATCGGGTGCCGTGGGCACCGATGTGACTGAGAGTAGCTGGCAGTCGGGTGCTGGGGACACCGTTTTGACTAAGGTTGTTGACCGCCATTGGGGCTAGAGTGGCCCGACGCCGTCTGGACTCGGCAGTCGGGTGCCGGGGGCACCATTGTGACCCGAGTGGGTGAGTGGTCCAGTGCCGCTGGTCCCAATGTGACTGGAGTAGTTGGCAATCGAGTGCCGGGGGCACCGTTGTGATTGAATTTGTTGAGCGATCGGGTGCCGTGGGCCCCGACGTGACTGGAACAGTGGGCATTTGGGTGCCAGGGGCACCGTTGTGACTGGAGTTGTTGAGCGCCATTGGGGCAAGAGTGGCCTGACGCCGTCTGGACTCGACAGTAGGGTGCCAGGGGCACTGTTGTGACTCGAGTAGCTGAGCGATCGGGTGGCGCGGCCCCCGATATGACTGGAGTAGCTGGGTAGTCGGGTGCCAAGGGCACCGTGGTAACTGAAGTAACTGGGCGCCATGAGACCTCGATGGTCATGCTCGAGGCGCGTTCATAGAGGCAGGGGCTTGACACTTCATCTTGCATCAAGGCTCATGAAGTGTGCCCATTATTCAGATAATCGTCTTGAGGGCATGCCTATCATGCCTATCGAGGTGACACTTGGGCGGCACACGACCCTTGAGACAGGGACCAGGCTAGGTGCTCTCATGCAGCAGCATCAGGGTCATGCACGAACATCGAGATAGGGCCCGTGGCAGAGTTGTTTCGTCAAGCAACCTCTGGGGTCATGCACGATTATCGAAATAGGGCCAAGCAGGATGCTTTCATCAAGCAACATCTAGGGCCATGCACGCTTATCAAGATAGGGCCCAGACAGGGTGCCATCAAGTAACATCTGACGATGTGCACGTATATCGAGGTAGGCTCCAGTAGCGTGCTTTCATCAAGTAACATCCGAGCAACATGTGATAGTTCGACGCCATCTAGATAGAGTGCGCTCATCAAAGTAGGGGCCGCACTTGAGATGGTTTGTGTTTTGGCTAAACGTCGTAGGGGGCGCGATTATACGACATGCCCTTAGCGCGAGCCTAGCAAACACAAGACCAGCCAACAAAATCCTACGTGTGACGTTTGTAGTACCGGGGGCGAGCTCCATGCATGTTCATAGGTGTTCTTGCCCCTTTAGCTTCTAAGGAGGGGGGAATTTATAGGGGAAGATGAAGAGTCAAGGGGGCTTTACGCGGACCAGGTTGAGGGTAGAACCTGGTCTGCGCAAACCCTTTGAAATATATATATATATTTTTTATTTTTCAGAGTGGGGGAGGGAGGTTTAGGCGGACCAGCCTGTTGACACCCATTTTTTGCCTTTGAGTTGAGTCATTTTCCTACCTTTATTTACGATATCCCAAGTTGTCCATTACTCATTGGATCATTTTTGGCTAGTTTTGGGCCTATTTTATGGATATTTTCTCCCTGGTTGGGTTTGCTCCCCGTATCTTCTCGAATTTGGATTTAATGGCTTTCGTTTGACTTGGTCTTTTGGATAAATAAGCATATTTATCTCATTTTTTTATTTTCCAACGGCCAGGTGAATATTGGTCGATCGATAGGCTGCTAAGATTCTCTTGGCAGTCCATCGATCGACCGTCTCTTGTGGCTGTGAATCTTGCATCGACGGGTTTTTCTCTCTCTATCCAGTGTCGAGCAGGGTCGTTGTTGCACGGATTTCTCTGTGGATTTCGAGCAAAATGAGGTGCCGCTTGATCATCGGGACTCCTGGGAGATTTATCTTTGAATTTTATTAAATAAATCAAGGCTAATTTTCGCTGTAAACCCTTCAATTCGAGCTAGGGTTTTCGGGCTCTATAAATAGAACCCTTAAGCTTTGCTCGCGAGGGGGAGATTCCAGAGCTCGCGTCGAGGTGCTGTCGCATTCTAGAGCGAGATTCAGCCAGGGAGAAAGGCTTTCCATGTTCTTCAAGCTTTTAGTCCAGGGATTAGCTGGTTTCGATCTGTTCTTTTGTGTCATTGCTTTAGTCATCTTCGGTCATCTTTTGGTCATCCCATCTCAATTTTTCTCCGTCTTTCTTCACATTTTTCACTGTTGTTCTTGCATTCACACATCCTCCTATTGTTTTACTCGCCCCCTAGGGGTTAAAAAACCACCATCCCCGGGTATCCACCCTTCTAATCAAGTGTTTTACTCATTACTCTTATTTATAGATATTGCACATCCTTGAATTAATTTGGGTTGTCTTCTCTTGTTGTCTGTGTTGTCTTGCAGGTCAGCATTAATTTCTACACGAGGCCCATCCCTCCTAGTCGACCGGAAGGGGTGGAGGATTAAGTTCCCGATGGCTTGTCGTCCGGCCATTTTCCTATTTCAGCGGCCGTCGTAAGACCGTCTTCGTTAGGCTTGCGGCATGGAGAGGACTGTCTTCTTCCTGCTCTAGAGCTGTCCCAATTGGCGAGTGTCTTCATCCATCCCTTCTTTCCAAGGTACGTAGTGCGTTCCTCTTGCACTATTTACTTTGGTGGCAATCATGATCTTGTTGTGCTGATTTTAAGGTGATGGTATCGTTGCATTGCTTGCCTTGTTCTATGTTCTATTGGATGTCACACTAGTCACATTCATTCACATACACACACTTGAAGAAAAATATCAACACGCATGCTTTTTTTTGGCAATCACGGTGGGACGCCTTATGCCATTCGTGTTCTTAGCACTGTTTGACTTGCTTATCTGTGGTTGTTTAGTCCATTGTAGTCTCCCTAGATTTTTCGTTTGATTTCCTATTGTTTTTTGTTCTCTGGGCGTTGTTGCGGTCCTCTGAGGGCCGTTTCTCTTCTTCTAGCGATCTGTCACGAGACCGCAGTTGTCGCTCTCAGGTACGTTTACTTCCATTAAAGTCTGTCCTCTGTCATTTTCTATCTTCTAGTGTTTTGCGGTCTTCTCTGGACCGTCTCTATAGGTTACGGTCATTCTGGTGACTGCTTATTCCGCTTAGGTACGCGTTCCAAGATTCCCGTCACTCGTTTGTTCAGTTTTGTCTATGATTTTTCACTATTCTATGGCTGATTGCGGTCCTTAAAGGACCGTCTCGATTACTGAGTAGTCATCTCTGTGACTGCTACTTTGTCACATTCTGCACCCCGAGGCTTATTGTTGTGATCTCTTATTTACCATTTTGATTCAGCTATTGGGTGCTATTTATCTCCCCTGGGTTATCATTCATGTTTATATCATTATTGGCATATTTGTATCATTGTTTGATCATTGCATGTTAGTTTTAGGCTAGAATTTGCAAGCACTCTTAGTTGCATTCCTACCTTGGTAAGAGATCCTCTTGCCTCCATATTCCTTGGAATCGACTAGGTGATCCTATCCGGGACCTCCGTAAGCCCCCGTGCGTTGTGGATTCCCACGCGGATGCCGGACAGGTTGTACCTTTACCACCCAGTGTCTAGGTTGCATCCGTGAGAGAGAGTCTATACCTAGAGTCAACCAAGTCCCTCAGTCCACCCCATTAGGAATCCTATTTTTGAGGGAACATTGATTTAATTGAAATCACTAAGGTTCTGAAACGGGAAACGCATAAATTTTTTGTGCATCATTAAAACTAGGTTGATCTTGGTTGCCTCTCATCCCCTCTCTTGTTTGTGCATTTTGTTAGTCATGCCATTTAGGTGGTGATTAGTTGTTGTCATTCTCTTTGTGATAGGTGCCACGTTGCATGTGGAGTTGTTTCCCGTTCATAGGATCTTCTTGTAGGGGCAATCCCTCTTTCACCTCCTACTTCAACCCCTTGTTCGATTCCGCTATGTCGTCCTACGATTTCTCTCATTCCCGTGAGGACTCCCTTCCTCAGGGCCTTCTAGAGGACCCATCTAGGGTCACGCCTGTCCAGTTTGGGGAAGGGTCCATGTTATGACCACCAATTGGGCACTGGCCCAATTGTGTACAATTCAGACCCACGAACTGAATGAGCTAGGAATCTAGACAGATTATTAATGAACCATTAGAAAATTTGTAATTTAACATAGGAAGATCAGAATTAGGTGAAACCAAAGCTCATGCAACGACCATTGGGTAAGGAACATCTTTGATGAAGAGTATAACCTCTGAAAAATGGGTCTAATAGAGGTTAAGAGGGAGTTTGTGATAATGGGTCAAAATAATTACAAAAAACACAATCACCCATTAAAATAAGGATATCTTGGTCCGCAGCCAACCAAATGGGAAGAAACTAGGCTCATTCAAAAGCTTGGGCCCTTAACCCAAACTCTTCTGTTGTGATGGAAGCCCAATTCGCATCAGAACCAAGGGTTCTAAGCCCTTTGGCTGCCAGCTGTCATGAAAGAGGTGTGACTGATAGGAGAACTCAGATGTAATTAATGGGAAATTTATAACTTCATCTGTGGTTAATGAAATGACCTGAAACAAAGGCCATAATTCCGAGTGAGACGTTAGCTACAACTTCTATGTTGAGGTTGAAACCAAATACTACCTGAATGCTAGAGCTATGCCTATATTACCTCGGGCTACCGAAAGGTCGCGACTGGAATGAGGGAGAATAAATGATAATATTGCAAAAATCATAACTCGGGCTAGGAAGGAGGAAATTCAATGAAACCATGTCTCAAAGTTATATCTGTAAGTCCTCTTGATTTCATCTAAAGACACCCCAATCCAAATCCTAACATAAGAGCACCCACTCGCATTTATGCCTAGGTAGACGAAGGGTCGCGACTGGAATAGAGGAGAAATAATGTTAATATTGCGAAACTCATAACTCAGGATAGAGTTGATGAAATTTGATGAAACCATGACTGGAAGTTATATCTAGAAGTCCTCTTCATTTCATATGAAGACATCCCAACCCAAATCCCAACAGGAAAGCGCGCCCATTCATATTTATGATCGGGTAGACGAAGGGTCACCTCTGTTCAAACCCAAGGGGTGTTTAGCATTAACCCCCTCTTTAACCAGTGACCTTGGGGGCTGGACTGAGCATTGTTGGATGTAGGAAAGGTTTTGGGAGGCTTGAACCTATATAAGAAAGTGGGTTCGAAGGGTGGTCAGTCTTTTAGCAACACCCATTCTTAAGTTTCCACCATCTACGGTTGCTCTTGAGAGAGAAGAGAGGTGAGGGACCTTGGCCCTACGAAGGGGGCGAACTGGCAGTTCCTAGAAGGGAGCAAAATGTTTTGGGAGGGTATGGGGTTTGGATATCATCCCCGGATCAAAAGGGGTAAAGCTGAGGAGGATCTGGGGTGTGGATATTATCCCCGGATCGTCGGTTAGCATCTCAAAGGTAGGCACCTAACCTCAAACTTTAGGGGTCAATGATGCATTAGAACTATTTTAAATATATTTTATACAGTTTAAAGAGGGATTAAGGGCACGTGGGGACCACTACCATGTTCATTTTAGTTTTTGGTTTTATCAAGTTTTGGGCTTCCACGAGTTACCTCTGTGTCTCTAAGGATTTGCACAGCCCCTGGGAAGGTCAGACTTTGAGGCAAGGTATGTACACATTTCATATGGTTCATAGCAAGGTCTGTGCATATTTCATGTTGATCATGGCAAGGCCTGTACATATTTCATATGGTTCATAGCAAGGTCTGTGCATATTTCATGTTGATCATGGCAAGGTCTATGCATAGTTCCTAAAATTCATAGTGAGGTCGGTACACATTTGGTCCATGCATAGGTAAGGTCGGTGCATGGTTGGTCCAAGCATATCTAAGGTCGGTGCACGTACATTTGGTCCATGCATAGGTAAGGTCGGTGTATGTTTGGCCCAAGCATAACTAAGGTCGGTGCACATTTGGTTTAGGCCACAATGAGGTCAGTGCACATTTGGTTTAGGCCATAATAAGGTCAGTGCACACTTGGTTTAGGCCAAAATAAGGTCAGTGCATATTTGGTTTAGGCCACAATAAGGTCAGTGCACATTTGGTTTAGGCCATAATAAGGTCACTGCACATTTGGTTTAGGCCACAATGAGGTTAGTGCACATTTGGTTTAGGCTGCAATAAGGTCAGTCCACATTTGGTTTAGGCCATAATGAGGTCAGTGCACAGTTGGTTTAGGCCACAATGAGGTCTGTGCATGTTTTGGATAGCTATAGTAAGGACTGTGCATGTGTTGGGATGGCTATAGTAAGGTCTGTGCATGTGTTGGGATGGCCATAGCAAGGTCTGTGCACGTTTTGGGTTAGCCATAGAAATGTCGGTGCATGTTTGTGTTAGCCATAGGGAGGTCTGTGCATATTTTTTTTGGGAAAAGGCCATGTAAGGTCGATGCACATTTGGTACAAGTCGATGCACCTATGGGTTTGTTCCAATTTCCAAAAAATGAGAGTTTTGGGAGCTCATTTTAATTCATAAAAATCTAAAAAATAAGAAAATGGCAGAATGCTAAGTTAGTAACCCACATTAAAAATTTCATGCACACAGAAATTCTGTACTTTTAGATATAAATCATTTTCTGTGCATGTGTAGCCTTGAAGGATAAACCTGTTCTTTTTATATAGTAACCTGATCATGCACTGTTCCGCACCAGTCAGCATATAAGTATGCTTAGCCCACTTCAACTATTGGAAGCATGCTTGTTATGATAAAGTATAAAATTAATATTTATAAAATGAGTCGAATTTCATCAACTCTAGCCTGAGTTATGATTTTTGCAATATTAACGTTATTTCTCCTCTATTTCTCCTATATCAATTTGGGTTTTGGTTTCATCAAGTTTTGGGCTTCCACGAGTTACCTCTATGTCTCTAAGGATTTGCATAACCCTTGGGAAGGTCAGCCTTTGAGGCAAGGTATGTACACATTTCATATGGTTCATAGCAAGGTCTGTGCATATTTCATGTTGATCATGGCAAGGCCTATACATATTTCATATGGTTCATAGCAACGTCTGTGCATATTTCATGTTGATCATGGCAAGGTCTGTGCATAGATCCTAAAATTCATAGTGAGGTCGGTGCACATTTGGTCCATGCATAGGTAAGGTCGGTGCATGTTTGGTCCAAGCATAAGTAAGGTCGGTGCATGTTTGGTCTAAGCATAAGTAGGGTCGGTGCACATTTGGTCCATGCATAGGTAAGGTCGGTGCATGTTTGGCCCAAGCATAACTAAGGTCGGTGCACATTTGGTTTAGGCCACAATGAGGTTAGTGCACATTTGGTTTAGGCCACAATAATGTCAGTGCACATTGGGTTTAGGCCACAATAAGGTCAGTGCACATTTGGTTTAGGCCACAATGAGGTCTGTGCATGTTTGGGATAGCTATAGTAAGGTCTGTGCATGTTTTGGGAAGGCTATAGTAAGGTCTGTGCATGTGTTAGGATGGCTATAGTAAGGTATATACATGTCTTGGGAAGGCCATAGCAAGGTCTGTGCGCGTTTTAGGTTAGCCATAGAAAGGTCGGTGCATGTTTGTGTTAGCCATAGGGAGGTCTGTGCATGTTTTTTTTTTGAGAAAAGACCATATAAGGTCGATGCACATTTGGTACAGGTTGATGCACCGGTGGGTCTATTCCAATTTCCAAAAACATAGAAAAGGAGAGTTTTGGGAGGTCATTTTAATTTATAAAAATCTAAAAAATTAGAAAATGGCAGAAGGCTAAGTTAGTTAACCACAATAAAAATTTCATGCTCATAGAAATTCTTTACTTTTAGATATAAATCATTTTCTGTGTATGTGTAGCCTAGAAGGATAAACCTATTCTTTTTATATAGTAAGCTGATCATGCACTGTTTCGCACCAGTCAGCATATTAGTATGTTTAGCCCACTTACACTATTGGAAGCATGCTTGTTATGATAAAGTATCATATTAATGTTTGTAAAATGAGTATGAATGCGAATGCGAATACGATGTGAATGTTATGAATGGAAACAACAGCATTCTGTGGAAAAGGACTCCGATCCGTTTGTGGGGCGGCCCTTTGTTGATTTTATTTTGCCTGTCCATCTTTTCTTTGGGGTTTTGAATGATGAAATGACAAGCAAGTAACCAAAGATCCGCTCTTAACCTATGAACATGTGATCATGAACCTAGGCAATCAAAGCTAGCTCTAGCATGGGCATGCTATCTCACTCAAACTACGCTAAAGAAAAGGGAAAACACACGCCGGGGCGTGGAGCAAAAGAAGAAATAAAACACACCACAAGGAGTGGAGCAAGCAAGGAAATAAAAGAGATATGTGATGAATGAGAAAGCTAATGCCCAAGACTAAGGAAAGATGTGATCGTCACCAAAGTAAAAACAAGCAAACGACCTGTAAATACCTTGGAAATAGGTGGATGAAGCACCCGCCCATGGGAGAGAAAACTAAAGAGAACCTGCAGGTCAGCTAGAAATAACGGCCAGGACCCTGTGCGTTACTTGTAAAGTAACGGCCACCCGATAGACCGCCAGGAGAAGATGACGCGTCTGCACCAGACCGTCAGATAACCTGCAGTAGCAAAGTGTAGATTCTTTTAACTCCAACTCTTCCAGCCGGCTAGAAGACTTGGGCCTCGTACTGGTGAACCTATAAACCTGCCAAAGATGTAGAGAGCAAGAACAAAACAACCCAAATTAGCCCTTTCAATAATATAGCATCAATTCTCAAAGAACTTAAGGACATCAAAAGGAGAGGGGATTACCGGGGAGTTTTTGGTTTTTTTAACCCCTCTGGGCGTTTTTAAAAGATTGGGAGGATGTTTGGATGCTTAGAGAACAGTGAAAAAACGTGGAGAAAGAGGAGGGACAATGCTTTGATTGAGGAAAAAACCAGGGAAGAACTTAAGCATGTGATGAACTTGAAAGACTAAAACCAAAGTACTCCCTTGATTATGAGATGGATGAACGTGGGAAGCAGTTCCTCCTGGATGAAGATGACTCCTGAGTTCGGCAGCACTTCGTCGTGAATTTCAAAATCCTGCTCCTTCGGGCCATGAAGTCAAGGGTTCTATTTATACACCCTCAAACTCTCAGGTTGAGCAGAGGATAATTCAGCAAGATAAAGGGATAACTCCTGGCAAATCCTCGAAGATAATATCACCAAGAGTCCATAGAAACAAACAGAAGGTCCTAAGGATCATATTTGAAAGAGATATCGTCAATCCAAACCCTTATCTTCTGCCATGGAGTAGCAGAGAAAAGGCCTGAACTGTCAAGACTCTCTGAAGGAAGTAACGGCCACACGACAGACCGCCACTTGGAAATAACGCACCAAGGAACATCCGTCACTATCAACCTTATCCCTAAAAGATAAGATCAACGGGAAGAAGACCCAACAAGCTGGACTCTTCAAGGAAGCAACGGCCAAGGAATAGGGCGTCAGAATGAAACAACGGCTGCACGACAGACCGTTATTGTCAACGTGTAATCAAAAGGATAAGTTTTAAAACAAGGCCTTAAGCCTTAGGACTCTTCAAAGAGTAACGGTCCAGGACCCAACCTTCAGAACGAAACAACGCGCCTAGGACCGACCGTTATTAGCAAAATGGAAATCAAAAAAGGAGTAGAGGCCCTGCTAAGATTCATCCAATGAAACGCCACCAGGAGCCATATCCGATCAAGGAGTTAAGACCCAAGAAATAGGCTTCAACTAATCAAGAGACGCAATGAAGAGTGAACGACTTGGAGCATCATATAGAATAAATAAGAAGATGACCCGACTTATTGGGTATAAAACGGGTGTCAACAGATGCCCCTCCTTAACGTCCTCTTTGCAGGGGAACGAGCAGATGTGAAGCGAAAGTGAAATGGAACATGGAGATGAAGCGGAAAATGAAGCGGAGTGGATCAAAAAGAGGGTGTTAAGGTAAACGACGCCCGTTCTCAACCAACAAGCGATAGGAATTTTCTGGAAAGCTTCAAAACTGATCACAAGAAAATAGCCAACCAAAGGATGCAAGTCTGGAGGAGCTAATAACTAAGGAAAGGAAACACGGCTAGCCGCCGGAGGCAACGGAAAGGAAAAGAGTACCGACTAAACTCCAGACAAGAATCTTCAGCCAACCAGATCAAGCGAGCAGATCGAAGGAAAACCTTCTAATTCAGAGTGGAATGATTCTCCTTATCCGAGATCAAGAGCATAGCTATCCACCATCATCGAGACACTTGAACAAATGAAGCACATGAATGCTCAAAGAATGCGTATGATGCATGCTGGGCTAAAGGAAAAGAAATCTTCAAAACAAATATAAAAAAGAAAGATAAAATAGAAAATACTCGAGAATAATATTGCTAGACCAGAGAAATTAGGGTCAGGACACCAGCGGCAACCACGGCGTGCAAGACAGAACCATCGTCCCCAAACTTATTCCAATCTAATGGCCTATCCAACGATTAAACATGTGAACTTAGATCATCATCATTTTTGTTTAAGGGGAACATCAGATCCTAGAACACATGAATGACCAGCCGGTTCTCGAGATAATATCGTAAGTATCATATAGTAATGCATTAAGGGATAAGGGACGAGATACAAATACTTGACTCACCTTCCGGACGGACGGTAAAGTGCGATTTCATTCACAAATTCCTTCATAAAAGATAGATTAGCAAAAAAAATAAATATGATCATGAATCAAGGCATAACCATTTGTACGTGCGAGAAGCATCAACAATCAACATTTTGACAGAATATAAAACCATTTTGACATCCAATAGACCATTTAATTAATCAAAAAAACTTGCAAGTTTGTAACGGTCTGATGAAGGTGCGTTACATCAAGTAACGGACCATCCTTAGTCCGTCATAAACCAGGCGATTCACATTCTTCAATAAAATAGTCTCATCACATGTAACGGTCAAATCCAGACGCGTTATAAGGATGCAACGGCCGCACGATGGACCGTCACATTTCCTGAGTGTTCAAAAAAATAACAACCGAACGGTCACGGCCTTCATTCAACACTCAACAACCCAAAAACCCAAACCGAGAGAAACCACCGGCGACCACCGTCCCACCACTACCATGGCCGGCGACGAGGCTCCCCAGCCACCACCACAGAGGAGGGAGAGGGGAAAGAAGAAAGCAATCCGGCGGTTTCACCGCCGGCTCGAACGGGAGGCGATCCCACCGGTCACGGAAGAAGAACCGAGGAGAAGAGAGCCAAGGGAGGAAGATGAAGCTCCCACGGCCGTGGGGGACCAAGGGGAAGCCCCATTGGGTGCAGAGGAACCCAAAGAACCAGAGAAGAAGAGGAAGAGAGGCATGGACCGAGAGGTAGGCCGCCCACCCCATTTTCAAAATTTTAATTTTTTTGTATTTTTGTATGAATGCATGTGGGAATGGGGGGTAGAAAATGGGTCTACGAACCCATTAGGAATGATTGTAGGCCTTTTGGCCAAAGTGAGAAGCCACGGAATGCAAATGGAAAAAACGCCCTCTAGCAGGGAATGTGACGGTACTTCCAGTGACCGTCACAAGCGTAACGCGCCACCCTAGATGCGTTAGAGCCATGTGACGCCCCATCCCAGGGCCGTTACATGCACCAGAGGCTAGAACTATTTTTTAGGTTTTCAATTATTTAGTTTTTTGTTTTGTTTTATTTTTATAAATGTTGTGCAATGATTTTATGATGTAATTAACTAACTTATGATCTAAATAACATGCAGGGAAAGCGAAGATCAAGGATCTCCTGGCTGCAGGTCCGGGCGGTGTACCAGGCACTGCCCGACTACCAGAGGGAGCGACTAGCCAGCATGGGATTCGCCGAGGTGCTCAGCATCGAGGTGATCCGGATGGACACACCCCTGCTGTACGCGCTGCACGAGAGATGGGACCCGATCAGCAGAGCCTTCATCTTCCCGTGGGGCCACATGATCCCCACGCTAGAAGACGTAGCGAGGATTACGGGATTGAGAGTCCACGGAGCCGCAGTGACCGGATGTACTTACGGCGATTACCGGGAGATGGCACAGCAGCTGCTCGGGCTAGATTTGATCAGGCCGGGACAGTCCTCCTCCCAGCTCTCGAGATCAGTACTGCAGGAGAGCCTGGGACTGAGGGGAGCGGCGATAGCCGTAGGAGAGCTACCCGAGGAGCATCTGGGCAGAGTGATAGACCAGGTGCGCCCTCACGTGGGGGCGGAGGCAGGACCGGAGGGAGATAGAGTGCTCAGACGCTTCCTGATGCTGTTATTCGGGAAGCTCCTCTTCGCGACTCGAGCGGACGTCATCAGCTGCCGACTGCTTCCGATGATAGAGAATTTGCACAGAGTTGGGAGATACGCTTGGGGAGCAGCAGTGCTCGCATTCCTGTTCGAGTCCCTGAGCACTACGGACCGGCAGACGATGCTGGGTGGCTTCTCGCCTTTCTTACAGGTAAATGCACTTTAAATGCTTTCTTTTATGCCAAAATGTTTATGATATGCCATGTGACTGACTTGATTTCTAAAAAAATGCAGATCTGGAGCTATATGTACCTCCCAGGCATCGGGAGAGGCGCGCTACTCCACCCCGACCGCATACCGATCGCGAGACGTTGGTCGGTGGCGAGGGACACAGGGTCGATCATCAGACTGACCCGGATGATCCAGGATGACCTGGACTCCTTCCCACATACGTCGGTAAGTCCAGAACTCAAAATGATTTCTACATGCTTTTAAATGCTTCTTAATGCTTCTAAATGCTTTTAATGCTTTTATTATGCCAATGCTGATGAATGAACTAAATGCTCTCAGGTGAGATGGACCCCATACCGCGGCGAGGGTTACACGGGACAGCCGTGGGTAGAGGCGGCCTTGTCGTACCAGGGACGAGACATATGGCTGCATTGCATCCATATCATCGAGCCTCTGCACTACAGGCTGATCCTGCGGACCCGGGGACTACATCAGCCCGAGGTGACCTTTCCACGCCACAGCGATGACCACCCCGGCAAGTCAGCAAGGGGCATCAGTGGTAATGTGGATTGGTGCACCCGGAAGGCGAAGTACGTCCATGACTGGAACAGGCGGGGCCGAGCGGTGAAGGAACGAGACGAGAACGACGAGGCATATCTGAAGGCCTTTGCTCGACTCTACGGCGACCGGGTGTACCGAGGTACCCGACGACCGGTATGCAAATTCTAAACTCAAAAACTCTTGCTATATGCAAAAATGCCATGTGATAGATGTACTGACTCACATGCTTTCTAAATGCAGCTAGACCCTGAGGGACGGATAGCTGAGCTGGAGGGATTACTCCACTCCACCATCCAGCAGCGGGACGAGTACCGGGCCGCCCTGGAGCTTCTGGTAAGATTCTAAAACTTAGACATAAATGATTATGTTTATGCAATGCTTAATGAGATTAATCATGAAAATGCAGCGTGCCGAGGGAGCCCAACGAGCTGGACCGGATGCTCCATCGTCCTCCTCCCATCCTACGGGAGGCAGAACAGAGCAGGATGCCGAGTTTGTTCAGGCGGTTGCCCGGGCCGAGGAGGCGGAGGCCACCCTCGAGGAGCGGGTAAGATGCTAAATGCTTATGCTTATGATCATGCGTATGCCTAAAATGCTTTTTGATCAACTATATGAAGTGCAATCTACAGGCGAGAGAGCTAGCAGCAGCAGTGGCCGAGGCTAGACAGGCTCGATTGGAGGCAGAGCGTCTCCAGGCAGAGATAGAGAGAAGCCGGGCTGAGACTGGGCGGGCCCGAGCAGAGACAGAGCTAGCACGGGCAGAGATGGCCCGGCTGAGAGCGGAGACCCCTAGACGCTCAGATGATGCAGAGGTGGAGTGACTTTGGACGGAGCTAGCTCAGTCACAGGCTGAGGTAGAGCGACTCCGGATTGGGACGGAGGATTTGGACCGATACCGGACCGAGGCACGCGAGGCTCGGCGCCAGGCTTACGATATGAAGATCGCGCTGCGGACCCTCGAGAGGACTGTCCGGATGATAGGTCGAGGACCTGAGCGGAGTGTTTCGCAGAGCGGAGCACAGAGGAGCGTCGCCCAGAGTGGGTCGGTGGCTGATTTCCTTGTGAGTTCCTCCGGCCAGCGGAGGAATGAGAGGGTGGAGAGAGGACAGCAGGAGGAGAGTGCTTCCATAGCACCGCCAGCAAGGAAGCCGGAGGGTGGAGATGAGGAGGGCGGCCCGGCGAACGAGCCGGCCGAATGATGTATTTCTTTTTTATTTTTGTACATGACAATATATATAGAAAAATGAAATTCTTTTTTTGGCATTTTTGTTTTGTTTCATGAGTGTGAATGAATGCAGGAATGTGTTTTTGAAAAATGCAGGAATGAATGAGTGGATGACTGGTTTGAATGTGAATGCAGAAAATAAATGATTGATTGAGATGATTTGAGGTGATGTGTGAAAATGCATGTATGAAATGCATGTATGCGGAAAAAATGTATGTATGAGAATGCGTAGATGATGAATGAGTTGTAGAATGTGTGAAAGACCGCCAGGTCTAACACAAGGGCAGGAAGAAATTACCTGAATTCAGCAGCAGAGAAAGTAACGGTCTAGGATCAGACCGTCATAATCAAATAACGCACTGGCTGAAGGGCGTTACACACAACAGAGGCCAAATTTGTAATCTGAGCTGCAGGAAAAGCGACGGCCCACCTCTGGTGCGTCAGAGGGAAATAACGGCCAATGCTAGACCGTTGATCATGGCAGAGTGATGGGTTGTCAGGGCAACTAGCAGGAAATGCGACGGCCCACGGGAGACGCGTCGGGGTGAAATAACGGCCATATCCAAGACCGTCGGGAAAATGTTGAACCCAAAAGCCAACATCTGAACGACCGAGAGTGTAGTGGACCATGGTCCACGCGTTAGAAGATAAAGACGGCCAAAGACTAGACCGTTAAGCTTCACAGAACAGGGTCGGGCCAAATCAAACCCACAGGAAATGCGACGGCCTAGGGTTGGCGCGTCGGAGTGAAATAACGGCCCCACGATAGACCGTTAGAGACTGAGTTGTGTTCCGAGACGGATTGAGCCGTGAGAGCCTAAACCCGAGATTTATCCACTTAATCTCCCACTAGATCCTATCTAGATTGAAGATAAAGCCTTCCAACTCAAGTCTTATCCTTTCCAAGCCAAAATTAAACCTTTAAAACTTGGAAACTCAACCAAAATCGTATCTTTGCTGAAAACCTCTGCTTTAGGGTTGAAGAACCTCTCCTAAGGGCAGAAATCAAGATGAAGAGAAGCTTCGAGGTGATGGCTATGGAGGAGAAGGTCTACACCGGACCTAAAGCTGCTAGAAAAGAACATGGAGAGCTCCAACGGTTGACATCAATTCCCAAGCACTTAAGCTCCAATGTTCAAAGGGTGGTAAGTCCCTCAACAACACATCCAAGTTCAGAAAACTCTGCACTTCAATTCGTTTTACGACCTCTTCTTCTCCTTCTTTCTTCAAGCCTCTTCCTGGCCCAAGATGCTACTCTAATCTGAAGTGGGTGGCTCCCATGGTAAAGGCCCTCCCTATAGAGGTCACATCAATCCTTAAAGCATGGCACCTTCAACCACTCTTGGTTTTAGGCAAAAATTTCCAGAAATTGTCCTTAGATTGGCCAAGTATTTCAGCACTTGTGGAATTATGGCATCCACAAACTCATACCTTCATCTTCCCTTCCTTCGAAGCAACAGTCCTATTAGAAGAGGTAGAGACCTACCTAGCCCTTCCTAAGACTAAGGCGGGGGATGAAGACCGGGTTTGCTACACAATAGAGCCTATTGACCCGTCCTTGATCTTGAGTGATTTCATTCATAACCCAAAGGACGTGAGGACCATGATCAGCCCACACCACATTCACTTGATACCCTTGGCGCAATGGATAGTGTCTCATTGTAAAAACAAGTGGGAGAGACATGAAGCAATAGCCAAGGCGGTGGCGGTTTGCTTGTGCGGAGTCTTCCTTTTACCACGACCGACCACCTTCTAGACATCCAAAATCTTAGCATTATTAGCGGGCTGTGGCGGGGAATGTCTATCTCTCAAGCGGTCCTCTCATACCTCTATGAAGGACTTAGCTCGGCTTGCCTAGGAGGACTTTTGTTCGGCTCCATGATACTCCTTGAGTGCTGGATGGGAGTGAGAGTCAAATTCCAACAAAAGGATGACATAACTTCAGCTAGCCGAATCTTCGGGAGCCACCCTCTCTTCTTCATTGAAGGGGCATTTGGATACTCTTCTCGGGTCGAATGCAAGACGGCGGACAAGAAAACGCGGGATGAATGGCGCCTCTTCTTCAACACTTTGCCAATGGATAAGTTCATCATGCGGCCAAGAATCCTTCGAAGCACTCTTCTTAAAATACCGCGGCGTCAAGGCTTGGACCTCCAGCTAGTGGGG
The DNA here is from genome assembly GCA_022559845.1 of Amorphophallus konjac. Taxonomy (NCBI): domain Eukaryota; kingdom Viridiplantae; phylum Streptophyta; class Magnoliopsida; order Alismatales; family Araceae; genus Amorphophallus; species Amorphophallus konjac. Next base: position 436,039,129 of record CM040118.1, read on the forward strand.
AATACCACCATGGCGATCTACAACCCGCACCGATGCCATCTTCAGATTGGACTTCCAAGAACCAAAGCTCCTGCACTATCACACTACCCTCCCCTTCTACCTAGGAAGATGGGGACCGAGGAAGACGAAAGAGCAGTACGGACCGCGCTGACCATGTGGGAGATCAGCAAAGTGCGCCCGTGGCGAGAAGAAGTTGAAGAGGACGACGCAGCACGCCGTGATTACGTAAAAGAGTTGAGGAAAATCCGCCCTCTTGCGGACAGAAAACTGAATGTACATTGATTTTATTTTGTTCATGAGAGAAGTTGTTTGTTATTAACAATCAAAGTTGGAATCTTTATGAACGTTATATTTTGTTTAATCTTGCTTGAATGAGATGATATTACTTCAACTGAATGGATGTGAGTTTTGTGGTTTGAATGGCCAGAGTGATGTGAAGAGGCAGAGCCTCTGGAGGATGTAACGGATGGGCGGTGGGCCGCTGTAAAGAAACGACGGCCTGACGATGGGCCGTCAGAACGAAAGCATTATCAATCCTGCTCTCTGAAGCAAGTAACGGATAGGAGATGGGCCGTTATATATAAACGACGGTATAGACCAGGCCGTCAGAGGGACAATGTTTGATGAAATAAAAGCCCCATGCCTGCAGGAAGTGACGGCCGAAGGGAGACCGTTATATTCATATGGCGGTCTGGAATTGATGCGTTACAGCCTTTGACCTGCATTTTTGTGAATTATCACTTTGAACTTGTCCTGCTGCCTGTACACACTCAAACATGAAACAAGTTAGATCTGTTCTTAGACTCAACCCCTTGCCTTGAAGCAAGTTAGATAATGACCATTTCTTGATATTTGGTCAAGGGGTGGAGCCTTATTAAATAGGCGGAAAGCATAATAAAAATGCAATGCATTCTATGCACATGATGGAGTTTTGGAAAACATCTAATTTTTTTTTTTCGTGGGATTTTTGCAGATATTTGGTTTTTTGGATTTTGAAAATATTTGGGATTTTTTGGATTTTGGAGATGTTTGATGTTTTTCGATTTTGAAAATATTTGATGTTTTTGGATTTTGAAGATGTTTTTTTGGATTTTGAAAACCAGTGCCTCCCTAGTAACACAATCTTTTCCTTGTTCAGAATCAGAAGTCCCAGCGTTGGTGTGTAATACGGGTGACAACCCCTGGCCAAGGCCCACTTCTCATGACGGTGTTTTTAACAAGGCCATACCCAAGGTACTAATCTTGGTCCTAAAAGGAAAAAGGAACATGGGGGTAAGCTTAGGCCAGATATGGAAGTTTTTAGGACTTGATTTCTTCACCGTACAACCCTGTCAGAGATTTGGTCTGTTGCGCCGGGGCTTTGTGTCTGTCATCGAACCTTCGTCCACTCTAGGCACGCATTCGACCGGGCTCATGACGTCCCGCGGGGAACTATACTGCCTCTCTTGTCATGCCTAGTTTTTCTATTTTTGCATTCCTGGAGTTTTGGAATAGTAGACTTTTGAGATGATGCTTTTGATTTCGTTGTGAAAAAGATTACTCCTTTTCTGCTCCTTTCTTTTTCTTGTGGCGTCAGGTCATAACAGACTTGCCCCTATTTGAGACCTCCTCTCGTTAGGGTGTTTGGATTAGTTGTCGCCTCCTTATTCACTTCTTGCCCCTAGATTCAGCCGAAGAATGAAGCGGACATGGACTTCGATTTTTCCCTAAAGTATGGCCAAGGAGAAATGGTGTCTTTTAGAATCGGAAAACCTGACCAGGGATGTCGTGTAGTGTGTGATTGCCTTACTCGGGACCCTTCTTAGTGAAACAGGAAGGCGCATCCTGCTGCCGGGGAAGCACGTGGCTTAGACTCTAAGGAAAGAAATGCTTAAGATACAACCCATTCCACGGGTGAGAGAGCTCCTCACCTTCCGCATTTATTAGACGATAAGCATTCCCTGGATAAACTTCTTTTACGACAAACGGCCCTTCCCAATTAGGTTGTAATTTAGACCTTGGACCTGTAGACCGAATGAATTTCCGTTTCAAAACCATATCACCTTTTTAAAATTTACGTTCGATTACCTTCTTTTGAAAATAACGTGAAACCCTCTTTTGATAGACGGATATGTGATCGGCCACGTTCATCCTCTTCTCATCTAAGAGTTCCAACTGAACCAGCAACGCCTCTCGACGTTCATCGAGATTAAGTTCCTTATCAAGCTGCACTCTAAGTGAAGGGATCAAGATCTCATATGGGAGCACCGCCTCCATCCCGTAGGTAAGAGAATAGGGAGTTTGTCCCGTAGGGGTACGGACGGAGGTGCGGTAAGCCCACAGAGCTTCTACTAATCTTTCTGGCCAATCGGAGAACTTATGAGCTTCACATGTTTTCTTGATGATTTTGAGAAGGGTTTTATTAGTGGCCTCGGCTTGACCGTTGCCTTGAGGATAATATGGAGATGAATGATGCAATGCAATATTGAACTTCTTATAGAGGTCCTTAAGCTCTTGAGAGACGAACTGGGGTCCGTTGTCGGTGATGATGCTGCTTGGCACTCCGAACCGCGAGATGATATTCTTCATGATAAAGCAGCACACCGTTGTAGCTTTGATTTCTGCGTACGCCTCGGCTTCGGCCCATTTGGTGAAGTACTCAGTGGCGGTAAGGATAAAGGACTTCTGCTTGATCTGAGAATTAGGATCACCGAGCGGGCCGACCACGTCGAAAGCCCACATAGAGAATGGCCAAGGAGCAGTCATAGGATGGAGAGATAAAGCTGGAGAATGAATTTTATCAGCATGGAGTTGGCATTTAATACACCTCCGGACATAGAGGGAGCAATCTTCCTCTAGAGTGGGCCAGTAGTAGCCCTGCCTAAGGATCTTCTTCGCTAGAGCCTGGCCATTGACATGACCCCCACACTCACTAGAATGGGCTGCTTCAGCCACCTTCCAAGCTTCAACATCATCTAAGCATCTCATCAGCATTCCATTAGTAGCGCGCCTGTACAGTTCTCCTGCAACAACGGTGTACCTTGCGGCGGCTCTTCTAATTGACTTGCGTTGCTCAGCTGTTGCCCCTTCTGGGAACGACCCCTCTTTGCAAAACAACTCGATTTCATGATACCAAGGTAATTCCTCTTCGTCCAGAATCTCCTCTAGCTCTGCTAGTGAAACTTCCTTGAGATCTTCCTTCTCAACCTTCGCCTCTATGGATTTCCTAAGGTTAAGGTACCAAGGATCCTGAAGAGAGGGTGCGTCCAATCTCTGGACGACGATAGTCTTAGTATTCCGACTGAGAGGGAAGGATAGGGAGGAAGTAAGAGATGCCAGAGCATCAGCTAGAATGTTCTAAGAACGGGGAGTTTGAATATAGATCAGCTTACGGAATTGCCTAGCGAGAAGCGTGACCAAATCTTTATAAGGCTTGAGCTTGGGGTCACGAGTATGGTAAGTGGACAGAACTTGCCGTAGGACGAGCTGAGAGTCTCCTATGATGTTCAAATAACGCGCACCTAATAGGTAGGCATGCTTCAAGCCGTCCGGGAGAGCTTCATACTCAGCGATGTTATTGGTAGCAGGAAACCGAAGTTGATAAGTAAAGGGAATGGTTACCCCCTCCGGGGTAAGCAGAACAGCACTGATCCCTCGGCCTTGAGAGTTGAGTGCACCATCGAAGTGCAGAGACCAGAAGGGGTGATGAGAGATAACAGAAAGATGCTCATCAGGGAAGTCGTCCTGAATAGAATCGGTGTGAGGAATGGGGAGATGGGCAAGATGCTCAGCAATGGCATATCCTTTGACTGCCTTCTGAACAACAAAGGTGATATCGAACTGAGAGAGGAAGCTCTGCCAGCGAGCTAACCTACTAGAGAGGACAGGCTTTTCTAAGAGATAGCGGATCGGGTCCATTCTAGAGATCAACCTAACTGGGTGGGCAAGGAAGTAGTGTTTCAGCTTCTGAGCTACCCACACTAAGGTGGCACAAGTTTTCTCCATAGCGGTGTACTTGGACTCAGCTGGATTAAACAACCGAGAAAGGTAGTACGCAGCCCGCTCTTTCCCTTCGTCATCTACTTGTGCTAAAACCGCTCCTAGGGAGTCCTCAATAACCGAGATGTATAGGATTAGGGGTTTCCCAGGGACAGGAGGTTGTAGAACCGGGGGATTGGATGGATATTCCTTGAGGTCCTCATAGGCCTTCCGATAATCTTCATTCCATTCAAACTTGACCCCCGCCTTAAGCAATTCATAAAACGGACGGCACCTTTGAGAATGCTGGGATATGAATCTTTTGATAAATTACAATCTACCAATCAATCCTCGAAGTTCCGTAATGTTCTTTGGCAGAGGCATGTCCATGACGGCCTGTGCTTTATTAGGATCAATCTGGATCCCCCGTTTGCTCACTATGAAGCCTAGCAGCTTCCCTGAGGAGACTCCGAATATGCACTTCTTCGGATTCATCTTGAGCGTGTACTCCCCGGCTCTCTGTAGCACCTTAGCCAGGATGGAGGGGTGTTCTTCCTTAGTTCTCGATTTCACCAAAATGTCATCCACGTAAGCTTCCATATAGATGTGCATCATATCGTGGAAGATGGCCATTATCGCCCTTTGATAGGTGGCACCTGCGTTTTTCAGACCGAATGGCATAACCACATAACAATACGTGCCCCAGGGCGTGGTGAAGGAAGTCTTCTCTTGATCTTCCAGAGCGAGACGGATTTGATTGTAGCCCGACTATCCATCCATGAATGAGAGAGCTTCATACCCGGCTGTATTATCCACTAGGACGTCTATATGAGGTAGTGGGAAATCATCCTTAGGACATGCTTTATTAAGATCCCTGAAATCAATGCATATGCGCACTTTTCCATCTTTCTTAAGAACAGGGACTATGTTTGCCACCCACTGAGGATATAAAACTACTCTGATGAATCTAGCTTTGTATAGTTTGTCGACCTCTTCTTTGATCCTCAAGGCCATGTGGGGGTGAAATCTTCTTGACCTTTGTTTCACCGGTGTTGCCCCTGGTTTATGCACGAGTCGATGTTCCATTAAAGAGGGGTCAAGACCTGGCATGTCCTCGTAAGACCAGGCGAAGGAATCGCTATACTCCCTTAGAACCTTAATCAATTCCCCTTCTACTGGTGAAGGGAGATTAGCAGCAATAATGATGGGCCTTGGGTCTTCTTCGGTTCCTAGATTGATTTCCTTTGTAGGTTCGGCCACCGACGTCGATGGCTCGTCGAATCTTTTCAACCCTTGTGCGTATAAGTCGGCGGTGTCATCTACATTGCTGTTCTCATCAATTGGATCCTTTTCATCCAAGATCTCATAAACGCCTAATCCGTCATCGCTCCATGCCCCTTCTATTTCCTCTTCATCTCCAATCACAATTGCCGTAGCAACAAATTCCGGGCACTTCAAGAGAGCACGGCAACGCTGAGCTAAATCTTGCAAGAACCTATCAGGAACAGATCGAGAAGGATGCGCCAGCGAGCGCGGCTCAACAGAGGAAGGGTTGGATGACCTGGAACAAGACCCTACTTCTTTAGATCTAACTGACTCTAATTCCCTAGACTCGACAGACCCTAATCCTAACCTAGGGGACAGAAGGCCTAGTGGAGTGAAGGCGCAGGGGACTCGTGCCCGTGGGAGGAGGATGGCGACAGGATAGCGTAATCTTCCACTGAAATCTCCGTTTCAAATTTGACATTTTTTTTTTGGAGATCTGCGGAGACTACACAGCAAGATGGAGGAGGTGGGAGCTACATAGGGAACAGCTCGGGGAAAATGCAGTCGAAGAAAGGATCGGAAGAAGAGAACCACATCTCGTGGAGTTGGGCGTTGGGAGGAGGAGGAGTGAAGAGAGTGGATAGATCAATGGGTGGGCACCTCCCGCAAGCACAAGGAACAAATAGAATTTCTGGTGGATCAATAAAGGATGGATTTATTATGATAGGAGGAAGGCAGGGTATGAAGTCCTCTTGCTGGAAAATAGATTGGAGGCGTGAGGGAGACCAAGAAAAGGCAATTGGAGAGCTCCCCTCCTTCTGTAAATCAATAATAGGCTGCTTCTTCGGCCTCCACTGCACAAGCCGAACCTCTTGCTTCTTCTGACATTCTTCCTCAGGAAAGAGCCCCTGCAAGGCCAGACCATAGTCGAGCATATCATCATCTGACCCTCCCGGCAATGGGGGCGGGTTGGTAATCGGACAGACTGCATCTTTTTCTGGCTGAACTTGTTTTGAAGCTAATGTGCCGGGCTGGAGAGGCCCTCTGATAAAATGTTGACGATAATCCCAGGTGAGTGGCCCAGAATCACCCATCATTGATAATGATGTCTCCTTGTAGCCGAGACCTCTCCTGCCCATTTTTCTTCCCTTGGGTAAGGGCTTGGTCATTCCTTGTAATTGCACACTGAGGCCTCTCCCCGGTTGATAGCCTAGTTTCAGTATGATGTTCCAGTCTTTGGAATCTTGAATCTGCGGCTTCACTTTAACATTAACTGGAGTCGCGGCGGGCTTAGGAGATGCATACGCCCAGGGGAAGTTCAAGTCCAGCACTGATATAACGGGCCAGCTGCTCGGCCAAAGTGTGGGAAGAACCTGCTCTGATATGGCCTTAACTGTCTGCACCGCAGACAAGCTTTAAACTTTGACGACCCTCCCTTGGAAGGGGAATTTGACGCACTGATGTGCGGTAGAAGGCATGGCACCGAGTGTATCAATCCACGGACGACCCAGGATAGCCTTGAACATAGGGTCGATATCGAGCACATAGAATTCCACGGCCATTGTAAGGGGCCCGAGCTCTGCTTGAATGGTGATCACCCCGTGACACGCTCGCCTCGAGTTGTCATACGTTGCTATAGTGGTGGGGGTAGGCCGTAATAACTCTTCAGATATGTTGCATGCTCGGAGGGTGCTAAGTGGGCAAACATTAATTGAAGCCCCTGTGTCAACCAGCGCTGCTTCAATGCTGACTTGGTTCAGAGTGATTGTAATGCAGAGCGGCATTTGCCGAGCTTCTGGAGGTGCTAACTTAGTTTCCAAAAATGTAATTGCCGGCCCTTTGGAGATGGTTGATAGTGCGGTCGGTAAGCTGTCGACTGCCATATCTTCACTGACCATTACCTTCTGTAAAAAGTCTCTTAGTGCATCCTGATGAAGGGTAGACCTTTTGATCAACTCTAGCACAGATATTTTAGCGGGCACCCGGTCTAGATGATGTAATAAGTCATATTGAGTACCCGGCAGTGGTTCAGTCTCTTCTTGCTCGGCCGTTGGCTGGGAGGACTGGGGATTAGAAGTAGTGGGGTAATTCCGATGGAACATCTTCCCGCTCCTCAGAGCACAATTCGCCGCGGCATCTGAAGATAGTACGATGGGCCCTGCGGGGTGGATGAATGGAACTGGTGGTGCGGGGGAGACGGTTTGGTGGAGCGTAAGGTTGGTGGTGGCAGTGGGTGATGAGCGGATGATGGGCGAAGGGTTGGTGGAAGGCAGGGTGGTGATGAGTGTCGACGCGGGTGGAGGGAAGGCTAGCGAAAGGGTAAGGATGGATGAGGGGTTGGATGGTGGTGTGATGATGGTGACGGGGTTAAGTGGTGGGGAGTATGATGGAACGGTGGGTGGTAAGGAGTTTGCTGGAGCGGGTGTAACGGGGAGGATGAATGGAGGGGATGTTGGCCGTGTAGGGAGGACGAAGGAAGGATTGCGGTGGTTATGGTGGAGGGCCATGACTTGTGGTGCAGCACTGTCATCATCAAAAGACCATCCGGCATTGGGGGCCGGTGGTTGGACCACGTTTACTTGTGCTGGTGCTGGCGGCTGCTGCTGAGGAGCGGGCGGGTGGATCGGCATCGGATTCTGATGGATGCCCAGGTCCTGTATTTGCTGTGGTTGCTGTTGTGGTAGCTGCTGCTGCTGCGGTGCCTGTTGCTGCTGCACTTGCGGCCTCGGCTGCTGCCCTCTTTTCTCCTTGATCCCAACAATGGCCCGATGCATTGCGGCCCAATCTATCCTTTGCCCTTCATGGAGATCATATACCAGATCCCGAAACTGAAAACATCCTTCCATGGTATGGCCCGGCTGTCTATGGAACATACAATATTTAGTCTGATCAACGGCTGGGTTCCAAGTAGGCCGTTCTGGAGGAAGTTGGATAGCATTCACTGACATGAGGGCGGAGAAGATATCTGTAAGTGTCTCTGGCAATGGAGGGTACTAGGCTCTCCTGGGAGCCGGGCGCTTGCTGTTGGGGTTGTTGTTATAGCCGTTAGGTGGAGGGACATTGTGGTATTGCGGAGGTGGTGGTTGTTGTGGATTGGTGAAGGCATTTTGTGGAATGGTGAAGGCATTTTGCGGAGTGACAAAGGTAGGCGGAGGGTTTTGTGGGGTTGCCTGGAAGTTTTGTGGAGCGGGGTTTTGGGAACTGCGGGGGTTTTGGGGGAAGCGGAATGGTGCTGCCTGGAATGGGAAGGCAACGGCTTGCACTTGTTCATTTGTCTGGACTGCCTCGGTAACCGGCCCTTGTGGCTTCTTGTGATACTTGGGCTTTTGGTTTTCAAATAAAGAGTGGATGGGGGAATCCTTAAACTGGGTCTGGATGAAGTGCGCCCGGCTGTAGAGCTGATGCATGTTGGCTATGTCGTTCATTGCCAGGATGTTCCGGAAGGTTGGAGTAGCATTTGAAATCAACAGCTTGACCTTCTCTTCCTCCGGGATGTGGCCAGGCACCCTAGCGGCCATCTGTCTCCACCTGTCTGCATAAGTGGCAAATTCCTCGTCTAGCTTCATCTTTTCGGCTACCAGATCTGTGAACGAGTATTCTGGGCCGACCCTGTCTTGGAACCGCTGGATAAACTTGTCCTTGACTATCTTGAAACTCTCAGCCTCTTCCAGTGGTAGAGAATAGAACCATTCCAGAGAGACACCATCTAAAGATCGGCGGAATAAATACGCCATAAGGCGATCATCATACTGGAATTGCGCCGATTCATATAGAAAATCCCTCACATGAATAAAGGGATTGCTGCTCTCGTCGTACTTGCGGTAGTTGGGGAGCTCTGATTGAGGAGGGAATCGAATATTCTGGAAGCTTGGCACAGGAATATAGGCCAAAGATTGTGGGCCAACCCGCTTCTGGAGGAAATCGAGTTGCTGCTGCATGGTGGCCCACTTGTCAAGCAAGTCCTGCTCTCGGGAGGGAGCAGGGGCGGTGAAAGACGCTGATTGAATGTGGGGAGCAGATGGAACGGTTGTGGCAGAAGGTGGGTGCCCACAGGAAGGAGTGGAGGGATAAATAGTAGAGATGGGGGGCCCGTAAGAAGGATATTGGGCCTGGGATAGACCCGGATTAGAATAAGCTTGGGCCGCCCCTTGCTGAGAGCGTAAGAAGTCGGAAGGGCCCATGAGAACTTGCGGAGCTACCAGAGCAGATGTGTGATGATCCATTTGAACAAAAGAAGGGATGGGCGACTTTCCTTTATCGAAAGATTGTTGGGCCGAACTGGAAGACTGGCCCGTTTCCATGCCCGTGAAAGTGATGGTCCGTGGGTAGACCGGAGTAAGATTAATCGGAATGGGCTGAACTGGGGGCCCAATAGTGGAAGAATTGGATTGATTTTGGATGATGGTTGAAGGCGATGCGTTGGACCCTTGTATGGTCTGATAAAGAACTTGGAGTTGGGCCGGATCCAATTGGGCCATCATCTGAAGGACGGAGCCCGCGGAAGGAGTGGAGAAAGAAGGGGTAGCTTGACCACCTTCCATAAAAGTGGAGGACGGAAGAGGGGTAGTCCCCTCCCCGGAGGAAAGGGTAACAACCCTAGGAGGGTTCTCAAGGAGCCCTTGAGGAAGGGAGTCCTCTTGGGAGCGGGGAGGATTAAAGGATGCCATGGTGGACTCGAAAAGAGGATTGGAATAGAATGTTAAGAAGGAGTTGACTTGAGGAGATGATTCGGATGGACGAAAACAACTCCACATGCAACGAACAACCTTGGAAATGCAAAAACAACCAACACAAAAACACACAATAAGCAACCAAACTTAGGTGATTCTAACAAAATGTAAGTGATAAAGGATGAAGACACTCAAAGAAAATCAACCAAGTTGTTTAGAATGATGCAACCCAATTCTTGTGATTCCTCCTTCGAAACTTTAGTGAATTGATTACTATGTGCTCTCAACAATAGGTTCCTAGCAGGAGATGAGTATGAGACTTGGTTTGACTCTAAGTGTAATCACTCCTTCACTTATGCAACCCTAGACATGGGGTGGGAAAGGTACAACCAGCCCGGCGTCCGTGTGGGAATCCATGGCTCGCGGGGGCTTATGGAGGTCCCTGGTGTGATTTCCTAGTCGGCCCCAAGGAATATGGAGATGAGAGGTCCTCACAACAAGGTAAGAAAATGCAATCTAAGATATGACCAGATGAATGACCCTATGTGCACCGGAGTGCATGCAAAGTCTAGCGTAAAATCTAGCAATCAATGACGCACACAATGATATGAATATATGAACAAAGCAAGAAAAAAGTCAGGTATCACCCAAGCACCAAATCACAGTAGAAACTGCGGAAGTAAATGCACCTCGGATGCGTACCTGCCAGGAGTATGACGGTCCAAGAACCCTGCGTCAGAGTAAAATAACGGTCGAAGGCCAGACCGCCAGAAATGATATAACGCAGGGGGATGGGTCCGTCAAATGAGCCAGAGCCAAAATCGGACAGAAATAACAGGAAAACCCGTGGAAGCTCACACAGCAGAACAAAAAGTGGCGGTCTAATGCCCCTGCGTCAGAGGTCTGTAGCGCAGGGACACAGGGCCGTCAGAATACTCAGAAAACCAGATTCAGCAAGAATGAGAGAGGAATTCAAGGGAAACCAAATAGGTAGATGATGGCAGGTTCAAACAGGAATCAAAAGCACGATTGGCACAAGTTGTCCCACCGTGATTGCCAAAAAATTATCTGTTGATTTTATTTTTCCTGTCTATCTATTCTTTGGGGTTTTGAATGATGAAATGACAAGCAAGTAACCAAAGATCCGCTCTTAACCTATGAACATGTGATAATGAACCTAGGCAATCAAAGCTAGCTCTAGCATGGGCATGCTATCTCACTCAAACTACGCTAAAGAAAAGGGAAAACACACGCCGGGGCGTGGAGCAAAAGAATAAATAAAACACACCACAAGGAGTGGAGCAAGCAAGGAAATAAAAGAGATATGTGATGAATGAGAAAGCTAATGCCCAAGACTAAGGAAAGATGTGATCGCCACCAAAGTAAAAACAAGCAAACGACCTATAAATACCTTGGAAATAGGTGGATGAAGCACCCGCCCATGGGAGAGAAAACTGAAGAGAACCTGCAGGTCAGCTAGAAATAATGGCCAGGACCCTGTGCGTTACTTGGAAAGTAACGGCCACCCGATAGACCGCCAGGAGAAGATGACGCGTCTGCAGACCGTCAGATAACCGACAGTAGCAAAGTGTAGATTCTTTTAACTCTAACTCTTCCAGCCGGCTAGAAGACTTGGGCCTTGTACTGGTGAACCTGTAAACCTGCCAAAGATGTAGAGAGCAAGAACAAAACAACCCAAATTAGCCCTTTCAATAATATAGCATCAATTCTCAAAGAACTTAAGGACATCAAAAGGAGAGGGGATTACCAGGGAGTTTTTGGTTTTTTTAACCCCTCTGGGCATTTTTAAAAGATTGGGAGGATGTTTGGATGCTTAGAGAACAGTGAAAAAACGTGGAGAAAGAGGAGGGACAATGCTTTGATTGAGGAAAAAACTAGGGAAGAACTTAAGCATGTGATGAACTTGAAAGACTAAAACCAAAGTACTCCCTTGATTATGAGATGGATGAACGTGGGAAGCAGTTCCTCCTGGATGAAGATGACTCCTGAGTTCGGCAGCACTTCGTCGTGAGTTTCAAAATCCTGCTCCTTCGGGCCATGAAGTCAAGGGTTCTATTTATAGACCCTCAAACTCTCAGGTCGAGCAGAGGATAATTCAGCAAGATAAAGGGATAACTCCTGGCAAATCCTCGAAGATAATATCACCAAGAGTCCATAGAAACAAACAGAAGGTCCTGAGGATCAGATTTGAAAGAGATATCGTCAATCCAAACCCTTATCTTCGGCCACAGAGTAGCAGAGAAAAGGCCTGAACTGTCAGGACTCTCTGAAGGAAGTAACGGCCACACGACAGACCGCCACTTGGAAATAACGCACCAAGGAACATCCGTCACTATCAACCTTATCCCTAAAAGATAAGATCAACGGGAAGAAGACCCAACAAGCTGGACTCTTCAAGGAAGCAACGGCCAAGGAATAGGGCATCAGAATGAAACAACGGTTGCACGACAGACCGTTATTATCAACGTGTAATCAAAAGGATAAGTTTTAAAACAAGGCCTTAAGCCTTAGGACTCTTCATAGATTAACGGTCCAGGACCCAACCGTCAGAACGAAACAACGCGCCTAGGACCGACCGTTATTAGCAAAATGGAAATCAAAAAAGGAGTAGAGGCCCTGCTAAGATTCATCCAATGAAACGCCACCAGGAGCCATATCCGATCAAGGAGTTAAGACCCAAGAAATAGGCTTCAACTAATCAAGAGACTCAATGAAGAGTGAACGACTTGGAGCATCATATAGAATAAATAAGAAGATGACCCGACTTATTGGGTATAAAACGGGTGTCAACACCCTTCTGCGGGATGGCGATATGTAATGCCACGAAAGTAAAAGAACCCAGGGGATAACGATACGTAATGCCCTGGTCAAAAATCCTATTGATTCGGCTGGTTCGTTTTGAGGGACGGCGATTGGAGCGCCACGGAACCTAGGGGACGGTGGTGCGTAACGCCCTGTGCAGTAGGAGTCTAGGTGAAAAACCTATGATTCGGCCGATTGTTCTGTGGACGGCAGAACTATGTGGGCCACATGAGTCTAGGTGGGAGTTCTCTCTTGGGTCTGTGCAGTACTCTTTCGTCCATTCGTTTGTGTGTGGGCCTCCTATGTTTGCGGCAGCTGTTTAGTCCCATGAATAACAAAGATGTGAAGACTCATAGAAATGTGATAAACTGCTCATTCACTTAGTTCTAGTTGCATTCATGGGTACTCAATATGTTAGTTAAAAATGTATATTTTTCTCATATGATTTATTTTCAGCAGATGATAATGAATGGATTATGCTATTATTAACATCTGAATTATGTCTATAATTTGGTTATATAGATGCGAGTTAACCCCGGTTTGTATAGGTTGCCTACTGAGCGTCACACTCACCCCTTGTGACACACGTTTTCAGGGGACATAGAGAAAGAGGTTGAGGAGGAGGCAGCAGCTGAAGAGTAGAGTTAGCCACCGTCCGTCTGGGTATGCTATGGTCGAATGTTCTATTTTATGTAGGGTTGTGGAGTGGTAAGCCCATGCGGGCTCATGTGTAATCTGGAACAATGAACCTGTACTCTTTTGGAGATTATGAATGGTTGAGATGTTTACCTACATTTCTTGTAACCCGTGGTTTCTCTCTCATGTGAATGTATGCACGTTACATAATATTGTGCTTCTGCGATACGTACGAAGTGATTGCTTCGGGGTCCGATAAAAAGGAAAAAAATATAATCCCCAAAAACTTGGGGATCGGATCCCGGGGCGTTACAGAGTGGTATCAGAGCACGAGAGACAAACCATGGTTACAACTTTTCCAATTGTCCAAACAGTAGAAGAGGAGATAGGCTAGGGTGGAAAAAGGGGAAGAGTATATTTATAACCCATTTTAAACAAACCCTCACCGGTAACAACTGAAACCATCTGAAATTTTGGGACATATTGAGTTAGGTTCTAATGAATACCTATGCATAGGTTCATCAAGGAGCAGAAGACGATGGGCAAGAGGCCTAGGTGGGCAGAAGGGAGGTAGGGCAAGGAAAAGGTGGCACGTCCGGAGCCGGTACCAAGGAACAGGTCGGGGGTTCCAGTCTGTGTCCATTGTAAGCGCACCCATCCGGGGTAAGAGTGCAAGAGGACAGAGGGCAAATGCTATGAATGCAGCGAGGTCGGACATTTTGCGAGGGAGTGCCCTAGGAAGGCTCAGCAAAAGTCAGTACCACCGCAAGAGAAATCTGATGGAAATTAGGAAATGTCGGATGCAATTTTCAGCATCATAGGCTCTTAAGAGTAAATGGAAGAGGTTGTCCCTTACTCATGGTTATCCCAACTTTAGGTCTGTTAGGTCTTCTGAATTGATAAAGGATATACAATCCTTCATTCCACCCACTATTAAGTACTCCTTCTTTCTTTTTCAAGGTACAGAGCAAGAAATTGATATCTAGGGTCATACTTTTCCTGTCTCTGACACGTTCAATGCCGATTAAGATATCTCGTTATGTTGATGCCATGGATTCTAGGCAAAAATACTCATTTGCATACTTCAAACTGATGACCTTGCTCCTTAACTAGCTGCAAAATACTTATCAAAGTTTAGAAGGGGGTTCTGTTGTGGTTCATAGTGATAGTTTTGCCATGAACGAAAATTTCCATTCAGCATTGATCGACGGTCTGGCTTCCCCACCGTTTACATCAATGGGTTTTCCCTGTGCCTCACCAAGTTAGTTTTGAATTTCTGGGTTACATGCGTTATGAAATCGTTCCCCCATTTTTCAGATTGTTGAGCGGGTAGGCTTCAACATGGAGTTATAGGGGCTTTGTAAAGCTTAGTCGTTTCAGTTCATATGTTTAACAAAAAAATTGAAAGGGGGGCCATGTGTTCCTAAGAGGTGCTGAGAAATAAAACCATCCGGCAGGTGAAGGTGTTATGGAGAAATTCTCATTCCGAGGAAGCAACGTGGGAGCCAGAGGAGAAGATGCGCCAAGAATACCCACAACTATCCGGTGAGTAATTTTTCTTAAAAAGAAATTTCTTGAGCTAATTTCAAAGATAAAAATATTTTAAGGGGGATAGGATGTTATGACCACCAATTGGGCACTAGCCCAATTGTGTACAATTCGGACCCACGAACTCAATGAGCTAGGAATCTAGATAGATTATTGCAGAACCCTTAGAAAATTTGTAATTTAACATAGGAAGATCAGAATTAGGTGAAACCAAAGCCCATGCAACGACCATTGGGCAAGGAACATCTTTGATGAAGAGTATAACCTCTGAAAAATGGGTCTAATAGTGGTTAAGAGGGAGTTTGTGATAATGGGTCGAAATAATTATAGAAAACACAATCACCCATTAAAATAAAGATATCTTGGTCCACAGCCAACCAAATGGGATGAAACCAGAGTCATTAGAAAGCTTGGGCCCTTAACCTAAACTCTTTTGTTGGCATTGAAGCCCAATTCGCATCAGAACCCAGGGTTCTAAGCCCTTTGGCTGCCAGTTGTCACGAAAGAGGTGTGACTGATAGGAGAACTCGGATGTAATTAATCAGAAATTTATAACATCATCTGTAGTTAATAACATGACCTGAAACGAAGGCCATAATTCTGAGTGGAACATTAGCTACAACTTCTATGTTAAGATCGAGGCCAAATACTGCATGGATGCTAGAGCTATACCTGGACTACCTCGGGCAATTGAAAGGTCACGACTGGAATGAGGGATAATAAATGATAATATTTCAAAAATCATAACTCGGGCTAGGAATAAGAAAATTCGATGAAACCATATCTCAGAGTTAGATCTGTAAGTCCTCTTGATTTCATCTAAAGACACCCAATCTAAATCCCAACCTAAGAGTGCACCCACTCGCATTTATGCCTAGGTAGACGAAGGGTCGCGACTGGAATAGAGGAGAAATAACGTTAATAATTCAAAAATCATAACTCAGGCTAGAGTTGATGAAATTCAATGAAACGATGACTGAAAGTTAGATCTAGAAGTCCTCTTCATTTCATATGACCCAAATCCTAACAGGAAAGTGCGCCCATTCATATTTATGACTGGGTAGACGAAGGGTCACCCCTGTTTAAACCCAAGGGGTGCTTAGCATTAACCCCCTCTTTAACCAGCAACCTTGGGGGCTGGACTGAGCCTTGCTGAACGTAGGAAAGGCCTTGGGAGGCTTGAACCTATATAAGGAAGTGGGTTCCAAGGGTTTTCAGTCTTGTTGCTCCCAAGTCTATGATGTGTGGCTTCAAGAGTTTTGAGGATGTCAAATGAGATATTGCTAAATGGCTTATTGTTTCAATGCGATTGTCTCTTTGAACTTCATGGGTTATGAAATTGGAATGTATTGATTCTTTGTTGGTTTGAGATTAGAAATCCTACGTTACCGTGTATTGAACTGTTGACATCTTTGTCATATGGATTCGGTATAATCTCAAACTCCTTGGACTTGCTGATTCATGGCAAACTTATTGGATTCTTGCTACACTCTTTTGTAACACTTGTCAATGGCTTTTGGTAACCCATGGTGTGAGGAAAATAATGCTATTTTATGTAAGTCTTTTATAAGGCTCGGATCAATAAATAGATGCACTCAGGGATATGTGCTGACCTGTGCATAAACTCCTCATGGATGGTCAGTGGAGTCCATAGATATATGTCTTTCCATCCGATAGGTAAGATCATGGTAAAAGCCATAAGGGTAAGCTTCATTCATCATTCATAGATTCATGACTTAATGAGAAATGCATGAGTGGATTTGTTCTATGAATGCCAATACAAATTTAACCTTCTTGAGGTGTTCTTGCAGGTAAGAAGGACTTCTAATACCCAACTCAAAATGGCAAAACCCCGGTGAGGTTGTTCGGTTATATATCTAGTTCATCGGGCGTTTTTGAGTTCACATTTGCTTGGTGTCGACACCTGGTGTCGACACCAGTTTCTCTTTGTTCTGCCATTTTATTTTTTCTTTTGTCAGAAGCCTGGTGTCGACACCCATTTGTTTTTGAAATGGCCGGTTGTTTTCTGCTATAGGCCATGTCCTGGTGTCGACACCTGGTGTCGACACCAACTGTGGGTTTCTTTGGCCAGCTGTTTTCTGCTTTGGGCCTGGCCTTGGTGTCGACACCACTGTGCAGCCGCGATTTTGGACTTTCACGTCCACAGCCATTTTGTCAAACCAGTCCGGTCCCTCAGCCACAAATCACTCCTAGATCCATGGATCTGGTCCCTAAGGTGTCCCTTGACTGATCTGGTAGCATAAAACCGTCTCATTGGGTCACAAACCCAAATCAAGAAGTGAGATCTGAAATTTGTGTGTGCTTTCTAACCCTTGTGAGTGCAGGTCGCAGGCAGTAGCTCTAGACCTTCTTCCACAACGTTCTGAGCGTGAATACGAAGGGAATAGTGATGTTTCAAGTCCCCAAACGTTCCTCTGCTGTAAGCTGCATAGAAATCCAAGATATAACAAGTATCTGTGCAAGAATCGATCATCCTCCTTCAAGAACGGTCTTCATCCTGCAAAGGAGTTCAAGTACCTTCGAAGAAGAGAAAGGGAGAGCTCTAATCACTGCAAATCTTCTCTATTCTAATCTTCTCAAATCTCTGCTATTTGCGCTTGAATATCTGTTGTAATCTTTGAACTTAAAGAACCGCATTTTTGTGTGTGTGTGCTCGTGATCTTTGATACGAGCATGTGTGTGTGTGTGTGTGGTGGCCAAGATAGACTGCCATGTGTGTGTTGGCTGTTGTTACAGCATGTGTGTGGCTCACCTCATAGTGGAGCATTAATCCTCACGTGTGAGGGGTGGACGTAGGGGACACATTTGTGTACCCGAACCACCTAAAAATCCTGTGCCTCCTTTGTGGTTTGTTCTTCGTGCTTTGTAACGAGTGGGCCTCACGTGTAGCTGAGTGGTCTCAATCTCCGTCATAGCATTCATACCTTTATTTACGTGTACTCGCGAGAGAGATCTTGTTCCGGTAAGGTTGAGTGTTTGCTTAACTAGATCTCCTTCTATTTTGTGGTTTTCATTCCTACTAGCATTTCAGTTAGTAATTAATTTTTATTGGCCAATCAATTCACCCCTCCTCTCTTGATTGCCACCCTCCGGGACACAACAATTGGTATCAGAGCTCTGGTCTCTGATTGACTCGACCTCACGGTTGAAGAGCTAGATCCTAGATCATGGCAAACAGAGGGATGGTGCCCGAAGGGCATTCGGTACACAAGCCTCCATTTTTCGATGGCACAAACTACACTTATTGGAAAAACAGAATGTATGTTTTCCTGCGTGCTCAAGAGTATGATGTGTGGAATGTGATCAATAAAGGTCTTTACAAGTTGCCTGACAATGAAGATGATTGGGATGATGAACATATCAAAAATTATGCAGCAAACTTTAAGGCCATGAATATAATTCAATGTGCTATTCATCCAAACGAATACTCACGAATCTCTATGTGTTCCTCTGCACAGGAAATGTGGGACAAGCTACGCTTGATCTATGAAGGAACTTCTGAAGTCAAGGAGACCAAGGCAAATCTATTGGTCCGAGATTATGAGTTGTTTATAATGAAGCCAGAAGAATCCATTTCTAAAATGTTCGCAAGGCTGATGGAAATTACAAATGGTTTGAAGGCTCTTGGGAAGGAGTATTCAAACCGAGATCTGGTAAGGAAGGTACTGAGATTTTTATCACCACAGTGACACACAAAGGCCACTGTAATTGAAGATTCAAAGGATCTCAGCACTTTGACTTTGGATGAATTAGTCGGCTCCTTGATGACATACGAGATTAACTTCAAAAGGAGCGAGGAGGATCACAAAAAAAGAAGGTAGCCACAACATTGGCATTGAAGGTAAACCCACAAGAATCTGATGAAAGTGAGGAAGACTCCACGGATAACACTGAAGATGAGGAGCTTGTTTCTATGATCACCAGAAGAGTAAGAAAATTTGTCAAGAATACCAGGAAGTTCGGTGGTCAGTTTAGAAAAGGACCAAGAAGGCAAGGTCCTATGAAAAATGAAAGTAGCAAGAAGGATGAAGTAATCTGCTATGAATGCAAGAAACCTGGTCACATGCGGGGTGAGTGCCCAGATTTGATGAAGAGATTCAAGAAAGGAAAATTCAAAAAACCCAAAGCCATGGTCGCCACATGGAGCGACGAGGATGAGGAAGGATCCGGGAATGAAGATGACTTAGATGAGCTTGTTCAGAATCTGTGCTTCATGGCAGACGAGGACAACGCAAATGAGGTAGATTCTGAATCCGAATCTCTTACTTGTGAACAATGTCAGATTGCTTATGAATCATTATATGGAAAATGCAAAAAGTTGAAATCTGAAAACAAACTTCTGAAAAAGATGATGGAGCAATTTGTGCATGCTGAAAATTCTTGTGAAAGTTGCAATGCCTTGAAATCTGAAATTGAGAATCTCAAACATGAAAATGAAATTCTTATGTCTAAAACTGAATTGTTTGAAGAAGAGAGTTCATGCATGCGTGAAGATCAAACCAATTTTGTCAAAATGTATGAAAACTTGAAGAGGGAACTAGAACAAGAAAGGTCGAAAAGAATTGCATGTAATCAAACCAAGGAAATAGCTGAACAGAAAATTGAAACCTTGATGCTAGAGATAAATGAGTTGAAAAATGTTCTTGCTACATAGGAAAAAGGGAAAGAAGTTATGAACACTTGGGTGGATCCTCATGAAAAAACACACATGACTCCTTGGATTTCAAGAGGCTCATTTTCCTCCTTGTCTAACACACACATGCATAACTCATTTATGAATGCAAACAGGAGGAGAAGCCGTGGTAACAAAGTCACTACATGTTTTTATTGTGGAAGATTAGGCCATGATATGTATGATTGCAGAACCATGAGATTTGATGATGAACATTTTGCAAGAATGGTGAATAGGTCATATAGGTCTCCTTTGTCTAACCATCATGGACCCAAGCTTGCTTGAGTACCAAAAACCCCATAAGTATTTGCTTTGAATTTGCAGGTATACTTTGGAGCTCAAAAGAACAAATGGTATCTGGATAGTGGATGTTCAAGGCATATGATGAGAAACAAGGAAATGTTTGTAGACCTGCAAGAAAAGGATGGTGGAGTGGTAGCTTTTGAGGGAAAAGACAAAGGAAAAATTGTCGGAGAAGGTAAGATAGATAAGAACCAAACTCAAGTCATTGAAAATGTTTTACTTGTAAAAGGCTTGCATCATAATCTTCTGAGCATCAGTCAACTCTGTGATAAAGGCTGCAATGTGTCTTTTGATTCTACACACTGTACTGTGGTAGATAGAAACTCTAATGAAATTAAATTCATAGGGTTCAGACACAACAATGTTTATATGATTGATCTTGATGATGTTTCACATAACAATCTGTGTTTGGTTGCTAAAAGATCTGATGATGCATGGCTTTGGCATCACCGTCTTGGACATGCCAGTTTTAATGTGATGTTGAAGTTGTTTAGAAAAAATCTGGTTGTTGGTTTACCCAAGTTGAAGCTTGTCGATGAAGGAATCTGTGGGGCATGTAGCAGGGGCAAACAGACAAGAACATCCTTCAAATGTAAGAGTGATGTAACCACTTGTAGGCCCCTTGAATTGATTCATATCGATCTGTTCGGACCAAGCAGAACACATAGCTTGGGTGGTAAGCTATATGGGTTTGTAATTGTGGATGACTTTTCAAGATATAGCTGGGTGTATTTTCTCTCTCACAAAAGTGATACCTTGATGGAGTTCGAAGCATTTTGCAAGATGGTTCAAAATGAAAAAGGATGCTGCATCAAGACCGGGCGGAGTGATCATGGTAAGGATTTTGATATTCATGAGTTCAGTAATTTCTGCAGGGATCAAGGTATGCACAACTTCTCCGCACCAAGGACCCCCGAGCAAAATGGGGTAGTTGAGAGGAAGAATAGAACACTAGTTGAAATGGCCAGGACTATGCTAAATGAGAATAATTTACCAAGGTATTTCTGGGCTGAAGCCATGAACACTGCATGCTACATAATCAACCGAGCCATGGTAAGGCCTTTGTTAAAGAAAACACCTTATGAGATATATCGAGGTAAGAAACCGAATATTTCTTACTTCAAACCTTTTGGCTCCATTTGTTACATCCATAACAACGGCAAGGTGGACTTGGTTAAGTTTGACCCCAAGAGTGACAAGGGGATATTTCTTGGATACTCTCTTAGCTCAAGAGCCTATCGAGTGTAAAACTTGAGAACTCTTGTAGTTGAGGAAAGCCCCCATGTCATAGTTGATGAATCATCATCCAAGAACACTAATGACAAGTCGATCTTGCAGGAAGGAGAATCAGAAGATGATGATACGGGAAAGTTGTTAGAGAAAGTTAATACATCAGGAAGTGAAGAAAAATAAGATGCTGGTGAAAATCAGCAAGATCAGATTGAACTGTAGCTACCAAGGTAATGGACCTTTGCTAAAGACCATCCACCGGAAGCTGTCATAGGGAATGTGGAAGAAGGAATAAGAACGTGTTCCTCATTCAGGGAAGTTGAAAATCTGGATTACATAGCTTTACTTTCACAATCTGAACCTCACTCTTTAGAAGATGCCTTAAAAGATGATTCCTAGATCATGGCTATGCATGTATAACTACATCAGTTCTAAAGGAACAAAGTGTGGTTCCTTGTGCCTCGTCCTAGAGACCACTCTGTGATCGGAACCAAATGGATCTTTTGAAACAAAACAAACGATCAAGGGGTGGTAACTAGGAACAAGGCGAGGCTTGTAGCCAAAGGTTATGTCAGGAGCTAGGAATTGATTTTGATGAGTCTTTTGCTCTAGTAGCAAGACTTGAGGCAGTGAGGATTCTTTTATCATTTGCGTGCTGCAATAACATTAGATTATTTCAAATGGACGTTAAAAGTGCATTTTTAAATGGCTATATCCAGGAGGACATGTTTGTGGAGCAATCACCGGGGTTCGAGGATATGGAGCATCCAGATCATGTATACAAGCTAGACAAAGCTCTTTATGGTCTGAAACAAGCACCCCGTGCGTGGTATGAACGGTTAAGTGAATTCCTCATTCAAAATGGAATCAAGCGAGGTAATGTTGATCAGACTCTTTTCACACAAATGAATGGTAAGGAAATTCTAATCGTTCAAGTGTATGTGGATGATATCATCTTTGGCTCCACAAAGGAATCTCTTAGTGAAAACTTTGCAAAACTAATGCAAAGTGAGTTTGAAATGAGTCTTATGGGAATGTTAACCTTCTTCTTGGGATTGCATGTGACACAGACGACTGATGGTTTATTCATAAACCAAAAGAAATATGCTATGGAGCTGCTCAAGAAATTCAAACTATCTGAAATAAAGCCATAACCAACTCCCATGTCCACATCACTAAAGCTTGACCATGATGAGAAAGGTAAAGCCGTCAATCAAACCCTTTTCAGAAGCACGATAGGATATTTGTTGTATCTGACTGCCAGTAGGCCCGACATTCAATATGCAGTATGCTTATGTGCTAGATTTCAATCGAATCCTAAAGAATCTCGTATGTCGGCCGTGAAGCGCATCTTTAGATATATTACTACCACTTGTGCACTTGGTTTATGGTTTCCGCGTAGTTCATGTCTTGAATTGGTTGGTTATTCTGATGCCAATTACACGGGTTGCAAAATAGACCGGAAGAGCACAAGTGGGTACTGCCAGTTCCTTGGAGGATGCCTGGTCTCATGGGCTTCCAAGAAACAAAACTCTGTGGCATTATCAACCGCCGAGGCCGAATACGTGGCCGTAGGTAGTTGTGTTGCCCAAGTGCTCTAGATACAACAACAGTTGATTGATTTTGGCATCACACTTAAAAACACAGCCATCCTTTGTAATAACACCTCTGCTATAAATCTTTCAAAAAAACCCCGTGCATCATTCTCGCACTAAGCATATTGAGGTTAGGCACCATTTCGTGCATGATCATGTCAGCAAAGGTGATGTCGTAATTCAGTTTGTTGACACTAATAACCAAGTTGCAGACATTTTCACTAAACCTCTTAATGAAGAAAAATTCGCTTCTTTTAGGAGAGAATTGGGCATTTGTCGTTTGGAAGGTTAGTGTATGTCCTGCATTAGTTGGTCTCATCTCATGCATTTGCATTTACTTCACCTAACTAGAAGATACATGCCTTCGTAGTTTTCCTTGGTCATGCATATGCATCATGTTAATGTGTGTATTATGTGTAAATTGCTTGAATGTGGAATGTCAGTGCATGGAGTGTGTTTCGTTGTATAAACCTATATAATGCACTCCTTAGCTTTCTATGTCCTTATATTCCTTGTTATATAAAGCACAGCCACATGAAAGAACGGGTGACACATGGTCCGGAAAGGTAGGAATTAGTCTTTGGTGTGTGTGATTGATTTTGTATGTGAACATCCCCAAAATGACAAACCCAAACATTTTATCACATGAATTGCTCATATTCATTCCTAAGTCATTTGGGTATCAAGCCTTGTTCCTTGGAATTCAAATCCTTTCTGGTAACTCACCGTTAAAACACTTTTTATATAGCAGTCTGGGCGGTGTTGACACCTGGTGTCGACACCCCTTCCTGCTTTGTTATTTTTTTTGGCGGGCAGAACTTGGCAAAACCAGTGTCGACACTTGGTGTCGACACCGTCTGGTCGCGACCCATTCACGAATCGGTCCGTGGGGTTCGAACCCCATTCGAACCCGTTCGAACCCCCTCCCACACTTGCCCTAATGCCCTTCCAACTTCCGTGACTCCCTCCTTTCATCCCCACGACCTCTTTCTTGCAAGCCCCAAGCCCCTTCAAGCCCGAGAACGCGGGGACATCACCGCGGCACCCGTGACCTCCCCTTGCCGAGCATCCGTGGCCGCCCTCTTCGGCCTTCGTCCCCTGGAGCGTGGGTGTTTCGTGGAGAATCCGTCCAACCGAGGTAAGGGATCCTTCGTTGAACAGAGGGATTTATTCCTTGCTCCGTCCGTCTCCTTTCAAAGTTGGTTCCAATGGCTCCGAAGAGGCATGCATCCGGCAAAGAAAAGGTTGCCGAATCCCGCAGAAAGAAGAAAGTCAGGGCTAAAATGGATGAACATCATGCTCTCCAGCAAAGACCCACGCCCATACAGTTTAAAATGATGGATCGCAAGGTTCTTCGACCACGGGCTGTGGATTTCCAAGATCTACATAAAGCACTTCCCGAACTGTTACCGTTAATTGAAGCTCAGCCAAATTTGGGTACGTTCATGTCTGCTCACAGAAAAATTTATCATTCACTTGTTCTCCAATTCTATGGAAATATGATTGTTTGGAAAAGCAAGTATACTACAGTCGTGAATGGCCAGGTGATCGCTCTTTCCAGAAAATTTCTTGCACATGCATTTGATTTACCTTATGCCGGTGACACCTATGAGAATGCAATGCATGCCGAACATGAGGTTTATCAGATTATGACAGGGGAAGAAATGGGGGATCGGTCTGTTAGCGGCTTAAATGCTAACCATTTCCCCCCTCTTCAGCGCCTTCTCCATCATATGCTTACCACAATCTTGCTTCCTAAGGCTGGGGTACGAGAGAAGGTCACCAATCAGCAAATGTTTCTGTTATATGGTATGCTACAAGAAGAGCCCATTAATTTTACCTCAGTCATTCTTGATCACATCATCAGTTGTACCCATCCCTGCAGTAGAACTCTCCCTTATGCAGCCGCATTAACTGCTATCTTTCGTGCGGTCAATATTCCACTCAACGATGAGCCTTGTCAAGCACTCCGGGAAGCTAACATTTATACTGTTAACTCGGTTTGTAAGAACATGGGTTATGTTCGAGATGCTCAAGGACGCCTTGTTCGTACACTCAAAGCTGTGCCAGACAAAGATCCCGAAGATGTTTCTGATGATGAAGAGGGAGAAGCTCAGCATGAAGAAGGTGGCACTTCTGGAACTCATGCAGCCTCCACGGACTTATCTGGTTTTCGACTTTCGATGGAGACTATGGGTGGTGAGGTAGGTCACCTGAGGGAGACGGTGGATATTCTTACTCAGGATGTGGCGGAATTGAAGCTTCATCACACCACGTATCTTCAGGAATTTCAGACTATCAATACCTCTCTTGATGCTTTAAAGTCTGCCATGGATGCTCAAACCGCTTAGTTCACTACCATAGTTGATTACATTCACCGTCCACCTACTCCACCCTCCTCCAGATTGGAATGAATCCTGTTATGCATGTCGGCTATGCTACTTGTACCCCGGTTCCCCCTTATTTTTGTTGATGTCAAAGGGGGAGACATATGAATTTCTATGTTGCTACTAATAGGTTACTTATTATGCTTATTATGTGTGTTTTGCATGCTTGCATGCTTGCTTGTTTCCCAAGCATTTAGTTTGCATTCGAGTCTTTGCATCTAGTACTAGAGTCTTATTTAGTTATAGTCATAGCATGGCATGCTTAGCTGTGATGTCCAGGTGTTTGTTGGTTCAACGCTCTTCAAATGAAAATGCTACTTATGGCTGTGAAATCATTTTGTTGTTGTTGCCATTCAGTTCAACAAATATGAAAGCTTGTGGTTCAATGCAGGTCAATTTCTTAAAAAGGTTATCTTGGTTACTTGATACATTGTCACTTGAATTGTACCTTGATCCTTTCATCATGTTCATGCTGAACAATTTCATCTCTTGAACAATAGCACATAGCATTTTTTGTCATCATCAAAAAGGGGGAGATTGTTGCTCCCAAGTCTATGATGTGTGGCTTCAAGAGTTTTGATGATGTCAAATGAGATATTGCTAAATGGCTTATTGTTTCAATGTGATTGTCTCTTTGAACTTCATGGGTTATGAAATTGGAATGTATTGATTCTTTGTTGGTTTGAGATTAGAAATCCTATGTTACCGTGTATTGAACTATTGACATCTTTGTCATATGGATTCAGTATAATCTCAAACTCCTTGGACTTGCTGATTCATGGCAAACTTATTGGAGTCTTGCTACACTCTTTTGTAACACTTGTCAATGGCTTTTGGTAACCCATGGTGTGAGGAAAATAATGCTATTTTGTGTAAGTCTTTCACAAGGCTCGGATCAATAAATAGATGCACTCAGGGATATGTGCTGACCTATGCATAAACTCCTCATGGATGGTTAGTGGAGTCCATAGATATATGTCTTTCCATCCGATAGGTAAGATCATGGTAAAAGCCATAAGGGTAAGCTTCATTCATCATTCATAGATTCATGACTTAATGAGAAATGAATGAGTGGATTTGTTCTATGAATGCCAATACAAATTTAACCTTCTTGAGGTGTTCTTGCAGGTAAGAAGGACTTATAATACCCAACTCAAAATGGCAAAACCCCGATGAGGTTGTTCGGTTATATTTCTAGTTCGTCTGGCATTTTTGAGTTTACATTTGCTTGGTGTCGACACCTGGTGTCGACACCAGTTTCTCTTTGTTCTGCCATTTTATTTTTTCTTCGGTCAGAAGCCTGGTGTCGACACCTGGTGTCGACACCCATTTGTTTTTGAACTGGCCGGCTATTTTCTGCTATAGGCCATGTCCTGGTGTCGACACCATCCTCTGGCCAGTAGGTTTCTACTATAGGCCATGTCCTGGTGTCGACACATGGTGTCGACACCAACAGTGGGTTTCTTTGGCCGGCTATTTTCCGCTTTGGGCCTGGCCTTGGTGTCGACACCTGGTGTCGACACCACTGTGCAGCCGCGATTTTGGACTTTCACGTCCACGGCCATTTTGTCAAACCAGTCCGGTCCCTCAGCAACAAATCACTCCTAGATTCATGGATCTGGTCCCTAAGGTGTCCCTTGACTGATTTGGTAGCATAAAACTGTCTCATTGGGTCACAAACCCAAATCACGAAGTGAGATCTGAAATTTGTGTGTGCTTTCTAACCCTTGTGAGTGCAGGTCGCAGGCAGCAGCTCCAGAGCTTCTTCCACACCGTTCTGAGCGTGAATACGGAGGGAAGAGTGAAGTTTCAAGTCCCCAAACGTTCCTTTGCTGCAAGCTGCATAGAAATCCAAGATACATCAAGTATCCGTTCAAGAATCGATCCTCCTCCTTCAAGAACGGTCTTCATCCTGCAAAGGAGTTCAAGTACCTTCGAAGAAGAGAAAGGGGGAGCTCTAATCACTGCAAATCTTCTCTATTCTAATCTTCTTAAATCTCTGCTATTTGAGCTTGAATATATGTTGTAATCTTTGAACTTAAAGAACCACATTTTTGTGTGTGTGTGCTCGTGATCTTTGATACGAGCGTGTGTGTGTGTGTGGTGGCCAAGATAGACTGCCATGTGTGTGTTGGCTGTTGTTACAACATGTGTGTGGCTCACCTCATAGTGGAGCATTAATCCTCACGTGTGAGGGGTGGACGTAGGGGACACGTTTGTGTACCCGAACCACCTAAAAATCATGTGCCTCCTTTGTGGTTTGTTCTTCATGCTTTGTAACGAGTGGGCCTCACGTGTAGCTGAGTGGTCTCAATCTTCGTCATAGCATTCATACCTTTATTTACGTGTACTCGGGAGAGAGATCTTGTTCCGGTAAGGTTGAGTGCTTGCTTAACTAGATCTCCTTCTATTTTGTGGTTTTCATTCCTACTAGCATTTCAGTTAGTAATTAATTTTTATTGGCCAATCAATTCACCCCTCTCCTCTTGATTGCCACCCTTTGGGACACAACAAGTCTTTTAGCAACACCCATTCTCAACTTTCTACCATCTACGGTTCCTCTTGAGAGAGAAGAGAGGTGAGGGACCTTGGCCCTACGAAGGGGGCAAACCGACAGTTCCTAGAAGGGAGCAAAAAGTTTTGGGAGGGTCTGGGGTGTGGACCTCATCCCCAGATCGAAAGGGGTAAAGCTGAGGAGGATCTGGGGTGTGGATATTATCCCCGGATCGTCAGTTAGCATCTCAAAGGTCGGCACCTAACCTCAAACATTAGGGGTCAATGATGCATTAGAACTATTTTAAATATATTTTATACACTTTAAAGATGGATTAAGGGCACGTGGGGACCGCTACCATGTTCATTTAGGTTTTTGGCTTCATCAAGTTTTGGGCTTCCACGAGTTACCTCTGTGTCTCTAAGGATTTGCACAGCCCCTAGGAAGGTCAGCCTTTGAGGCAAAGTCTATACACATTTCATATTGTTCATAGCAAGGTCTATACATATTTCATGTTAATCATGGCAAGGCCTGTACATATTTCATATGGTTCATAGCAACGTCTGTGCATATTTCATGTTGATCATGGCAAGGTCTGTGCATAGTTCCTAATATTCATAGTGAGGCCGGTGCACACATGGACCATAGGTAAGGTCGGTGCATGTTTGGTCCAAGCATAACTAAGGTCGGTGCATGTTTGGTCCCTGGATAGGTAAGGTCGGTGCATGCTTGGCCCAAGCATAACTAAGGTTGGTGCACATTTGGTTTAGGCCACAATGAAGTCAGTGCACATTTGGTTTAGGCCACAGGGAGGTCAGTGCATATTTGGTTTAGGACACAACGAGGTCAGTGCACATTTGGTTTAGGCCACAATAAGGTATGTGCACATTTGGTTTAGGCCACAATAAGGTCAGTGCACATTTGGTTTAGGCCACAATGATGTTAGTGCATAGTTGGTTTAGGCCATAATGAGGTCTGTGCATGTTTGGGATAGCTATAGTAAGGTCTGGGCCTGTTTTGGGAAGGCTATAGTAAGGTCTGTGTATGTGTTGGGATGGCTATAGTAAGGTATGTGCATGTCTTGGGATGGCCATAGCAAGGTCTGTGCACGTTTTGGGTTAGCCATAGAAAGGTCGGTGCATGTTTGTGTTAGCCATAGGGAGGTCTGTGCATGTTTTTTTTGGGAAAAGGCCATATAAGGTCGATGCACATTTGGTACAGGTTGATGCACCTGTGGGTTTGTTCCAATTTCCAAAAACATAGAAAAGTAGAGTTTTAGGAGGTCATTTAAATTCATAAAAATCTAAAAAATTAGAAAATGGCAGAAGGCTAAGTTAGTAACCCACAGTAAAATTTCATGCTCACAAAATTTTTGTACTTTTAGATATAAATCATTTTTTGTGCATTTGTAGCCTAGAAGGATAGACTTGTTCTTTTTATATAGTAAGCTGATCATGCACTGTTCCGCACCAGTCAGCATATAAGTATGTTTAGCCCACTTAAACTATTGGAAGCATGCTTGTTATGATAACGTATCATATTAATGTTTGTAAAATGAGTATGAATGTGAATACGAATACGATGTGAATGTTATGAATGGAAACAACAGCATTCTGTGGAAAAGGACTCCGGTCCCTTTGTGGGGCGGCCCTTCTGCGGGACGGCGATACGTAACACCACGGAAGTAAAAGAACCCAGGGGACAGCGATATGTAACGCCCTGGACAAAAATCATATTGATTCGGCTGGTTCGTTCTAAGGGACGGTGACTGGAGCGCCACGGAACCAGGGGGACGGCAGTGCGTAATGCCCTGTGCAGCAGGAGTCTAGGTGAATAACCTATGATTCGGCCGATTATTCTGTGGACGGTAGAACTGTGTGGGCCACATGAGTGTAGGTGGGAGTTCGCTCTCGGGTCTGTACAGTACTCTTTCATCCGTTCGTTTGTGTGTGGGCCTCCTATGTTTGCGGCAGCTGTTTAGTCCCATGAATAACAAAGATGTGAAGACTCATAAAAATGTGATAAACTACTCATTCACTTAGTTCTAGTTGCATTCATGGGTACCCTATATGTTAGTTAAAAATGTGTATTTTTCTCATATGATTTATTTTCAGCATGTGATAATGAATGGATTATGCTATTATTAACATCTGAATTATGTCTATAAATTGGTTATATAGATGCGAGTTAACCCCGGTTTGTATAGGTTGCCTACTGAGTGTCAAACTCACCCCTTGTGACACACATTTTCAGGGGACATAGAGAAAGCGGTTGAGGAAGAGGCAGCAGCTGAAGAGTAGAGTTAGCCACCGTCAGTCTGGGTATGCTATGGTCGAATGTTCTATTTTATGTAGGGTTGTGGAGTGGTAAGCCCATGCGGGCTCATGTGTAATCCGGAACAATGAACCTATACTCTTTTGGAGATTATGAATGGTTGAGATGTTTACCTACATTTTTTGTAACCTGTGGTTTCTCTCTCATGTGAATGTATGTGCGTTACATAATATTATGCTTCCTCGATATGTACGAAGTGATTGCTTCGGGGTCCGAGAAAAAGAAAAAAATATATAATCCCCAAAAACTTGGGGATCAGATCCTAGGGCGTTACAGTCCGCCCCTCCTCCATCTGCTGCCATGGAAGGTGGTCAACCCTCTCTTTCCAATCCTCCTGCCCACAATTCCGCAAGTTAGGTTCTTCAGATGATGGCCTAGCTGGATCCGGCCCAGCTCCATACCTTCTATCAGGCCTTGCAACTGTCAGGCGCCCCATCTCCTACTGCTCCCCAGTGTTTATCTGCTACCTCCACCCCTTCGTCCATGGTTAATGGGCCAGGGGCTTCATCTGCTGCTCCGATTGATCTCACCTCGGTCCAACCTAAGACTCTCCATTTCTCAAATTTGGAGGCGGGCCAATCTTCTAGTTCGGTCCATCAGCTTCTTGATAGAGGGAAGACCAGGCTCCTTCCATCTTCTCAGGTTGATCCTTATGGGTCCATTCCTCTAGCGCCGCAGGCTCTCGTAGGCATGGCTGATTTCTTGCATCCTCAGGCAGGGACTTCCCACTTAGCTTACATGGATATGGGTCCCTCCTTGGCCCAATATCCTTCTCATGGACTTCCCTCTCTATGTACTTATCCTTTGGCCCCTCACACCGGGTCTGTTCCTTTCGCTTTGCCTCCTCCATCCCGAGAACGGGAGATTCTAGATAAGTGGGCTGCCATGCGCAACAGATTGACCTCCTTCAGAAGCGGGTCAGCCCACAGTCCTTGGCTGATGTCCCAGTTCCCAGTTTTCACAGCATTCATTTCCCTTCTCAGTCAGAGGTCCCCATATATCGAAAGTACGACGGAAATGGTAATCCTTATATCCATGTGAGGGACTTTTTATATGAGTCGGCGCAATTCTAGTATGATGATCGCCTCATGGTGTATTTGTTACCTCGCTCATTGGATGGGGTTGCCTTGGAATGGTTCTATGCTTTGCCATTAGAGGACGCAGAGAGCTTCAAAGTCGTCAAGGAAAAGTTCATCGAGAGATTTCCAGACCGGGTCGGCCCGGAATACTCATTTACCGATTTTGTGGCCGAGAAGATGAAGGCTGATGAAGACTTTGCAACATACGCTGATAGATAGAGGAAGATGGCTGCTTGTGTGCCCGGTCATATTCCGGAGGAGGAGAAGGTTAAGCTCCTCATTTCCAATGCCACCCCTACTTTCGTGAACATTCTAGCCATGAATGACATCGTCAACATGCACCAATTGTATAGTAGGGGTAGATTTATCCAAACCTAGTTTAAAGACTCCCCTATTCACACCCTTTTTGAGGCCCAAAAGCCCAAATCCACTAGAAATCCTCAAGGACCAGTTACCGAGGGAGTCCAAATAAATGAACAGGTGCAAGCCTTTAGTTTCCCCAACTAGCCCACTCCACCTTGCTTCCAGCAACCTCCTCGCAACCCTCAGTTCTCCACTCCACCAAATGCCCAACCATCTTTCCCCGCTCCATAGCAGCCACAACAGCCACCACAATACCATAACGTCCCTCCGCCAAACGGCTATGCACCTAAGCGTCTAGGTTCTAAGAGAGCCCAGTACCCTCCCTTGCCTGAAACCCTTTCAGATATCTTCTCCGCCCTCATGTCAGTTGGTGCTTTGCAACTTCCCCCGGAACGGCCGAATTGGAACCCGACCGTTGACCAGTCTTGATACTGCATTTTCTATTGGCAGCCCGGGCACACGATTGGAAGTTGTTTCTAGTTTAGAGATCTCGTTTATGATTTACATGAAGGACAGCGCATCGATTGGGCCGAGATGCACAAGGTAATCATAGAGATCAAGGAAAGGAGAAGACAGTAGCCGCGCTAGCCGCAGCAGCCACAGTAGACGCAATAGCAACTGCAACCGCAGCAGCAGCAGTAGCCTGCACAAGACTTGAGGATTCATCAGAATCCGATGCCTAACCATCCGCCCGCTCCACAACCTCAGCTAGCAGCACCGGCTCAGATAAACATTGTCCACCGCCCAGCTCCCAACACTGGGTGGTCTTATGATGATGAGTCTTCTGCTCACCTCATGGCCCTCCACCATACCTATCGCAACTCCCCTTTGCCATCTACCCCCGCTATCCTTCAGCCCACCGCCGCAACTTCCACCGCATCTGCCATCCCTCCAAAACCCTCCATTTTACCTCCTACATTGCCCATCGTTTCACCCATCCTCGCACTAGTGCCCGTCACACCCTCCATTGCCACCCCCTTGTTTAACCTGTCACCCATCATCCTCCTGACGGGGCCCGTTAAGCCTGCCTCCACCTTCATCACCTCGATTTCTACACCCCTTACTCACCCTACTAGCCCCATCAAGCCGCCAGTCATGAGTCTATCCAACGCCGTGCCGGCGAAAAACCTTGCCCACCGGAGCGGGCGTTTGTTCCATCGGAGCTATCCTACAACTGGTGCACCCGCACCTAACCCCTAGTTTTCGACACAACTGCTGATCAAGAAGAAGTAGACCCATTGCCCGGTACATAGTATGACTTGCTACATCACTTGGATCGGGTGCCGGCCAAGATCTCTATCTTAGAGTTGATTAAGCGGCCCAAGTTACACCAAGATGCTTTGAGGGATTTTCTTCAGAAAGTTCTAGTAAATGAAGAGGACTGTCTACCATCGGCCCTGTCTACACTTACTAAGGGGCTGGCCATTACTTTTTCTGAGGCTAAGTTAGCACCTCCCGAGGCACGCCAAATGCCACTTTGCATCTCCATCACCTTGAACAAGGTGACTATTGATGCGGCTTTGGTCGACACCGGGGCCTCCATAAATGTCTGCCCCCTAAGCACCCTGCGCACCTGCAATATCTCTAAAGATATGTTAAGGCCCACCCCAACTACAATTGCAGCCTACGATAATTCAAGGAGGCCATGCCATGGGGTGATTACTGTCCAAGCTGAGCTCGGGCCGCTGACAATGCCCGTAGAATTTTATGTGCTGGATATTGACCCAATGTTTAAGGCTATCTTGGGTCATCTATGGATCAACAACCTTCATGCCGTACCGTCTACCACCCACCAGTGCCTCAAATTCCCATTCCAAGGACGGGTGGTAAAGGTCAAAAGCATCTCCACGATCCAGTCAGTTGAAGCCATTTCTAACAAGATACTGCCGACTCTCTGGCCTAGCAATAAGCCAGTCATCTCTATGATGGACCTTGATTTCCCATGAGCCTATTGATGCGCACCGACAAGTGTCGTTAAGAAAGCCGTGCCACAATTTCAAAATATTCACACTCACTCACTTTAAAAGATTGGAAAATCAAATTATATAGTGATAAGCGGAGTCGATTCCACGAGGAGAAAAAATTCTTATTTTAACAAGTTGGAAAAATACCTTATGCTTTGAAAACTGAATTTTTGAGTGTGATTAATCTAAGGAAAGACAAATTGCATGAAAACTATTTAAAGAATATGAGAGGGTTTAAGTAGAGAAATTTGGAGGAGATAGGAAGATAAACACAATTTCACAAAGATCAACTATATTGCTATGAGAGGTGGCAAGTACAATGTACATGAAAACTAAAATTACAACTTGTAAATTAAAAGAAGAGAAAAGAAATTGTTAGCCAATAGGATGAAGAACGCCGTCAACT
Source organism: Amorphophallus konjac (assembly GCA_022559845.1). Lineage (NCBI taxonomy): Eukaryota > Viridiplantae > Streptophyta > Magnoliopsida > Alismatales > Araceae > Amorphophallus > Amorphophallus konjac. The sequence continues at coordinate 436,072,877 of CM040118.1, forward strand.
CCTTGCCAAGCCTTGGATGAAGATCGCCCCGCCTTGGATGCCGACGCCGTGAGAGGATCAATTGGAAGAGAATCCGCCAAAGGGATGCATAGATGAAATATAGGAGATGGAGATGAAAAGGTGGAGGAAGAAGAATAAAATTAAAACCAAAGCATGTATGTTGTGAAAAGAGAGGAAGAGATGGCTATGATGGGTGATAAAACATAAAATAGTTTTGAAAACAGAGGGTTAGAAGAAGATGAAATAGATTAAAATCTAGATAGAATTAGACATAGTGAAAGAAAATAAAATTGTAGAGGACGAAGAGAGGAAGAAGATTGATGAAGAACACAAAGACAGAAAATAAGAGAAAGATGGAGAAAAATGTGATAGAACAGAGAGTGGTCGCGGATGAATAGTGCAAAACTAAACTTTGGAAAATTGATTGTAATTTGAAAACAGTTGAGAATTTGAAGAAGTGGTAGAAGAATAAATTGAAGAACTTTTAAAAACCTACAACTTTCATGAAGATCAGAAAGGGAAGAAAAATGAGAAATAACAGAATATTTTAAAACCGGATGAACAGTAAAAACGCATAGATAGATCTTTGGAAAACTGGAAATAACTTTAAAAATTGGAAGAATTAGAGGAAGATTAAGAAGCATAATTTGTAGAAGACTGAAAAACGAAGAACTTTGATGAAGAACTTAATTGTAAAAGATGAAAGAAAAAGCTTCAAAATAAATCCCTATGGCAGACCTCCAACCTCTCTCCTACATCATCGGTCATGGCATCTATTTATAGGGTACGGAACCCTTCCACGATCGTGGGTTCCCAGTTTGATCCAAAAACTAATTTCCAACAATGCAACTTGATCCATTTAGACTTCTTTCCATCCTTGGAGTCCTCCTTTCCTTGAATAAAGCTTGGATAAGCTTGAAAATTGGAAGGAGACTTCGATCGGGAAACTGCAGTTGCCGTTTCTGATTCAACTTTGAATAGCGACTTAGGTTGGGGCGTCCTTTCTTTAAATGACGCCTTAAGCTGGGGCGTCCTTTCCTGAAGTAGCGCCTCTTCAATCGGGCGTCAATTTCCTTATTTCCACATTTGCTATTTTCTTTATTTTTCGTAAAATAGGAATTGATGACTGTTCATATGGGCGTTCTTTCAATGATTAGCGACTGCATCTCGAGCGCTAATTCTTTTTTTTTCTTTTTCCACTTTTTTTTCAAATGAATTGACGCCTTGTCTTGTGTCACGTCTTACTGAGTACGCGCCCTTGAAGATGTCGTTAATTAAATAGCGCCCTGATGTAGGTCGTTGTTTCCTGACAAATAAAATATCAATCTATTTAATTCCAAAATAATTATGCAAATATTTAAATATTTCTCACATGGTCTTTTAAGCTCAAAAAAGATGATAAAATGCATGAAGACTCAAATAATATGTGAGAATGTAATTAATGCTCATGTTGCACAAATATACTCAAATAATGCTCAAAGATGATGGATGTGATGTAAATTATGATGTAAAATATAGCACTTATCACACCCCCCAACTTACTCATTGCTAGTCCCTTAGCAATGCAATTAAATTAAAATTTAGGGCCAACAAGAATTCATAAAGATCATACTCTTATATCCAGCTCTCCCTTCATAGAATCAACCAAAGATTAGGAATCCAGAATTATTAATGCTCATACTAGCCTTAAATTGGAAATTAAAGCACATGACTTAAGAATACAAATCAAAGTTCAATAGCACTTGTGCATGTGTAGTTCCAAATCTGCAGTTAAGACAATTGCATCCGCCATTTGTTATTCTAAGTAAATACCTTTCAACCCTGCACCTCTTAGATCAGAGCATTTAAGCATACTAGCTTTTGTCTGCCTTTTTCTTTTGTCCCTTTGGAACTTTTTTTCATTTGCACAACCATAATGCTGCACTACCCTTCACCTTTTTGCGCGAACCTCAACACGTCTTAGGTGAAGCAGGCCCGGTTACTCAGATCAGGGACATTTTTCATGGCGTGATCTTTCTATTTCACCATTTCTCTTTTTTTCAACAATATGCCTTTACATTTTGTTTTCTTTTTTCTATAAAACTTGGCAGAAAACTTTTTCTTGAAATAGATCTCCTCCTCAAGAAATGCATAGTATCAGATACAGTTCCCAAAATAATAGAGGGCTTGTCTTATTTTGCTTTATTAGAGTGCATAGTGAATATTTTTTCTAATAGTGCGCATGAACTTTAAAAAGATTCTTATATCAGTTTTCCATGGCTAGATCGCACTTAATTTTCCTTCAACCTTTTCCTAGTCTTTTCTAATCCAGAATTACTTTTAATTCAAGCATGAATTAATAAAACTCTATCGGGGATTTCATCTTTTCACTTTCATGCAAATTTGCAAAAAATGATATGCAAGAATTCATGCCAAATCCCTACCAGGTTGTACTATATGCAATGAAAATTTTCTGCCCCTCTCCCCCCAACTTGAATGACATTGTCCTCAATGGCATGTAAAGTTGAAATGAAAGAACAACGTAACAGTAAAGTTTGATGAGTAAGAAAGAGACAACCTGGTGTGCGGGGCAGAACCTCCTTTAGCTACACTTTCCTCTCCTTGGCTTGAATCTAACAACTAAAACACACTTAAACAAAAGCATCAAATAATAAAAATCTTGGGTTACCTCCCAGAAGCGCTAAGTTTTCAGTCTTCAGCCAGACGCATGAAGGCTCACAAATAATTACTCCAAATCACATAAAGTAATTGATTCTTTTGCAGTTAACTATTCATTCTCCAAGTAAGATTTTAACATTTGACCATTGACAGTAAAAATGTGACCATTTTGAGGATTTAAAAGTTTAACAGCTCCATGGTCGAATACTTTAACAACAACAAATGGCCCATCCCATCTGGATTTCAATTTACCACGGAACAAACGCAGCCTTGAATTAAAAAGCCAAACCTTTTGATTTTCTTCAAAACTCTTTCTGTGAATGTGCTTATCATGAAATGCTTTAGTTTTAGCTTTGTAAATCTTCGCATTTTCATAGGCTTCGTTCCTTAGTTCCTCCAGTTCATTCAATTGAAAGGCTCTTTGGGACCCAGCTTGAGTTAAATCAAAATTAACATGTTTTATGGCCCAATATGCTCGGTGCTCTAATTCTACTAGCAAGTGGCAGGCTTTTCTAAAAATGAGACGGTAAGGGGACATGCCAATGGGAGTTTTGTATGCAGTTCTATAGGCCCATAATCCATCATCTAGTCTCTCAGACCAATCTTTTCTATCCGGCCTAACAGTTTTATGCAAGCTATTCTTAATCTCCCTATTAGAAATTTCAACCTGGCCACTAGTTTGGGGATGATAGGGAGTAGCAAGCTTGTGAGTGATACCATACTTACGAAGCAAAGCTCGGAATTGAAAATGAGTGAAATGAGAACCCCCATCACTAATTAGAGCCCTAGGACAACCAAACCTAGAAAAGATATTCTTCTTCACAAATTTCATAACCACCTTATGGTCATTTGTCATAGTAGCAATGGCTTCAATCCATTTGGAAACATAATCGACCGCCACCAAGATATATTCATTACCAAATGAAGATGGAAACGGTCCCATGAAATCTATTCCCCAAACATCAAAAATTTCAACCACCAGAATGGGATTTAGCGACATCATATCTTTCTTTGAATTATTACCCACGGCTTGATATCTCAAACAAGATTTAGAAAATTCATAAGCATCCTTAAATAACGTGGGCCAATAAAATCCACTTTGTAGCACTTTTTCCGCTGTCTTCTTTCCAGAGAAGTGTCCCCCACAAGCTAAATTTTGACAAAAATTCAATATTGATTGTTGTTCTTCTTCTGGGACACATCTTCTTATAATCTGATCGGGACTCACATGAAACAGCTCAGGGTCCTCCCAGAAATAATGTTTTACTTTAGAAAAGAAATGATCCTTCTCCTGCTTAGTCCACCCTCCCGGGATCTGACCTACCGCCAAGTAGTTAACAATGTTAGCATACCAAGGAGTTGAAGAATGAGAGAGGGAAAGAATCTGTTCATCGGGAAAAGAATCGGACATTGGAGTACTTTCAGGGATCACTATCCTAGATAAATGATCAACAACTACATTTTCTAACCCCTTCTTGTCTCTTATTTCTAAATCAAATTCTTGCAACAATAAAATCCAACGAATGAGACAGGGTTTAGCATCCTTCTTTGAAAGCAGATATCTTAAAGAAGTTTGATCAGAGTAGATGATAACCTTAGCCCCTAAAAGATATGATCGAAATTTTTCTAGGATAAAAACAACAGCTAGCAGCTCCTTCTCCATGGTGGTGTAATTCAACTGAGCATCAGCGAGGGTGCGACTTGCGTAGTAGATTACCACGGGTTTCTTATCTATCCTTTGACCTAAGACAACTCCAACAGCATAGTCCGAGGCATCACACATAATCTCGAAAGGAAGCGACCAATCTGGAGATTGAAGAATCGGAGCTTGAGTAAGGGCCGCTTTCAAGGAATTAAAGGCCTTGAGACAAGAATGATCGAAATGGAATGAAGTATCTTTAGCAAGCAATTGTGTGAGGGGACGAGTAATGGTAGAGAAGTTGTGAATGAATCTTCTATAAAATCCAGCATGGCCAAGAAAGGATCTGATTTGCTTGACAGATATAGGGGGAGGATGATTGGAAATCAAATCTACTTTGGCTTTATCGACCTCTATTCCCCTTTTCGAAATTATATGGCCTAAACTATACCTTCTCTCACCATAAAGTGGCTCTTCTCCCAACTTAACACCAAATTGGATTCAATGCACCTTTTTAAAACCTGAGTCAAATTTTCTAAGCACCCCTCAAAAGAATTACCAAACACCGAAAAATCATCCATGAAAACTTTCAAAGTCTCCCCCACCATGTCAGAAAATATCGACATCATACACCTTTGAAAAGTGGCGGGAGCATTGCAAAGCCCGAAAGGCATCCTTCTAAAAGTAAACGTGCCATAGGGGCACGTAAAAGTGGTTTTTTTTTGATCCTCCGGATAGATAGCAACTTGATTATATCCGAAATAACCGTCCAAAAAGTAAAAATATTGATGCCCAGCCAGTCTCTCCAGAATTTGATCAACAAAGGGGAGTGGAAAATGATCTTTCTTTGTAACTGAATTCAATTTCCTGTAATCAATACAAACCCTCCATCCCGTCTGTAATCGCATCGGCACTTCTTCTCCTTTCTCGTTTACAACCACAGTCAGCCCCGACTTCTTAGGTACAACTTGTGTCGGGCTGACCCATTTACTGTCAGAAATGGGATAAATTATCCCAACGTCTAACCACTTAACAAGTTCCTTCTTCACAACTTCCTTCATATTTGGATTCAACCGACGCTGCATCTCTCTGCTCGGCTTGGCATTATCCTCCAAGTAAATATAATGCATGCAAACATCCAGACTTATACCCTTCAAATCTACCACAGACCACCCTATCGCCCCCCTATGCTCCTTAAGAACTTTTAAGAGTTTAGATTCCTGAGCAGAGGTAAGATTAGAAGCAATGATAACAGGTAAGGTATGATCTGGGCCTAGATAAGCATATTTCAACGAGTCCGGCAGAGGTTTAAGTTCCAAAATGGGCGGCTGATCAAGAGATGGAAGAACTGGTTCAGATCTTAATGGAGGAAGAGGCTCCACACTAGAATAAGAAAGAGGTGAATCCTGAAGCAAACTACCCTCTTCAATTACATTCTCATTCATATCCGCACTTTCTTCAATTATTTCCTCAAAAATATCAATGACATTACATTCTCCCTCATGATCCGGGTATTGTGAAGCTTTAAAAACATTCAATGAGACCTTCTCTCCTCCAAAGGTAATATCCCTCATCCCTGTGGCACAATTAATATTGGCCTTTGCCGTAGCCAAAAATGGGCGTCCCAAAATGATTGGTGTATGTTTTAACTCTTGGGATGAGGCCATATCTAAGATTAAAAAGTCCACTGGGAAATAGCATTCATGAATTTTCACAATCACATCCTCCAACAAACCCTTTGGTGTTTTAACATACCGATCTGCCAGTTGAAGGATAATAAAAGTGGGCTTCAATTCCCCTAAATCAAATTACTCATAAATACAGGTGGGTAACAAATTAACACTAGCTCCAAGATCTAGCAAAGCTTTATCAAATGTCACCCCACCTATATCACATGAAATTAATGGAGCACCAGGGTCCTTCAACTTCTTTGGTAAAGAATTCATTAAAACAGCACTAACATCTTCAGATAGACGGATCTTCTGTATTGCCGCCTTCGGCTCCCTTCTTGGTGTACAAAGCTCTTTCAAGAACTTGGCATATGCCGGCACATGTTTAATAGCTTCCAAGAGTGGATTATTAATATTGACTTGTTTAAATAATTCCAACATCTCTTCTTGTTGGACCGACTTCTTTTGAGCTTTTGGCTTTAATGCATCTGGAAAAGGGACCTTAGGAACATATCCTTGAAAACTTTCATCAACCTTGACCTTCCCTTTGTCCATTGTCTTCTCCCCCCCATCCGGCTTCTTTTTATCTTGAACAATTATCAACTCTTCTTCCTCATTATCACTTTCCTCTTGGGCATATGTGGACGTCAAAAAATGATGATGATCATACGACATGCACGTCTCAGCACTCGAGAGCGAGTCGAAGACGGAAAGGCTGAATAAACCTTATGCCTCCTCCAAGCAGGACGAATACCTACCCGGTGCTCCGTCACCTGACAAAGAATCCCCTCGTGTTGAAGAGACAGCCCCGGCTCTCCAGTCGGCATTGCCAAAGGCTGAATCAAAAGAAACTCGGGAATTCGAACACGTGTTCGGCACGCGCCGGGGATCACTCGAAGTTCCAAATCGGGATGCAGAGGCCCTGAACTAAACACCCCGACGGCGGTGCATTACGACTAAAGCAATACAGGAGGATAAGCATCCATCCGAATAGCCGCGAAGCCGAGACGAAGTCTAAACCGACGCGCCCTTATATGGTCTTTAAACCGGCGCGCCCCTTCCAATAGCCTTAAACCGGCGCGCCCTTATATGGTCCTTAAACCGGCGCGCCCCTAAGGGGGCCTTAAACCGGCGCGCCCTTTACAAGATGCTAGTCCGGCGCACCCCGTGAACTCCCTTGCTTTATGTTAAAACGGCATGCTCCCGTTGAAGGGTCACCCCTTTGAATGCACTAAACCGGCGCGCCCATCTTGGAGTGCTAATACGGCGCGCTTAGTTTAGAAACAAGCCTTTCTCTGAGGACTTTATCCGGCGTGCAGTGAAGCCATCCCATCATCAATGCGGTCCCCTATTTCCTGTGAACAGCACGTTGACGAACTTCTTAAAATGGCAAAAGGTATGCTTCGACCCATTGGGCATCCAAGCATGTTCTTCAAATGGAAACCCTCGAGCCCTGCACCGTCGAACGCCCACTTCGTCCATCGGCCGCCCATGCTCCTACAAATGATGAAAGCCGCGTGTCTCGCGGTGGATATGCCAGCAGAGGAGGAGGCCATGCCTCTGCCCCTCTCCCGATCACACTGTAGCCGCGGCGGAGGTGACGTCCACGGCAACGGCACTCGACACGGCGACACGGCAGAGGCGTTGCAGGCGAAGCAAGATGGAAAGAAGAGGAAATAAAGAGAAATAAGGGGGGGGGCCTCTCCCTTCGACAGGGCCACTGGCCCCTATAAAAAGCCCACCACGGGGAACTTTGATCGGTTGGAGAGAAGGGACAACTCTTGGAAGCTTGAAAGGCAGAAGCTTTCCTTCTGAGAGAAACCCCTTGAAGCCCGAAGCCTGTGCGAAGAAGAAGAGAGAAAGAGTGGGAGATAAAGGGGAGGAAGAGTGAGAGCCAGCCGTGTGAGGGTGGGTCATTGTCTTTCCCCTCTTCCCTTGTATTCTGCTCGGCGACGTCCAGCCCCGATGTAGCTCTTCTGTTCAAATGGAAATGAAGCATGGGGCCTTCAACCCCGATCCTCACTTATCTCCCTCATGAAACTCGATTTTGATGCTCGCTCATCCCTTCCCTTTTGCAAGTCCATATGTTTCCGTCGGATCATATATGCATAGATATGTACATATGTATCTGTAGATAGATATATACGCATGCATGTGTTAACTTCATTTTACTGCTGTCCCTTGGATCTCCCTTCCGCCGTGTTTTTGTGTCGACTTCGGCTCTCACGCGGTCTTCAGCCACGCGATCACGGCAACCCTCGGGTCGTCGGAGTTCCTTTGTAGGCTGGCCCTCAGGACCTCCGGCCCCAAACGGGGGGAGTCGATACGATCGCAACAACCCATGGGTCACCGGTTTCCCTTGTAGGCTAGCCCTCGGGATCTCCGGCCCCTGATGGGGTAATTTTACTGGTGTCGTTGCTTAGCACACACCGGGATGTTTCGGGGCCGTCGGAGTTCTCACCGCATGGCGCGCCCCATATTTTTCCCCAGACCCTTCCGATCTAGGGGAGGTGCTGTCCGATTTTCGTCAGGGTCAAGAACACCAAGAACAATGAATAAATGTATCATAGAATTTGCCCACGGGTGAAAGAAAAGAAACACACAGTAAAACTCTGTGAACTGAACTCCCCTGAACGAACACTTAAGCATCCACGCTAATCCACCTGAACAAACACTTAAAACACTTAAATCTTCTTTCCACAAACATAATTCATCAATAAGATGAACAAACCAATCAATAAATCAACTTACAGTTGAAGGAAAGAAGAAACAGAGCACAAACGGGTTGAAAGAAGCTATACAATGCTTAATCCGGCGCCCCCTAATCCGGCACGGGTTAATCCGGCGCGGTACCCCCCCGCGCCGGTTTAACCCCACACTCAAAACCCATTTTTTTTCCTTGCAGCAATCCGGCGCGCCCCCTTGTACTAGTCCATTTAACCGGCGCGCCCCCCCTTCCTGGACTTTAACCAGCGCGCCCCCCCTTGAACTCCCTTAAACCGGCGCGCCCCTTCAGCCCCCTTTAGTGTCCTTAAACCGGCGCGCCCTTCCCCTTGTGGCATCCTTAACCGGCGCGCCCCCCCTTCAATATCACTTAATCCGGCGTGCCTGGAAGAGAGAAGGTGATCAAGAAATTAAAAGAAAACATGCAATTCAAGCTAATAGAAAACTATTTGTATGGTTTTGAACACCGTTTTGCGTACCTATGCAGAGGGTTTAAATCATGTCAACCCAACTCGCATGCTTTAATGAAAAATGATCTTTAGGTCATTTGACCCCTTTTCTTGGCGATTAATCAGAGGTCTTCCCCTCTCCGAGGGGATGTAATTAACGTCGCGGCCTTTATGGCGCGGCGGGTCTCCAGTCCCGACCCGATATCCACAATCGTCTGATCAGTCAGATGGAGCGCATCCCGGGCTTCGGACCACTCCAGTCTCGAAGCCCGAACACATTGTCACCTAGGTGACTGGCACGCCCTCGCACTAGATAAACCGATAAAAAGAACACCGATATCCCACGATATTTCCGAACCCCAACGAAATCTAGTGCGTTCCACAGCATCTTGGCAAGAACTACCACCCACATCCTTAGCCTGATATGGATCATTAAGAACTTTCCTGCTCCTAAGGGTAGAGATAGCTTTGGCATTCTCGAATTGAGGAACGACAGGAGGGGGATGCTGAGGTTGATTGGGCTGATTGGGAGGAGGAAGAATGGGAGCTCTTTACTGGAAACCCGGAGGTTGTTGATTGTGGGGATTAACTATGGGTTGACTAGGTAACTACCCAACATCTCTCTTCATATTACTAGCCGCCAGCTGACCTATTTGACCTTCTAACTTAGCAATTGATTGTTGCTGAGAAAGAATAAGTTGCTGAAGTTGGTCAAATTTATCCTCAAAATGAGGCTGAGGGGGTTGAGGAGGCGGTTGATAAGGAGCTTGAAACAGGGCTTGAGGTTGATAACGATGTGATGGAAATTGATTATATTGGCCCTAGAATGATGAAGCTTGTTGATATAGGGCCTGAGCATGATGGAACGATGGTTGCTGAAATGGAAGTTGTTGTTGATTATGTTGAAAAGGATTTTGAAGATGTTGGTGAGACTGGTTTGGAACTTGAAAAGATTGTTTAGGAATTGAGGGATTGACTTGAGTAGATGGGCCTTGTGGTGATTTCTAAGAAAAATTTGGGTGATTTCTCCAGCCCAGGTTATATGTATTAGAATATGGATCATAGGTGGGTTTAGAGACACCCTGAGTAGCAAAGACTTATTCTTGAATAAATGGGGGAAGTTGGGCCGCTGTAGGGCAATCAATGACAGCATGATTTGGGTTAGAACATAAAGCACAAAGTTCTTGAAGGTTGGAATCTGAGAAAGGTTGATTTTGTTGGATTGGCGAAAAAGAAGGTTCTTGCTTATTCATGGATAATAATTGATCTAGTTTTTGTGCTACCAAATCGACCTTCTCCATCCTTTGCGCCAGCAAGTCCACTTTATTCAACTTTTGAGTAAGCGCATTAATATCCATCATATTCTCCAACTCTCCTTGACTTTTGACTTCATATAGCCCACCCTTCTTGGAAGGTCCAAACATCCTTTCATAGGAGGAAAGTGAAGCATGACTAATAGAATTTTCACTTAACATCTCAAACAAATCATAAGTTTCATCCTCACTTTTACTCATGAAAGCCCCCCCACATGAGACATCTACCATTTGTCTATAGTTTTTCGTTAATCCCTCATAAAATGCTTGCACAATTTGTCATCTAGATAGGCCATGATGGGGACATTTCCTTAATAAATCTTTCAACCTGTCCCAGGCCTCATGAATTTGTTCCCCAGAATTTTGTGTAAATCTAGTGATGGCCCTTCTCATGGTATTAGTCCTACCAATGGGGTAAAATTTCTTCAAGAACTCTTCTTGCATCTCTCCCCATATGTAAATTGTTCTACCCAAGGCTCTCAACCAATATTTACCTTTGTCCTTAAGGGAGAATGGGAAGAGAGTAAGCTTAAGGGTATCATCCGAGAAGTTTTGAATTTTGACAGTTGAACATATCTGGAGAAACTCATCTAGATGCTTATATGGATCTTCATTAGTATTGCCATAGAAGGATGGCAACATCTGGATGGTACTTGATTTGATTTCATAATGAACCGCCTGGTTCTGAGGTGCTTGAATATAGAAGGACGATTGATATTGATTAGGAATGAAGTAGTCCTTCATTTGCTTAGGAACTTGTTTCACTTGTTGATTTTGATTTTGATTCTCCATGAGGTTAGGTTGGGGTTGGGACTTAGAATGCACTAACCTTTCAATTTCACTAATGGGTCCTATCAAATGTGGGTGGAGGGATCTCCTACCTTGCATGCAATGCAAAGGGCCCAAAAAGTAATGATGATTTTTTTTTCAAAATGCAATGAATCCCTATATGAATGGGTTATGGGTTAACTAGACTATGCAAATGCAAGGATTAACTATATGAATGTAAGAATGATGATTTTTTTTTATGGAAAACCTTCTAAGGGCACTTTAACTCCAAGGTGCTTCGCGGTACAATCGGCCCGGCGTCCGTGAGGGAATCCACGGGTGCGGGGACTTATAGAGGTCTTAGAAATAGAATTTCAAGTCCAAAGAGATGGAATACTCAATGGAGTGTCCTTCCAAATCCAAGAGGGGTGTAAAGATCCTAATGCCCTTAAGAAGGGGAAAAAGATGGGAAGAAATTTTTTTTTCTTTTTCAAATAATGCTATGAACGAACAAATAGATCAACTAAATGCACGCATGCATGAAAGTAATGCAACTAAGATGGAGATATGCTAGCATGATGAAATTTTTTTTGTTTTCTGATTTTTATTTTTTTTCAGAGAATTTTTTTTAGATTTTTTTTTTCAATTTTTAAATAGAGATATGAATGAAAGAGGCTATAAACTAAAAATATCACACAATATGTAAAATTACTGCAAAATAAAATCTAAAAGAAAGTTTTGGTGTTTTTGGTGTTTTCTGGATTTTTGAATTTTTTAAAAATTTTTAAAATTTTTCTGATTTTTTCAGAATTTTTTAGAAATTAGCAAAACAGGAACTTTACCTACGTTTCTGATCTTTCAACGACGCTTGATTTTTCTGGATTTCTCTGAATTTCTACTTTCTGTGATAGATCGGAGATTTAGCGACGCTTTCTGTGACAGATTTTATTTCTTGGAATTTCAGGTCCAAATTTCTTTAGATTTTCTGATTTTTTTCCTTGCAAAATAAAATCAGAAAAACTAAGAAAACTATATACAAATCAAACACAAGGAATTTCTCAACATAAAAATTAATTTCCTCTCCGACAATGGCGCCAAAAATTGATGCGCACTGACTAGTGTCGTTAAGAAAGTCGTGCCACAGTTTTAAAATGTTCACACTGACTCACTTTAAAAGATTGGAAAATCAAATTATATAGTGGTAAGCGGAGTCGATCCCACGAGGAGGAAAAATCCTTATTTTAACAAGTTGGAAAAACACCTTATGCTTTGAAAACCGAATTTTTGAGTGTGATTAATCTAAGGAAAGATAAATTGCATGAAAACTATTTAAAGAATATGAGAGGGTTTAAGTAGAGAAATTTGGAGGAGATAGGAAGATAAACACAATTTCACAAAGATCAACTATATTGCTATGAGAGGTGGCAAGTACAATGTATATGAAAACTAAAATTATAACTTGCAAAATAAAAGAAGAGAAAAGAAATTGTAAGCCAATAGGATGAAGAACACCGTCAACTCCTTGCCAAGCCTTGGATGAAGATCGCCCCGCCTTGGATGCCGACGCCGTGAGAGGATCAATTGGAAGAGAATCCGCCAAAGGGATGCGTAGATGAAATATAGGAGATGGAGATGAAAAGGTGGAGGAAGAAGAATAAAATTAAAACCAAAGCATGTATGTTGTGAAAAGAGAGGAAGAGATGACTATGATGGGTGATAAAACAAAACAGTTTTGAAAACAGTGGGTTAGAAGAAGAAGAAATAAATTAAAATCTAGATAGAATTAGACAAAGTGAAAGAAAAGAAAACTGTAGAGGACGAAGAGAGGAATAAGATTGATGAAGAACATAAAGACAGAAAATAAGAGGAAGATGGAGAAAAACGTGATAGAACAGAGAGTGGTTGCGGATGAATAGTGCAAAACTGAACTTTAGAAAATTGATTGTAATTTGAAAACGGTTGAGAATTTGAAGAAGTGGTAGAAGAAGAAATTGAAGAACTTTTAAAAACCTACAACTTTCATGAAGATCACAGAGACAACAGAAGATCAGAAAGGGAAGAAAAATGAGAAATAGCAGAATGTTTTAAAACCGGATGAACAGTAAAAACGCATAGACAGATCTTTGGAAAATTGGAAATAACTTTTCAAACTGGAAGAATTAGAGGAAGATGAAGAAGAAGAATTTGTAGAAGACTGGAAAACGATGAACTTTGATGAAGAACTTAACTGCAAAAGATGAAATAAAAAGCTTCAAAATAAATACCTATGGCAGACCTCCAACCTCTCTCCTACATCATCGGTCATGGCATCTATTTATAGGGTACAGAACCCTTCCACGATCGTGGGTTCCCAGTTTGATCCAAAAACCAATTTCCAATAATGCAACCTAATCCATTTAGACTTCTTTCCATCCTTGGAGTCCTCCTTTCCTTGAATAAGGCTTGGATAAGCTTGAAAATTGGAAGGAGACTTCGATCGGGAAACTGCAGTTGCCGTTTCTGATTCAACTTAAATAGCGACTTAGGTTGAAGCGTCCTTTCTTTAAATGACGCTTTAAGCTGGGGCGTCCTTTCCTGAAGTAGCGCCTCTTCAATCGGGAGTCAGTTTCCATATTTCCTCATTTGCTATTTTCTTTATTTTTCGTAAAATAGGAATTGACGACTGTTCATATGGGCGTTCTTTCAATGATTAGCGACTGCATCTCGGGCGCTAATTTTTTTTTTCTTTTTCCACTTTCTTTTTTTTTCAAATGAATTGACGCCTTGTCTTGTGTCACGTCTTACTGAGTACGCGCCCTTGAAGATGTCGTTAATTAAATAGCGCCCTGATCTAGGTCGTTGTTTCCTTAAAATTAAAATATCAATCTATTTAATTTCAAAATAATTGTGCAAATATTTAAATATTTCTCACATGGTCTTTTAAGCTCAAAAAAAATGATAAAATGCATGAAGACTCAAATAATGTGTGAGAATGTAATTAATGCTCATGTTGCACAAATATACTCAAATAATGCTTAAAGATGATGGATGTGATGTAAATTATGATGTAAAATATAGCACTTATCACCTATGCACTGCGCAAGCCGGCCGTCTCACCGATAAACATCAAAGTGAAGCCTAAGATGAGAGATCCCAAGGGCTGGAACATGATATTGAACCTAGGCTATCAGCCAGGCATGGGTCTCGGTGCTCAGCTACAGGGGTGGACCAAGCCTATCCCCATGGGGAGAAAAATGAATCGGAGGGGCCTCGGATACCGAGAGTACTCATTATCAGTTCTGGGAGACTCAGGGCCATTGACTTGGGACTACCGTCAGCACTTTGTCAGGGGCCCGTTCCAGCTGGCTACTTTGAACACCCCCTCGAGTCAGTCCGAGAGGAAAGATACTACTTGCATAGTTGATAGCCCGCCATCGCTACCTAGGAGGTGGTGCGGACACACGCCGTAATACACGCCGGTGGACGAGGACATGCCGGAGCCCTGTTAGCGTGAGGAGGACGTAGACGCGTCGACCAAGTTATCACCTTTGTTTCACATTTTTTTTAGGCCATGTTGGGCCCTATCTTAGTCCATGTTGAACAATTGTACTATTGTATGGCAAATGGGCTAGAGTAGATTAATGGGCTAGAGTTAATGGGCTTTTGGGCTTTGAATGGGTCAAATGGGGTTAAGTGTGAACAAGTCTATGGGCTTAGTGTGCTAGGTCTGAAAGGGGCTAAGGAAAGGGAGGCTTGGAGGCAAGTGGAAGGGGGCGCCCCCTTCTTGGTCCAAGGAGAAGGCTGCCACCTACGTAGCATGACTCCCCTTCCCTCATTTTTCAAATTAGGAAGCTTCCCTTGTCCCCCCTGGTCTTCTTTTCCCCCCTTTAGTCAAGGGGGCGCACCCAACTCTCTCTCCTCCCTCCTCCACCTCCTATCCTCTCCCTAGGGTTTCCCCTCCCCTATATATCATCTCTTGTAAATATATTTCAGAAGTTAATGAAGAAATTTTGAGAGAAAATTGTGTAAGAGAGTGATTCTCTTTCCCCCTCTTGGGTGTGATGCCCTAGACCCCAATCATGTGACGGGATTTTCTTGGCATGTGACTCACCCCCCTTATCGTCCCCTTCCTGCTCGTATCTAGTTCTAAAAATTTTACCAGAGCTGCTCCTACAAGTCTGGAAGAATTTGGCACTAGTTTTGCCCTGATCGGAGCTCTGGATCGCCGGCAACAATTCTGATCATGAAGTCGTGCAAGTCTCTCCGAGCCTGCTGTCCAGATCCTCAACTTCCTGATACGAAATTCTTACATATCTACTCCCAAGCCCTTTGGATCTGAGATTCTGATTGGTCGTAGGATTTTCTGTCCTCTTCGCGTTGCCGCCAAGCTAGTGTCATTATGATGTCTGTGCTAGTCGTGGCGAGAATTTTTGTGGGGCTGCGCCGACCACCCTGTGCAGATCCGACCCAGAATCAGAGGCAACTTACAAGAGCTTCCCCATCTCTTTCCTCTTAGATCTTCCCAAGTCCTTTGGTCTGCATTTTACTCTAGATGTCGCCGACGATCTCCAACAAGAAGCAATCCATTCCGACATCGGAGCTATTTTTCCTGTAATTTTTAGCTCTTCTGTGCAATTCTGTGCGAGCAGAACCTGAGGCCGAGTACAGTTGCTGCCACGCCCAGATCTGATCAGATCCGATTGCGCCGTTTGGACCAGGCATTTTTCATCATGTCACCAACATTCTCCAATAAACAGCACCCCGATCGGACTTCAGATCTTGGGGTACCGGCCTCTGCAAGTCTATTGCACCGGGTGACCTGCGCGGGCAGAACCCAGTCGGCTTCCAATCGGCTCACCCGATCGGCCTCGACTCACCTCCCTCGCCTCCTACGAGTGCGGCCCGTCAACTCGAGTCCCAGCAACCTAAAATTTATGTTTGTAGCCCTTTACCTCCTTGCGTGAAGTGGGCATCATGTTCTGAAATTGTACGGTTAATAATTATGTGTATCAGGGTTGTCGGAATCGGCCGGGATTTCTTCCCCACGCGCTAGTCGTGGAGGTACGCGCTTCATTCCTACACTCACATTGCTTATTTAGTACATTTTCTATCATGCTGTGTTTGTGATAATAGGGCCAATAGCTAGCTTTAAATCACCGTGGTTGTGAGTTGTGAGCGCCCGTTCCATAGGCCCAGTCGAACACCGAGCCCGAACTGGAAACCCCTAGGCGATAGTGGTTCCTTAACCACTGCGATCCCACGTTTCCCTCGCAAGGGACGATCGTCGGGCTAGTTAGAGTTCTTTTTGAGAGACATCTCCACCTGGAGAACGCCATGGTAGTCAGCTGCCCCACTTACCTTAGTGTGCTAGTGCTGGCCGCACTTTGAGTCAGTCGTAAGTCTTAGCCCGGTCGCATCACCCGTCCCGCATCAGGAGGCCTGTTGATGACATGGAGGACTTCAGTCAAGCTTTTTTGAGGTTGTTCTATGAAGAAGATTACTAGAGAAACCTGGAGGTGCGGCTCGTGCAATACACGCAAGGAAAGCCAACTTACCATCCGCGGGAAGAGGGGAGCTCACCCGTTGTTTTCACTTGGTCTCCTTCCCGTTTAATGTCTCTTTTTCAATAACTGGAGTTTATACCCCATTCACCTCCTATCATGATTGATCCTTTGCGGCTAGAAATGCCAACTAAATTTTTGATTGTGACTTGTCCGTGTGGGCTCTACCCACCAATTGATCTTTCCAGTACATGGTTTTCCTCTTCTGATCCTTTCTTCGACATCTTCTGTCCATCCATCTACTCTCTCGCGCTCCCTCCTCCTCCTCCCCCCTCCTCTCCATCCTACTGCGTGCTCTCCACTAATCTCTAAGAAGAAGAAAAACGTCAATTTTGAAACATAGATTTTAGTGGAAGATTGCGATGAGTTCTGCACATCCTCCCCCCGGGGGCATGAGGCCCCTGCTTCCCTTCCAGTAGATTTCCTATCTCCTAGGTTAGATGTGTAGTCTGTCGAGTCTCCTAGGGTAGTAGAGTCTGTTGGAGTAGGGTCTTGTTCTAGTATCTCTAGCCCTTCCACGCTTGCGGCACGCCCGATGACGCGTCACTCCAAATCTATCCCTGATAGGTTTCTCCAGGATCTCGCTCAACGCTGCCATGCCCTCCTTAGATGTCCGGAATTCGTAGAAACAGCCATCATTCTAGAGGATGATGAGGGGCAAGACGGGGTGTGGAGCGATGACGGATAAGGTGTTTATGAGATCGTGGATGAGAAAGACCCGGTCAATTTTAAGGATAGCGGCGTAGATGACACTACCGATCTGTACGCGCAAGGTTTAAAGAGGTTCGATGAGTCGTCGTCGGCGGTGGATGAACCTACGAAGAAAATTAATCTTGGAACGGAGGAGGATCCCAGGGTCATTATTATCTCTGCTAGTCTCCCTCCTCTTGTTGAAGAGGAGTTGGCCAAGGTTTAAAGCGAGTATAGCGATTCCTTCGCCTGGTCCTACGAGGACATGCCGAGTCTTGACCCCGCCTTGGTGGAACATAGACTTATACTTAAACCAGGGGAAACATCCGTAAAGCAAAAGTTAAGAAGATTCCACCCCCACATGGCCTTGAAGATGAAGATAGAGGTCGATAAATTACATAAGGCCAGATTTATCCGGGTCATTTTATATCCTCAGTGGGTGGCAAATATAGTCCATGTTATCAAGAAGGATGGAAATGTACGAATTTGCATTGATTTTAGGGATTTGAATAAAGCATGTCCCATGGATGATTTTTCACTGCCTCATATAGATGTGTTGGTGGATAACACAGCCGGGTATGAAGCTCTTTCATTCATGGATGTTTATTCGAGATATAACCAAATCCGTCTAGCTCTAGAAGATCAAGAGAAAACCTCGTTCACCACGCCCTAGGGCACTTACTGCTTTGTGGTCATACCGTTTGGTCTGAAGAATGTGGGTGCCACGTACCAACAGGCGATGATGGCAATATTCCACGATATGATGCACGTCTATATGGAAGATATCTTGGTGAAATCAAGGTCGAAAGAAGAGCACCCCGCTATTTTGGCCAAGGTGTTGCAAAGAGCTCGGGAGTACAGGTTGAAGATGAATCCGAAGAAATATGTGTTTGGAGTATCTTTAGGGAAATTGCTAGGTTTCATAGTTAGGAAACGGGGGATCCAAATTGATCCTAATAAAGCCAAGGCCGTCATGGACATGCCCTCGCCAAAGAACATCATTGAACTTTGAGGGTTGATTGGACGTTTGCAGTTCATTCGAAGGTTTATATCTCAACATTCTCAAAGGTGCCGTCCATTCTACGAACTGTTGAAGGCGGGGGTTAAATTTGAATGGAATGAGGAATGTCAGAAGGCCTATGATGATTTGAAGGTTTATTTGTCTAATCCCCCAATTTTACAACCTCCTGTCCTTGGGAAACCCCTGATCTATACATTTCTGTCATTCAGGACTCCTTAGGAGCTGTCCTGGCACAAGTGGATGATAAAGGTAAGGAAAGGGCAGCCTATTACCTCTCTAGGTTGTTCAATCCCGCGGAAGCCAAATACACTGTTATGGAGAAGACCTGTGTAGTATTAGTTTGGGTAGCTCAGAAACTAAAGCATTATTTCCTTACCCATGAAGTTAGGTTTATCTCTAGAATGGACCCGATTCGCTATCTCTTAGAGAAGCTTGTCCTCTCTAGTAGGTTAGCTCGATGGCAGAGCTTTCTCCCCCAGTTCGATATCACCTTCGTCATTCAGAAAGCAATCAAGGGATATGCTATCGCTGAACATCTTGCCCATTTGCCTATTCCTTGTACTGATTCCATCCAGGATGAGTTCCTCGATGAACACCTGGCCGTGCTCACTTATCATCCTTTCTGGTCCTTGCACTTTGATGGTGCACTTAATTCTCAAGGCCGAGGGATCGGCGCTATTCTCCTCACTCCAGAGGGAGTGACTATTCCATTTGCATATCAGCTCTCTTTTCCTGCTACCAACAATATAGCAGAGTACGAGGCTCACCTTGCTGGATTAAAGCACGCCTATGTCCTGGGCGTGCGATATCTGAACATTGTAGGAGATTCTCAGTTGGTGCTGTGCCAGGTTCTCTCTACCTATCGCACCCATGACCCCAAGCTCAAGCCCTATCAGGATCTGGTCACTCTCTTGGCAAGGCAATTTCGTAAACTGATATATATTCACACTCCTCGATCCCAAAATATCCTTGCCGATGCACTTGCATCGCTTGCTTCTTCCCTCTCCTTTCCTCTCAGTCGCTCCACTGAGACCATTGTGGTCCAGCGGTTAGACGCTCCTTCCCTTCAGGATCCCTGGTTTGATAACCTTAGGAAGTCCGTAGAGAAGAAGGTTGAGAAGGAAGATTTGAAAGAGGTGTCCTTAACAGAGCTAGAAGAGATCTTGGAAGAAGAGGAATTGCCTTGGTACTATGAAATTGAGCAATGTTATAGGGATGGGTCGTTCCCCGAGTCAGCTACCGTCGAGCAGCGTAAGGCCATTAGAAGAGTTGCCTCAAGATACACAATCATTGCTAGAGAATTGTATAGGCGCCCTCTAAATGGAGTTCTTATGAGGTGTTTGGACGATGATGAGGCCTGGAAGGTCGTTGAAGTAGCTCATTCAAGTGAGTGTGGAGGGCATGTTAACGGTCAGGCCTTAGCAAAGAAAATTCTTAGGCAGGGCTATTACTGGCCAACCTTAGAAGAAGATTGTTCCGCCTATGTTCGTAGGTGCATTCAATGCCAACTCCATACTGATAAAATTCATGCTCCAACTTCATCTCTCCATCCTCTTTCCACTCCTTGGCCATTCTCCATGTGGGCTTTTGACATTGTTGGCCTACTAGGTGACCCTAACTCTCAGATCAAGCAGTAATCCTTCGTTCTTACCGCCACTGAGTATTTCACCAAGTGGGCTGAAGCTGAAGCATACGCAGAAATCAAAGCTATCACGGTTTGCTGCTTCATCCTGAAGAACACCACCTCGCATTTGGAGTGCCAAGCGACATCGTCACCAACAACGGACCTCAGTTTGTGTCACAAGAGCTCCAGGACCTCTGTAAGAAATTTAACATTTCATTGCATCATTCATCTCCATATTATCCCTAAGACAATGGTCAAGCCGAGGCCACCAATAAAACTCTTCTTAAAATTATCAAGAAAACGTGAGAGTCGCATAAGTTTTCTGACTAGTCTGAAAGATTAGTAGAAGCTCTATGGGCTTATAGCACCTCTGTCCGTACTCCCACAGGGCAAACTCCTTTTGCTCTCACTTATGGGATAGAGGCGATACTTCCATATGAGATTTTGGTCCTTTCCCTAAGAGTGCAGCTTGATAAGGAACTTAATCTCGATGAGCGTCGATAGGCGTTGCTAGTCCAGCTGGAACTCTTGGATTAGAAGAGACTTAATTCGGCCAATCATGTTTGTGTCTATCAAAAGCGCGTCTCGCCTTATTTTCAAAAGAAGGTCATTGAAAGAAAATTTCATGTGGGTAATATGGTTTTGAAGTGCAAATTTATTTGATCAGGAGGTCCCAGGTCTAAGCTGCAACCTAACTGGGAGGGCCCGTTCATAGTCAAGGAGGTCTATCCTGGGAACGCATATCGCCTAGTTAACGCTGAGGGTGAGGAATTGTCTCACGCGTGGAATGGGCTATATCTTAAACACTTTTATCCTTAGAGTCAAGCTAGTGACAACCTGGTAGCAAGGTGCCCCCCTTGATCACGAAAGAGGATCCCGAGCACGGCAATCACACACCACACGACAATTCTGGTCAGGTTTCCCTCTACTATGCGACACCGTCTCTCCTTTGGCCATGCCTAGGGGAAGTGAAAGTCTCTACTTTTCTATCTCCGGCCAGGTATAGGGGCAAAGGGGTGAATAAGGGGGAGATGACTAATCTAGACAACCCCAACGAGAGGAGGTCTCAAATAGGGGCATTCCATTATGATCTGATTCCACAAAAAAAGAGAAAAAAAAAGAGAAAAAAAATCAGAAGAAGCATGAATCGAGGCAAAAGCCAACCTATTTATCAGAAGCACAAAGTACAACGTTAAATTGCCCCAAGAAAAATAATGTATTAAACTAGGCATGGCAAGAGTGGCAGTACAGTTTTCTCGCGGGACGTTATGAGCCCGATCGTATGCTTGCCTAGAGTGGAGGAAGGTCCGATGATGGACACAAAGCCTCGGCGCAACAGACCGAATCTTCCACTGGGTTGTTATGAGAGGAATTCAAGCCTTAAAAGCTTATATCTCTATGCTAAGCCTACCTCTAAACTTTCTTCTCTTTCTCCCTCAAAAGACTAGTGTGTACCCAAGGTATGGCTCTTGGAGAGGCACCGTCATGTGCTGGGCCCGACTGGGGAATGTCACCCTTTATGCACGCCAAGCTCGGGAGATTCTCAGTGGAATAGGCAGGGCTCTCATTGCTTGGGAGGAATTAGCTATTTTTAAAATCCAACCAAAAAAATTCAAATATTGTCAAAATCCAAAAAAATCGAATATTGTCAAAATATAAAAAAATCAAATATTGTCAAAATCAAAAAAATCAAATATTGTCAAAATCCAAAAAAATCAAATATTGTCAAAATCCAAAGAAAAAATCGAATATTGTCAAAATCTAAAAAAATCAAATATTTTTAAAATCCAAAAAAATCAAATATTGTTAAAATCCAAACAAAATCAAATATTTTTAAAATCCAAAAAAATTAAATATTTTTAAAATCTAAAAAAAGTTAAAATATTGTCAAAATTCAAAAAAATCAAATATTTTTAAAATCCAAAAAAAAATCAAATACTTCGAAACCCCCCCCCCCCCAAAAAAAAATCATCACATATTTCTCTTGCATTTCATGACATGCCTTTTTTTTCTCTTTATGTCATTTTTTTGCCTATTTTGATAAGGCTTCATCCCTTAACCAAACTTCAAGAAATGGTCTCACATTGGGCTTGCCCTAGGCAAGGGGTTAAGCCTAAAACAGATCTAACCTGTCTTTTTATTTAGTGTATGTGTAGGGACAGGCCTGCAAAGTCCGAACCATAGGTTCATGAGCCCTTTCGGCATCTACATGGTTGCGGTCTGTCGGCGACTGTTTCAATCTAATCAGCGGTCATACAATGACCATCTCATTTATTTAAACGGTCACTCTCGGGCCGCTTTTCCCATCCAAGGGCTATTGATTACAAGCCTACTGGCCCTTCGTGACCCCTATTCTCTTGTTGTCTACCTGCGACCGTTTCCATCCCTTGGCGGTCGTGTATTGACCATCTTACTTCTTAGCGGTCCCTCGATAGTCCACTTTTTCTACCCGAGAATCCTTCTGATATCCTTCTCTTTTGCGGTCTACTGAATGCCGTTTTCATTATTTTAGCAGTCAGACGCTGATCGTCTTATTCATATAGCGGTCTCTAGACAGGCCGTCTCTTTTCCCGAAAGCTATCTCAATCCACACAAGTGCACAAAAAAGAAAGCCAAGTCTATAGCTTATTCAATCAAAGCTTTTCATTCATTTATTCAATATCAAATGCATCAAATTCAAGCTATGGATCTCTATACATCATGAAATATCACTCCATCCTCAATCGGGCATCCCCGTGAGGTCGAATCTCGCGTAACTCTCTCAAGTAAGCCGGGTACTCCTCCTAGGTCTCTATCACCTCCGCTGGCAAGGTACGCGCTTTGCTAACCTCCCACATGATCAAGGCACTCCCCACTGCCTGCTCATCCGCCTCAGTCCCGAGTCTCCTCGCCTGTAGTGCAGGTAGATGGGGTAGCGCTGGAACCATGGTGCGTGGGAGTCCAACCTATAGAAAACACTTCTGGGGGCTTTACTTCGCCAAGGTGGTGTTCCCCACGAGCCTCAAGTCAAGCCCAAGCCTCATAGGAAGCCTGAGATGTTGGATATTATGTTTTGATGATGACAAACACAATGACTCTCATATGTTTGATGTCATATGTGTTGACTTATGTTTTGATGATGACATAGTTTACGTGTGTTCTGATGATGACAAATTGATGTCTTATGTGTTTACTTCATTCAGAACTACTCATTCAGAACTTGGTACATTGATTAACTGTGAGCATGGCATAGACTGTTCACTCATCTGTCTGCGTGAGTCACCAAGTCCACACATTGCTTCGTGTGCTCTTCGTAAAGTCTATACAACGCCATTTGTTCATGCATCTTAGCAAGTCTGTACAGCCTGTGTTCACAACACAAAGTCTGTACTTCGCATGCTTCGCATGCTTACACAATCGCCAAGTCTATTCACCGGGTTGCTCATTAAGTCTTAAAGTCTGTACAGGGTAGTTTATACATCACTCTATTTACCAAGTGTCTACATCAGTCAGCATTGCATCTTGTTCATGAAGTCCATACATTCACATGCCAGCACACACTAAGTTTGTACAGCCC
Organism: Amorphophallus konjac; assembly: GCA_022559845.1. Lineage (NCBI taxonomy): Eukaryota > Viridiplantae > Streptophyta > Magnoliopsida > Alismatales > Araceae > Amorphophallus > Amorphophallus konjac. The sequence goes on from CM040118.1 coordinate 436,096,529, forward strand.
ATGTACAAGGTCTCATGCATATTGAATGTAAAGTCTATACATCGTCCAGTGTATTGCTGCATGCCATGAAGTCTGTATAGAGTCTTTGCATCGTGTGCTTCGCATTTGGGAATCAAAGTATGTACATTGGCAGAGGAACTACATCAAGTCTGTACACTCCCTTTAGTTTTTAAAAGTCGATACATTGCCTTCAAAGCCTTCCAAGTGTGTACATCATACTGTTGAAACCTCAAGTCTGTACAGCGAGCAGCGTCCTTGTGTTTCAAGCCATTCGCCAAGTCTATACAATGGCTTCGGCACGCCAAGTCTATACAATGGCTTTGGCACTCCAAGTCTGTACATCGCTTCAGGTACTCTTGTGTAAAGTCTATACGTCGTGGCCTTGAACTTTCAAGTCTATACACTCTTGGTTTCAAAGTCTGTACATTGTTACCTTGAAGCCGTTCCAAGTCTATACAATGCCCAAGTCTGTATAGCCATCAGTGAACCCTCCAAGCCTATACATCCAGTTGAACGCAAAGTCTACACATCACTCCACATCTTTTCCTACACTTGGCCAAGTCTGTACACTCATACCTTTTCCTACGTTCTGGCCAAGTTTACACAACGCTTGCCTGATTTCTGTTTCAAGTCTATACATTCATTCATCTGAAGCTTCATCAAGTCTGTACAACACTGCTTTGTCAAAGCCTGTACATCGCAGCTGTGTTGAAGTCTGTACAACCAATCTCTTGCCAAAGTCTATACATCCACAGTGGATCTTCAAAGTCTGAACATCCGTTCACTACACTCAAGTCTATACATCCACAATGGAACGCCAAGTCTGTACATTGGCCTCAAGCTTCACAAGTCTACACATTGTCTTCGGCTTCAAAGTCTGTACAGTGGATCATCCTGCCAAGTCTATACATTGGACTCTGTTTCACAAAGTCTATACATTGGACTGTGCTCCGCCAAGCCTATACATTGGGTTCGGCTCTGCAAGTCTGTACACTGGTCCTCAGATGTTCCAAGTCTATACATTGGCGTACTGTTCATGCATCAGTTATCAAAGTCTATACATCGCTGATTGGGCTAAAGTCTGTACAGTCGTTTGGAAAGTCTATACTTTGTGAAGTCGCAACATTGGCTTCACATTTGCATCAGAGTCTATACATTGGTTCAAGCTGCAAGTCCATACATTGGTGATTGGGGATCCAAGTCTAGACATTGATCTACTATTCAAGCCTTGATTCGAAGTCTATACATCCGATCGCCTCAGTTAGCGTCTCATGCTTTCAAGTATATACATTGGCATATGCATTCACATGTAAAGTCTATACATCATCTGCGTCTCATTCAGCGTCTCTCTCAAGTCTATACAATGTTGCATTGCATATGAAGTCTATACAGCCTGAGGCTTGTACATCGACTGAACGTTCTTCAGCAGAGTATATACTCTTCAGAGGTTAAGTCTGAACATCCATCCTTGTAGACTGTACACACTTCAGCACATGTTCATCCCCTTCAAATGAAGTCTATACACTCTTTCCTTCACGCCATCAAGTGTGTACACTGCCTTCCCAGGGACTCTTTCATCAAGTCTATACAGACTTAGCGAAAGCTCAGCAAGTCTGTACACTAGTTTGTCTGGCACGTTAACATGAAGTCTGTACACTGGTTTCTCTGGCACGTTAACACTAAGTCTATACACTCAGGTTGCTGAAGGGTTTCAAGTATATACACTGCATGCTCACTCAACTAAGTCTATACACTCGTTCGCTATCATGAAGTCTACGCTTTCATTTGATAAGCTTCAACTATATACACTCGATATCAAGCTTCAGGTCTATACACTGTGTTGCATTACATGCTTCACCCAAAGTCTGTACACCCGATTCTCTCATGCATCTCACAGAAGTCTACACATTCTATCTTGTTATGATAATGCATTCATCAGCAAGTTTATACACTGAGAGCGCATGTTACAAGTCTATACACTCTCTGAGTGTACATACTTGATCATTTGATGTTCTAAAGTATATACATTCGGTTGCTTATCACGCTGCATCTTTTAAGTCTGTACACTGCTGCTTTTACATTAAGTCTATACATTCTGCTGATCGACTGAAGTATTGTTTCATTAAACCTACAGAGTCTGGGCACGTGACACTAGGCTGGCATCTGGCACGCAATCCAAGATGCTGAGAAGTCACCACGTGGACTGAAGCTTGGGCAGGAATCGAAAAGAGCACGCCCTAGCACATGCTGAACCTGATATAAATAGAAGCCTCCGTCCATTGAAATAAGATGATGAAGAAGAGGTAACCAGATCTGAAAGAGAAAGGGTGATCGAGATAGACAGACAGTGCAGCAGAGAGGTTGTGAGCAGAAGAAGAAGAAAGAAGAAGAAGAAAGAAGAAAGAAGAAAGAAGAGATAGAGAGAGAGCCTGCGAAAGAGAAGAAAAAGAAGAGTGAGAAGAAGAGAGAGCTAGAGCAAAGGGAGCTTCAACTGAAGATCAGTTCCTGCTGGACCGTGGATCAAATCCAGGCCAGCCAGCTCCTGCGAGAGCCTTTGTGCATTTTATTCTTCCAGCTTTCTGTTGCTGCATTTTTGTTTTTCCTTTTAAACCTTCAACAGTTGTTCTTCTGACTCTCTTGTGTGAGGTCGGGTTCCCTCCGGTTGGGAGGAAGAGAGGTCCGAGACCTCTAGTTTGCAGGTGGCTTGGTGTCACCTGTGCTTCCCTATGGGTTTCAGAGGAAGAGAGACTTAGGTCTCTAGGTTTCCCTCCGGTTTGGAGGAAGGGAGGATTGATCCTCCGGTTCTGGTCTTGTGGTTGCAAGACTAGGTGTTCCCTCCTGGTCTGGAGGAAGAGAGACTTGCGTCTCTGGTTTCCAAGTGGCTGGGAGTCACTTGGGGTGTTCCTCCGGTTGGGAGGAAGAGGGGAGGTTGTTCCCTTGGTCAAGCTGTGTGGCAGCAATTTGTTGCAGACTAAGTCTGCAGTTTCTAGCCTAGCTAGTGGAAGCCTCACTCCGGTTTGGAGTGAGGGGTGGACGTAGGTCTTTGGACCGAACCACCTAAAAAATCTTGGTGTTCTCTTGTGGTGTGTTTTTCCTTATATGTTATTTTCTCTGTTGCGATCTTTAGATGTTTGCTTAGGAGCGTGTGAGAGCTAATAGATTTGTGTTGTCTTGCTAAGTTGCTTTTAAGTATTTTCAGCACATTTCATCAACTGCTTTTAATTCCGCATACTTGAGCTTTAGAGTTTTAATTGGGCGATTTTTAGAGCAGGATACATTCACCCCCCCCCTCTGTATTCAGGCCTTGCACCCTATCAATTGGTATCAGTGCGATTCTCTGATTGATCAGATCCAACGATCTGTAGAGGATCCTGTTGTCCCTTGGTGCATTTCTGAATTTATTCTCTACTCCATAAATCTACTTGCCAATTTAATCCATGGGTTCTCCACCGGTTTACAATGGTTCTAACTTTAATTCATGGGTTAGCAGTCTACACAATTATGTGGAATTGATGGATCCAGATTTGTGGAAGTTAATTTCACATGGTCCTCACAGACTGCCAAAGGAAGAGTCCAAATGGACTAAAAGTGATAGATCAAGAAATGGAGAGAATCAGAAAGTTTTGAGATTAATGAAAGAAGCTACTGACAAGGCTCTACACTCTTATTTTTATGACTGCAGGTCCGCAAAGGACATTCTGGATCAGTTGAAGCTAGCTCAGAGGATGAATGAGGACAGCTGCCTGATGGCTAATAAGAGCAACCATAGCACTGATCACGATGAATTTGAAGATGCTGAAGAGGTAATCAATCCTTTCGATAGTTTCACTTTAGATGACTGGGAGGATGCCTATGCTAATCTGTTAAACTCCCATGAAAAAATGAGGAAGAAGAATAAAGGTCTGATAAAGAAATTAACAAGTCTAGGGGATCCTATTTCTGGAACTGAAAATTTTGAAAATCCTGAAATTCTGAAAACTGAAAATGAGATACTCAGAAGACAAGTGTCGAAACTAGATGGAATCCAATCAGAACTTGATCATGTTAAATCTGAAAACACTAAACTCAGAAACCAATGTCAAGAATCTGAACAAAAACTAATCAGTCTTGAGAATGAAAACAAATTGATCAATGAAGAGTTCAAGGCTGTCAGTGTTGCAAACTTAAAATTTTAGGAAAACTTTGAAAACTGTAAATCAGAATATCCAAGTTTCCTAACTGATGTTTTGTTTGATGATGATAAACTTGAGCAGGAGAACACTAGTCTAAAGGAGGAAATTAAAATTTTAAAACAGTTGAACTCCACCATGTCAGAGAGATTGCTGAGATTTGAAAAAGGAAAATATGTTGATGAAAATCAAAATGAGCTCAAACTGAAATCAGAAATTGATACCCTTAGAACTTTGAATGATGTGATGCATCAACACATTCGTGCCTGTGAAGAAGATATAGTCAACTATGAACATCAGGTCTCTTCCCTTCAATCTGAAATAAATGATCTGAACAATACTTTGTCAAAATTCGCAAGTGGGCAGAAAAACCTAGACAAGCTACTAGGTGTAAAAATCAACACTAGGAAGGAAGGGCTGGGCTACAATAATGGTAACAAGAAAGAATTTCAGAGCAAGTTGATGACATCTTTTGTAAAGGCTTCAAATGTAGCCACAACTTCAAAAGATAAACAGCCCATTGTTCAGAAAACTAAAGAACAGAAAAAGATTGGAAAACAGAAAATAAATAAAAAAGGGTTCATTAGGGCATGTTGATCAAAGTCCACACACACATTCACATGCATCTAAAAAGAAAATGTCATGCCATTATTGTCATAAATTTGGTCATCTGATGCATGAATGTAAATTGATGGAGAAGGATGATATGACTGCTAGGAACCTTCATGATAGAAATTCTTCATTTCAGAAAAAGAGAATTGAATGTTTTCACTGTGGTAAATTAGGACACACAATTGCACAATGCTGGTTTGCAAATGATAAGAAAACATCTCATTCATATCATGGTAAATCTCCTGCAAGCCAACATGGTCCTAATAAGAACAAATTTGTTTTTAAAGATAAGCTCCTTACATGTTTTGAATGTGGGAAGCCAGGCCATAGAGCTTCTGACTGTTGGCTGGCTTATGTTGGTAAACAGAATCTTAATTCTGTTAACAGAAAATTTCATGCATATGCACATAGAACTCATACTAATCAGAATGTGCATAAATTAAATCTGAAATCTGCTGCCTCTTGCTATTATTGTGGTATATTAGGTCATTCAATGAATAATTGCCATCTGATGAGATCTGATGACCTACATGCTAAGAGGTTGTTTAGAACATCTACCAAAGGTGTCACTATTAACCATGCAGGACCTAAGACTATTTGGGTACCTGCCCATGCAAAATAGTGTGTTAACTTGCAGGTGTGCCTTGGAAGCTGAAGAATAAAAGGGGGGAAATAAACCAAGGCACCCAAGTTGATATAACCCCATTCAGGTAAATTTCTCAAATCTGTTCAAATGAAAATTATGGTTGAGCTGAGAAGTCATAGCTTCATGCATACATGTTTTATTTTAATTGGTTTGACTCTTGCATTGATCTTTGTGGGCTTTCTTGTTTGTACTGTGAGCTGTGTGCATATATGAGAATGGCATAAACATGCACATGACATACAATCATTGAAAATCTGATGCATATAGGACTGTCTGTATTGCATTATCATGCATGACCACTTGGTATATAAATGGAAAGCTACTAAAGGGCAGAGGAAATCTGTCTAGAGGTTATTACTATGTGTGAGATGGTCTTTTAGGCCAAGTTCTCCGCCAAGTACCAAGGGTCAAATTTGCATATCAGAGAATGTCTGCATCTTCATGTGAATATTTTACTTCATGCCCCTGCATACATGAAGTCAATTGCATTGCATTTCTTTACATTGAAAATGCCAAAAAGATAGATTGAATGCATACATTTAGGGGGAGCATTACTCATACATCTGAAATCACTCAACTGTTTTTAGATTTACTGCATAGCATGTTAAATCTGTTGTTGCATAGTCATTCATCATCTACATTGTCTGCATGACATATAGGATGATTCAGTGTTGTTAGTTAGAGGGAATCATTGCATAGCATATCACTTCTTTGAAAAATCAAAAAAAAAGGGGGGGAAGGGAAATGTCACTGCATATAGATAGGGGGAGCATGCTTAATCAGTTCCTCTCCATCTATATGATTCATCTTGTCATATCTGAAGTGTCAGTGATTCCATCATTTAAAGTGGTATCAAATGATTTCTTGACTACTTCTGAAGTTGTTCATAATCTGAATGCATACCTTATTGGTATCTGTTTGTCTCTCCTAAATCTGCTGAATGAGAGCTTTTCCTCTATTCAGTCAACTTTGAACCTCTTTGCTCAAGAGCAGCTCATTTGCTACAATTCTTCAGAATCCATCCTGTTTGTTGAATATTCTCACTTGAATTACTCTGCTGAGATATGAAGTAAACCTTCAGCCTGAATACTACTTCATAAAAGTTAAGATATCTTTAATGAGGAACCTTCCATTATACATGCTTAAGAACATTTGTTAACTGGAAGTGGTTTAAGTATTATGTACTCTTGTTTGGTCACAAGAAACTTGAAAATATTTGTTTCAACCTCTTAATAAACTTTAACTGTCTGCTTCATGTAAATTCATGTAAGACTTTCTGAAATCTGAAAAGTTGATATCCATGTCTACGTTGACTGAGATATATAGTATATGTGGTTGTTTACTTGTTCTGAATCCTTTTTAAGTCAAAGTATGGACAGAGCAATGACTGTGGTTACTGAGAAACCTGTCCAAAGGATTGTGTCATGAAGTACCATGGTTAACTCTGTTTAAAGAGATGATTTGAAATTATTGTGAAAATATGGCAGAGCAATGGCATAGTTGTATTGAGTAACTGGGGATTCTAGCCTCTGATCAAGGTGTATCCTCATGCCAAAGATACTTTTATTGCTACCTCTGTTCTCTAAAATGGGAGAAGCAATACGGTTGTCGCACTGAGTAACTGGAGATTCTGACCTCTGATCAAGGTGTCTCTCCACGTCAAAAGGTGCTGATAAACCAAAATTGTTCATTAAAGAAAGATATGAACAAGTGTAAATCAAATTTCTGAAAGAACAATTAAAATTCAGGTGCATTCACTCATGTTTCTGTTAAAGTTGTCGTGGAAAGCAAACTGAGTAAGATAGAAGTTGGTTGAACTAGAATCTTATATGAGCTTGTAGTTCCTTTTTATTAAGTGTTGGTTCAGATATGAGTACAATTTCTTTTGAAAAAAATTTCAGTTTACATCATTCTTAAACCATATCTGACAATCAAGGTTTCATAAGCTTTTATGATGGAGGAATCCAGAACTTAAAATTTTGATTTTATGAAGTTGGTACCTTGCTGAAAAGTTCAATATCTCAATTTTCACAAATTGTTGAATCTGCTCATCCTATTGCTCTTTATCACTGTGTTTTGATTCAGACTGGTTGTCATATATGAGAGTTGCAGCCTTTGGATAACAAGAGTTCATCCTTGTAGATTTCTCTTGCATCATGGATCATAAGGGCAGAATTCTCTTGTCTGGTTGAGAGACTATATGCATAAGGGGACAATGTGCTAGATTGTCTGCATTAGCTCTATATCTTCTGCCATGTCAAAGGGGGAGTATTTGTTGCATATACATGACTGCATAAGTTGTTTGACTAAGGGGGAGAATTGATTTAAATGCTTTTGATATTGTGTTGCACTCATCTGCTGAACTATATTGGGTGTCTCATATGACATCATCATCAAAAAGGGAGAGATTGTTGGATATTATGTTTTGATGATGACAAACACAATGACTCTCATATGTTTGATGTCATATGTGTTGACTTATGTTTTGATGATGACATAGTTTACGTGTGTTCTGATGATGACAAATTGATGTCTTATGTGTTTACTTCATTCAGAACTACTCATTCAGAACTTGGTACATTGATTAACTGTGAGCATGGCATAGACTGTTCACTCATCTGTCTGCGTGAGTCACCAAGTCCACACATTGCTTCGTGTGCTCTTCGTAAAGTCTATACAACGCCATTTGTTCATGCATCTTAGCAAGTCTGTACAGCCTGTGTTCACAACACAAAGTCTGTACTTCGCATGCTCACACAATCGCCAAGTCTATTCACCGGGTTGCTCATTAAGTCTTAAAGTTTGTACAGGGTAGTTTATATATCACTCTATTTACCAAGTGTCTACATCAGTCAGCATTGCATCTTGTTCATGAAGTCCATACATTCACATGCCAGCACACACTAAGTTTGTACAGCCCATGTACAAGGTCTCATGCATATTGAATGTAAAGTCTATACATCGTCCAGTGTATTGCTGCATGCCATGAAGTCTGTATAGAGTCTTTGCATCATGTGCTTCGCATTTGGGAATCAAAGTATGTACATTGGCAGAGGAACTGCATCAAATCTATACACTGCCTTTGGTTTTTAAAAGTCGATGCATTGTCTTCAAAGCCTTCCAAGTGTGTACATCATACTGTTGAAACCTCAAGTCTGTACAGCGAGTAGCGTCTTTGTGTTTCAAGCCATTCGCCAAGTCTATACAATGGCTTCGGCACGCCAAGTCTATACAATGGCTTTGGCACTCCAAGTCTGTACATCACTTTAGGCACTCCTGTGTAAAGTCTATACATCGTGGCCTTGAACTTTCAAGTCTATACACTCTTGGTTTCAAAGTCTGTACATTGTTACCTTGAAGCCGTTCCAAGTCTATACAACGCCCAAGTCTGTACAGCCATCAGTGAACCCTCCAAGCCTATACATCCAGTTGAACGCAAAGTCTACACATCACTCCACATCTTTTCCTACGCTTGGCCAAGTCTGTACACTCATACCTTTTCCTACGTTCTGGCCAAGTTTACACAACGCTTGCCTGATTTCTGTTTCAAGTCTATACATTCATTCATCTGAAGCTTCATCAAGTCTGTACAATGCTGCTTTGTCAAAGCCTGTACATCGCAGCTGTGTTGAAGTCTGTACAACCAATCTCTTGCCAAAGTCTATACATCCACAGTGGATCTTCAAAGTCTGAACATCCATTCACTACACTCAAGTCTATACATCCACAGTGGAACGCCAAGTCTGTACATTGGCCTCAACCTTCACAAGTCTACACATTGTCTTCGGCTTCAAAGTCTGTAGAGTGGGTCATCCTGCCAAGTCTATACATTGGACTCTGTTTCACAAAGTCTATACATTGGACTGTGCTCCGCCAAGCCTATACATTGGGTTCGGCTCTGCAAGTCTATACACTGGTCCTCAGATGTTCCAAGTCTATACATTGGTGTACTGTTCATGCATCAGTTATCAAAGTCTATACATCGCTGATTGGGCTAACGTCTGTACAGTCGTTTGGAAAGTCTATACTTTGTGAAGTCGCAACATTGGCTTCTCATTTGCATCAGAGTCTATACACTGGTTCAAGCTGCAAGTCTATACATTGGTAATTGGGCATGCAAGTCTAGACATTGATCTACTATTCAAGCCTTGATTCGAAGTCTGTACATCCGATCGCCTCAGTTAGCGTCTCATGCTTTCAAGTATATACATTGGCATATGCATTCACATGTAAAGTCTATACAGCATCTGCGTATCATTCAGCGTCTCTCTCAAGTCTATACAATGTTGCATTGCATATGAAGTCTATACAGCCTGAGGCTTGTACATCGACTGAACGTTCTTCAGCAGAGTATATACTCTTCAGAGGTTAAGTCTGAACATCCATCCTTGTAGACTGTACACACTTCAGCACATGTTCATCCCCTTCAAATGAAGTCTATACACTCTTTCCTTCACGCCATCAAGTGTGTACACTACCTTCCCAGGGACTCTTTCATCAAGTCTATACAGACCTAGCGAAAGCTCAGCAAGTCTGTACACTAGTTTGTCTGGCACGTTAACATGAAGTCTGTACACTGGTTTCTCTGGCACGTTAACACTAAGTCTATACACTTAGGTTGCTGAAGGGTTTCAAGTATATACACTGCATGCTCACTCAACTAAGTCTGTACACTCGTTCGCTATCATGAAGTCTATGCTTTCGTTTGATAAGCTTCAACTATATACACTCGATATCAAGCTTCAGGTCTATACACTGTGTTGCATTACATGCTTCACCCAAAGTCTGTACACCCGATTCTCTCATGCATCTCACAGAAGTCTACACATTCTATCTTGTTATGATAATGCATTCATCAGCAAGTTTATACACTGAGAGCGCATGTTACAAGTCTATACACTCTCTGAGTGTACATACTTGATCATTTGATGTTCTAAAGTATATACATTTGGTTGCTTATCACGCTGCATCTTTTAAGTCTGTACATTGCTGCTTTTACATTAAGTCTATACATTCTACTGATTGACTGAAGTATTGTTTCATTAAACCTACAGAGTCTGGGCACGTGACACTAGGCTGGCATCTGGCACGCAATCCAGGATGCTGAGAAGTCACCACGTGGACTGAAGCTTGGGCGGGAATCGAAAAGAGCACGCCCTAGCACATGCTGAACCTGATATAAATAGAAGCCTCCGTCCATTGAAATAAGATGTTGAAGAAGAGATAACCAGATCTGAAAAAGAAAGAGTGATCGAGATAGACAGACAGTGCAGCAGAGAGGCTGTGAGCAGAAGAAGAAGAAAGAAGAAGAAGAAAGAAGAAAGAAGAGACAGGGAGAGAGCCTGTGAAAGAGAAGAAAAAGAAGAGTGAGAAGAAGAGAGAGCTAGAGCAAAGGAAGCTTCAACTGAAGATCAGTTCCTGCTGGACCGTGGATCAAATCCAGGCCAGCCAGCTCCTGCGAGAGCCTTTGCGCATTTTATTCTTTCAGCTTTCTGTTGCTGCGTTTTTGTTTTTCCTTTTAAACCTTCAACAGTTGTTCTTCCGACTCTCTTGTGTGAGGTCGGGTTTCCTCCGGTTGGGAGGAAGAGAGGTCTGAGACCTCTAGTTTGCAGGTGGCTTGGTGTCACCTGTGCTTCCCTCTGGGTTTCAGAGGAAGAGAGACTTAGGTCTCTAGGTTTCCCTCCGGTTTGGAGGAGGGGAAAATTGATCCTCCGGTTCTGGTCTTGTGGTTGCAAGAGTAGGTGTTCCCTCCTGGTCTGAAGGAAGCGAGACTTGCGTCTCTGGTTTCCAAGTGGCTGGGAGTCACTTGGGGTGTCCCTCCGGTTGGGAGGAAGAGGGGAGGTTGTTCCCCTGGTCAAGCTGTGTGGCAGCAATTTGTTGCAGACTGAGTCTGCAGTTTCTAGCCTAGCTAGTGGAAGCCTCACTCCGGTTTGGAGTGAGGGGTGGACGTAGGTCTTTGGACCGAACCACCTAAAAAATCTTGGTGTTCTCTTGTGATGTGTTTTTCCTTATATGTTATTTTCTCTTCTGCGATCTTTAGATGTTTGCTTAGGAGCGTGTGAGAGCTAATAGATTTGTGTTGTCTTGCTGAGTTGCTTTTAAGTATTTTCAGCACATTTCATCAACTGCTTTTAATTCCGCATACTTGAGCTTTAGAGTTTTAATTGGGCGATTTTTAGAGCAGGATACATTCACCCCCCCCCTCTGTTTCCAGGCCTTGCACCCTATCATGAGAGTGGTGCCGTGGAGGAAAGGTGGGCATGTCACGAACCGATCTAGTGGTAGAGTGTTGAGGTAAAGGCACCACTCGTCCATAGTCTTCTTATCTGTTGTTTGACACTTAACCTGCTGAGGGAACCCGAAGGCGCCACCGATGAGGAAAAGTGGATGGCCCCCGAAGATGCGGCTAGCAAAAGGGATGTCTTCCCTGGGTGTGAATTTTATTCTAACTCCTATCGAGCACCTGAGTAAGATCATGGACCCAAATAGTGGACCTCCTAAAGCAGCTGAGCTAAGTCCCTCATACAAATAGGAGAGGATGGCCTGTGAAATGGATAGACCCTGCCACAATCCACTAATGAGACTGAGGTTGGGTATATCTAGAAGTTGGTCAGTGGTAGGGAAGAGTATGGCCCCGCACAAGCAGATGGAAATAGCCTTAGCTATCACCTCGTTCCACCCACACTTGTTTTTGCAATAGGATATGATCCACTGGCTCAAAGGTATCAGATGGATGTGGTGTGGACTAACTACGGTGTTGATGTCCTTGGCGCTAGGAAGAAACTCCCCTAAGATATGGGTAGGATCTATAGGCGCAACTGTATGACAGACTAGGTATTCCTCACCAATTTTGGATCTAGGGAGGGATAGATAGGTTTCTACCTCTTCTAATAGGATGGTGGCCTCAAAGGAAGGAAATATGAAGGTATGAGTCTGAGGGTGCCATAACTCCACCAAGGCTGTGATGCAATGCCAGTCTAATGAAAGTTTGGGGTAATTTTTGGCTAAAACTAAGATAGGGTATAGATGCCAGGCCTTTAGAGTGGATATTACTACTATGGGGAGTTCACGAATCATAAAGGCCATCTATTTCAATGTTGAGTAGTGCCTTGGGCCGGGGAGAAGCTGAGGTAAGGGAAGAAAAAGAAAGCAAAAAAAAAAGAAGAAGAAGAAATGGAGGAGAAATATGAGAATTTGAAGGAATTTGATGAATATAAAAATAATTACACTAACTTACCTCTCTTGAGGAGCTGGAGCTTAGGTGATTGGGGATTGCAGTCAGTAGTTGCAGCGTCTCGTGCTCCTTTCTAGCCAACTTTGGGCCGTTGTAGGCACCCTCACCGATTGTGCTTCCTTCAAGGGCCCTCTTCATGATGATTTGGGTGGTGTTTCTAAGTTTTTTAAGGCCTAAAAACAAGGTTTTGTGTGAGTTACGAGTTTAGAATGCCTCCCTACTTATAGAGCCTAAATTCCTAGTCCTTTCCCATCAAGATTGAGGTTGGATAACATCAAATTGGGTTAAGATAAGCCTTATAGCGCTTTGGGCATCTTTTCCCATGGTTTAGGACTCTTTAATAGAGTCCTGGTCGGGTTTAACTGGGTCTATGGGCTTGCAGTCTATCGCTCGACCGCTAGACAATTTCGTGGTCGTCAAAGGGCCGTTTTCTATCTTGGTCTACATTCCTCATCTCCCACACGCTTAACGGTCTCGATGAGACCGTCTACCAAAGAAAATGGTCAAGACATGATCATCTTAGTTGGGCTTGCAGTCTAATGTAGGCCATCTCTGTCTTCCTTTCGTCTTCAGTCGTTTGTTCCCTAGCGATCTATCGTGGGGCTGCCAAGCTCAGTTAGCGGCCTGGCCGTGACCGTCTCTATCTCTACTATCCGTAGTGTTAACTCTTCCTCAGGTCTATCTAGCTTTTCACCTCAGTCTCTCTCTCTCTCTCTCTCTCTCTCTCCTATCAGTTGTAGTTGGGTTAGTTAAGTTAGTGTCAGCACACAAATTCATTTCAAAAAAGAGGCATGTTCATTGCATTAGATCAGAGTCATATACATGCATATATCTAGTATAGTACATCAAGATGGTCCCTCTCCTAGAGCCCCGCTGTCACCACTGCCCTCATGTCTCTTCCTCGGCGGGTCCATGGTTGTGCTCCCCTCCTCTCACTGTTGTCGACGCCGCTCCTCATCCTCGTTCCTCTGATGGCCGGAGGAGCCCGTGAAGTAGTCTCTATAGGCGCTACTGTGCGCGCCGCTCGGAGTCCTGCTACGCTCCGATCTCTGGCTCATCGCCTGGAGGGACTGTTGGTACGCTCCCACTCCACCCCTCAACTCGGCTACCTGTAGGTGGGATCGCTCTAGCTCGCTCATCAGCTCTACCGCCTCGGCACAAAGGCGCTCTGCCTCTGCCGCCCCAGTGTGGGATCTCTCCATCTCTCCGCAAAGGCGCTCTACCTTTGCCCAGAAGCGCTCCGCCTCCTCTCTCTGCTGAGTAATCTCGCTCAACACCCCCTCCAACTCCTTACCCTACATATGCATTCATTTCATTAATCATTTGCAGTCTTAATCATAATCCAAAGGGGAAGTTGAGTTGTTTTGCTTACCCTCTCTGCGAGTGTGGCCTCGGCCTCCTCAGCTCATGCCACCGCCCGCACGAAGTCTGCGTCTCGCTCAGCCCAATCCGCTAGTGACTGGGAGGAAAAAGATGGTGCATCAGGTCCCTGGCGCTAAACTCCCTCGGCACGCTGCATACAGGGGCATGTCAGTCTCATATGCATAGCATGGCAGTTTCGGTCTAAGGTTGACTAAAGCTTACCAGGAGGTCCAAGGAGCGCTGGAGCTCATCCCGCTGCTGGACCGTGGAGTGGAGTAACCTTTGGAGCTCTACGATCCGTCCCTGGGGATCAAGCTGCATGTAGGTTGTGTGAAGCATTAGTGCATTGTCATTATGAGCATATTGGAGAACATAAGTTCAAGAGTCGTACCGATCGTCATGAGCCACGGAAGACCTGGTCTCCGTAGCATCGTGGCTAGGCGGTCAAGTAAGCCTCGTCACTGGTGGCTCGGGATCATTCCACTCGCCCTCGCTTGGTCCAATCCCAGATCTGGTCTGCCGCTCGGGCAATCCAGTCAATCTCCACTACGAGTCCACGCGAGTGTCGTCCCACGCGCTCCTCCGATCTCTCTCGAGTAGGGAACTCCACCTCTTGCTAGTGGACACCCATGGTCCTCCTGATCAGCTGGTAGTACAGCGGCTCGATCACGTTCATGCAATGTAGCCAGATGTCGCGTCCCCCGTAGGCCAGGGCTGCCACTACCCAGGGCTGGCTCTCGTGTCCCTCACCCTGGTATGGAGTCCACCGGACCTGCAAAGTGGTGGCAGGTTGCATTAGTGTCTAAGCATATAGTTGCATTTGAAAAAGTTCAAATTTAGGTCTTACCGATGCATAGGGTAGCGCATCGAGGTCATTCTGGATCGTCCGCACCTGGCGTCTCAGCGAGCCAATCTCCCGCACAGCCATCCATCGCCTCGCGATGGGCACTTGGTCGGGATGCACCTCTGTCCCTCTCCCCAGTCCAGGTAGGTACATGTAGGCCCATACCTGCATTTCATGCATCAAGTGTCAAGCATATAGAATTTATAGGATCATATAGCAATTGTACAGTATTTAAAAATCGAGTCTTACCTGAAGTAGTGGGGAAAACCCACCGAGCATCGCCCGCCCGCTGGTGGCGCTGAGTGTGTCAAAGAAGAATGCCAGCATGGCCACGCCCCACGCGTACTCACCCACTCTGTCCACCTCCTCGAGTAGGGGCAGGAGCCTATAGCTCACTCCATCGACTCTGGTCGCGAACAACAGCTTCCCAAAGAATAACATCAGGAATCGCCACAAGATCACATCCGCCTCGAGTCCCGGTCCCGCTGCTACCCGCTGTCATGCTCTATCCGTCAAATGCCCCAAGTGCTGCTCTGGCAGCTCTCCCACGGTAATCCCAGCTCCTCGCAGGCTTAAGCTCTCCTGCAATCCCGCTCTCGACAGCACCGAAGAGTGTCATTGCGGTCTCCATAGCTCAAGTCCCAGCAGCCTCTAGGCCAGCTCCCAATAGTCCGTGAACATCCTCCCGCTGACCGGCTCGCCGTGCACTCGTAGCCCGGTGATCCGCGACACGTCCTCCAACGTCAGAATTATGTGCCCCCATGGGAACACGAACGCCCAGCTCACCGGATCCCACCGGTCGTGCAACGCGTAGATGAGGGTGGTGTCCAGCCTCACCACCTCCATGCCGAGGAACTCGGTGAATCCCATGGCGGCTAGCCTCTATCGCTGGAAGTTCGGCAATGCCAAGTACACCGCCCGGACCTAGAGCCATGAAATCCTCATCCAGCGTTTTCCCTGCATGCATTAAACATTTTATGTCAGTCATTGATTTCATATAGTCATGCATTGTAATAATAAAAAAAATGCAGCCTGCTGAGGTAGCGGCCATGATAGGGCCGTTTCTGTCACTCCAACGGTCATCTATGGACCATTGTTTGGCATCCCGACGGTCCCCTTAAGACCATTTTTCACCCCCAATAACTTCCTTTGCTGACTTTCATCTAATGATCACTTTCAGACCATTTTCATTGTCCTAGCAGTCTTTTGGAGACCGTTTTGTCTCTCGACGGCCCAGTTAGGACTATTTTCACCCTTTGCATGTCAGTTCCCAACTAGCGGTCACAGACGGACCATCTGACTTCCCTTAGCGGTCCATGGTAGGACCATTTACTCCTCGCCGCTACGAACGGCGTTCCACCCTTCCCCGTTCTCTAGAAATGGCCCTAGGGACCCTTACATTTGGTTCTAGGGGTTAGTGTGACCCCTATCTCTCCCTCTAATCATGCATGCATTGATTAAAATTTGAAATGAGGGGGGATTTTGGCTCATGGCCTACCTCGGATGACGGGGTCCTTATGGCCGATTTCTCGGCCGCCACCGCTTCTCCTCCTTGTTCTTGCTGCATCTCTGCTTCCTCGGGCGCTCCGGTGGCCGTGGAAGGCCCCTCTCCCTCGGACACAGTTGGCGGCGATGCTTCCTCCTTCGATGGGTTCGCCGGCGGTGCATGGACTTCCTCCTTAGCCATTTGGTGCCTGAATCTCCTCAACGCCTGCTTCTTGAATCTCATCAACACCCGTCTGAGGACTAGGGAGATGGGGGGTTGGTGCTTGTTAGGGAGAGGGGGGCGCTCTCGGTGGATCCTTCATCGGTGGGCTTCCGTTGTGTGTGTGAGTGAATGAGGGAGACGAAAGGGGGCAGGCAGTTTCTTTTTTTTGAAGCCGATGTTTAGGTGGCGGTCGCACGGCTGACCGTTAGTGACGTGACACAACCTCGGACTTAGGCAAGCAATCACAAATAGCATTCAAATGGGCCTTAATGGGCCACCGCTCTCCCGCCGCACTCTATACCCGGAGTGACTTGGCGATGCCCAGTGTGAAGTATGGGAATGGGCCCTTGCTGGTAGAGGGCCAGCAAGGCCAAGGTTTGACTCCCAAGGGTTGGATGCCCAATCCAATTGGGGCCGACAAAGTGCGCAAAGGCACCGGTTCACACTACCCCACGGTGACCACTCTAAGTCATGGACTTGAGGATCGGGCGCTCCCTCACAAATTCAGCGGCGCATGAAGTAAATATTGAAAGAGCAACACTAATGAGCTAGGATGAGACACTTACTCGACCGGTTTGAGGAAACCGGTCCCGGTCGGAGACGAGGGCGAGCGGGGAGGCGGTGGCTCCCCACACGCCGCGGCGGTGTCGCTTGACCTGCCCAAAGAAGTACAAGACTACACCTCACGCAGCAGGGGGATCTTGGGGTGGGGGTTAAAGTGTTACAACCAAAACTACCACCACGCAGGGTGGGGCCTTCAGCCGGCCAAGCGGGGGGGGGGGGGAGAAAAGCTCTCAATCACTAAGTGGCGTCCGGCGCGATATGAGCCTTGTTCTGGCCTGCAGGACAGGGTGATGATGTTGTGGCCGCCACGGACTCGTCCGGACTCCAAATTGAGCGAGACCACCTCCAAAAGCTTTCTGACTTGAATAGGTTGACTCCAGAATTTTTGGGGATGCTCAGTGTGTCTGAGGTAGCAGCACCAGCAGCTGGGAGGAGACCTCTCTGTCTGGCCGCAGGCTCTTCCTGGACTGGAACAGCAGGTTTCAGAGATCACCGTTCGCACTCCCGAGCTCCAAACAGCACGAAACTGGTGGCGACGTCTTCATGGTCGAAGTAGCTTTCAGCAGGAGGTGACGGGGCTGCAATCAGAGGTCGAGAGCGGTCGGTGTACCCTGAAGAGTGGGCACTGGTCGGAGCAGACTGCAGAAGATAGGACTGGAGAGCTCGGGGGAGAAAATTTGTAACTCCTTCCTCCGGCGGCCGAACGAGGTTCTGTTTCTTGATCTTGGAAGAGGACTGGCAGGGGGAGAACTTTGATGAAGGGGATTCAGTCTGAATCTGCTGGGGTACGTCGTGGCACAATGATCTTTCCGGTTCTGGTCCAGGATGAAGACCTCTCTGCGCAATCGTGGGAGAACGGCTCCTACGGCTGGCCCCGACCTCAGAACGAGTTGGTTCCACCTCGCCTGCGAAGAAGTCAGAGGGGCCTTTCCAGTGATGTTGGCCACGCCCCCAGAAGCTCCAAGATGAAGACGTGGACGATGCTGCAACTCGGTGCTGATCTGTAGGCCTGCACTGCAACAACCTGAAATTGAAAGGAGAGGGAGAGGGGCTTCTTTTGGTGGAGGGTTGATGTAGGGCGGCCTAATGGTGAAGGGGGGTTCTTGTGGGGTGATGGAGGGGGCTAATGGTGATGGGGAGTGAGGAGGAAGAGGGCTGGGGTCGCAGGTTGCAGTTAGGGTAGGGTGAGGAGATGGTGTGAGAGGTGGAGTGGAGAATAGAGGAGGGGGCGGACCTAGCTATGGGGGAGAGAGGGGGGGTGGCCAAAAGAAGTGGAGGGAGATGGATTTCAAATTTGAAATGGTCTTGGGAGTGGGGGATTGTGTGGGAACTAGAGGAGATTGTGTGGGAATGGGTGGGATTGTGTTGGAAAGTGGGAGATGCCTCCTTGGGACAATGGGAGTGGAGTAATGGCAACTTGGGGAAGTGGAGGGGTATTGAATGAGGTGGGTAACTAGTGGAGGTGGTTGGGGAGGGGAGGAGAGAGAAGAAAATTCGAAATTGGGGTTGGAGGAGAGAGAAAGAGGGGTGAAATAGAGAGATTAGGAGGGGAATAGGTGGGGAATCTCTCCCCTAGGGTCTCTCACCCAAAAAACTAGAGGAATCACTCCAATTTGAACTCAAATGGTAATTTTAACTCATTCATTCATTGACTTCAAATGAGGGGGAGTGGGGTCCTATTTATAGGCAACCCACTCTTTACAATATGTCCCTGACAAAATAAGCAACTACAAATAACCAAGGGGGGGGTGGGGGCGCCAATGGGCCTAGCCCAACGAATTGGGCCTAATAGCCTCATTAGACAGCATGATGATACAAAAACATAGGAAACTAAGTGCTAGACCTAGGGAAATGACTCCAATAAAATGAAAATACATCAAAATGACACAAAGGAAAACTACAAAATGGATAAGGGGCCTTAATAGAGTGAGGCCCAAACTCAACCAGCTCCTGAATGTGAAGAAGTGGACCCGAGTCAAAGGGAATCGTGGGTGATGCCTCCATCAAATCCCCTGGGCCGCGAAGAGCTCGACTCCGTCGAGTAAGGATCCATCCGGCTAAGGTACCGCTCGAGGAGGTCCGGATCCAATCGCTGGAGGTCCTCCCGACTCACCCATGAGTCTTCCGACGGAGGCCGATCCTTCCACCTGACGAGATAGCGCTCATATACCTTGCTCCGGATGGTAGTGACCTGCTCATCCAATATTCGTTCAATGCGATCGCGCTGAGCTCTCTTGGCTAGTGGACTCTCCTCACGGGTGGGTACTCTCTCAAAGGAAGAAGTAGGCTCAATCTCCTCACTAGGTCCCACCGTGGGGCCCTTGTATGGCACTAAGTCGGCGACATTGAATGTAGGACTTACCCCATAATCCTCAGGGAGATCTAACTCATAAACATTTGCACCAATGCGTCTCAAGACTTGGAAGGGCCCAGTCCCACGTGACCTCAACTTGGAGTTGGCACCTGGGGAGAGCCTCTCCATCCTTACCATCACAAAGTCACCCACTTGGAACTCTAAGTGACGCCGGTGAGAGTCGACCAACTTTTATAAGCCTCATTTTTCATGCTAATGTGCTTGCGAATTTCCTCATGCAATTGCCTAATATGTTGTGCAAAAGACTCGGCAGAAATGGACACTCTAGCATGCTGGGGAAGGGGAATGAGGTCGGATGACTTTCTTGGTTTGTACCCATGCACGGCTTCAAATGGACTCATCCCTATTGACTTATTGATGGAATTGTTGTATGCAAACTCAGCCTGTGGTAAGATGAGATCCCAATTTCCTGGCCGATCCTCAACAAGACTCCTAAGGAGGTTCCCTAGACTCCGGTTGACCACTTCAGTTTGGCCATCCGTTTGGGGGTGGTAGGCAGTGGAGAATTTGAGGAGGGTACCCATCATGTGCCAAAGAGTCTTCCAAAAATAGCTAGTGAATTTGACATCCCTATCGGAGACTATGGTCTTGGGCAGCCCATGGAGGCGGACTACCTCATCAAAGAATAATCGGGCTACATGGGAGGCATCGGATGTTTTGGAGCATGGGATGAAGTGGGCCATTTTGGAAAATCTATCAACCACCACATAGATGGAGTCATGCTTCCTAGAGGTCTTGGGTAAGCCTAGCACAAAGTCCATGCTCAAATCTTGCCATGGTCGGTCGGGAATGGGAAGTGGGGTGTATAGGCCGGTGTTTTACTTCACCTGCTTGGCCGAAGCACACGTGCGACATTGACCCACTATTTTGCCTACATCTCTCTTGAGGCTCGGCCAATAAAATTGACCCTCAACTAAGGCAATGGTTTTGTGGACCCCAAAATGACCGGCTAACCCTCCGGCATGTAATTCCCAAACCAAAAAATCTCGAAGAGAGGTCCGGGGAATGCAAAGCCTTGGCCCCTTGAAGAGGAACCCATCCTCTAAAATAAATCCCTCATGCTCCTTGCTAGAATGAGTGGTCAAGTTGGCATAGATTTGCCCAAAGTCGGGGCAACCAGGGCACTCGTCCTTGACCTTATCAAAACCAATCACTTCCACTTGGATAGTGGATAACAAGGACATCTTCCTACTAAGGGCATCCGCGGCCTTATTCTCACTCCCGGCCTTGTGTTTGATGACAAAGGTGTAGGATTGAATGAACTCAACCCATTGGGCATGTCGGGCATTCAACTTTTGTTGGGAATTGAGGTATTTAAGGGCCTCATGGTCGGAAAAGATGACAAACTCTTTGGGAAGCAAGTAATGTCTCCAGTGTCAGAGGGATTGGACCACGGCATAGAACTCCTTGTCATAGGTGGAGTATCTAGTCCTAGCATCACATAGCTTCTCACTAAAGTAGGCGACCGGGTGTCCCTCTTGACTAAGAATCCCTCCTATCCCTGTCCCGGATGCATCACAAGTGACCTCAAAAACTTTGGAGAAATCGGGAAGACATAGGACCGGGGCTTGGGTCAACTTTTCCTTAAGCTCAAGGAAGGCTTTAGAGGCGGCTTTGGTCCAAACAAAGGTTCCCTTCTTGAGACAATCAGTTATTGGGCCGGTGATAGTGCTAAACCCTCGAATGAATCTCCTATAGAATGTGGCCAACCCATGGAAACTCCTAACCTCATGAAGGGTGTGGGGCTCCGGCCAATCAAGAATAGCTTGGACCTTGTCGGGGTCCATGGAGACTCCTTTGGTTGACACCACAAATCCTAGGAAGGTGATGGAAGTGGTCATAAAATGACACTTTCCTAGGTTGGCAAATAGGCTTTCTTGCTAGAGGACGGTGCAAACTTTCCTAAGGTGGTCAAGGTGGGCCTCATGGGTTTGGCTATAGATGAGAATATCATCAAAGTATACCACTAGAAAATTCCCAATGAAAGGCCTAAGTACCTCCGTCATAAGACGCATGAAAGTACTTGGGGCATTAGAAAGTCCAAATGGCATGACTAACCACTCAAAGAGACCATCCTTGGTCTTGAAGGCCATTTTCCACTCATCCCCGAGCCTTACCCTAACTTGGTGGTAGCCACTCTTGAGATCTATCTTAGAGAAGATGGTGGCTCCGGCTAGCATATCCAACATGTCATCAAGCCTAGGGATGGGGAACCTATACTTGACGGTAATCTTGTTAATGGCCCGGCTATCCACACACATCCGCCATGATCCATCTTTCTTGGGGGTAAGGAGGGCCGGGACGGCACATGGACTCTTACTAATGCGGATGAAGCCCTTCCTAATGAGTTCCTCTATTTGCCTCCTAAGTTCGGCATGTTCTATGGGATTGAGGCGATAATGAGGAAGGTTTGGAAGGGTGGCTCCCGGTACTAGATCGATTGCGTGTTGCACATCACGCATGGGAGGGAGTTGGTCCGGGAGCTCTTCCGGGAACACATCATGGAATTCTTCCAAAAGTTGTTGGATCTCTATGGGATGGGGGTTAGAAGGGGTAGGTTCCCCTAAGCAGATGACTACCGCACACAATGGCACCCCTTGAGCAATTTCCTCTTCAAGCTCTTTCCTAGTGATGAGATGAAGACCTTTGATCAACCCCGTGGTTCTACTTTGTTTTGGGGTTTGGATAAGGGCTTGGGTTGGAGGGGTGGAGTTCCCCGAGACTTGTGGAGTGGTGGGGTGTGATCCTTGAGGGAGAGGGTCCTTCTTGGGCATGGGTCGAGGTGGGGAGGGGTTAAGACGGATAGTCTTACCCTCATGCTCAAAGGTGCATATGTTACTTCTCCCTAAAATGGTGGCATCCACATCATAGAGCCAAGGTCTTCCTAAAAGGATGCTACCCACTTCCATGGGTATGAAGTCACACCATATTTGGCCATGGTAGGAAGAGAAAGTGAGAGGCACTAGGCATTGGGTGTTGACCGGGATGGAGTTGTTGTTGATCCATGAGACCCGGTATGGACTTGGGTGGGGAGTGAGAGTAAGCCCAAGGAGCTTGACGATGTCGGGTGACACGGCATTAACACAACTACCACTATCCAAGATCACTTTCCTCACATGGTTCTCTATCTTGATAAAGGTGTAAAAGATTGAGGTCCGACGCCAATCCTCTTCTTGAGGTTGGGTGAGGATGCACCTAATGACTCCTAGATGGGAGTTGTTTGAAGGAGTGGAGTGATCTAGAACCGACTCTAGATATTGGGCTTCATACTCCTCTTCTCAATCTAGTGAGGCTTCATGTTCCTCAACGTCATTTTCTTGTTCCTTTTGGTGTTGAACTTCTTCCTCAATAAGCAAACTAGATAACCCCTTAGATGGACATTGTCCCGCAAAATGACCAAACCCTTGACACCTATAGCATTGTTGGCGCCCTCTTCCCGGGGTGGCTCCTACACTTGGTCCTTTGGGGTTGTCATCCTTCCGTGAGAGAGGATGACTAGGAGCGGGCTTGTTTGGAGTGATGGGTGGGGGAGGATTGTAGGACCTTAAAGGGGCATTCCCACTTGGGCTAGGAGCTCTCATGGGAGTGGGTGGAATGGGACGTGGTCCCAAGTTTTTGGGATCGGTTGGTCGGGGAGTGATAAATCGGGAACTCCTAGAAAACCTTTCCACATCTCTAGCCACTTGGTAAGCTAGCTCAAGGTTGTCAACGTCTCTCATGAATAGTTCCCTCTTGATGTGGCTTTGAAGCCCATTCCTAAAGTGGGATAAGGTGACGTCCGGATCCTCATGGACTCCACACTTTAAAAGATAGGAGTCAATTTTTTCAATGTACTCTACCACGGTCTTCCCTTCTTGGGTGAGGCTTTGCCATTCATCTAGGAGCATTTGGTGGTAGGTTCGGGGGAGGTATTTGTTCCTAAGTTGGTTTTTCATATCCGCCCAAGTGTCAATAGGCTCTTCCCGCCTAACCCGTCTTAGACCCTCTTGGTTTAGCCAATAAGTTTTGGCCAACTTAGTGAGATGCATCTTAGCCAATCTAACTCTCCTTTGGTCGGACATGGGGTACCATTCAAAGTATTGGTCCATGGCGGTCTCCCATTCTAGGTAAACACTAGGTTCATGTGAACCATCAAAATTTGGGGCCTCTACCTTGATCATCCTTAAAAGGGGGTCATCCGGATCATCCCGTGGACGCCGGTCATGGTTTTGATGGGGGCGAGACCTCTCATAATCATAATAATGGTCATGGTCCATATCCTCCCTACAAAATTCAGCATGTGGGTGATGGGCTCTTGGGCCGTTGTTCCTTGGGTGGAACTCATCCCTATGAGGCTCTACATGTGGAGGGTGGACTCTTGGGCCTTGGTTCCTTTGGGGAAAACCATTCCTATGGAACTCACCATGTGGTGGAGGGGCTCTTGGCTCATTGATCCTTGGGTGAGGATCTTCTCTATGAGGCTCATCATGCGGAGGGGGAATTCTAGGCTCATTGTTCCTTGGGCGGAACTCTTGGTCTTCTAACCGAGCAATTCGGTTGGTAATGGACTCTAGTTGGGCAAGGATGGTTGTGAGGGCAGCATCTACCCTATCCATGTGGCCTTGGGGTCCCTCCCTAGGAACATCTTGGTTGAGTTGGTGAGGATTGGGATCCATTGGTGGAGCCGAAGATGATGAACCGGGTTGATAGCTAGCACCACTACGGGTGGACATGCAAGACAAAGGGCCAAAGTGGTTGGACACACTATGCAAAGGTCCTAGGACTTAGACTTGATAGAGACAAGTCAAGGACTTGCTCTGATACCACTTGACGTGACACAACCTTGGACTTAGGCAAGCAATCACAAATAGCATTCAAATGGGCCTTAATGGGCCACCGCTCTCCCGCCGCACTCTATACCCGGAGTGACTTGGCGATGCCAAGTGTGAAGTATGGGAATGGGCCCTTGTTGGTAGAGGGCCAGCAAGGCCAAGGTTTGACTCCCAAGGGTTGGATGCCCAATTCAATTGGGGCCGACAAAGTGCGCAAAGGCACCGGTTCACACTACCCCACGGTGACCACTCTAAGTCATGGACTTGAGGATCGGGCGCTCCCTCACAAATTCAGCGGCGCATGAAGTAAATATTGAAAGAGCAACACTAATGAGCTAGGATGAGACACTTACTCGACCGGTTTGAGGAAACCGGTCCCGGTTGGAGACGAGGGCGAGCGGGGAGGCGGTGGCTCCCCACATGCCGCGGCGGTGTCGCTTGACCTGCCCAAAGAAGTACAAGACTACACCTCACGCAGGAGGGGGATCTTGGGGTGGGGGTTAAAGTGTTACAACCAAAACTACCACCACGCAGGGTAGGGCCTTCAGCCGGCCAAGGGGGGGGGGGGGGGAGAAAAGCTCTCAATCACTAAGTGGCGTCCGGTGCGATATGAGCCTTGTTCTGGCCTGCAGGACAGGGTGATGATGTTGTGGTCGCCACGGACTCGTCCGGACTCCAAATTGAGAGAGACCACATCCTAAAACTTCCTGACTTGAAGAGGTTGACTCCAGAATTTTTGGGGATGCTCAGTGGGTCGGAGGTAGCAGCACCAGCAGCTGGGAGGAGACCTCTCTGTCTGGCCGCAGGCTCTGCCTGGACTGGAACAGCAGGTTGCAGAGATCACCGTTCACACTCCTGAACACCGAACAGCACGAAACTGGCGGCGACGTCTTCGTGGTCGAAGTATCTTTCAGCAGGAGGCAACAGGGCTGCAATCAGAGGTCGAGAGCGGTCGATGTACCCTGAAGAGTGGGCATTGGTCGGAGCAGACTGCAAAAGACAGGACTAGAGAGCTCGGGGGAGAAACTTTGTAACTCCT
This sequence comes from Amorphophallus konjac, assembly GCA_022559845.1. Lineage (NCBI taxonomy): Eukaryota > Viridiplantae > Streptophyta > Magnoliopsida > Alismatales > Araceae > Amorphophallus > Amorphophallus konjac. Next base: position 436,121,892 of record CM040118.1, read on the forward strand.
TCCTCTGGCGGCCGAACGAGGTTCTGTTTCTTGATCTTGGCAGGGGGAGAACTTTGATGAAGGGGCTTCAGTCTGAATCCCCTAGGGTACATCGTGGCATAATGATCTTTCCGGTTCTGGTCCAGGATGAAGACCTCTCTGCGCAATCGTGGGAGAACGGCTCCTACGGCTGGCCCCGACCTCAGAACGAGTTGGCTCCACCTCGCCTACGAAGAAGACAGAGGGGCCTTTCCAGTGATGTTGGCCACGCCCCCAGAAGCTCCAAGATGAAGACGTGGACGATGCTGCAACTCGGTGCTGATCTGCAGGCCTGCACTGCAACAACCTGAAATTGAAAGGAGAGGGAGAGGGGCTTCTTTTGGTGGAGGGTTGATGTAGGGCGGCCTAATGGTGAAGGGGGGTTCTTGTGGGGTGATGGAGGGGGCTAATGGTGATGGGGAGTGAGGAGGAAAGGGCTGGGGTCGCAGGTTGCAGTTAGGGTAGGGTGAGGAGATGGTGTGAGAGGTGGAGTGGAGAATAGAGGAGGGGGCGGACCTAGCTATGGGGGAGAGAGGGGGGGTGGCCAAAAGAAGTGGAGGGAGATGGATTTCAAATTTGAAATGGTCTTGGGACTGGGGGATTATGTGGGAACTAGGGGAGATTGTGTGGGAATGGGTGGGATTGTGTTGGAAAGTGGGAGATGCCTCCTTGGGACAATGGGAGTGGAGTAATGGCAACTTGGGGAAGTGGAGGGGTATTGAATGAGGTGGGTAGCTAGTGGAGGTGGTTAGGGAGGGGAGGAGAGAGAAGAAAATTCGAAATTGGGGTTGGAGGAGAGAGAAAGAGGGGTGAAATAGAGAGATTAAGAGGGGAATAGGTGGGGAATCTCTCCCCTAGGGTCTCTCACCCAAAAAACTAGAGGAATCACTCCAATTTGAACTCAAATGGCAATTTTAACTCATTCATTCATTGACTTCAAATGAGGGGGAGTGGGGTCCTATTTATAGGCAACCCACTCTTTACAATAAGTCCCTGACAAAATAAGCAACTACAAATAACCAAGGGGTGGGTGGGGGCGCCAATGGGCCTAGCCCAACGAATTGGGCCCAATAGCCTCATTAGACAGCATGATGATACAAAAACATAGGAAAGTAAGTGCTAGACCTAGGGAAATGACTCTAATAAAATGAAAATACATCAAAATGACACAAAGGAAAACTACAAAATGGATAAGGGGCCTTAATAGAGTGAGGCCCAAACTCAACTAGCTCCTGAATGTGAAGAAGTGGACCCGAGCCAAAGGGAATAGTGGGTGATGCCTCCATCAGTTAGGATTTGTAGGTGGTTGTACGAAGACCATTTTATTTTGTTGATTATGGCCCTTCTTCAAATGTCAAACCATCTTTCATGAGACGGTTGGTTTCTGACCGTTACATGATTAGACGGTCCTCCATTTGGCCGTTTAAATACTGACGATTAAAATTCAAATTCGACTAGTATTTACGGTCAGATTTTGACCATTTCTATCTCTGGCGATCTTCATGAGACCATTTTTATGCTGCCTTTGATAATGGACGCTATTTGTTTCATAATCCAATGATCTTTTAGCCATGCATCATGTGTTTCATTCTATTTTTTTTTGGCTTGATTGGCTTATTTCATGATATGGATTGTTGCAAAATCTTTTCACGATCTCTTACAACCTTGTTACATACTTCGTCCGGCGAGTAAGTCAGGTAAGTATTTCGTATCCCTTTATCCCTTAATACATTCCTATATGGTATTTATGTTATATTACCTCGAGAACTGGCTGGTCATTCATGTGTTCTGGGATCTGATGTTCCCCTTTAACAAAAATAATGATGACCTAGGTGCACATGTTTAATTGTTGGATAGGCCGTTAGGTTGGAGGAATTGGGGGATGATGGTTCTATCTTGCACACGGTGGTTGCAGATAGTGTCCTGACCCTGATTATTCCTGTTTAGCAATACTATTCTCAAGTATTTTCTATTTTCTGGTTTTCTTTGCATTCGTTTTAATGATTTCTTTTATTTTAGCTCAGCATACATCATGCTCATTTTTGAGCATTCATATCCCTAACCTGTCTAAAGTATCCCATTGATGATGGATAATTGTGCGTCCATGGTTTTAGGTAAGAGAGATTATTTCACTCAAAATTGGAAGATTTTCTCTAGTCTGTTCACCTGGTTTGGTTGACTGAGAGTCCCTATCTGGAGTTTAGCTCGCTTCCTTTACTTTTACTACTTGTTCTGATCCCCTCATTGGTCGTGGATTGTGTCCCCTAATGCGGTTGGTCGTGTTTTATTTTCCTTAATTGTTAGTTTCTCCAGGCTAGTGTCATTTTGGTCTGATCATTCCTTGTGATTGGTTCAGAGTTTTTTGGAAGATTCCTATTGCTCGTTGGTGAGGAACGGATGTCGTTAACCTTAACGCTCGCTTTTCAATCAGCTCCGCTCCATTTCCACTTTGTCTCCATGTTTTCACCTTCGCTTCACCTCCGCTCGCTCCTCTACAAAGAGGACGTTAAGGAGGGGCATCTGTTGACACCCATTTTTTGCCTTTGAGTTGAGTCATTTTCCTACCCTTATTTATGATATCCCAAGTTGGCCATTACTCATTGGGCTTATTTTGGCCAGTTTTGGGCCTATTTTATCGATATTTTCTCCCTAGTTGGGCTTGCTCCCCGTATCTTCTTGAATTTGGATTTAATGGGCTTTGGTTTGACTTGGTCTTTGGGATAAATAAGCATATCTATCTCATTTTTTTATTTTCCAATGGCTAGGTGAATAGCGGTCGATTGATAGACCGCTAAGATTCTCTTGGCGGTCCATCGATCGACCGTATCTTGTGGCCGTGAATCTTGCGTCGATGGGTTTTTCTCTCTCTATCCAGTGTCGAGCAGGGCCGTTGTTGCACGGATTTCTCCACAGATTTTGAGCCAAATGAGGTGCCGTTTGATCTTGGGGACTCTTGGGAGATTTATCTACAAATTTTATTAAATAAATCAAGGATAATTTTCGCTGTAAACCCTTCAATTCGAGCTAGGGTTTTAGGGCTCTATAAATAGAACCCTTAAGCTTTGCTCACGGGGGGGGGGGGGGGGGGGGGGGAGATTCCAGAGCTCGTGTCGAGGTGCTGCTGCATTCTAGAGTGAGATTCAGCCAGGGAGAAAGGCTTTCCACATTCTTCAAGCTTTCAGTCCAGGGAGTAGCCAGTTTCGTTGTGTTCTTTTGTGTCATTGCTTTAGTCATCTTCGGTCATCTTTTGGTCATCCCATCTGAATTTTTCTCCGTCTTTCTTTACGTTTTTCACTCTTGTTCTTGCATTCATGGGGGCCATTCTTGGCTGGCTTTCTTGATTAAAAAAGTTTTTTTTTTGTTATTGGCTAGGGTTTAGGCGGACCAGCCATGGGGGCCATTTTGGTCCGCATAAACCCTTCCCCTTGGGGGATTTACGAGGCACAAACTGGGGGGCCAAACTGGTCCGCGTAAACCCTTCCCTTTAGGGGGTTTATACAGATTAAACTGGGGGTTTAATCTTGTCTGCGTAAACCCTTCCCATTGGAAGGGTTTACACGGAGTAAACTGGGGGTTTAATCTGGTCCGCGTAAAGCCTTACCCTTGGGGGGGTTAACGTAGAGCAAACTGGGGGGCCAATCTGGTCCGCGTAAACCCTACCCCTTGGGGGGTTTACGCGGAGTAAACTGAGGGTTTAATCTCGTCCGCGTAAACCCTGCCCCTAGGGGGGTTTGCACAGAGCAACTGGGGGTTTAATCTGGTCCGCGTAAACCCCTCCCCTTGGGGGGTTTACGCGGAGTAAACTGTGGGTTTAATCTGGTCTGCATAAACCTCCCCCCTTAGAGGGTTTACGCAGAGCAAACTGGGGGTTCTTCTTAGGAGAGAGAATGGGTTATTATAATTATTTATTTATTTTTATTTTATAGGGTGCGATCGCTTTTGTACCGGTCTATAGGCAGGCAGGTCGCAGCCTGCGGGCGCTGGAGAGAATGGGCGTCGCGATCAGCTCCGTTGTCGGATCGGAGCGGGTGAGCCCTAGTTACGAAGAGGACTCGAAGTGGTATGATGACACCAAAGGCCAGTACTTAATTCGAAGCAAGACAACGAGGAGAATTCCCGCAACACAGAGATCATCCTCAGATCAGGCCAGTGTGGGTGAGTTGCGCAGCCCGACGAGAATGGGCGTCACGATCAGATCCGATGTCGGATCGGGGCGGGTGGGCCCTCGTTATGAAGAGGACTTGACATAGAATGTCTGATGGGTTGTGGTGGTAGTTGTTCCCAGAAGGATCACAAAAAAATAATTCCCAATAGAGATTACATCTTGTCGGGCGTCTAGCTATGTAGATCTATGCGGTCAGACGAAAACGGCCGCTCTGGTCTGATCTGGGGGCGGATGGCGACTAGCCTAGACTCGTAATGAATAGGACTCAAAGAGAAATACCC